>OX451737.1:1601066978-1601666978 GCA_948472305.1 Vicia faba | reverse complement strand
AGAAATCACCAAGCACCCTGAAAACCAAGATAATCCAGACAAACATATATACAACATTTAATATACATCAAATAATAGAACATATATAAATAAACAAAGATAGGCTCAACCCAATTAGAGATGGACCAGCATTTGGTCAATCTGTCCCCAATGAAGTCGCCATTTTTCTGTAGCGGTAAAAAAAGTTGAGACAAAGCCATTGAATTTACTTGGCTCGCACGAATCAAATAAAAATCACCACCGCGCTTTATCATTTCCAGAGGAATGGGAAAAGAGCTAATAACCCAAAAAGAGGGGAAGAGAATCTAGGTACTGGGGTTGGTTATGCAAAAGGAAGATATCAGCACCCTAAATATCTACGGTACTCTGCAGGAACCTCTTTGAAAATTTGTGTATTTTGGCTATTAATGTTGTATACAAAATAGATGGTGGAGATGAGAAAATAAGTATTTTCTTACAATTTTTGCACTCGCCGCGGTTGCGAACCTTTAGTGCCTATGTACCACCTTACATGCAATAGGGGATCAGGGTACTCGTAGTTCAACTTTAAAAATTTTAATATGATTTTAAGAGACAATACATCATCTTCATATCCGAGTGGAAGATATACTTATTACCCACGATTATGAGAAAGGAGAATTTGCCTCATCATAAAGTGGAGGATAGAGCTTGGATTTTAAAATCATCAAAGGCTCATTTGACACTCGAGTGTAAAATATCTCACTTCACTACATATAGTAAAAGTATAGTAGCTCGCATCACTACAAGGATTAGCAAGAGCCTGATCTTTTGAAAAAAAATTAAAATGAAAATCCGAAGTGGCAAAATGGTTTGAATGAGATTGATTAACTTATAGTCTTCTCAGAAAAAAATATCAAAGTGTGATTAATTTGGTTCAAGTTTGATTAAGAAAATATTTTTGAAAATGCATGGACCTAAGTCCAAGTTTATTATGAAAGCGGTTCAAGTTAGAAAACAAGAAGAGTTTTGAAAAGGAGGTAGAAGGTTTTTGAAATTAAAGAAGATGGGAAGAGATGAAGGGGTTGTCCTAAAGAATAAGGTAAAAGCTATAGAAAAGAATCGTTTAACCAACAAGAACTAACACATGACATAAAAAGTCAATGTAGAATTCCCATCCTTTGGGTTGAAACGAGGCAAGCAAAGATACTAAACCTCTTAAGAATACCAAGCATCAGATGCATCGAGTCATCATAAAAATTGGGCAGAGTAATGGTTGTATACATAGGAGTTTCCAATCACAGACAAAACACATAATCAGAATAACCGACATACAAAGAAAAACAACCCAATGTCTCGGGGTAGACCCCAAGAACTCCATACAAAATAACAATCAGAGCCCCAAAGTCTTAAGGGTATTAAAGGCTTCTAAACCTAAGTCCGAGAGGTCCACAATCTCACTATGCCAAGGATAGTAACCATATAATCCATGTAACCTTAAGGTTTTTTAACATTCAAGTTGATTATTAAGTCTCTTCAAAAAGAAAATGAAAGGTCAAGTAAGAAAAATAAAAATGACAAAAAAGATAAATGCTCAAGTAAGAAAAGATGAAAGTAGCATGAAATGTGAATGCTAAAATAAATGGTGCGTAAAAGTAAAGGCTTAAAGTAAATGCATAAAGGTAAAAACTCAAATTAAAAGTCAATTATTAGTGAATTAGAAATTAGAGGTTAGTTGAATGACCATCTTGAAACTTGCATTTGAAAACTCATTAGAAGATTGATAAAATCAAAGCTTCATAACAACAAGTTTCATTTTCGTTTTGTCAAGTATATCATTCGTTTCAAATTCTCGAGGCTACAACATATGATCAACGATGTTTAAATTATTTGCTTAGACCATAGTTTATGAAGGTTCATTAAAGGATTGATAAGATCAAAGCCTCCGAACAATGAACCTCAAGGTTATTGGACTAAAGGTTTCAAATTAAACATACTTGGTCTTGCAAAAATGGGTTTGGGACACGGATGATCATTTCTAGAATCGGGACAAAATTTAGCGATATGTTAAGCATTCGTAAGTGGAATTATGTAGAAGTCGCACCTATTTTGAGGCCAGTCAATAGCAATCTTTGTACCATATGTTTAGAGAAATGATATGTAGATCATTCTCCAACAAAATGTAGCACAAGTAAGAAAGGGATAAGATGAAGAGGGAAGGGATATATTAGATGAAATTAGGGTTTCAAATATCATCAACATCAGTCATCCATTTTGGTGGATTCGGTTTTTCAACCTATCAACACCCAAGATCCAATGAGGTTGAGGAATTTGTCCCAAAATAACACCCAAGTGTGGAAATGTTTTGAGTAGATAATACGATTAAAATACTAAATAAACCAACAATACAACTCAATCAAAATTGATTAATTTACTAATAAAACCAAATCATTTTATTTAATAAAATTAATTAACAAAGCAATTAATAATACTAAATAATATTTTCAACTTAATTGTTTATTTAACAAAAATATTTTGTATTTTATTTTGATAAAACAAATAAAAAACAAAATAATATATAAAAAAGGAAATGGGCCTGAATTCGTAGCAAGTCTGGGGGTGTGGAAAATAATTCGCTGGCCCCAACAACTTTTGATCCATGGGATTCAGCATGGATGTATGAGGAGAGTATGACATGGATGTTTAGATCTAGAGCATTTATGTTGATGATGATAAGATTTGGTGCGCATGGAATCTTCCATCCTCCACCTGGACGGTGACAAGTGTCCCATAATGGCGACACTTGTCACCACCGCATCTGCCATAGTAAAACACAACATTTAATAGCAAATCAAAACAATAAAAGAAAAATCACAACAAAGATCTGTTATCAGATAATAAAACCAATAAACTTCGCTATATCATCTCATCATCATCTCTCTCTCTCTCTCTCTCTCTCTCTCTCTCTCTCTCTCTCTCTCTCTCTCTCTCTCTCTTTTGTTTCACCAAAAACAGCAAAGATATCAAATTGATACAAAGAAAACAGATCTAGCATGGTGGTTGTCAAGAACAGACAGCAGAGATCATGAATATATGCGGTGGCTCGTATGAATCTCCACGGAGGAGCTTATGAACTCCATGGCGGTAGCGATGAAGATTGTGGTGGCGGCACCGCTGACTTCACTGATCTCCGATTTTTTACATTTATAGCTTCGTCTCTCTAATCTGATCACTAATATGGTATTGATTTTTGCATATGGTGAACCACTTTGAGTATATCTTGAAAGGGGGAATGAAACCCTAGCGACTCTGGTTGCAAAGATCCTTCGTTGTTTAGGTGAGATCTTTCTGATTCTCTCTTCTTCTCCTTCGTTGCCTTCGGAACTTGCGATTTCTTTACATTTTCTGGAGGGTTTTGTGAAAGGAAAATGATGATAATAATTTGGGTTTGGTGTTTGAATAGCTTTTGTATTGTGAATAGTATATCCCGCTGAAATTTATGCAATAGCTGCTTTTATAGTGTGAAATGATTTGTGAATTTAATGATTTGTTAATAGGCCTTGAGAATTCGTGTGGTATTTTTCTATGATTCTGTTTGATTTGTTTTCTGATGTAAGGATGGGAATTAATAATCTGTTACAACTTTTTTGCTAAGACGTGAACTTCTTGTTGTTGGGTTGTTCGTTATAGGTGTGTAACTATGATGTTTGATGGGCTAGAAATTTTCAATTTTGTATTTGCTACATCTGTTATTACTTTGCCTAATAACTCAACTTCCATTTTTTGCCTCTGTTTTGTTATTGGGCTGTTGCGATTTTGAGTCTGCCTTTTTTGTGAAAACTTGATGTTTTGGGCTAGACTACTGCAATTCTGACTTATTTTTGTTTTTCCTTGTTGAATAGTGATGCTATACTGGACTTGAGAAATGTGATTTTTGTACTTCTAACTATGAGGAAATCTTTATTTTATTCTTTTAGTACCTCCTTTGTGAACATAAATTAGTTTATGATTTGCAATGGATGGAGTTAGGCCTATGATTTAGTATTAAAATTTTGATTATGTTGTGAAACAAAAGTATCAGGCCCATTGTTGTATTTTTGAATATGATTGAATGAGATCCCCTAAATATCAGATTCCTTGCAAGAAACCCTAATGATGAGATTGTAAAACTCCTTTAAAGTTTCTTCTTGCTCATGTTTTAATTCTCTTACTAATCATGTCTCTTTCTTTTCTTGTTTCATTTGATGAATGGTTTGTCGAGAGCATGGTTGCAAAGGGTACGGATTGAAGACATGAAAAAGAAAGCAAACTAAGGCATGGCAATTTAGCATGGCATGAAGAAATCGGACATTCCAAGCAAGCATGAAGAAGAGTCAGCAAAGTCTTATAATTTTCATAGAAATTAGGTGTGGAAAAGTCGAGAATTGTAACTTTGAAAATTATGCTTTAGGACACTTGAAAACGTTTGGACATGTTTGGAAATTTGGATGAAACCTTCATCTTTCTCTTGTAACTTTGAAAAACAGGGTCAAATGAAATTTTCATTGTCTTGTATACTTGAATGACATTTGAATATTTGAACTTGATTATGTTGGATGAGAGTGCTCAATATTTTGAAAAACTTGCCTTTAAAGAAATTCTCATGGATGGAATTGGCATTGAACATTGAATGATACTTGAATTTTGAAATGATCATGACATTTGTACTTGAGATTATGATCTTTGAACATTGTCTTGAACCAAAATAAAAGTCTTGTAATCTCTAAATTAGTGGAAACAAGAAATTCCTTCCATTGTGAAAACCTCAACTTTTGAATTTAGAATCATCTTTGAATTTTAAATTTTGACTTGAAAGAAGGACCTTGAATTTCTAATAATCATGCCATGACCAAAAATAATTTTCAATCAAAAGTCCAATTCTAATTCAAGATAATAATTCTAAACACAAAACAACAACTAATCCCCTAACTCTTCAAAATTCTCACTTGACAAAGGATGATCTCAATATAATAATTATGGCATGAATTGAATTTAGAGACCAAAATCAACCTAAGTCGAAATTACCTATAAAGTTTTAACAAATTCCATAACCTTCTAGGCATAATTCGACTTCGACCCTTAAAGAAAGTTTGTATATAACGCCATTTGAGACACAGTGCAATGATAATCGTCCCAAAATGAAGAAAATTAAAAAAAGTCATGATCATCAAAAGTTGGATGCCCGTCCCTTGAAAATAGGTCAAAGCCCTTCAAAACAACCTCTAATAATCTCAAACTTTTGATGGTCCTCTTCATATATTTAACTCTCGACTTGTAAAGAAAAGTTAGAGATGATGTCAAGGAGATTCATACACTCAAAGAATCACTCTTAAATACTTAATAATGAAGAAGTTGTGATTATTTGAACTCAAACTTGTAAACATTGACTTTCAGTCAACCATCTTTGAATTAACTGCAGACTTTGTCTTTCTTCACAATGCAAAGCACTCTTAATCACACATGGACTTGAAATAATGAAGTCTTGATTAAATTATGCTCACACATGTATGGACTTTAGATTATTCATCAAAGAAGACATGGAAATAAACACATGAACCTATCTCAATGAATTTCGAGAATGAAGCAAACAAACGCGGCTTAACTATGCTGAATGAAGCTTGAGGATAGCGTGACCTAAGATTGTAAATCACCACTCTGAAACATACGCCTTTGGGAACCATATTTTTCCTGAACAAACCACAACCCTAATCGGAGAGCCATCACCTGAAATCCTTTATTCGAAACCCTGCCTTCTAAAGGAAACAAAATAAACAAGACATTATTTTGCATTTTGGTTAGAGGTTAGTAAAATATAAAACACATGTATACAAGATATACAATTAGGGCGCTTGGCAATCCCACAAGAGAAAACTTAAAGATAAGAAACAAAAGAAGAAATACCAAAACCCTAATGCATGATCTTGATATATTGATAATATGAGATGGTGAGGGATCTTAGGGGAAATAATTGGGTATAACAACATGAATTAGAATTTGTTTGAAACTTGGATAGGATTTGGTTGTATGAACTTGTCAAACTTGGACATTGAATTAGAATTTAATCTTTGAATTTTGAATGAATTCTTTTCGATATGAAATACTTGATACAAACCACTTTTAAAAAGAACCTTGAATTTGAAATGTTGATGAATTGAATGATATATGGTTCAAAATTGGTCTACACGAATGAAGTTTGATCTTGAAAGTGGACACTTCAAATAGTGGTTATCTTGGAACTATTTGAATAAGGATGAATGTATTTGAAATTTTGAATCAATTCGAACCTAATGCCATTTCCTGAGTGAACCTTCAAATCATCTCCAATAAGACTCTAATTTAAACTTTCAATTCCTGGTAACTTGCGGTACAAGCGAGTAGTACTTGAAGGAACAATGATGCCCGAAGTACTTTCGTCTAAAATCCAATTTCATCTAATAATCACCAAATGCACAGACATAAGTAACTTGAAAAAGCAACAAACATTCAAATAATTCTCGAACTCGATATCTTGTACCATGAACGATCTTAACATAAGAATTAATGTCTCAAGAAAAGAATTATGG
This sequence comes from Vicia faba, assembly GCA_948472305.1. Classification (NCBI taxonomy): domain Eukaryota; kingdom Viridiplantae; phylum Streptophyta; class Magnoliopsida; order Fabales; family Fabaceae; genus Vicia; species Vicia faba. The sequence goes on along the minus strand of OX451737.1, from coordinate 1,601,660,418 downwards.
CACTGATAACACGAAAACGTATCGCTTTTTAGGTCTAATTTACACGAGTTATTTGTACGTTTTTATCGAATAATATGCATCACGAAGGTATTTTTACTTGTTTCAGGTAAACTATATTTTCCAAGGCATAAGATGGAAAATTAGTTAAAAGGAGCAATACAAGCTAGGAAATGGCAAGAAGAAAGAAGAAAAAGGGCAGCCTATTAAGAAGCTCACTCCAGAAGGGTGTTACGAGCGCAACGCCTAGCGTTACAAACGCAACACCCAGCCAATGTCGTTACGAACGTAACAAAAATCCTATGATGTTACGAACTTAATGAATATCATTACGAACATAACGTTTTAAATACCCAAACTACGCAGTAAACCACGAAGCGGCCACACGAAGTCCACGCGAAGTTTTTGGCACCTCGTTCCACCAGCCAAGAATTTAGCGCACGTAAGAAATTAATGGAAGAAGACAGTTACAACCAAAGGCCTATATATATCTTGAAGAATTCACTTTGAAGGGGTCGGAGATTTTTCTACAGAACCATACTTTTTACTTTCAGCATTATTTCGTTTATTTGCTTTTGAACCATTATAGCTTCTGTAACGTTCAGTTTCTAAAAGTAGTTTCCAAAAGTGTTAATTCTTCATCGAAGGATTAACACGGTTAATCCTGTATTTCAATTAATCGCAAGGATACTGTACGAACTCAAGATTACCACAGCAACATAATTACAGGTTTTTTTATGCAATTGGTTTTTATTATTCTTATGCTATGTTAGTTATTTTTATGATTTGTATTTTACGTTGCATGGTTACTAAATACATTATGTCTGGCTAATTTCGTTTGTACCGGTATGTGACTCCTAAGCACCGAAGGAATTTGGTGATAACTTGGCTAACAACTTTTATAAATAATTTCTGGTTTCCAATTTCCATATTTAATTTAACTACCCTTGTCACGAGAGTGAAAGGATATTTAACACGATTTTGCCACGATAGTGGGAAATTAATTAAAGCAAGAACCTGCATGCGAGAGCTGGGGTTCGACCCATATAGTGGTAACGAAACATTAATTTTTAAATACACGAGAGTGTTTTAACAAATTAATTAAACTCAGGTCATTTTCAAAAAGTGTTATTAAATTTAAATTGCATCCACTAGGTTTAGTAGCATAACTTATTTCATGAACACGAGAGTTTATGTCTCAAGTTTTTAAACAATTCGTTTTTACCGAAATACTTTATATGCCAAGTGATTCACCAAGTTCCCGAAGTCCGACTATCACATACCGGTATAACTATTACTATTGTTTTTAATTAAAATCTTTTTCCCCTAAAACCAAATATTCATCGCTTAGTTAAACAATTATAACATTAGATCGTATGCGATTGATCCTCAGTCTCTGTGGTTTCGATAATCATTTAAAACTAGAACGACTAAACTGTATACTTGCAGTTAGTATCCCGATAGACTCATAAAGTCCCGATAAGGCACGACTTCAACTTAGAAGTTAAGAACATTCTAAATCAAGAAAATGACCTATAATGTTTCGATAAGTTCCATAGCCATTAAAGCATAAGTTGACATCGTCTGTGATAGTTGTGCAAAAAGAACCGACTTAAAATGTTGAAAATAAAGGAAGTTATGATTCGTGGAAGTCGGGAAATACCTACTTGAAATTAGTTCAATGTATTCAAATTTAATTCTAAAGTATTCAAATTTTTTACACACATAATCAGCTCTTGACTTGTAAAGGGAAGTTGGAGATTGCGTTAAGGAGAGTCATGCGTAAAAAGAGCCCCTAAAAATATGGAATAATGAAGAAGTTATGATTGTTTGAACTTGATATTGCAAAAGTTGACTTTTGGTCAAAGTGCTTTGAATCGACTTGCATACTTGGTCTTTCCTCGCGTTACCATACATATTAATGCACATGTGGACCAATGATGACAAAATCTGGACTATGCCAAGCTCTAACGAAATAGCCCCCTTGAGAATTGGTGATTCGCCATACTTGAATACTTGAGGGATCCAAAAACCCTAATTGGGGCGCGACACCTGAAGCTCTTGATTCAGACCTGTCTCAAATCATGAAACCAAAGAAACACAAACATGCACCTTTGTATGGGATTAGATGTTAGTTATGCATAAGATAAGATGTTGGCAACACTTGATAATCTCTACATAAGCAATGCTCAAAGGTGAGAGGGTTAAAAACCAATTGTATTTCGTGACCTTGATGGTATATGAGAATGCAAATGAAGGTGAGATATTAGGTCAAAAATTGGGGTATGACAGCTGCCCCTATTTAAGTTTCTTCTATTTGGAGATATGAAGATTTAAATCTTCGTTTCGACGAGATTGAAAATACTTAAATATAGAATACATAATTTTTGGTTGTAAGATACCACAAAGATGTTTATGATATGATACGAATGCAATACTCTGAATTTTATTGGGAATGACGCCACATGAGAAAAATTAGTGCTGGAGAAACCAAGCACGTGATAAAGTAATCCCACTGGGGAAGAGATTATAACTCACGGCGGAACAAAGCCACAAACTTTGAATGAGAGACTCTTATTGGGGAAAAACTTCGAGAGAAGAAAAACAATTACTGACTCTATCAGAGAAGACGCCTTGCATAGGCTGTGAAAGGATAAATGGCTACTGACTTAAGATGATGGTAAATTTCCAACTCCATGTCAAAGGTAGAAATAGATACACATACTTTTACTAAAGGTAGCGAAATAATGGAAGAACCAACTTTTTGGTGAAGGTGAACTACCGACTTTTACTGAAGGTAGAAAAAAGATAATAAACATTTCCAAGGCAAACGGGTTCCGGTTTCTTCTTTATCAAGTCTTCCACTTGAAAAGGACAATAATAAACATTTCCACAGAGAACGGGTTATGGTTTCTCTGCAGGACTATTCTGAAGAGATGTCGTTTGTTGAGTATACCTCCCCAAGAACCTCATCATAAGCCACAAACTGGTCTCAATTTCTTCTTAATCAAGTCTTCCACCTGATAAGGATAATATACAAACTTTTCTGCGTGACCTTTCCAAAGAGATGTCATTTGCTGAGTAAACCTCCCCAACAACCTGGTCATAAGCCACGAGCTGGTCTCAGTTTCTTCTTAATCAAGTCTTCCCCTGATAAGGATAAAATACAAACTGTTAGAACATAGTTTGATTCTACAACCCTCAATTAGAGTTTTGATGATAACAAAATACAAGAATAAATAAATTGTAAGATTTATATACAAGACATATATGCTACTTAAAATTATGTTGTGTATTTACAGAAACTCTGATGGAATCAGCATCAGAAGATCAGTATCAACATTAGCATCAGAAGATATGTCAGCATCAGTAGATCAAATAACATGTGCTATACGCTGAAGCCTGATGAACAGAATCTGCGCATAAAATACTCTGACTCTGATCAAGATCCTAACCAAGTCATCAGCACTCAGAAGCGTCAGCATAAAGGAAACAACACTCTGATTATCATTAGCAGAACACTCTGAAGCGTTACTATGCATTCAAGACAGATTAATTACCAACGACTTTATCCAAGACAAGATCTTCTCTAAAAGGAAAGACCGTTATTAGCATTGAAATGGCTTTATGGACAAACAACGTATCTCTTCCTAGGCTATATAAACAAGACTGTGTGAGAAAAGAAAAGGCTAATAATCTTCACGCATATACACGCCTACGTAAACGAACTCACTCATACAATTTGCTAAAGCTTTCAACCACGCCTACTCAAAAGCATTAGCAACCCAGTTTCATTCTAAGCTTAATATTGTGCATTATCACAGTTGTGATATATAGTTTTATTATAAAACATCAAACACACAGTTTGTTCAATTATCTGTAAAAGAATTTCCTTGAGATAAACCGGTATGTGGTCATACTCAAGAAGGCTTTAACAGTTGTTAAAGCAGTTGTGTAATCAGTTGATTATAGTGGATTAAGACCTCGTTGGAGAGAGGCAAAATCACCTTGACGGGTGGACTGGAGTAGTTTGAGATCAAACGAACCAGGATAAAAATACCGTGTTGTCTGCACCTTTGATTTAAGATTTACAACTCAACCCCCCTTCTTGTGTTTTTCACATCTTCAATTGGTATCAGAGCGCCTGGTTCTGAGCTTATAACACTTAACCGTGTCAGTACAAGATCCAGCGTCAGAAAAACACAATGGCAGGACCACATCAAAACATCAGTAATGACAACAATGAAGAAAGAGACAGATTCAGTGGCAAACCTCCAGTCTTTGATGGAGAGAACTTTGACTACTGGAAAGACAGAATTGAAAGCTTCTTTCTGGCCCTTGATGCTGATCTGTGGGAAATGGTGACTGATGGATACACGCACCCAGTGGATGGAAGTGGTCAGAAGATTGACAAGAAAGCAATGTCTAATCAGCAAAAGCGTGATTTCAGAAATCATCACAAGGCCAGAACAATTCTTCTCAGCACCATCTCTTATTCAGAATATGAGAAGATATCAAACAGAGACACTGCAAAGAATATGTTTGACTCTCTGAGAATGACGCATGAAGGCAACATTCAAGTCAAAGAAACCAAAGCTCTTGCGCTCATTCAGAAGTATGAGGCATTCAAGATGGAAGAGAGTTAATCAATAGAGACTATGTTCTCAAGATTTCAAATTCTGGTTGCTGGTCTCAAAGTTCTTGACAAAGGGTATTCCACTGCTGATCATGTTAAGAAGATCATCATAAGCTTGCCAAAACAGTGGAGGCCAATGGTCACAGCGCTTAAGCTAGCCAAGGATCTCAACAAAATCTCTCTGGAGGAACTTGTCAGCTCCCTCAGAAGTCACGAGATAGAGCTAGAAGCAGATGAACCTCAAAAGCAAGGTAAGACATTAGCTTTAAAATCTAACAGAAAATCTGACTCCAAAGTTTTGCAGGCTGTTGAAGAAACCTCTGATGGGTCCTCATCAGAAGAAGATGAACTATCTCTCCTCTCCAGAAGGGTTAACCAATTATGGAAGCAGAGGCAAAGGAAGTTCAGGAATCCCAGAAGATCATAAAATCAGAATGAATCTTTCTCCAGATACAGAAGGTCAGAATCATCCTCTGGACACAGAAGATCTGAAGGCTCTTCAGGAAGTAGAAAGCCAAACAACAAAGACATCATCTGCTATGAATGTAACGAGCAAGGACACTACAAAAGTGATTGCCCAAAGCTTCAGAAGCAAAAGCCCAAAAAGAAGTTTGGCAAGGAAAAGAAGAAAAGTCTCATGGCTACATGGGATGATTCTGACACATCTGAAGCTGGCTCAGAATCAGATGATAAAAGACCAAACATAGCTCTCATGGCAAACATAACAGAAGACAATGAAGCTTCTGAGTCAGACTCTGAATCAAATACAGCAGAGGTATTTCCTGACTTTGCTATAAACTTTACTAAGGCTGAACTAGCTGAAAGCCTTAATGAAATTCTGGAAAGATATCAGCAGATCAGAGTCAAATTCAGAAACCTGAAAAGGAATCTTGCTTCTGATTCTGATAAGACTGAGAGTCTTAAATTGGAGAATTTTGAGTTAAAAGATAAAATTTCAAAATTAGAAAATCTATTGCAAAACTCTCAGAAGGAAACAATTCCTAAAACTCCCAGCAGTGCTGATGAGATCATCAAGGAGTATGATCACAGCTTTCAAAAGTTTCTAGCTAAAAACATAGATAGAAGCAAAATGGCTTCAAGGATCTATGGAGTTAGCAGAAATGGCAGAAAGGGAATAGGATACCAAGGTAAGGTACCTACACCAAAGAATGACATGGATTTAGTTATAAAACACACTTCACTTGATTCACACTTTGTATATGGGCACACACATGACATCAAATATACAAGTAGTAATTATTCTGTCAAACCAAAATTCAACCAGAGTTTTGGTAAAACTAACAAATCAGGACCCAAGAAAATATGGGTACCTAAGGATAAAATAATACATATGGCAGATATCTTTAGCAGCAAAGCAGAAACACCAATCATGGTACCTGGACTCTGGCTGCTCACGACACATGACGGGAAGAAGGCATATGTTCCAAAGCCTGGAACTTAAGCTTGGAGGCCACGTAGGCTTTGGAGGCAATCAGAGAGGAAAGATCATTGGCTCTGGAACAGTAGGTAATGGAAATCTTCCCTCTATAAGTAATGTTTTATTAGTAGATGGATTAATGCATAACCTGTTATCCATAAGTCAATTAAGTGATAACGGTTATGATATAATCTTTAATCAAAATTCATGCAAAGCTGTTAGTCAGAAAGATGGGACTATCCTATTTAATGGAAAGAGAAAAAAACAACATTTATAAAATCAAACCTTCTGAACTGAAAAGTCAGAATGTAAAGTGTCTTCTGTCTGTTAACAACGAGCAATGGATCTGGTCAGAGGACTTCCTAACCTGAAGTTCAATTAAGATGCTCTGTGTGAAGCATGTCAGAAAGGCAAGTTTGCAAAACCTTCTTTCAAATCTAAAAACGTTGTTTCCACCTCTAAGCCATTAGAACTTCTGCACATTTACTTATTTGGACCAGTTAAAACTGCTTCAGTCAGTGGCAAGAAGTATGGGTTAGTAATCATAGATGACTATAGCAGATGGACATGGGTAAAGTTCTTAAGACACAAGGACGAGTCACACTCTGTGTTTGTCACCTTCTGCAACCAAGTTTAGAATGAAAAGTATCTTAGAATCGTCAAAATCAGAAGTGATCATGGTGGAGAATTTGAAAACAAAGATTTTGAGTCATTCTTTAATGACAAAGGAATTCTGCATGATTTTTCTTGTCCTAGAACTCCCCAGCAAAATGGAGTTATAGAACGAAAGAATATAACATTGCAAGAAATGGCCAGAACCATGATCAACGAGACTAATGTTGCTAAGATCTTCTGCGCAGAGGCAATAAACACAGCGTGTTACATTCAGAATAGAATCTCCATAAGACCTATTCTGGAAAAGACTCCATATGAATTATGGAAGAACAGAAAGCCCAACATTTCATATTTTCATCCATTTGGATGCACTTGTTTTATTTTGAATACAAAAAATTATTTGAACAAGTTTGACTCTAAAGCACAAAAGTGTATTATGTTAGGATACTCTGAACGCTCAAGAGGGTACAGAGTATACAATACAAAAACACAGATTGTGGAAGAATCAATCAGTGTTCGTTTTGATGATAAGCTTGAATCTCAAAAGTCAAAGCAGAATGAAGTATTTGCAGGTATGGAAGTTGAATTCACAGGTACTGAAGACAAGTCATCAGAAGCTCTCAACAGAGACACTCCCTCAACATCAGAAAGAGGCACTGCAAGCAATCCAGCACCTTCTGTTGATCTACTTCAGAAAAGACCATCCAGAAGCAGCATGGATCACCCAGAAGAAACAATCTTAGGAAGAAAGGAAGATCCAATCAGAATAAGATCTAGCTTCAGAAACTCTGAAGAATCCCTCATGGGACTTGTTTCTCTAATTGAACCATCAACAATTGATGAAGCACTTCTGGACAATGACTGGATTCTATCAATGCAAGAGGAGCTGAATCAATTCACAAGAAATGAAGTATGGGATCTAGTTCCCAAACCAAAAGGATTCAACGTCATTGGAACAAAATGGGTGTTCAGAAACAAACTGGATGAACAAGGTGAAGTCATCAGAAACAAAGCACGATTGGTAGCACAAGGTTATAGTCAACAATAGGGGATAGACTATACAGAAACCTTTGCTCCAGTCGCCAGGTTAGAATCTATCAGACTCTTAATTTGATTTGTTGTTAATAAAGGCATCACTCTGTATCAGATGGATGTTAAGAGTGCATTCTTAAATGGCTATATAGAAGAAGAGGTATATGTGCACCAACCCCCTGGTTTTGAAAGTTCCAAAAATCCAGAATATGTTTTCAAACTAAAGAAGTCACTGTATGGTCTGAAATTAGCTCCTAGAGCTTGGTATGAAAGACTAAGTAACTTCCTGTTAGAAAAGGAATTCACCAGAGGGAAAGTGGACACAACCTTGTTCTGTAAGACAGTTAAGAATGACATTTTAGTATGTCAGATTTATGTTGATGACATCATATTTGGATCTACTAAACCTTCTATGGGAAGAAAGTTTGCTAAGTGTATGCATACAGAATTTGAGATGAGCCTAATGGGGGAACTGAAATTATTTTTGGGCATTCAGATCAATCAAACCCCAGAAGGAACTTACATTCATCATAGAAAATATGTCAGATAACTTCTGAAGAAATTTGATCTCTCAGAATGTAAGCCATCAAAGATTCCCATGCATCCCACGTGCATTCTGGAAAGAGAAGAGGTAAGTAAAAAGGTAGAACAGAAGGTCTACAGAGGTATGATTGGTTCTCTTATTTATATGACGGCTTCAAGGCCCGACATTTTATTCAGTGTATGCATTTGTGCAAGATTCCAATCAGATCCTAGAGAATCTCACTTAACAGCAGTTAAGCGAATTTTCAAGTATCTGAAAGGTACTACTAATCTGGGTGTGTTTTATAGAAAATCAAGTGATTACAGCTTAGTAGGATACTGTGATGCTGACTTTGCTGGAGACAGAGTAGAACGTAAAAGTACTTCTGGAAGCTACCAATTTCTGGGAGAAAATCTGATCTCATGGTCCAGCAAAAGACAATTCATAATTGCTCTATCAACAGCAGAAGTTGAATACATAGCAGCAGCTGGATGCAGCACACAAATGCTCTGGATGAAAAGTCAACTTGAGGACTTCCAAATATTTGAGAGTAACATTCCTATCCTCTGTGACAATACTTCTGCTATTTGTCTTAGTAAAAATCTAATTTTTCATTCTAGGGCTAAGCATATAGAAATAAAACATCATTTTATTAGGGACTATATTCAAAAAGGGATTTTAAATTTTAAATTTATTAACACAGACCATCAATGGGCTGATATTTTTACAAAACCACTTTTTGAAGATAGGTTTAACTTCATTCTGAAACATCTCAGCATGAAGCTCTGCCCATAATAAAATTGTTTTAATTCCATATATTAACCCTCAGAACTTTGTTTATAACTACTGATCAATCTTCTTTCAGAATTTTAGAAGTGCAGATTGTATCAGAATCTATCCATGAAGATCTGAGCCCTTCATTTCCAGGATAGAAATGTGTTGTTCACTCAAGCAAACAAGTGTCATCCAGTCATCAGATATTTTCTGAGGCTGAACATGCGTTCACGTTTCTGAAAAGGCAAAAGCGCTGATTGGGTGCACTGAGACACATGTCCTGCGTAACCGTTCCAAATATCTTTCTGAATCCCCTAAAATCAGCTATCATTAAATGCTAATAATCATTATTAATTTCTCTCTCTTAACGTTTATGTTTTCAAAAACTTTTTAGAAATCTATTTAAACACACTTCACACCATTTACACGTTTTACATTCACTTTCATTTTCTATGAATATTTCTGTTTTCAGTGTTCTTACTTTCTCAAAAATCCTTTCAATCTTTTTCACAAAAACCTCGTATGAACATGGCTTCTTCCAGCATTCCTTCTTCAGGTTCCCAGAAAACTGTGTCATCTGAACAATATGAAGTACCCTTCAGAATGCTTCTAACTCCAATCAAAAACCTTTGGGTTCTTTCAGAATTAATAGTGTATTTCAACAGTCTTAAGGAGAATGGGTTTGATCTATCTGAAAAGCTTAAAGCTCAAGGTTGGGAAAAGTATTTTGACAGGCTGGTGGGTCCAACATTTCCTATTCTGGTAAAGGAATTTTGGATTCACGCTTCTTCTTCAAATCATCAAGTCACGTCTTACATCATGGGGAAGAAGATTGTTATCACTGAAGACCTCATTGCTCGCTTAATAGGATACAATGGTGGTGGTGTTCGTTGCATTGATATGGTAGAAAGGTATCAGATGCTGCCCTAATTGCAAGGGAAATCTTTACTCTGGGGCTTCCCTCCAGCAAGATAAGGGATTTAAAGGACAAGCACAAAATTTGGGCCAAGATCATTTTGGGCTGCTTCAACCACTTGAAGCCTACCAGCTCTCTTGATTACATTAATATTGATCAGCAGTTTCTGATCTATTTCATCTCTCAGAAGGTCAAGATAAATCTGGCTCATCTTCTGTTCAACCATCTCAGAACAAGTGTCGAGGAAACAAGAGAAGAGGAACGAACAAAAATGGATTGGATACCCTTAGGAAGACTGATATCAGATATTCTGACAGAGAATAGGCTGATTGATCATCTGACAGAGGCTCAAGAAATTAGCACTCTGGAACCTACTGTTGGCAAACAACTGAATGCCAAAAATATGAAGAAAATGAAGTTGATATAGAACATCAAGAAGGAGCCCAGCGTCACTCATTTTGCTGAAATCTCCAGCAGAAGAGTCCCTCTGGACAACTTCCCTCTGTTCTCAGAGATTGACTCTAAACCAGAAATCATTCTGAGATATCTGGATGCTTGTAAAGTTGATGGTACATCACCAAACCTGAATATTCAAGATCTTCAGCAGAAGGCTCCAGAGGTTGTTCTGAAGAAGACGAAGAAAAGAAAAGTTGTTGCAGAAGGATCATCTCAGCAGACTCCTAAGAAGAGAGGTAATCCTACTTCTGTAACTGTTTTAGATTCAACTGTTGTATCAACATCTATTCCAATTCCAATTCCAACTCCATCTGAAAACCCAACACCTCGAACTTTCGATGATTTTGACCTTGACTTTGACCCTTCTGAATCATTAACCCTTAGAAGATCTCGCTCCCAACCACAAAATCCAAATACTGAAGCCATACCAGAACAAGAACTTGAAAAGTTCTTTCTTATATAGACCAACACACTTCTTCTCCCATACCAGATAATCCAAATCCTGAAACCCACACAGAAGCACAACCAAAAATTCCCCTCTCACTAATACCAGAAATTCCACTCTCCCCAGAACCAGAAATCCCACAACCTTCATCTCCTCAACCAGAAATTAATCCACCCTCTCCTCAACCTGAACAATCTCCACAACCTGAGACTCAAACCTCTGAGGCTCAACCCTCTGAATCTCCTGAACCACAACCTTTGGCCATTCAATTGCCTTGTGGCACCACTGTGAATATTCCTCAACTTCCCTCTTCACCAGAAATAACTCCACAAAATTCCCCATCAAGTCCAATCATAATTCCTGACTCTCCCACTCCATCACCTAGGAAAAATTCAGATGACCACAACAAGACTGTCATTGACTTAACAGTCCTTGAACGCCTTGCTCCAATAACCAACAAAATTGCTATTCCAAAATCTAAACATCTAGATGTTGGTTCCAGCATATTAAACTTTGAAATAGAAATACAGAAGTGGATCACTTCTTTGAAACAAGAAAGTCTGGAACTGGTTGATCCTGCGGCATCAGACTACCTCTGGAAAAAGTTCAGAAGATGGGTATACTCTGAAACCTTTAAGTTGCAAGAACAGAGCTATGGACAAGCTCAACAGAACTTCAGCAATCTGCTGAAGGAAATTGAAGGTCCAGTTTTGAGCAAGCTGCTTAAGGAAGATGTTCTCCCACTGGACATTGCTCCTTGGTCTGAATATTGTCAACCAGAGTCAGAAGAACAGATGATTCCAGCTGAAGAACAGGGTCAAGAAGAAGATACTGCAGAAAGCTCTGAGAAGAACCCTGTTTCTAAAGATCCTCAAGCTTCCTCCCTTGACAGGCAGACTCTGGAGGACTTGAAAAGATCTGATATGCTGATGAATGAAAGAATGGATAAGCAGGACACCAAAATTGATGCAATAGCGAGCATGTTATCTCAGCAACAGGAAACCAGCACCCAAATCAAGAGCATGTTGGAAGCTCTGTTCACACGACTTCCTCCTCCTTCTTAGAATTTCCTTGTTGTTTTTATAACTTGTTTATCTGTAATATTTTTACATGTTCTGAACTTATCATTGCTTCTGTTTTTAATATATTAACGCCTTTTAGCTCTGATCATTTTAACTCTGATTATTTGTGCTTTTTGATAACTGACAAAAAGGGGGAGAAAGAATGATATTTTTCAATAACGGATTACTGAGACATAAGTCTCAAACATTCTAACACTCTGATATATTTGAATTTCTCTCTTCTGAAAAGCTTACAGGTACAAAACTCTGATGAATCCGATGAACTCTGATACAGTAAAGTTCTGATGCTCAAAGTCTCATGGAAATAAAGGGAAGTAATCAACACAGGGGGAGTTTTTCTCTTCGTTGCTCTGATACCTTTTATTCTTTGTCTTCTTATCTCTGATACCTTTTATTCTTTATTTGTTTATCTCTGATACCTTTTATTCTTTATCTTTAATCTCTGATACCTTTTATTCTTTAATTTTAATTGAAAAAAAATCTGGTTTTTGTCATCGTAAAAAAGGGGGAGATTGTTAGAACATAGTTTAATTCTATAACCCTCAATTAGAGTTTTGATGATAACAAAATACAAGAATAAATAAATTGTAAGATTTATATACAAGACATATATGCTACTTAAAATTATGTTGTGTATTTACAGAAACTCTGATGGAATCAGCATCAGAAGATCAGTATCAACATTAGCATCAGAAGATATGTCAGCATCAGAAGATCAAATAACATGTGCTATACGCTGAAGCCTGATGAACAAAATTTGTGCATAAAATACTCTGACTCTGATCAAGATCCTAACCAAGTCATCAGCACTCAGAAGCGTCAGCATAAAGGAAAGAACACTCTGATTATCATTAGCAGAACACTCTGAAGCGTTACTATGCATTCAAGATAGATTAATTACCAACGTCTTTATCCAAGACAAGATCTTCTCAAAAAGGAAAGAACGTTATTAGCATTGAAATGGCTTTATGGACAAACAACGTATCTCTTCCTAGGCTATATAAACAAGACTGTGTGAGAATAGAAAAGGCTAATTGTTGTACCCCAAAATTTGCCCTCCCATATTCTTCAAAGTTTTGACAAGCATCATCTCAATTTGCTCAAGTCTACTCAAGGGCTACACAGTCAACCATCCTCCTAAGCCAGTCAAAATTAGGGTTTTGGTTCCTTCAAGGAAGTTGAGGTTTTCAAGGGGCTCAATCAAGTCACATATGCCTATAAACATTGTCAAGCATCTACATGCCAAGTTTCAAGGCTCACAAGGTCAAGTTGCACAGTCAAAAACCCTAATTGCTTCACAATCAACTGTAGGGGCAAAATGGTCATTTGGCAGTCAAAAGTCAAAATTTTTGGTCAACATCTTATTTTGAAGCCACAATCATCATTTGGTCAAATCGTGACCATGATTTCACAAGAATGGCTCAAAAATCATCAAGATGCAAAAGTTTCTATTTTTGGACAGCTGAAAAGTCAACTGTAACTTGACCAAGACATAACTTTTTCATGGTTCATCAGAAAAATCCCATCCAATGCTCATCTTTAAGGGGAGGACATTTCCTACAACTCATCTTCACATTCCAAGTCCAAGAAATGCTCTCACAAAAAGTTATCAATTTCAACATTATAGGTCATTTTCAAAAGTCAACAAAAAGGAACTTTAAGTCAAAAACCATAACTTGAGATTGGTAAATCAAAATGACATGGGACCAAAGACATTGGTTAGAGGACTTCAAGACCTTTCCAAAATGTCCAAGAACATGTTCATAGCTTCAAAATTGAGCAAGATATGCATTGGAGAAGTTGGGAAATTTTTGTGAAATGGCCAAAGTCAACTATCCTTGAAACTTCATTTTTGACAAAAAGGGCCCACTTTTTCCACTTGGTTCAGCTTTGCCATGCCTCCCACGTGTCCCATGATTTATTTCAAGTTTAAAAATTAATTTTTCTATTTTTATTTAATTTTATTTGATTTTATTCATTTTAAATCTTTAAAATTCAAATAAAAATCAAGAAAATTAAATAAGGGATATTTTGTGGTTTGATTAGCTTTGATACACCATTATTCACATGCCAAATTCGTGCAAGACCTATTCCAAGCATAAAAATTCAAATTTTGACAAGAAAGGCAAGTTGTTCAATGGTGGTTATGGGCAAGATCAAAAACTTCATTGCATTGGTTTAATGTTCATTATACTGATTGATTCTCATTGTAAAACATATATGCAAGCCTTCCATACTCAAGACACGAACTAGAAAACTCAGAAACGGCCAAACCAATTTCAAAAACTTCAAGAGAAAAGTGACAAACTGAAAACCATTTTTCAGCACAATTCAATCTTTCCTTTTGATCCAAACACGTTCCTTACATCCCCAGGAACGATTTGCAATCATTAACAAGTCAAAAACCTCAAATAATCGCTCATCACGCCCCCACGGTTTGTCCATTATTTTGAGAATCGAAACTCCATTTTTACGCCTCATTAATTCATTGTGATCATTGTTATGCATTACTGACATCGTTATGAAGCTTTCTGTATATTTTAATTTGATTATAAGGCTCTAAAACGAAAGTCACCATTGTTAAGTTCTAGGTTTTTCAAAGCTTTGGAATTGGGGTTTTTTACATAATGTAAAATTAAACCTCAAGACTTACATGGCCAAAATCAGCGTGACAAGACGAAGCTAAAGCACACCTCGCGCCCAATTTATATTTCGTGAGCGTCTAATCGCTATTTTTTACATGCTTGCATTTTGTGGGGGTTTAAAACCCCCGCTATGTGTTTTATGTTTACGGGAAAGGTTGAAGACGAAGGCCGTGGCAGCATGGGATTGGCCAGTTCAAATAATCGCGCGGATTTTTTTTGATTTCCAGAATAATGTTGTTTTTCACATTTAATTTTCTTTGTTTATTATGTGTACAAACTAACGCGCTTGGTGTAGTGGTTGGCCAGGTGCCTTGCAAGCGTTGGGACCTGGGTTCGATTCCCAGGTCCCCCCATAATTCATTGTCATTTTTTCTAAAGTGTTCTTGTGCAGTTTCTCAAACAGCTTCCACCATAGACCTCACATCCCAGTGCTCCAAGTGTCCATCAGTGCAAATCCAGTGGCCAAAGCATGAGGACCATAGTGCTCAGGAGTCAACGTGGGCGTAGGCAACCAGAAAAAGTCAACGTGGCTGAAGATTCAAGTGGGCCTCAAATTCCACATACACCCTTCCATTCTGGCCCATACCCCATTCCCTTGGTTTATTCTTTTCTTTTCCCTTTTTATATTTTCTAATTTAATTTTTAACCTTTTTAATTATCTTTATTATTAACAATTAACTTAATTAATATTTTCATAAAAAATCCAAAAAAGAATTAACATTATTATTACTATTATATTATTTTTGTAAATAAATATTAACAACTAAATAGTTTAATTAAGTCAAATTTAATTTCTTTTTCTTTACAATTAAAATAATTTAGAATTAGGTTAACTTAGGATTTTAATTCTTTTATTTCATAAAAATATAAAAAACACAAAATAATCTTTTCTTTTAATAAATTAATTAATTAGTTTAACAATTAGTTTTTAATTGCATTTAATCACAAAAAAGACAAAAAAAATCAATTCTTTTCTTAAAAGGGTCAACACCCTTAAGACGTTCCCGATTAACTTTTATTCGCGCGCATTTTATTTTGATTATTATGTAATTGCTTTCCAGATATGTAATAGTTAAATAGGTTTTTACCGCTTTATTTAATTTCTCGTACTTATTTACCGAAACGGGTTTTTGTCTTTGGCGATGTATAGACCCACGCCTTGTAATAGTTAGAATTTACATTTCTGCAATTTACTTTCCGCACTCCTAACTGTTAATAAAATGCATGAAATAATGTATGTAAATAAAATTAATCCGTAGCTCACAAATAACATGTACAAAAACATTAACTGAAAAACAACACACAAAGCACATGCCACTTCTAGGGTACGCTTCACTCGTTGCCTCGAAACGTGGTCATCAAGTATAGGACGTCTTAGAGGTCACCCTCCTGTCTAAGATCCAGTTGCCTCGAAACGGTTGCCTCGGATAAAAGGATCTAGGACATCAGGGTTACTTCTAAGGTGTCCTACCATTGCTTTGGTGACCACATTGTCCCGATAATCGAATTGACCCGAACACCTCCAACGACGGTGCTACCTACCTCTCAATGGTGGGATAGCACTATCTAAAGGACTCTTACACAGCCTAATTCCTTAGAGTAGGTAGATTTCTCTTAAGTGCTTGCTATTTTCAAAACAAACAAAAATACTTTGCACACCTACACTTTCTAAAAGTTTTTCAAACAAAATTTTCATACACTCTTGAGGACTGATACAAGAGTTACTTAGAAATTTTTCAAACGAAACCTTTTTCAAAACCCACACACACTTGAAAAGCAAACAATTTTTGAAAACATAAGAGCAAGTACCTAAGAGCCCGTGGATAACCACGGATAGAAAGGGTGCTAACACCTTCCCTTTCTATAAATCTACCTCCCGAACCGAGAAATATCTCGAAAAGGAATTTTGCTGTGCTTTTGTCCTTTCCTTGTTGGAGAAAATAAAAGACGGTGGCGACTCTTGCTTACCGCGACATTTCGCGAAACCATCTAAAAAACAGTCAGTTCTATTTCCACCGATCACACTAATAATCTTCACGCATATACACGCCTACGTAAACAAAACATGAACAACGCTTCAGCTGGAAGAAAAAAAATCTTGCTTGGTTGGAGATACTGGGGAACACCACCATCTGATAATATGTGCAAAGCAGGTCACATATCTTGACAAATCTGGATTTCCTCTAGAACTAACTTTGTATGCCCCAAGTTTACTGCTGATAAATTACATGATGCACGAAAATTCTTGCGAATAACTTCACTTTTTAAATGCTCAAAGTTACATGGTTTACGAGAAGAAATTGTCTCAAGAGGATTTTACAAAATACCTGGAACCCAAAATGCACCAATGTCTTCAAACTCTTGGAGAGATTCTTTAATCTTGACGTCACTGCCCCATATTGACTATATTTGCCAAGACAAAGTCTTCAAATTTTCCCCATGAGGGTAAACAAACTATGAAGGCAATAACCTGTTCATGCTGAAGGTCTTCAGGTGACATGTTCTTGGCTATGATCATTCTTAGAAATGATTCTCCAATTACTTAACAATGTTTCAGACCTCAAAAGATTAAAATTATCACTGGCGCTTATATGTAAACTTCCTTGACATTAAGAAAATGTTTTACAAGCAGGAAAATTTTATTCTGAGAATGAAAATTCTAATGAAACAGTTATGAAAGCCTTAAATATTTGTTTTGTTGAAAAAATGCCACGAAGCTTGCGAATTAGTGTATCATATATTTTTCTATGAAAGATAACAAAATCATATGATACTAACACAAATATTTTAGCAAAACTTATGGGAGTCAGGAATCCAATCTTGTCGAAGTATGCATTCAAAATAAACCCCGCTTTAATTAGGAATTTTGAAGGTTGTGACGTGGTCTAGTTCACACTTTTCAGAAAAAATATTTTAACGCTCAAAGTTTATTGGTGCCAACTCATTCTTCGTGATGTTCTTCAGTCCTATGTTCAGTTATGTCCACATTAGTGTTCATTTCTCAGGAAAACAATTTGTGATGGTTAAGAAAGTGATAAGGCTTTCAGAGTAGCAGTCACCCTTCTTGTGTTTGTGTTTGTTGTCACACAAATTTATTCTTGGTAGAGGACTTTTCTTTGTAGTCGTTTCTTTATGATTTTCCCTAACTTTTTCCTGGATTAAATGTAATCCAGTGGGATGCCTTAATTTTTGCCTAAGTCGCTTGTTTTCAAGTTTCTGACTTAGCGGGCCTATTTTTTTTATTTTGAACAAAGCGTGTGACATTAGCTTGTCTTGAATTGTTGAGAGGATTGTGATTTCCTTGTTTCTTGATGAATGAGGTATAACCATTGAGTTTTCGCATCTTTTGGCCCCATGATATGTGAAGGATAATCATCGCGGTTTCTTTTCAGAAATATCTTCCTTTGAAAATTTGAACACTCGTTCAGGTTAACTGAAAACTACCATGCCCTAGGTTAAAATTGAGGGTTTTTCGTATAGAAAAGAAACTCCTACTTCAAAGATCAAAAAGGGGTTAACAAGGGATTATCTTCCTTATATCTTCGGTGTTTAGGGATTTGAAACAATGCATGTACATCATCAGTAAGATTTTATTGAAAAGCATGCGACCAAAGATTTTGTGTTTTTTAGATCATCATCCTCCCTCCAATCACTGCTTAAGCGAGAGTTTGGTCAAAAGATTTGGTATCATAATGTAGATAAATAATTCATAATTGAAAATGAATACAAGGGAAACAAATGGATTTCTTCAAGACAAACATATTCATTGTATTATCATTATCATTCAAGTGCAGACAATTCTTACATGCAAACAAATCTTTAACAAATATGAAAGATTACAAAAAAGTATAAATGAGTTAATAATCTGAAGAAGGCTCTCTATCTGGACTTGTGATGAAGGAAACCTCTCTCAAACTTCAATGCCAAAATCAACAGAGATCCACTCATGTTTTGGCAAAGGGGTTGACTTGAATGTTAGGGCCGACATCTTTAAATGACAAAATACCACTTTTGACTAGTTTATGTATTTTATCCTTCAAATTGAGACAATGACCAAGATCATGTCCAAGAGCACCTTGATGAAAAGCACAGAAGGCATATCCCTTATACCACCATGGAATATCCTCAGGAACATCAATGGTGACCGAGTATGAATCAAATTCTTCTGTAATAAGAAAGGAAACAACTCTGAATGCAATATTGGAATCAGGTAAAAAAAAAGGTTTCCTCTGATTATGAAGTTTCTTATTGGGAGCTATGGGAGTTGTATCCACCATAGGGGTGACATAAAGTCATGATAAAAATGTCTTTTTCCCCTCTATATTTTTTGATTTCCCCTCCTTTGAATTCATTGGACAGATTTTGGTTGGAGCATAAAGTCATGATAAAAATGAATGAAACTTGAGCAAGAAGATTGATGAAGGATGTTGAAGGCATGAAAATATTTGAAGATTATAATTAGTAGCATAGGGTTTATTTAGGATTTGGTTCCATGTGCTTGTAATCAAATTTGAAATGTATCTTGAAATTGTTCACTTGTAACATGAATGATGGAATTTGAAGTTTGTTTGAAACTTGGATAGGATTTGGTTGTATGAACTTGTCAAATTTGAACATTGAATTAGAATTTAATCTTTAAATTTTGAATGAATTCTTTTGGATATGAAATACTTGATACAAACCACTTTTAAAAAGAACCTTGAATTTGAAATGATGATGAATTGAATGATATATGGTTTAAAATTGGTCTACACGAATAAAGTTTGATCTTGAAAGTGGACACTTCAATAGTGGTTATCTTGAAAGTATTTTAATAATGATGAATGTATTTGAAATTTTGAATCAATTCAAACCTAATGTCATTTCCCGAGTGAACCTTCAAATCATCTCCAATAAGACTCTAATTTAAACTTTAAATTCATTATAACTTGCGGTACAAGCGAGTAGTACTTGAAGGAACAATGATGCCTTAAGAACTTTGGTCTAAAATCCACTTTCATCCAATAATCACCAAATGCGCAGACATAAGTAACTTGAAAAAGCAACAAACATTCAAAGAATTCTCGAACTCGACATCTTGTACAATGAACGATCTTAACATAAGAATTAATGTCTCAAGAAAACAATTATGGCACGACTTCAAGTTAGAAGTTAAGAATATTCTAAATTAAGAAAATGACCTATAATGTTTCGATAAGTTCCATAACCCTCAAAGCATAATTTGAGTCCTATCTTTGGTGAAAACTTGTAGATGACATCGTCTATGATAGTTGTGCAAAAAGAATCGCCTTAAAATATTGAAAATTGAGGAAGTTATGATCCGTGGAAGTCAGGAAACAACTACTTGAAATTAGTTCAATGTCTTCAAAGTGACTTCTAAATTATTCGAATTTTTTATGATCCTCCGCACATAATCAGCTCTTGACTTGTAAAGGGAAGTTGGAGATGGCGTCAAGGAGATTCATGCGCAAAAAGAGCCATTAAAATATTGAATAATGAAGAAGTTATGATTGTTTGAACTTGATCTTGCAAAAGTTAACTTTGGGTCAAAGTGCTTTGAATCGACACGCATACTCGGTGTTTCCTTGCGTTCCTAGACATATTGGTGCACAATTGTATCTCGTGACCTTGATGATATATGAGAATGCAAATGAAGGAGGGATCTTAGGTCAAAATTGAGGTATGACATTTTCCAAACTATAAATACCCTTTCATGCATCATTTCTAACTTGATGATACCATAAAATTATCCTACTTTTTCTCTTCATCTTCAAACTTCCAATTTATGCATACACACCAGCATTATATTGTGATGATGTTCTGTCGGGGTGCCATCTAGACAAAGAATTGAAAATTTCCAATTGGTTTGGGTTGAGTTTTATAGGGATCTTCATTCGGAAAAACCATCGGGTTTGTCCTCCAACATCATTTGTTGAATGGGGCGTTTTTGTGCAAGATTGTGCGAGATGGAATCAATATGTGAAAAATATTTTGGAGTATTTGAAATATTTTCAAGGAACCTTAAAGTAGTTGAAATATTTTTATAGAAGTAGCAAGAATTGGATGAAAGAACCAGTGATCTTGTGTTGATAGTTTGTAATCGGATTTACTCAAGTGAAAAATCCCTTGGAGTGTTTGAAATCTTTGCAAGGAAGCTTCGGGTATTTGAAATCCTTTTAAGGAAGTAGCTTAAGTTGCAAATAGGTTGCATCTATTAGTTGATCTGATCTTGCTTAAGATCAAAGGTTTGAAGAAGGAGCATCAACACCAAATTGGAGAATTTTGTATTGTTGTTTCTAACTCTTCCATTAAATTAAACATTTTGCATATAAGAATTATCCTAGTTCTATTGGAATTATACATAGACGTAGCCATACGCGAGGACGACATTGGGAAACTGTGTAGACAAATTCCTTGTGTGTTTATACTTTTCCGCTTTTACTTGCTTTAAATTTCGTCAACCTTTTATCAAATAGTATTGTGATAGTAATTGAATTCTAATAATTTTTCTCTCAAACTCTGTTTTTGAAATAAGTGTTTTTGTATACTCAAAGAGAAATTCTGAAAACTCACTTGCATGCCAAATGTTTGATAAAACGATCAAGTTAGTTCTTTGATTATTTAGCCTTAGAAATAGCAATGCAAAGTGATTGTGTTAAAACAATAATTAAGTGGATTATTGATTTGAGTTTATATTAATCAATTACTCAATTTTTTCTCATAGATTTATCTTTCATAATTTGTATATCCGAGTTTCCATTACGTTTTTTTAGACGACTTATCTAGGCAATTGCTTCCGCATCAAAATGTTTTGAAAACAAATTAAATTCTAGATTTGTGTATAGAAATCTTTTTTGCGCCTCTCTTTACCCCCCCCCCCCCCCCCCTCTACATTTGTGTCGTCATCTAACACAAAGTTCATGGATAGTGTTAGGAAAAGATGCATTAGACTAGGAGAGTTCAAATAAGATCAGTTTGTACTACTGACTATTAATAGTGAATTTCTTCTCACTGGCTTAATACCCTCCAAACATAGGAGATTTTTGCACTGAATTTGGTTACCAATTCATGTATTATCTATATTCTGCCTTGGAAATGAATCATAAATGGATAGTAAGACTTGAAAATGAATCATAAATGGATGGACAACTTCTAAAGTTAAATATGAAGATTGTACTGAATCTTTGAAGCTTGAGAAGGATTAGTCAAAAAAAGAAGATGAATAAGAACATGGTAATTCTCGTGTCATCATTTCCATTTACAATGGAATTGACAATAATATCTTCAAACTCATCAACACTTGTTCTAGCGCCAAGGAAGCATGGGAAACTCTTCAAACTGAACAAGAAGGCACCTCTAAAGTTCACATGTCACCGTAAAGCCCAAAAATTATATAAAAAAAATTAAATGAAAATTTAGGATGTCACTCGATAAAACATGCATTCTTTCGTAACATAATATTTTCAGACAGTTACTTCAAAAGAAAAATGAATCAACAACTTAATTCATAAATTAATTTAAAAATATATCAAACGGCCCATTTCCGATGTTACATATTAGAGCATCTCAAACCAACTACAATAACGATAACAAAAATAAACGAAGATAAGTTCCAAGGCTCTCTTCCAAACTCACAACAACTAAATCACTTCAACTGAGTATTTGTACAATAGCGTACCAAACTAACACAAACAACAAAAAAAAGGTGTGAGTATACTTTGATATATTAATGGAGTAAATATATATATATATATATATATATATATATATATATATATATATATATTATCAATTCAACAATGATTCTTCGTATAAACCGAATCTCCTCTTCTAAACCTCGGGCCCCTTTCGAAACGAACAAAAGTAATATCATTCACATAATATATAAGTAAAGAAAATGCTAACAAATGTCTCAGAGACACTCTTTAAAAATTAATAAAGATTGATTTTTTAGAAATATATTTTAATTAAACTTTTACAATTGTCCCCATGGATTTTTTTCCCTTTCAATTAAGTTGATATCTTATGAAGAACAATGACATTTATAGTAAACGCATTTTACAACCCAAGGTGATAGACAGAAAAGGATTGGACAATCCGAATCCTTGTTGCAATCTGGTGGCCACGGTTCCCAAGCTTCCCAAGCTGTGATATAAAAAAGAAATAGAATATTATAAGCAAAGTGAAAGATTTTGTATATGATAAACATAAGGTTCAAAAGGACAGGAAAGTGGTTTACCTCTAACGTGAGATAGAACAAGAAATCGAAAAATAAAATGAATTAGTAAATAAACAAACAAAATATTTTCAGCCATATTTTATCACCTAAATTTGCAACAGATGATCAATGAATATTGTAAAAATACAATGTTCTGTGTATTTGTTTCTATAAATATTATTTTGTACTTATAGGTCTTCAAGAAAACTTCCTAAAATTAGATTAATTATTAAATGTATCAAAGGTCATAAATTTTATGTTTTGCCCGTTTAGCTTGCTCAATCGAAAAGAGCAACCTTTCATTGTTTTCCAATTTTTTTAATTCTCTCCAAGGATGCTAGAAGCCACCATAATTAGCTAATGTGCCTCACAATAAAGATAAATGATTCTTACTTAAATAATAATAATAATAATAATAATAATAATAATAATAATAATAAATAATAATAATAATAATAATAATAATAATATAAGAAGATGTTAGATTCTAATTTACCTTAGCCTGATCAAAAGCCATGCTTAAATATCTATTTTTTTAATTACAAAGAAGATAAAAATGATCTTGAGGAAGTAGGCAGAATAGGGTAAGGTAATGTGGGGCGAGCGCCTAAAGTAGGATTGAGTGATCGTAGGGCCCTAGACAAGGATTGTAGTCCAAAGCACATTCTTGGTCGCTGAAAGATCTTGGATCTTTTCTCTTTTGAAGTCCCAACGTCGATTAACACTGATTCGGTCATACCAGCTCTGCTTGTTGCCTTAAATCAAATCAACATCCTGATCCTTCGCCTGAACAACACGATCGAGGCATTAGTGAAGAAACAATCAAGATCTCCTCCCGAGAGATATCGACGACGCATGTCGCGCAGTCCTTCACCGCAACCACGTGATCATCGACCAATGCAGGAAAAATCAGAGATTGCGTTCCACAGAAAACGTAATCGCTCACCTCCTCACAGAGATCGTCACTCCTTGAAAAAGACATGGGCTGAGCCACAGCCAGACGATCATCATTCGCCTCCATCAAAATCAAAGATTCACCCGAAGAGCTCATCTCCCCGGCGAGCCGATAGTCAACATCGAGGAAGGAATTACTCTCCTCCTCGGTCCAAAAGTTGGAGTGACGACGACCCCCGTGTTCCATTATCGCGATAAATTTTGGAGACGTCACTCCCTACCGGACTAGAGAACCCCCCCACCCTAACAAGGGGACATACGATGGGACTGCTGACACAAACAACTAGCTCAAAAACATTGATGCACGACTCGATTACTGATGCGTCAAAAGCGCCATAAAGTGCAGGCTATTCCCCACCACACCCAGGAAATAAGCTATGGTTTGGTACAAAAGTCTTCCTGATGAATGCATCACATCTTGGCGGAACCTCAGAAAGCAGTTCTCTAGGCATTTCATGGCTTCTCGTCGGCACCAGAAGTCATAAGCATCACTCGAGGCAATCATCCAAGGAAAGGATGAGTCTCTTCGGGCATATATTGAGAGATTCAACTCTGAGGTTGTTCAGGTCTCCACCACTGATGATAAGAAGAAATACCTTATCAAGCACATATTGCACCCGCGCAACGACTTTTCCAAAGTCGTCGACATTGAAACTCATTCCTCCCTGGATGCCTTCCTCCTCAAGGCACAAGAGTACATCTAGTACAAAGAGAAGGAAGTTGCTAACTCTGTATAGGACTCGAGGCACCAAGAGAATGTAAAGGATTCAAATATTGACAACCCCTCGATATCTCGTCGGGGATGGGAAAAAAAGGGAGGACAAGCCCCGTGACTCGCGGGAATACAAAGGACCACCTGGCCACTTTTATGACTACACATCTCTAACCACCTATCGCGTGTGCATCCGAACCGACTGCACCAATTAAGAGTTCCTCCAGGCAGGGGTCTGGTTTCCTCGACACACACCATCCAAGCTTGGGATGGACAAATCAAAATACTGGTGGTTCCACAAGAGCCATGTACATACAACAGTAGAATGCATCCACTTGAAAGATGCCATTGTGATCCTCATCAGAGATGGGCATCTTAAGCAGTACAAGAAGAAGGATGGTCCCCCCGAGAACGCACCTGAATCGAAAAAGGTCGAAGAAGATAAACTCGCCCCATACAATATCAACATGTCCGTCTCCATGTGCATTTCACGGCCCGAGGATTTCTATATCCCCAATGAAGCTGAGAACCCCCTGTACTTCGCAACGCATAATCCCTGGGAGACATTCCCTTCTGCCATGGTCATCTCTAATGGAGGCTTTAATAAATTCATTATGGGCTTGGTGAAAAGGAGGTTCGAGCAACTGATTGAAGCAAGCTCCAACAAGAACTCACCCCTCGACAAGTTTCAACGAAGCTTTGTCCCAATTGCTTTCTATCGCGAGGAACTACCAGGTGGGGATCTCAATTCGAGCATCCCTCTGTTCATTCGGGCATATATGGCCAATTTTGATGTCAGGCATATTTTTGTCGACCAGGGGAGCTCGGTGGACATCATGTATTCCAAATTTTTCACCATACTACAACTCAATGAAACGCACCTGACACCTTACGTAGGCTCGGGCTTCCAAGGTTTCAACGGTACGGCCACCAAGCCATAGGGTTTCGTTGAGTTGATCGTCACATTCAGAGCAGTCGAAATGACCTAGTCCATAAATACCCAATTCCTAGTATTAGACTGCTCCTCTTTATACCTGTGCATCTTCGGGGGGCTGACCCTGGCTGAACTCATAGTTGTTCCCTCAAAGGTACATCTAAAGATGAAGTATTAAACTTCGAAAGGACTGGTCGCCACCCTTCACAGTGATATCGAAGCAGCAATGAGATGCTTCAAAGCAGCCTCAAAGGGGCTGAACACCATCAATGCGCCACCTAAAGCGGCAAGCATACCTCCCTGTCCCAGAAGCTTCGAGGAGACAATGCTGCTGCAGCACGTCGACTCAATCGACCTTGAAATTTGTTTCTTTAAGGACAATCTGCGGGAACAGATTCGAAAGGGGAAGGAAATCCAGCCAGGGGAAACTTCCTCAACCTCGACCACCCTTAGTGAGGATTCTACCTGGTATTCGTGACCAATTCCATATGGGAACTTCAAGGTCATTTTACTTGGGGACGACCCCTGCAAATCAGTGAAGATCGGTACAGGTTTGTCTGACTTAGCGAGGAGACAACTAAAGGCTTGCCTAAGGAAAAATGTAGACTTGTTTGCATGGAGCACGTATGAAATTCCCAGCTTGAACCAAGAGATAGCATGTCATCAACTGACTATAGATCTTTCCCTTAAGTTTGTGTTTCATCATAGGCGAAAGCAGTCTCCGGAGAAAACGGAGACTGCTGAGCAGGTTGTAAAAGACCTCCTAGAGGCAAAATTTATAAGTGAATCCCAATACACAACCTGACTATCCAATGTTGTATTAGTAAAAAAATATAATGGAAAATGGCGCATGTGCATTGACTACTCTGATCTTAATAGGGCTTGTCCTAATGACTCTTATCACTTTCCCAACATAGATAAATTGGTTGATAATTTTGCAGGTTTTAAACTATTATTGTTCATGGACGCGTACTTTGTTTACAACTAGATCCCCATGGAAAAGTGCGACAAGAAGTACATGGCTTTGATGATCGAGTTGGGAAACTATTACTACAACATAATACCCTTCGGCCTAAAAAATGTCGGCGCTACTTACCAGAGGATGATGAACAAGGTATTTCGAGGAGAGATCAGAGACATGCTCAAAGTCTATATGGATGACATTGTAGTGGTAGAAATATTTAGACTAAACCATTAGATTGATTTAACTCACACAGATCAAATAAAAATCGCCATCTCGCTTTATTATTTCTAGAGGAATGGGAAAAGAGCGAATAAACCCAAAAAAGAGGGGGAGAGAATATAGGTAGGGGGTTGGTTATGCAAAAGGAAGGTATTAGCACCCTAAACGTCTACGGTAATCTGCATGAACCTATTTGAAAGATTGTGTATTTTGGCTATAAAACATGTATACAAAAATAAAGGATGGGGATGAGAAAAGAAGTATTTTTTTTTACAATTTTGCACCCACCCGCGGTTTCTAACCTTTAGTGCCTACGTACCACCTTCCGTGCAATAGGGGATTAGGGTACTCGTTTTTTATCTCAAAAAATTTAAAACACAAGTGTGTTGATTAATTTTAAGAGAAGAGACATCATCGTCATATCCGAGTGGAAAGCATACTTACTACCCACAATTATGAGAAAGGAGAATTTGTATCATCTCAAAGTGGAGGATATAGCTTAGATCTTAAAATCAACAAAGCCTCACTCAACACCCAAGTGAAAAATATCTCACTTTACTACATATCATAAAAGTATAGTAGCTCGCATAACTACAAGAATCGACAAGAGTCTAATCTTTTGAGAAAAGTTTTAAAGTAAAAAAAGCCAAAGTGGCAAAATGGTTTGAATAAGTTTGATTGATTTTTAGTCTTCTCACAAAAAAATGTCAAAGTATGATTCAGTTGGTTAAAGTTTGATTAAGAAAATATTTTTTTTAAAAATGCATGGACCTAAGTCCAAGTTTATTATGAAACTGGTTCAAGTTAGAAAGCAAGAAGAGTTTTGAAAAGGAGGGAGAAGATTTTTTAAATTAAAGAAGATGGGAGGAGATGAAGAGACTATCCTACCAGCATAAGGTAAAAGCTAAGGAAAAGAATGGTCTAACCAACAAGATGTAAACACTTAACATAAAGAGTCAATGTAGATTTATCATCCGTTTGACTGAAACCAAGAAACAAAGATACTAAACCTCTTAGAAATACCAAGCTTCAGATGCATTAGTTCTTCACAAAAATTGGGCAGAGTAACTGTTGTATACAGAGGAATTCACAATCACAGAAAAAGCACATAATCAGAATAACCTGCACATAAAGAAAATCAACCCAATGTCTTGGGGTAAACCCCAAGAACTCCAGACAAAATAAGAACAAATTCACATGGTCCCAAGGGTAATCAAGGATTCTCATCCTAAGTCCAAGAGGTCCACAACTCCATAATGACAAGGATAGTGACCAAATAGTCCAAGTAACCTTCAGGATTTTTTAATGTTTAAGTTGGTTATTAAGTGTATTCAAAAAGAAAATGAACACTCAAATGATCCATAAAAAGACATAAAGATAAATGCTCAAGTGAGCAAAGATAAAAATGGCATGGAATGTAAATGCTAAAATAAATAGTATGTAAAAGTAAAGGCATAAAGTAAAAGCACAAAGTAAAGTCAAATGTTAGTGAATTAGAAGTTAGAGGTTAGTTGAATGACCATCTTGAATCTTGCATTTAAAAACTCATTAGAAGATTGATAAAATCAAAGCTTCTCAACAATAAGTTTCATTTGATTTTTGTCAAGTATATCATTCATTTCAAATGATCAAAGCAACCACATATGACCAACGATGTTCAAATGATTCACTTAAGCCAAAGTTCATGAAGTTCATTAGAGGATTGAAAAGATAAAAGCCTCCTAACAATGAAGCTCAAGGTTATTGGATAAAAGGTTTCAAATCAAACATACTTGGGCTTTCAACCTTAGGTTTGGGCCACAAATGATCATTTTTCGAATCGGGACAAATTTAGCGCTATGTTAAGCAATTGTAAGTGGATTTATGTAGAAGTCACACCTATTTTGAGGCTGGTCAATAGCAATTTATGTACCACATGTTAGAGAAATGATATGTAGATTATCCTCCAACAACATGTAGCACAAGTAAGAAAGGGATAAGATGAAGAGGGAGGGGATGTATCAGATGAAATTAGGGTTTCAAATATCATCAACATCATTCATCCACTTTGAGGGATTTGGTTCTTCAACCTATCAACACCCAAGGTCCAATGAGGTTAAGGAACTTATCCCAAAATAACACCTAAATCAGGACCAAACAAAAATAATAAAATAATATTCGATAAAATAATATTTAAATGATTAATAACAGGGAAATAATTGGTAAAATACATAAAGTAAATTAAAACACCAAATGAAAATCCCAAAAATAAGTCAGAGGTCAAACATGAGTCAATAAGTGTTGACAAAATTTTTTAGAATTTTTTAAAGCCAGAAACTATTTTTTAAAATTCAAAGAAATAAGAAAAATGAACCAAAAATTGTAAAAATAGTAAAATCAGAAATAAAAATAAAATGAGGTTTGAAATATTTGTCAAGAGGTCATTGGATCCTTCCATATTTTTTCCAGAATTTAAAAATCAAGAAGAGTATTTTTAAACAATTAAAATAATTCAAATAAAGTGAAAAATCATAATAAATACCAAATCATAAAATAAAATAGTGAAAAATTAAGAATTAGAAAGATAAAATTCAAAAGTGTTGTTGAGAATTTTTTAAGAATTTTAGAAGTCGAAATGAATTTTTTATGGATTTTTGAAGTTTAAAACAAATAAAATATAAAATCAGAAAATAAAAATAAAACCAAAAACATGTAGACCATTGAATTAATGTCAAAATGCGTTAGTAATAAAACCCAAGAGATCTGGCGCGTTGTGCATGATATGGAAATTAGTGAATAAACCACCAGATCATTTATTTAAAACAAATTTTGAAAAAAATGTGTGGTGCGATATGATTAGATGAAGGGAAGACATGTCATCATCTTCAACCTCTCGCCACGTGTGAATTACAGATTCCACAAACTATAAAATTAGAAGCTCAAATCAGTGTCATTCGCTTCGTCTCTTCAAGCCGATTTCAATGGTACCTTCACGAAAAATTTATATAAATTGTAGCTCAGTCGATTTGAAGAAAACAAGAAGAAAAAATTGGAAAGGGATTTGAAAATTCATGAGTAAAACTCAGTTCCAGTTAAAAACAAACGATTCTATGAGTATTAGAGTGATGAGAGGGATATTGTAGCAATAAGTTTAGAGAGAATCGATGGAGGAATTTACCTGTTGAAGTTCAAATTCAGAGCTATGAAACTTGACTTAGCTAGCACGATTTAGGGCACTTCAAGGATTGGTTCTTATTCAGTTAGCTTTACAGAAGTTCAAGGATGAAGAATGAGCAAAGAAATTGGATTGAAAAATTCTATAAAACTAAATTCAAAGTTGCATAATTATGAGTTATGGAGGGAATTCAACAGAGGTTCTTTGGCTCTCTAAAGCTTCTAAAATTATGTAGAGGAGGTATTTATTTATATGAGAATGTGATGCAATACTGAGAGAGGGTGAATGATAAGAAATCAAATGAAATCGTGTGCACCCTGATAATGACAAAAGTGTGACTTCTAACTCATCATAACTCGGCTAATTATTGTGTTTCAATCCTTAACAAGCCATAGCAACTTTGTCAAACATTTCTAGCAACTAAACCTTGAGCAATTTGACCTGTAATCGAAGTTCACTTGTGGTAAAAAATTCTGAGTTGAAGTAAAAACATATTCCATGGAGCCAACTTCAATAATGCATAGCTCACTACTCAGGGAACTTTATCGGATGGTTCTTGAAGAATTTAAAAGACAAGGTTACAATATTTAGATTTCTCCAAGAAATACATTATTTGGATTCTTAAGAAAAAAGTTATGCCCAATTGAGTTTGTGAAAAACACACAGATGTTTTGTACTTAAAAATATTTTAAGTGTTGAACTTCAAAATGACATATAATGTTCTTTAAAATTAAATGAGTTTCTACTCAAAATTTGATCTTGATATCTGAAGATGACATAAATTAGACCTATTGAATTGAAATGTGGAATTTAGATCACTTAAAAATCATAAAAATTGAAAGAGTTATGGTCTTTGGAAGATGATGAACGAATTTGGGGAAAATCACAAAAGACCTATAATGTTTTCAATTCTTAAACCACTTTCCAAGCATTCTCAAGTCTTGCACATAATAAAAAAGTTGTAGTAGACATACCAAAGATTATTATGGAAAAATAACGGGCTCAAGGGATAAAAATTGACCAAATTATGATCATTTGAAGTCTAGCCCTAGAATTCAAAGGCTCTTCAAGGAGACTTGTAATCTTTCTCAATTATTAGTGATCTTACATTCAAAATTAGCCTTAGATCTATGAAGAAATATTGTTAAAGACTCTTTAAAGAGAATCATGGCTTTGGAACCAATCAAAAATATCAAAAAATGAACAAGATATGGTCCTTAGAAGTTAACAAACCCTAGCTCAGAGAGTGTCAAAATGACTTGAAACCCCCTTTCAACTTTTGATGATTTTTCTTGCACAATTGGATCTTGTCATGTGAACAGAGGTTGTTGCAGATGATGATAAGAATCCATAGCAAAAAGAACCAACTCAAAATGTTTAAAATATGCACTTGTGATCATAGAATCTAGTATTTTCTCAATTAGGTCAAACTTGTTGAATCAACCTTGAATATTTTTTTGGACTTTCTTGGCAAAATAAGCTTGATGAAAAATAAGAGGCCTTGAAATGATGTTTTCTTGAAGCACACTAAAATATGGAGCTTAATTCTCAACAAAGCTTGTTGAAGAAGGCATGGAAATAAACACATAAACCTAAGAATCTTCTTGATGAATTCCACCACCAACTTTGGGGAGATCTTGACCTAAATAAAGTGAGAGAGCTCCTTGAACCACAAATATTTGATTCCATAGACACGACCTTGAAGATTGAGCTCTTGCAATCCATTAGAGAAACATTTGATTGAGAATCACCCCTGAAATCCTAGATTAGATGGTGAGATGAATGCAATTGTGATCAGCTACAATATGAACATTCAAAGGAACATATATACACATATTGATGTTAGTTAAAAGAACACGTGTACAAGATACAATTTTCAAGGTGTTTGGTAATCCCTCAAGAGAAAACTTAAAGATAAGATAAAGAGAGAAACAACCCTAATATGTGTGTCTTGATGCATTGTGACATGAGATGATGAGAAATCTTAGGGGGGGAAAATTGGGGTATAGCAGACATGATCGTGAAGTCCCAAGAGAAATCCGACCACACACTCCATCTAAAAAGGGTCTTCGACCAAGCGAGAAAGGGAAAGATGTGGTTCAATCCGAAGAAGTGCACCTTTAGTGTGCGGGCAAAAAAATGATTGACATCTATTTAACTGAACAAGGAATCAAATCCAACCCCGACAAGTGCAGGGCTTTCTCTGAATTTAAGACACCAAAGCTTGAAGCAGTCTATACAATCCCTGAACAGAATGCTGACCTCATTCTCCCGCTTCGTGGCAAAATCTACCCATCATGCACTACCTTTCTTAAGACTCCTTTGCAAAGAGGCATCCTTTGAGGGGACCGAGGAGTGTGATCAAGCCCTTGTCCACCTCAAGTAAGCCCTTATGCAACCACCAATCCTCTTGCAAGTAAACCCTCTACCTTTACCTTGTTGTAGCCATCGAGGTTGTCAGCGTCGCCCTAATTCGAGAAACCACTGAGGGGAAAAAGACCATATACTTCACAAGAAAGGCCTTACAAGGTCAGAACTCAAATACCAACATATTGAGAAGATAGATTTGGCCCTCATCAATGCAGCAAGAAGATTAACATATTACTTCCCGGCTCCCACCATCATGGTTCAAACATATTAGCCCATGAGGAAATTGCGGGGACGCCCGAATATGGGGGGAAAATACTCAAATCGTTATTGGATTTATCTGAATTCGACATTTAATACGAGACCAGAAAGGCTCTTAAAGCCCCAATGCTAACCGACTTGGTAGCCGAGATGACATCCCCCATGTCCCCGACATCTAAGCACGAATGTGAACCATCTTCGTAGATGGAGCCTCCAACTTGACAGGCAGTGGGGCAGGCATAATCCTCGAGAACGAGGAAGGGATCTTGGTCAAAGTCTCCCTTACCTTGTCCTTTCAAACCTCCAATAACCAGAAAGATTACAAGGCCTTCCTCGTCGGATTACGACTGGCCGAAGACTTAGGTACCAAGGAAGTGAAAATCTTCACTGACTCTTAGCCTGTCGCGTCTCAAGTCTGGGGGGAATATCAAGTCAAAAATGACAACCACTCTGAGTACTTGACCATAGTCCGCGAAATAATAACAAAATTTGAATATGTGGAAGTTCAACATAAACCCCGTAGACACAATACCCGAGACAATATTTCGTTGAAACTAGCGAGCACGAAAAGGAAATGGGGAAACAAGTCAGTAATTCATAAAAAACTCCCTTGACCAAGCATCGAAAAAATCTCTCGGACTATAGACATAAACGCCATCAGCAACATCAACTACTAGATGACCCTGGTATACAACTACCTCACTGTTGCACCCCAAATTTACCCTCTTGATTTTTAGATTTTTTATGGCTTATGTTTCACCATATACATTTCATTCTCATGATAGGATCAAAGTTACCAAGATTTTCCAAGCCTCAGGATATCTCAATGGTTATTTGTTTCATCAGAGAATTGAGAACTGCAAGTATTTTGATTTTGAATCATGTTTCTCCCATCTATTGGCTCTTATGCTAGGTTTATTGATTATTTAATCTGTGATGTCTTTATTGACAAAATCTCAGAAGCATTATCATCCTGAGTTTTATCTCAATGCATGCTCAATCACCAACTGAGGTTCGTTAGAGTTTCTCTTCTTTGATTCCATTTTTATCCTTTTCAAGGTTTCTTTAACTCAGTGTGAGAAGATTCCAGATGGATTTTCATTAGAAGAGATTTTATATGTTTTTAAGATTAAGTGATTTCTTTTGGGATACTTGTTGGACTATTCATTTTGAGGATGGATATTGAAGTATATTATGCAAGCCTAGTGAAGATTATTTGGGATTTTTAGAGTACATGTTGGGCTTTTTAGAGTTTGAATTTTAAGGAGGCTATTGGAGGGAAAGTTTGTTCTTTTAACTACATAGGATGTTTTGCGCCTTTCTTGACAAGATTAGAAGTGAAGAGATATTACAAGCTTGTTATTTTGAACCAAGGAATTATATTGCATTATGGACAAGATTGGTTAAATTGCTATAATTTTCAAATATTTTAACCAAAGAAATTTCAAGATCTCCCATGCTTTATTAATCAAAGAACATTTCATGTTACAATTCAAGTGATTCTGCTCATCATTCAAAGTTATTCTAAAATCTTGGTTGCAACTCCTTCAAAAATCTACAAGTTCATAATGCTTTCTACAAAACATTCAATTGCCTAAAGTTTCAAATGTACAACCAACGTTACATATTCTATTGCATAAACCTATGATTTCTAAGAGAGTTCTTCATTGCCTTTCGTTTTTTGAATCTCCCTCCAAACTTCAAGTTGTCATCTCCTTCCAATCTTCATGCTAGGCCACAAATTCGTCTTCTTCTTGCTCATTATTTGTCACCATCACAAGAAATTAGAAAGGGAAATTAGTTATCAATCACCAATAACTTTGAACAGGAGAATAAGAATTTTCAAAGAGGTTATCTCAATTCCTCATGAGGGTTTGTGAATAAATCAGAATAAATGCTGGTCTTCAAATCATGTTCATAAGCCTTCACAAAGCCTATTACATTGTTTCATAACAAAATCCTAATTTTAATTCAATCATAGGCTCATAATCTTTACTACAAATCACAAAAGGATAAATTTTTGGTTCACATTAAAGATAAATCAAGTTACTGCAGTAACAAATTTTCACAGGAAGCAACAAGTGCAAACAGAATAAAAAATTCAAGCCCAGTAACAGATGACAAAATCAGACAATAACATATCAAAGTCTCAGCCCAACAAAGCATCACAGTTAAGCACAAACAGTAAAATTCACAAGTACAAAATTCTAAGCCCAACAATAGAAATTGTAGTTCACATCTCAACAAGAAAATATCAAAATCCAAAACAAAAATCGCAATTCAAGCCCAAGCAACAAACAATTTAGCAAGCTTGTAATTGCAGCATATCAGAAAAATAACAAAAAAGACAGAAAATAGAAATTGTGAAGAAATATCAGAAAACAAATTACAGCTCAACAATTTATCTAAAGCTTCTCAAGCAAGTTTCACAAACTTAATCCTCACCCTCCAATCCTTGTAACAAACTTGCAAGATCTAAGGCCAAGATTAAATCAATCTCTAACCGTTTTTCAAAATGGCAGAACTGTAAAACAGAAGCTCGCTGTGAATCGGTTTAATTCTCCAATTTCTGGAAGAATGAAAGAAAAATATCCACACAAAAATTATCTATGCTCTCCCAAATTTGAGATTCATTTTTCACAAATCCAAAAATCTCTTCCACGATTCAGAAAGATTACTAGAAAAGTTGTGCAAGCTACAAACCCTAGAGATGCATCATCATCTTCCTTAACGTTAAACCCTTCAGATTCAAGAAAGAAGAAGAGGAAAATATTCGAAATCGCAAACCAAGAAATAAGAAAAGAGAAAAGCTGAGAAAGATCTCACCAAAGCGGATCTCTGACCACCACGCCTCGTTCATCCTCCCGAACACTTTTTTGTTTCTCTTTCTTCTCATTTTATCTGATATACATTTTTGCATCACAAATCGTTGATATATAGTTGATTTGAACAACTAGGATATTTCGGTTTACCCTTCAAGATCTACTCAGATCTATTCAATTTCTACAAAATTAAACAACATAGTAAAGATAAGAAGAAGGAGATAAAGCGAACAGTGGGAATAAATTGAAGATTGAAGATAAATTGTTTTCTGCCACCACCGTGAGGCGATTCCCGGTGCGACGACTATGTCATCTCCGGTGAGGTTAATTTGAAGTGAGAGGCGAGAGAACCAAAGAGAGAAGGATTAGTTTTTCATTTGATTAAGTTTTGTTTAACAACTATTTTGTTTAATCTATGTTTGGATTAACAACTAATCTGGCAGTGACACTTTTCATCGCCATTGTGGCCACTTGATGATTATGTGCAGGTACCTCACCGGTCACACCGTGCTACTCTCAATCATCACCATCAGATCTTTTTCCAATTATCCTCAAGCTCTCAAGATTTGCTCTCCAGATTTGCTCTCTACAATGTACCTTCGTAGAAGCAATACACATGATCGTACATACCCCTCCAGTATCCTGTACATAGCTCTCCATCAAGTATTTGGCGCGCTCAACTTCTCATAGCCCTCAGATCTTCATCATCAACATACAGCGCTCCAGATTTGCGCTCCATGGTGGACCTCCCTGAGAGCAGCCACATGGATCACACATACCATGTCCAACGCATGGGCTTGCTTTTCATGGGCCCAGCGAATTTCTTTTCAGCACCCCCTGTATTACTGTTTTCAGGCCCAATTATTTCTTTTCTTTACATAGTTTTATTTGCATCATTTAATTTTAGTTAGATATTTTTATCAATTAGTAAAAATAAAAATAATTAAAAATACAAATAATATTTGTTTTAAATATTTAATTAGATTGGAAAATAATATCTGATAAAATTAATTATTTTGTAAATTAATTCTATTAAATAAGATAATTCAATTTAATTAGTTATTTATTATTTCGATTGGGTTTTATTGCTTGTTTATTTAGACCTGTAATCGTATTATCGGTTTGATAAATCCCCATCCATAAACTTGTACCCCCATTCCCATATGGTTTGTAATAGCTTAGAATTTTATTTCTTTGTAGCTTAGAATTTTATTTCTTTGAATAATTTAATTACCGCTAATATGCATATTTTTTTCAAATAAAATACATAGCCTCCTCTTGGGCTCATCATCAATGAAAAGGTATCCACCTACACATGCACACTTGTGCGCATTTCATAGCTTGGTCCTGGGCTTTCTACAAAGACAACTATTCGATCAATTGTTCTGATTGGTCATTTAGAATACTAGCATCACGATAGTCCTCACTTTTTAGGAGCATGCATATGGCAACCTTGTATGGGCTTTGATTTCTATCTTATGCATCAAAGCAACTCTCCTCTCTCCAATTGGTCCACATACCAAACTTTTCATAAAGGGTTTCATAGTTGAGTTTGGGCATGTTCATTCTCACAAGATTAATCAAGTCTTGCCCTTGGTTAATCATAATCTGAATCAATCACTTTGGTCAATATACCAAGTGTTCCATGCACAAAAGGGCATCATGGTTGAGGGTAGGAGCACCTACTCTCACAAGATTAATCAAGTACACCCCATGGTTAATCATAACTCGATTCAAATCTCTTACACCCAGCATTCCATTTATCTTGTGGACGCTCGTGCTATGACTTTGAGATCGATTGTTGATGTAACCCGGGTATGCCTAATCATTGGTTGATTGAGGAAATTCAAGGAGGCGTTATGTAGAGTTTCCTTATATCATGCGCATTGAAGAGGCAACGATCCTTCTCCGTTAGGTATCGTTATACCAAGTGTTCCATGCACAAAAGGGTCTCATGGTTGAGGGTAGGAGCACCTACTCTCACAAGATTAATCAAGTACACCCCTTGGTTAATCATAACTCGATTCAAATCTCTTACACCCATCATTCCATTTATCTTGTGGACACTCGTGCTATGATTTTGAGATTGATTGTTGATGTAACCCGGGTATGCCTAATCATTGGTTGATTGAGGAAATTCAAGGAGGCGTTATGTAGGGTTTCCTTATCTCATGCGCATTGAAGAGGAAATGAGCCTTCTCCATTAGGTATCGTTATACTTCTTCGCATCTCTCATTCTCATACTCTCTCTTATCTCAGTATGACTACTCTTGTTTCTCTTTTGTGAGATATCTTTCGTGCTCCCTTAGGATTGCTCGGGTAGGATTAGTCCTCGAGCTAGACATTAGTTATCCATGTATGTCTACTTAGGTAGATATTTCCATTTCAAAAATAAACCATAGGGCCATCATTGTATGATAACATTAGGGATTAGATTATAGATAGTCTCCCTTATATGTTTTCTTTCTTTTTTGCATCCTTGCATTGAAAACTAAAACTTTCTTTTTCCTTAAACTAATAAAAACACTCTCTAACAACTTAAACCCTTTCTTAAGGTGAAAAAAAAACACTAACCAACTACCTTTTTTTTTTGCCAAACGACTTTTCTCTTCAAAGAGAATGTTAGTTCCTTTCCACTACATGCCGTAAGTCTCCAAAGGTCGAGAAACGGTGGAATGATTGAATTTAACATTGTTCAACTAAAAAATATAAACCCACCAAAACAAGTGAGCCGAACTACGGCTGCTCTGAATCCTTAAAAGGGATATGTAGGTGGAGGCTTTTTGTGGGGCCTAATAGAGGATATCTTTGTAAATATTTCCTTCTATTCCCCACATTTTCTTTGTATGCATTCCCTTTTCGTCTTTAGCCTTAGACATAGATTTTACACACCCTTAGAATAGAACAACAAGAGTAGATACCGTAGAGTAATATAGACATGAGGGGTGCTAATACCTTCCCCTCGCGTAACAGACTCCCTTACCCGATCTCTCGGTAGTTTGATTGTGATTTCAACCTTTTTAGGTTTACTCGATGTTTACCTATCCCTTCACGTGGGGTAAAAGACGTTCGATGGTGACTTCATTGATTTCATTATCAGTTGACATTTCGCCCGATTATTTCACTCTCAAAGGGAGAACTTCCATCCGACCAAAAAGAAGCCAGTATGGTCAGACGAAGGGCCTGTTCGTATGTCATGATCGAAAACAAATTATATCAACGAGGGTTCTTTGTTCCTCTCCTTAAATAAATGGGCAAGCCAAAGTTGCAAACAGGGTAATCCTACTAGGCCTCAAACGAAGGCTTGAAGAAACAAAGAGGAAGTAGCTCGAGGAGCTACACAACATGCTATGGGCCTACTGAACAACTTCTCACTCGATCACCGGGGAAACCATATTCCATCTAGCATACGACACAAAAGCAATGATCCATATGGAAATCAGAGAGCCATCTGTGCAAACTGAAGCTCCTTTCGACGAGGAAATAAATGACGAGGAACTGAGAGAGGAGTGCAACCTCTTCGACGAGGTTAGATTGGGGTCAGCCCTCCGAGAGGCATCGCTAAAATAAAGAATCACCCTGTATCATGACGCCAAAGTCATACGACGAGAATTCGAAGTCAACAGCCTAGTTCCGAGGAGAAATCACAAAGATTCTCATGAAGGAAAGCTCGCCGCAAATTGGAAAGGCCATTATCGCATCCGAGCAAAAATGGGGAACAGGGCCTAATACCTCGAAAACTTGCAAGGGGAATAACTTGCTCGACCATGGAATGCTGAAATACTAAAACAATATTACAGTTAAGACAGTCTACGTGCTTTGTTAAAATAACAAGAACAACAGCCTTGACCATATGTGTACTCTTGTACAAGCATAACACCTCAATGCAAACAAAATGGAAAGTTTTCTACTTTTTAACAAGCAAATCCTCAGCCCGACAGGGAAAACTCAAACGAGCTCCACCATCGTCGTACCATGACGGTAAAAAACTCAGCTTGTGATGGGAAGTTCACGCTGCCGAGTTCGGATCTCAGTCAATGAAATATGGACTCATCCCCTTGCCCAGAAGATAATCGGGCCATTTGGCCAGTTCCCCGCACTGGTTGACATCAATATTGTTGAGTAAATCCCCAAATATACTTAAGTAAAACGCAAATAAACATCCATAACAGAAGAGCATACAAACATGTGAAAGTTAACAAAAGCAATTAGTAAAGATCATACATGCCTAAAAATAAGTGAAGAGAAAATTAAAATCAGAACAGTCACGAGAATAATAATTATCAAAATATTACATAAAAGAGGGTCGATCCCCTACCCAAATGTAACTAAAGTAACAAACACAAAGACCAAAGTTGTCTGGGTGTCACATCAAACCGGGAAAAATCCCCCAAAACAAATATTGCATACTACGGCGCACACTTCAAACAAAATTAAAATAACAGAGAAACTGATCATATGTCGGGTTGCGGTTGCACTTCGCGAACAGGCTCCCCTTTGATAGGTTGCTCGCCCATCTTCTTTGGCCATATCGAGGAACACGTGGACAATGATATGCCCGTCTACCATGTTATAGGGGAACCTAGTCCTATCCATCTTAAACTCAG
The DNA here is from genome assembly GCA_948472305.1 of Vicia faba. Lineage (NCBI taxonomy): Eukaryota > Viridiplantae > Streptophyta > Magnoliopsida > Fabales > Fabaceae > Vicia > Vicia faba. The sequence goes on along the minus strand of OX451737.1, from coordinate 1,601,620,647 downwards.
CATCGGGGTTCATGACTTTAAGTTGCACCACCGCGTTGTTGAAGCTTTCCTCGGCAGCGGCCATACCATCATCCACGACGAATTAGAGGAGAGCAACTTGTTGTACCACAAAATTTGCCCTCTTAATTTTAAACCTAATATGCTTATATTTTATTACCATATTCACACATTCATGTCATTGTCTCAATGCTCTTGGGATTGAGGTGTTTCTTTGTAAGAAAGAGTTGCGAAAATTGATTGTTTCGTAAAGTAGCATTGTGAAGCATAACTTAGGGTTTTCCACATTTTAATGCACTTTGCATGTTCTCCAAGCTATCCAATAAACAACCAAGAAATTAATCATCATGTCATGCTTTTATGCATTTCGATACGCTCTAAATTATGCAAAAAGCTAAGTGTTTTGGTTGATTTGAAACAGTGCAGACAAAAATTCAGTACGGTGCATTTCAAGCTCACAAATTCACAACTCGAGATCAGAAAATGGTTTAGGATTGATCCTTCAGTCATTAGAACCATCTTGAGATCTTCTGCCTTTCATATTTAATGTCGAAGACTAGTATTATGAGGAATATTTTTTAAAGCGCAAAATACTTGAATTGCGGTATACAGTGGATTTATCGCTTCTTTGGTTTTCAGATGCTTAAAATTTCACAACTTCTTATTAGAGTATCATATTTGAGTGCCTTTTGAAGCATTTGAACCGTCTTGTTATTTCCTCTAACTTTCGTGTTCGGCTCAAAAGCCGTTTCTTTGAGGAAGATCTCTGAATGCGCGAGTACTTTGAAGCTAAACAACGAAAATACTGTTCTGAACCCTTATTTTGAGGATGTTAAAATTTCATAACTTTCGCCTGGATAGATGTTTTTGAGCCGTTCTTTGGGAGAAAATTTCATTTTAATTTAACTTCATTTCATTTGTACGACTCGAAAGTCAATTCTTTGAGGAAGGTCCCCAGAATTATGGATTAGTAGAGAAATTTACTGTGTTGAACTGATGTTTTAATTCACCTTCCGATATTCTAAAAAATTGTAACTTATTTGATTTTTATTGTATCGGGACGGTTATTTTGGAATAATTTCATAAATGATTTCATCTACATGTTTGCTTTAGACCCCGAGTTAGGTTTTTGATCAGAGGATATTCGTTCGAGGCATTCTTTCAAAACTGAGCGGTGAAATTAATTGAGAAAAATCTGTTTTAGCTAACTCTGCTATGCGTCGGTGCATCTTCGAAAACTCATAACTTTCTCATTTTTTATCCAATTTAGTCCATTCTTTCGGCATCATATCATAATTTTTATCATCTTCGACTTTGCTTCAGGTCTTGAGTCCATATCTTGCTCTGAGATACACGACATTGTCGATTAAGCTCAAAATAAGCTGAAAAAAATCCACTTATACAATTTCGATTTGAGGTTTCGCCATTTAAAGTTATCGAACTCACTTGTATTTTTTTCGATTGAGTTCGTTCTTTCGGCACCGTATCATGAATTTCGTCAACTACGATTTTGTTATTGGTCCTGTTTCGAGATTTCACATAAGTTGAAATATGTTTTGGGTTTTGTGCCACTGGTCATTAAAATAATTGGAAATGCAAGCCAAACAAGGCTTTGGATATATCCTATATATTAAAAAATTAAAATTTTACTCTGATAACTTCATTTTACCATTAAAATTTAAGACCTCTCATAAACTTCCTCTCTATTCTCTCAACTCAAAAGTTGCACAACCACCACCAACCACCAACAACCACCAACGAAAGTCCAAAACCACTGCGTCAGAAAATCAAAACTTACTAAAAAGTTCAAATCTCTTCCTTTTTCTCCTCCGATCCGCTAGCCTCTACCACCAGTGACTGATTCCGGCTACCCTCCATTCGATACCTCCGCCTAATACCGCCAGAGCTTCGGCTAATTCCCTCTGTTACCACTGAGTGAAGTGCCAAAAACAAATGAAGATCAATTCCCGAATAGGACGGGGCGACTATCTTTATCACCAAGTGGTATGATCTTCCGAAACAAGACGGGTTTACCAACAAAAATAGATGAAGATCAATTCCTGAAACAGGACAGGACGACTATCTTTATCACCAAGTGGTATGAACTCCCGAAACAGGATGAGTTTACCAACAAAAACAGATTGTAGATCAATTCCCAAAACAGGACGGGGCGACTATCTACATGACAAACACTTCTTTCAGAGACTGAATTCTGAAAACATTTCCCTCATAGACATTTTCTGGCTCAGATTAAATCGAGCGTAGATTTATTCTGATACTTCATCCAATTAAAGACAATCATACACCTCTTCTGTCTCAGATTAAATTGAGTGTAGATTTATTCGGATACTTCTTCCAGTTGAAGACGGTCGTAGACATTTTCTAGCTCAGATTAAATCAAGCATAGATTTATTATGATACTTCTTCCAGTAGAATTTTTTTTGCTCATATTAAATTGAATGTAGATTTATTCTGATACTTCTTCTAGTTGAAGTCGGGCGTAGACATCTTTTGGCTCAGATAAAGCGGGCGTAGATTTATTATGATACTTCTTCCATTTGAAGACGAGCATAGACATCTTCTAACTCAGATTAATTCAAACATAGATTTATTCTGATACATCTTCCAGTTGAAGTCGGGCATAGACATCTTCTGGCTCAAATTAAACCAAGCATAAACTTATTCTGATACATTTTCTAATGACAAAGTCGGGCGTAGACTTAGTATGTTTCTCTTATAGACACTTATCCTCGATGGCATCTATAATCCCATCTTCGATGAATCTCCATCACCTATGGATGGCATCTATAAGCCCCTCTCCGACAATATTCCGTCACTCTCCAAATGGCATCTTTAAGCCCATTCCGTGTATAATCAACCAACAACGTTACTTCTTGCACATCCGAGTGGAAATTTTTGGGAACTTAAGTGTTCAATCATCTTCTACCTTCAAGTCACGAATGACGGATGCGCCAATATAACTCTTCATATTTAAGAAGATTTAACAGGAGCAGCTGTTGTACCCAAAAATTTTCCCTCTCATTTCATTCAAAAATATCCCTTCATACTCCTTGGGTTTCTAATCGCTTTAAGCTACCAAGGCTTCTCATACCTCAAGACATCCCAAACATCTCATTAATTCTTTGTGTCATCAGAGAATTGAAGATTTGTGAGTATTGTGAAGAGAATCACATTTCGCCTATCCATTGGTTTTGTAATAAGGTTTTGACTTTTGAGTGTGTGACACATGATGTGGTCAATATTCATGAAGCATTATCTTCTTTTCATCATACAAGTCATATTTTCTCAAGGGTTTCTCCCTCATGTCTTGAGGAATTAAGGTTTTGAGCTTGGGACGTCATTGGTCAGAATTAGGGTTTATGTGGGCTTTGAGGATTTCCTCTTCTATCAAGGGAGGTTCAGTATATTCTTCATTAATCTTGGGCTTAGAATTTAGGGTTTTGTGTTCATGTTCATGGAGGCTTCCTTATTCTGTAAAGCTTCATCAATATACCTCTTAATCAAGTGGATTTGTGGTTACTGATTGGTTCAATTCTTGAGTTCGAATGATGAAGTTATGATGCAAAGTTTAGTGAAGATCTTTGGGCTTTTAGGGTGCATCATTGTTCGGCACGTGGAAATTCATGTTTTCAAGTTTTGTATTAATTCCTTTTATAGAGTTCTATTGAGGAAGAAATTGATCTTACTTCATTTGATTCTCAAGATTTGCTTTCATTATTTGAATTTTAAAGAAAAATAAATATGATTCAAATTTCGGTTCATTCAGGCTTCACTCAAGAAATGTCCATTTAAATTTTGATCTTGTAAATTGGCAAGTTGTGGTTCCAAGGATGGTTTTCAGGGCACAAATATGATTCAAGTCTCTATCACTTAGATTCCATGTTTTATCATGGAAAATGCAAGAATGCTGAACTTCTTTTGTTTAAATCATCACATCATTATTGCTCCAAACAAGGTAGAACTCTCATATTTGGTTTCAACATTATGGTTACCAATTCAAAATTATAAAGGTTTTAAAATTTAAAAGTAAAATTGAAGTTCTAAAGGCTAAGTATTGCATTAATTTGCAAGAAGAATACAAGTTCTTTATTAAAATTCCATGTTCTCAAACTTTACAAGTTTAATTACAAATTTGGATCATAAATCCACAACTTTCTCATTTGTGAATTCTTCTTCAATCTTCAAATTCTACAACTCTTATTGCTTCATTTTCAAGATTTTTGTTCTCACATTTTGCCATGACTTCCTCTTCAAGTCCTTTCCACCTCTTTCTTTCTCTCCCTCAAGCTTGCCTTTGCCAATCCTCATCGCCCATGAAACAAGAGAAAGATAGCATGATTAGTACAAGAAAACAAGAAAGAAACATGAACAAAAACAAAGAATTTTCACAAAGATCTATTTCATCATTAGGGTCTTGAGATAGGAATCAGAAAAAGGGTTATTTCTCAATCATGTTCAAGCATACAAAAGCCTCATATTGTTTTGTTTCACAACAACAAAGCCAGATTCCAAGCAATAATCCTAGGCATATTTTCTTTACTACAAATCTCAAACAAATGTATAAAAAAGGACTTGTTTGGTTCACAGTAAATGTAAATCAGAAAAGCAATTCAGTTTAGCTCAATCTATTGCAAGTCTCAGCCCAATTACTACAACTCAGTAAGATTTCCATTACAATTCAAGGTAAAATAAACTACTTCAGTAACATTCGTTCACCAACAATTAGCATAACAGAAAGCCACAAGTCCAATACGAGTTTGAACAAGGCCTGTTAAGATAATCAATGATCCGAAACCGAAAACCCTAAGTTCACCGTATACAAATATTCATTGCACAATTATCAAAAAAAGAGAAGACTGTACACAGAGATACATTCGCATAACACACAAACTCTAATCCCTTTAGAAATAAAAAACCCATAGAGATCCTTGTGCAATACTACACAGCTGTAGACCCACAAACCCTATATCTGAACCTAATCATCTTCGTTACAACGAATCTTTCAGAAAAATAATTGAACACACAAAACCGCAACAAAGCTATCAAGCATATAAAACCTATTATACTCATCATTTTCCTAACTATCAAAACCCTTCAGAAAATCGCGAATAAGAAGAATAAACACCGAATCGCAAAAAGAAAGAAGAAGAAGAAGAGATTACGTAACATAAATCAGAAAGATCTCACTAGAAATCCAAGGTTCCATCATATCTGAACGCTAGGGTTTCAAAACTCCCTTTGAGATCTACTCAAAACCGCGTACGATTTGCAAAATCAAGCCATATATTAATGATCAAGAGAAGAGGAAGAAGAGATTGATATAAAAAAATCATGAATCGGAGCTAAGACGCCATGATTGCCGCCTTCTGCCGTCGTCTGTCGCTGCTAGGGGTGATTTTCGGTAACCATGCAAAGCTTAGAAGAGACAAGAGTGGGGAAGGGAATAACGAGAGAGAGAGAGAGAGAGAAGTTTTTCTTTATTTTGTTTTTCTTCTTTAATTTCTATTTTTTAATTAACTTAAGACATTGATTAATAGTTAATCAGGTGGTGACAATTGGCATTACCTTTATAGTTATTTTCAGACCATGTGCAAGCTTCCCCTCATTAGATATCACGCACCTCCATCTACCACCTCAGAATCAAGATGAGACGACCATAGGCGTTACCCCATGGTACTCTCTCAGAAGTCGCGGCGCACCAGATCCAACAGACTCCTCAACTTGGACTTGTTGTCTTGGGCCTCAGAAATTTGATGTCTTGCACCCCTCAGCATTACTTCATGCAGGCCCATTCTTTTTTCTCATTTTTCTTTATTTTCCTTATTTTTCTATTGATTTGTTTAATTATTTTATTTATTAAATAAAAAATAATAATTGAAAATACAAAAAAAAACATAGAAACACTTTTTAACTAAATAAATAAACTAAAAATATTTTATTAATATTATTAATTATTTTTTCTAATTTAATTTTATTAAAGAGTTTGTTTTAGTTTAGTTAATTGTTTTTTTAATTCGATTGGGTTGTATTGTTTGTCTATTTAGACTTTTAATCGAACTTTCGATTCTTCATCCCCATTCATAAATTTGTACCCCCCATTCCCGAAGCGTTGTACTAGCGTAGAACTTTATTTTCTGCACTTTACCGCATTTACTTATCATTGTGTAGTAATTAAGCGTGTATGGCAAGATTTAAAATCAACCGCTAGATAACCATAATCAAGACAAATTAACTGAAATCAAAACACCATTCACACGCGTACCTCTAGAGCGACCTCGCTTGTTGCCTTAGTATAAAAAACATTCATGTCCCTCGAACATGGGATGCTTTAGCAAAGACCCTCAGTTAAAATATCGTAGTCCCTCGATGACCCTTTGACATTGCCTTCGGTAAACGATCTTAGTCCCTTACGACAATTGCTAAATCATCCTACAAGTTTCCTTCTATGACTGTACGATGACCCACGCCTGTCCCTCACATCCAATGATATGGCTTCTTATTAACTAATGGTAGGGTAATAATGATAAGGATGGTGTTGCACCTGATGAACAATTGCTCATGGGATTTTATATGGATTTTCCTTGTGACTCTGTTTATTTTGGTTTATAATTTTGTAAGGGTTAAATGCTCAGGATATTTTTAAGGTTTTGCGCCCTGCTACTAAAAATTTAGGTGCTTACATTTTTTTTCCGAATATTGTCTACTTACCTTTGTCATATTATGACTAAAAGGGGGAGTAGTATGATATTGAGGGTGTTTGAGCTGGCACTAGCTAGTGCTACGGTTGAGGGGGAAAATTCTATAATTCTCAGTTTTGTGATAGCAGGTGTTAAGGGGGAGTTTCTGATGTTCTGAAGAGATTCTAGACATGATGTCTTCACATCATGGTGTTGAGAACTTAGGTTCTATAATTTTGTTGCAACTGTGTTAGTAGATTAACTAACTGCTAACTATCTAATTTGTGTGCTGCTGATTTATATGCTGCTAACCTTGCCTATGTTTTTTTTCGTTGTTGTACCTCTAATGTCTATGTCTTATTTATTTTCAAGCATATTATATTGTTCAAAGGTTATTTGGGTGTTTTAGCCAATATGTGCCAAAGGGGAGACTGTTATTTCTCTGAAATTATAATTGGCATACAATTTGGTAAAACTAACTTGGAAGCAACATGTTGAACAAGATGTTCCAACTTTCAGTTTTCAACATTTCGAGTAAGATATCCCAACCAGGAGATAGGACATCGCATTTGCAACCGCTGACAGTTATAGTTCAGTTGATTTGTTAGCTACTGAATATTCAAGTAATATTTAGTTAGCTTATGTGGCGTCTAAGATTGACAAATCAAAATATTTTATGTTGGTTTTCGAAGATATGCTTAGTTTCTAAATATGGATACATTTTAGGAAACTAATAATTGAAGACCTATTTTCTTGAAGAAGATTTCGCAAACTTTGTGCAGCCTCACTACTGCGGTTTTGAAGCCCAACCCATTTCAGAATAAAGTTATAAATAGACTGGTGTATACCTGGTATTAAGTGAAACTGACGTGTGTGTTTTTGTTAGGGTTTTTAGAATCCTTATTGTTGGGTTGTAAGTTTTGTGTCAGATGTTCATAAGCATTTAATCATTGAACATTTGTGCATCCGATGCTCATAAGTTGTTAAGCATTGCGTATTTTCGTGCCAGTTCTCATAAGCTTTTAAGCATTGTGTTTTGTGTGTTTTGGAAGTGTGACTTCCAGTTTTGTTCTCTATTTGTGTTTATAGTTGCTCCAATTGCTGATGTAATTGAAGAGGGATTTTAGGAGGGTCGTATACCTAGGTGGATCTTAGGTAGAAGTTAAGCAAGGGGTGGTGATTAAGTGAGTAGGCTGCAAACTGTGATGTTTGCTATGAGGTCTACAAATTGATACTATCTAGTTAATTTCATCCCTGGCTTGGTATCCCCTAGAGTAGGTTTTCTTTTCACCGAACTAGATAAACATATCATGTGTTATTTACTTTCAACACTATTTATTTTGTCCATACATCTTGTTGTTGCGGGTGACGTCGGATCCAGTGTCTCGACATCTCTTGGGACATCCAGGATCTGATAGCTAGAATTTCATAAACAAAGTTCAAAAGTACAACCTGGTGACTTTGACTTATTTAAAAATTCTAATAAAAAAGTCAAAGGTAAAGTTTAAAGCAATTGAAACAAGAATCAAAATACTAGCAAGAAAGCAAATTAAAGAGTCAAAGTAAGATCATATGAAATGCCATAAACCATAACTTTTCACCAGGACCATAATGAATGTTTTATAATTAATGGGATGCATGATGAAATGGAATGATCCTACTATGTTGATGCTTCAAGAAAACCTCAGGATAAATTTTAGGGTATGACAGTTGCCCCTGTTTCTAGGATACTCTACAAACAGCAAAGCATATAGAGTATTCAACTTCAGAATTAAGGGGATAATGAAGTCTTCAAATGTGATTATTGATGACTCAACTAAAGAGGATGATGTCCCAAAAGAAGTTGAGGCAACTATTCCTACAGAAGATATGATTGCTAAAGAAAATGTTACAACATCTACCACAGATGTTGTAGAAAAGTGTTGATTCTGAAGTTGAAGAACCTCAGGTAACTGACAAAGGACCTTCTCTCAGAATTCAAAAGGATCATCCTAAGGAGTTGATAATAGGAAATTCTAGACAAGGAGTAGTTTCCATATCAAGGGAAGTTGCATTAAATTCTTTTTTGTGTCAAAGATTGAGCTTAAGAATGTGAAGGAAGCTTTGAGTGATGAGTTATAGATCAATGTTATGCAAGATGAGCTTGGTCAGTTCAAGAAAAATGAAGTCTGGGATTTGGTACCAAGACCTGAAGGGACAAATATCATTGGTAAAAAATGGGTGTACAAGAACAAGACAGGTGAACAAGGAGGTGTCATCAAAAATAAAGCTAGACTGGTTGCTCAGGAGTACACTCAAATTGATGGTATAGATTTTGATGAAACATTTTCTATTGTGGCTCGCTTAGAGTCTATCATATTACTTCTTGGGTACCTGAATGAAGAAGTCTATGTTGAACAACATAAAGGATTTGTTGATCCTTCCTTTCCAGATCACCTATTTAAACTGAAGAAGGCCATGTACGGCTTGAAACAAGCTCCAAGAGCTTGGTATGAGAGGTTGACTGAATTTTTACTCAATCACGGATATAGAAGGGGTGGAATTGACAAGACACTCTTTGTCAAAGATGAAGCTACAAAATTGTTGATTTCTCAGATCTATTTGGATAACATTGTTTTTGGAGGGATGTCGGATGAAATGGTCCAACAGTTTGTCAGGAAGATGCAATCTGAATTCGAAATGAGATTGGTAGATGAATTGACTTACTTCCATGGATTGTAAGTCAAGCAGATGGAAGACTCCATTTTTCTCCGTCAAAGCTAAGATGCAAGAAATATTACAAATAAGTTTGGGTTGGAAAATGTCAGCCATAAGAGAACTTATTCTCTTACACACCTGAAGTTATCTAAAGATGAAAAAGGAATTAGTGTTGATGAGAGTTTCTATAGAAGCATGATTGGAAGACTTCTATATCTTATTGCTAGCATACCAAACATCACATTTAATGTTGAAGTATGTGCAAGATATCAAGAAGAACCTAAGGCAAGTCACATTAACGAAGTAAAAAGGATTCTGAAGTATGTGACTATGGTATGATGTACTCCCAGAATACAAATTCCTTGTTGGTGGGATTTTGGGATGTTGATTGGGCTAAAAGTGTTGATGATAGGAAGAGTACCTCTAGAGGATGTTTCTTTATGGGAAACAAATTTATCTCTTGGTTCATTAAGAAGAAAAATTGTGTTTCTCTATCTACTACTGAAACTGAGTACATAGCAGCAGGAAGAAACTGCTCTTAACTGGTGTGGATGAAGAAAATGTTGTTTGAATACAATGTCACTCAAGATGTTATGACATTATTTTGTGAAAATTGAGTGCTATAAATATTTCCAAAAATTATATTCAACATAGTAGGACCAATCACATTGACATCAAGCATCATTTCATCAAAAAAGTTGTGGAGGGCAAAGTCATAAAGTTTGAGCATGTCACTGTTGAGAATTAGCTTGTCAATATCTTTACAAAAGCTCTTGATGCAGTTAAGTTTAGAACCTAAGAAGGAGATTTGGAATTAGTATTTATGAGGCATTGTAGAAATTATTGTTGGTACTTTATCTGTTGATAAGAATGATAAAGATGGTGTTGCACCTGATAAACAATTGCTCGTGGGATTTTATTTCGATTTGCCTTGTGACTCTGTTTATTTTGGTTTATGATTTTGTAAGGGTTAAATGCTCAGGATATTTTTAAGTTTTTGCACTCTGCTACTAAAACTTTAGGTGCTTAAATTTTTTTAATATTATCTACTTACCTTTGTCATATTATGACTAAAAGGGGGAGTAGTATGATATTGAGGGTGTTTGAGCTAGCACTAGCTAGTGCTACTGTTGAGGGGGAAAATTCTATGATTCTCTATTTTGTGATGGTAGGTGTTAAGGGGGAGTTTCAGATGTTCTAAAGAGATGTCAGACATGATGTCTTCACATCATGGTGTTGAGAACTTAGGTTCTATAATTTGTTGAAATTGTGTTAGTATATTAACTAACTGATAACTATCTAATTTGTGTGCTGCTGATTTATATGCTGCTAACCTTGCCTATGTTTTTTTTTCTGCCGTTGTACCTATAATGTGTATGTCTTATTTATTTTCATGCATCTTTTATTGTTCAAGGGTTATTTGGGTGTTTTAGCCAAAATGTGCCAAAGGGGAGAATGTTATTTCTCTGAAATTATGATTGGCATACTGTTGTACCCCAAAATTTGCCCTCCCATTTCCTCAACATTTTCTCATCACAAGACCCTTGAAGATCAAGACCCAGGTAGGGTTTCCTCTGCTCAAGACTTCTCCTTGCACTGTTGACCCAAATTAGGGTTTGTGTTTGCACAAAGATATTTTGACCTAAAATTCCTAAGATGACTTTCATGCTTCATGTTGGACTCCCAAGTTTATCCATACCAAGTTTCAAGTCTTGATTCCAAATTTTGCCCAGTCAATTGGACAGTTGACCTAGAAATCAACTGTATTGGGGAAAAAGTCAACTGTGGCCAATTGACAGTCAAATCTCATGAAAATTTACCCACATCAACATTATTAACTCACATGGACCATTTGATCAAGTTTGGATCACAATTCCACAAGAAATTTGATCAGATCATCAAAAGGGCAAAATGGTCATTTTTAGGGTTTTGACTGCACAAAGGCAATTTTTGACTGTTTGACCTAGCCAATGGAAAACCAAGCTCACATATGGACTCAAGGACCCCATGGAATTATCTTGACATGCTTAACAAGTTTAAAAGATCCCAAATACACAAGATTGACAGTTGAATTTCCCAGTCAATTGATCAATTTTGACTGTATACTGAAAAGTCAAGCTTTGACTTTTTGGTCAAAATCAAGTGTCAAGATTCATTTTTCATCAAAACATGCCAAATCATGAAACTTGTTCATCAAGAAATCAATAAAATGCAAATTAGGGTTTGAAATGAAGATTTTTCATAACTTAGAATTTTTCTAAGTTATGAAAAAACCTAATTTTTTCCTAACTTTGCCCCACTTTCTCACCAAGATTCATTTGGATTCAAGCAAAAGTCAAAACATGAAAGTTGTAGCCTATTGCATAATCTACAACTTTGATGCACAAAGTTTTCCCAAAAGAAGCTTGTAGCTCAAGATACAATTTTTGGAACAAGGGTACCAAACCATTCTTAACTTGGTGAAATTTTGACCTTTTTAGGCAAGGTTTTTACCTAACTTCAAGACCATTTTTCACATACTTCCACTTGGAATTTCAATTTGCATTTTAAAGATGGATTGTAGTACACATTCCAAGCTTTCCAAAATGTCCAAGAACTCATCAAATAACCTCATGGTTAGGGAGAATCGAATTTGGCAAGTTGGGCAAAAGTCACCTTTTTTCTTGACCAAGACATGTTCATACACATTGCCATTTTCAAGTCAGCTTTGTTTATGCTACATTACAGGCCTCTAATCCCATTTGCACTCAATAATTTAATGCATACTCATTGTGCCAAGGCCTTGTTTTATGAGTTTAAGCATTACATGTTGAATTAAGCCATTTATAGAAAAAGTGAAATAGCCATTTTTGAAAAGTTACACTTTATGTCAATTGGTAAATCAAGAAGGTACAAAGGAAATCTCTTTGGCACAAGTTTATGAGTTAATCACACTGATCAAGGGGAAGGTTAGCAGCATAGTATGGGGGCCTGTACAGGCTAGAAACACCAAGTGGCCATTGCTTGCTTAAAGTGTAAGAAACATTGCATAACATAGACCAACTCTCATATCAGTTAACCAAGCCCGAAGCAAACTTATCAAACATATTCAAGACATCCATACTGAGCTAGAACACGAGCCTTTCACCTCCAATACCTTCAAAAACTCAGAATCACCATTGAACTGCACAAAAAACAGGGCTTGCTGCAGATTGAGTTCCCTAGCTCAATCCTTTCATACATTCTTGCCCAAACCAGTTCAAACACCTTCCCTACCATCAATACAAACTATCCAAAGCATTAGAAGTAGACTGTAACTCCTCTAATCCTTTTGGCCATTTTCATTTTTCTGATTTGCAGGTCAAGTTCTATAACTCGATTCAGCTAGCTCCAAAGCAAAGTAAAACTTGGAATAGCATCCTCACACTTCAAGGAAGCTGTACAAATCATCATCTTGCCCTGAAAGCTCCTCCATTGCAAGGCACGATTCCAACTGAACAGGTATATTCATGAAGTTCTATCTCTCAATATAGGCATTGTTAGCTTTAGGTTTGTGAAGGAAACATGTCACAATCATAGCCCTGAACATGCACATGTGATTAGATTTCATTTATATTATGTATGCTTAGAGAATTTTGAGTCTGAACATTGATGAAAAACTAGGTCAGGAATTGGGGGAGAAGAAATTCTCCCTCATCTTAGAGAGTTAAGTCAAGTTCTTTATATCCCTGGATTCGTCTTCTCATGCTCTACATTTTTCATGTTTTAAGTTTTGCTTGAAAGTCCAGGAATTGGGAGATAGAAAACGCGTGTTTGAGTGTTCATACAGGTTCAGAGGTTGAAGAAGACAGGTTCTGGGCTGGGCCTGGAATGTTCTTTCTTTTTGCACCACTTGTTTGCTTTTACACCCCCTAGGCCCATTTGACTTATCTCTATGATGTTTTTGACTTTTTCTTTTTTGTTCTGACTTATTCATTTTTTATTATAATATTAAAAATATAAAAAAATATTTTTCTCACCATTTTTGAATTTATTAGGCATTTATTTGGTTTCTTTTAGTTTTGTGCATAAATAAATATATAAACTTGCTTTTTTATTTAAAATACTAAAGATAGTGCAAACACATTTTTATTTTCATTTTTATTTTGTTTTATCTTATGAAAATATTTTATATAAAAAATACTTTTTTTTATAAATATCAAATATTATTATTTTGTATATATAATACATATTAGTAAATAATACATATATTTATATATATATTAGTATATTTAGGTTAAAATGCAAAATACATACACTTTTATTTTTTATTAATATTTAATATAAAAAATGCCTTTTTGACTAATATACTTCATTTTATTTTATTTGTGTATATAATAAATAAATTTTATACATAATAAATAAATAATACATTTTATTTAATAAAATTAGGGTTTTGCCCTAAATATAAAAACTCCAAAAAATAATACTTTTTATTTTGTTTATTTGACATACAAAAATACTCTTTTTCATACACATAAAAAACATTTTTTGCATCTTGCATATTTATTCTTATTTTATTTAATTTGTATAATTAAATATCTTGCAAATAATTCAATATTGATGTAATAGTTTAGGTTTAAAATTCCTTGTCAAAAATCGCCATTTGAACATTTGTACCCCCCTTCCCATATATTGTGTTGTAATAGCTTAGTAAATTTATTTTTCGCACTTTATTGCTTTCTAATTATACCATGTTAGAATTAGGGTTTGTATGAGAATCAAAAACGACAAAAATAGTTTGACCTAATTTCAAGATAAACAAGCATGAAAATGGACAACACAAATCACACTTGCACCCCTAGGGTATTCCACTTGTTGCCTTCAAATAATGGGCCATATTGCATGTTAGGTCTCTTTGGACAAAACAAACAATCAAATGATCATAGTCCCTCGATGACGCTTTCAAAAAGTTGCCTAAACAAATGATCAAGTCCCTTAAAGAAAATTGCCCAAAGATACTTGGCACCATTGCAATTATGGTCCAAAACGATGACCCGCGCCCGTCCCTTTCACATCCTAACACAAGATTGTCCACTAAATACAATGGTGGAACAAACTTGTTAAAAGGGTTAAAACATGACAATAATCTTTGAGAAATTTATGAGTAGACAATCTCTTAGTTACTTGAATCAAACTTGCAAAAACGAAACACTTGCCTATTTTCTAAAACCACACATCACTACACTTTCAAAACAATTTAAAAAAAAAACAAATGAAAAGCTTTTCAAAAGACATACACCTTTGTATACATCCCAACATGGATCATTACAAAGGTTGCCACCACATTGGCTTCTTTTCAAAACATTTTCAAACCCACACACACAAGAGCACCATTTCAAATAATTGAAAACAAAAGGCAAGTGATCTAAGCAAGTAACTAAGAGCCCATGGATAACCATGGATAGAAAGGGTGCTAATACCTTCCCTTTCTATAATCTACTCCCCGAACCCAAGAAAACATCTCAAAGGTTTTTGCTGTGCTTTTTAAACCTTTCCTTAGGATAAAATAAAAAGTCGGTGGCGACTCTTTCTCAACCGAAACATTTGCGAAAACAAACACAAAACCTCAAGTCAGTTCTCCCACCGTATCACAGAACTGGCGACTCTGCTGGGGAATAAATTTAAAAAGTGGAGTAACCTTAGGGCTTAGATCACCTTTGTTTTCAATTGTTTGCCTTGTTTGCTTTTATATTTGTGGGCTTTGCATCGGAGTTTCATAGATCCTAACCCGGATCTGGGAAATACCCTCTTTAGGTAGCATAATCTGTGAGGGACCTGTCCGGCGTAGACCGACATGGGTGAAGCAGTGGCTACGTTGGTGTGGCACCTTGGTCTGTACCTATGTCCCTTGTGTTGCAACGGGGAGAATATAGGTCTTCTAAGGAGTCATTAAACACCAACCAACCTTAGAACCCTAAGTTGACCAAACTTGGCCATTAGAACAGTAGCAGTATGCTACACTCATTGAGGCTAAACTCTCGCGATGGTTCTGGCCGCAAGAAAAGATTGCGATGCTGGAGTTATGACCGATTGAGGGTAGTCAATGATTTGAGATCCTCTAGAACCCGATTACTTTTGATAGGACAGGTTTTAACCAACGAAACTAAAAGAGGGTAACACCTAAACTTCATGCTGGCCTGAAACCTAAGGGTTGTCTTGTGTGACTTGTGTGCCTTATCATGTTTGCCTGTGTGAATACTTTTGGTGTGTTTCATCATAGCATCATGCCATCATACCATTGTATGCATCCTGTATAAAGGACTAACCAATTTCAAAGACAAAAAAAGTTTCATCTTTGCTCTGTTTTGTAGGACATCATGATGCCCGTGCGTAGGAATACTGTCCGGCTCAACTTTGTTCAACCACCAACTTTGCTCAAGGATTTGGTTGGTAGGATTCCAAACACTTCTTCCTTCATCAACAGGCATGGTTCTCTCCTTGGCTTGATCACTGCAAAGTGGGACCAACAACTGATAAGTGTCCTGACCCAATTTTATGACCCCCTGTATCATTGTTTCACCTTTCAAGACTTCCAGCTGGTCCCTACCCTGGAAGAATTCTCTTATTTGCTTGGTATCCCTGTCTTGGAACAAACTCCATTCACTGGTTTGGAAAAGACTCCTAGGCCTGAAGAGGTTGCTGCAATTCTCCCCTTGACCAAAGAAGAGGTATTGGCTAACTGGGAAACTAGAAGTGGAGTTAAGGGCTTTTTGGTCAAATTTCTGGTTGGCAAAGCTAATGATTTCTGGAATGACTTGGACTTCAAGGCGTACGAAGACATTCTGGCCCTTTTAATCTATGGTCTGGTACTGTTTCCCAATCCTGACACTTTTATCAGTATCTATGCCATAAGGATCTTCATGTCTCGGAATCCTATACCCACTCTTTTGGGTGATATCCTGCAACAACTCTATGCTCGTACTGCCCGAAAACGGGGAACTCCGTGGTGTTGTGCTCCTTTGCTAGTGAGGTGGTTTATTTCGCACCTTCCTAAGTTCGTGCTGAAGAATGAAGAAGGAAAGGGTTGGGCTCATAGGTTAATGTCTCTCACTGATAATGACATCACTTGGACTCTCAGAGGTTTGGATGAGGTAGCTGTTATTGATCGTTGCGGAGAATACCCTAATGTTCCGTTGATTGGTATCCAAGGAGGAATCTCTTATAATCCATGCTTAGCTCTCCGCCAGTTTGGAAGATCCAGAAGAGTTGGGCCTCATGAAATGTTGGTTCCTCACTTCCATTTTGAGTTTCAGGTAGACAGTGACAAACTACGCCATGGATTCATTAAGGCTTGGGACAGAATTCACAAAGCTGACCCACATGAGTTGGGACCAAAGACTTCTCTACCAATGGAACCCTATTGCAGATGGGTCCGCATCCGTGCTCAGAAGTTAGGTATGTCGTACGAAGCTGTCAGACCTATCATTCTTGAATATCCTGATGAAGATGGGGTTCCTCCAACTGTCCTCCCTCCTCAGATACCCACTGATTTTGACACAATGAAGAGATCTTGGGTGCAGCTAAAGGAAGAACGGGATTTTTATCGGGAAAAGTTCAACGAACAGGAACGGAAGGTCCAGAGGCTGACTAAGCAATTGGAGGAGGAGCGGGTCCTGAATAACTACATCCACACTGAGAAGAGGAGGCCATGGGAGAACTGATGGGTTTTGGATGTTTCCTTTTTACAGCTTTTATTTCCTTTTCAGTATTTTTCATTCCTGTAATGCCTAAGGGCATGTTGTTGAACAATTTAAAATTTGAATCTAATGAAGTGTGTTTCCCTTTTGTCTACAAAGTTGAATCTTGTTTGTCTTTGAAAACATAAAACATGTGCATCTCATTGCACCATATGCATAGTAGGTACCCTTTTTCACAGGTTGCTTAATCTTCTTCGCTATTTATTTGAACAGTCATCATGAATCCAGACTCATCCAGCGAGCAAGCAATCAAGGCCCTTCAGGCCCAAAGTGCCCAGTTTCAAGAGATGGTCCTGAGCCTGTCCCAAGGTCAGCAAGAGTTGAAGACTCTAATCCTGAAGAAGAAGAAGAAAAAGAGGACTGCGTTATTCAACACCGGACGCAGGTTTGGGAACACACTCCATAACGAGGCTGATCCAACTACTTCTTCTGCTGAGAAAGACAGTCCCCAAGGGGGGGGAGCTCCTAGTCCTGCAGTCTCTGACAACGAGACGGATTACAATGACGAACAATACCCACCTGCTACTAACAGATACAAGCAATTAGAAGACCGCTTGAGCGCCATGGAGATTCAGAATGTGTCGGGGCTGGATTTATGAGATTTGGGATTATCTTCTGGGGTAGTAATTCCACACAAGTTTAAGGCACCTGCCTTTGCCAAATACACCGGGGCTTCCTGTCCAAAGCTGCATCTAAGGTCGTACGTAAGGAAGATCCAACCTTACACGGAAGATAAGAACCTTTGGATTCACTTCTTCCAAGATAGCCTTTCGGGGTCACAGCTTGAGTGGTTCTACCAACTAGATGGAACTAGTATCCGACACTGGGAAGATTTGGCAACCGCATTTTATAGACAATATCAATACAATTCTGATCTCGCTCCTACGCGTACCCAACTTCAGGGTATGTCTCTAGGAACGGGCGAAGGGTTCAAAGAATATGCACAAAAATGGAGAGATTTGGCTGGCAGGGTGCAGCCTCCATTGACTGATCGTGAGCTGGTTGATATGTTTCTAGGGACTTTGTCTGGTCCATTTTTCAATCATTTGGTTGGTAACTCCTCCGCTGGGTTTACGGATTTGATTCTGACGGGAGAAAGAATTGAAGCTGGCATCAGGTCAGGAAATATACAAAAGGCTGCCTCCCCAAGTACTGAGAAGAGGCCTTTCAAGAAAGAAGCAAGTGCCGTCAATGGCCCTAGAAGACAAGTCAAGCCAGAAAGTCGCCAAGCCGTCAATGCCTTGGTCATTTCAAAACCTATTGCTGCTCCTCAACAATACAATCAACAAAGAGGTGAAAGGCCCAAGAGGTAGTATACTCGGCTGAGTATGACCTTGTCACAAATTTTACCGCAACTATTATCAACCAACTTGGTGACCATCAAAGAAGCGCCAAAGGTCGTGAATACTGCATCTCCTAAGTATAACCCAAATGCCCGTTGTGCTTATCATTCCGATAGCCCCGGGCATACTACTGATGATTGCTGGGCCTTGAGAAATAAAGTGCAGGACCTTATCGACGCAAAGGAAATTCAGTTTGAGGCACCTGAGAGGCCAAATGTTGTAACTGCTCCTATGCCCCAGCATAGAGTAAATGCCATCGAGGAAGATTTGTATGCTGTTTCGGTAAATGATGTTGCTACCCCTCTATTGACTGTTAAGAGGAACTTACTACTAGCCGGTTTATTTCCGGGTTGTAGCGAGGGTTGTCTCCTGTGTGCTGTTATCCCTACCGGTTGTCCGCTGCTGAAATCAGGCATCCAAAGCCTGATGGATAGCAAAGAAATTCCGTTCAAGAAAACTGCTGTTCCGGTTGTTTCTGCTGAAGAAGTATCTGTTGTCACAATTTACAATCCTAACAAAGCTCCCCCGAGGAAGCCAGTCCAAATTATGTCTGTTGCACCCATTACTATTACTGTTCCGGGGCCTCTCCTCTATGAGTCTGATAAAGCTGTCCCATGGCATTATGGGGCCGACGTGTATGTGCTTGGAGTGAAGCAGGAGTTCAACACCGGTACCAGTATCAGTAACATCACTGGTCCCGCCAAGATTACTCGCAGTGGCAGGCTCTTCTCGCCTGACATTGCACCGCCAGTTATCCGAAAACCTCTAACCATCACACCCGCAAGTGTGCATGTTCCGAATCAAGTTCCTGTGTCTACTACTGCCGCCGAGTCCTCTGATACTCGGGGAAAAGAAGTTGCTACCGATTTGCCTGCCAGGACGGAGGCACCAAAAAAGACTGCTGTCGAAGCCTCCCAACAAGAAATGGAGGAAATCCTTAAGATCATTAAAAAGAGTGACTTCAATGTTGTTGAACAGTTGGGGCATACTCCCTCCAAAATCTCTATGCTATCATTGTTGCTATGCTCCGAGGCCCATGCAAAGGCCCTGATTTCATTTCTGAAAACGGCCCATGTGCCGCAAGAGACCTCTGCGGATCAATTCACTGACTGTGTGGCTAATTTGACAGCTGACAATGGTTTGGGGTTCTCGGATGCTGACCTCACCACCAAAGGGAAAAATCACAATGATGCCCTGCATGTTTCCATAGAATGCAGGGGCACTACTCTCGCACACGTATTGGTGGATACCGGTTCTTCCCTGAATGTTTTGCCCAAGAAGGCATTGGATCGCTTGGATTGTGAGGGTTTGGAGTTGAAACCTAGCAACATCATTGTTAGAGCCTTCGACGGTTCTAAGAGGATGGTGCACAGTGAGGTAGACATTCCTATTCGTGTGGGTTCCCAAGTCTTCAACTCAACGTTCTATGTAATGGATATTCGTCCATCTTATTCCTGCTTGTTGGGTCGACCCTGGATTCACAAGGCTGGGGCAGTAACGTCCACTCTACACCAAAAGCTCAAATACCCTGTCAAAGGGAAGATTGTTACTGTGCAGGGTGAGGAGGAATACATGGTTAGTCAATTGAATTCATTCCGGTATATCGAGATGAACGGGGAGTTTATTGAAACCCCCTTTCAGCATTTTGAGGAGGTACCTCCAATTTTGGCATCAGCTGAAACAGTGGTTGAAAAAGACTTTCCGTTGAAGATGGCGTCCTTGAAGGATGCCCGAGCTGTAATCGAGAAAGGCAAATGTGCAAACTGGGGTCAGCTTCCTGACTTCACTCAAAAGAATGACAAGTTTGGGCTGGGCTTTACTGCAGAGGCTCAGAGGACTGTGCGCAAGGAAAAGATCAGAAAGGCTCCGGTGTTTATCTCCAACCCAAGGGTGAATGCTATCGAGGAGGGCGTAGAGGAAGCAGAGTTTGACAGTTGGATCTATCCAACCACCAGCAACGGACCGAGCAACTGGACGGCAAAGGATTTTACACCTATCACATTTGTCACGCAGTAATTAACTCTTTTGATTTTCAATTTGTAACAAACAAAATGTTGAAACTTTAATTGGCTCGGTGTCCTACCCGGGGCATCGTAGCTCCATTTGTGAGGGCTTTTTGTATGACATTTCCATATATCATCAATCAAAACATTGGACGTTTGTTGCACTTCAAATCTTGTGCTCTTTTTCTTTCTGTGTTATATATTGCAAAAACAGCTATATTTACACACACTCACTTATACAGGTTTCAATCCACTCTGGATCTCACTGGCAACAGCTCTGCTACCACCAATTATGACTTCGAGAATCCGATCAACTTGGCCGAAGATGAAGGTGAAGATGATTGCGAAGTGCCTGGTGAACTCGCAAGACTGCTGCTTCAACAAGAGAGGGCCATTCAGCCGCACGAAGAGCCGGTGGAAACAGTGAACCTGGGTACTGAGACAGATAGGAAAGAGGTCAAGATTGGTGCCAATCTAGAGCTCAGCGTGAAGCAACGATTGATCCAGATGCTGCATGATTACATGGAGATCTTTGCTTGGTCCTATGAAGACATGCCCGGGTTGGATGCCGACATTGTAGTTCATCACCTGCCCACCAAGGAAGACTGCCCTCCGGTAAAGCAAAAGGTCCGCCGTATGCGCCCAGAGATGTCCGAAAAGATCAAGGCTGAGGTCATGAAGCAATTCGATGCCGGGTTTCTAGCAGTAACTTCTTACCCTCAATGGGTTGCCAACGTGGTTCCAGTGCCGAAGAAGGACGGTAAGGTCAGAATGTGTGTCGACTACAGGGATTTGAACAGGGCCAGCCCCAAGGTTGATTTCCCCCTACCTCACATCGACGTTCTTGTTGACAATACTGCTCAACACAAGGTGTTCTCCTTCATGGATGGTTTTTCAGGGTATAATCAGATCAAGATGGCTCCGGAGGATATGGAAAAGACTACCTTTGTGACTCAGTGGGGTACCTTCTGCTACAAGGTCATGCCGTTCAGGTTGAAAAATGCTGGGGCAACCTACCAACGTGCCATGGTTGCTTTATTTCATGATATGATCCATCATGAGATTGAGGTATATGTTGATGACATGATTGCAAGGTCCCAAACTGAGGAAGAACACCTAGACCATCTGAGGAAGCTGTTTGACCGATTGAAGTTATACAAGCTGAGGTTGAATCCCAACAAATGCACCTTTGGGGCGAGGTCCGGAAAATTGCTAGGTTTCATTGTAAGTGATAAAGGTATTCAAGTGGACCCTGCCAAGGTAAAAGCCATACAAGAAATGCCAGCTCCCAAGACAGAGAAAGAAGTCAGAGGCTTTCTGGGACGACTGAATTACATTGCCCGTTTCATATCACATCTAACTGCTACGTGTGAGCCAATCTTCAAATTACTGAAGAAAGATCAAGTAGTACGTTGGAACGATAAATGTCAGGCTGCTTTTGAAAAGATAAAAGAGTATCTCCAAGAACCACCCATTCTTATGCCACCAGTGGAAGGAAGACCTCTGATACTATACTTAACAGTGCTTGATAATTCAATGGGGTGTGTGCTGGGGCAGCATGACGAGTCTGGCCGAAAAGAGCACGCTATTTATTACCTGAGCAAAAAGTTTACCGACTGTGAGTCTCGTTACTCACTGCTCGAGAAAACTTGCTGCGCTCTGGTATGGGCTGCTCGCCGGCTGAGACAGTATATGCTGACTCACACTACTCTTTTGATTTCAAAGATGGATCCCATCAAGTACATATTCGAAAAGCCTGCTCTGTCTGGAAGAATAGCGAGATGGCAAATGATCTTGACAGAATATGATATCCAGTATACAACTCAGAAAACAATCAAAGGAAGTGTACTGGCAGATCATTTGGCACACCAACCTGTGGACGATTACCAATCATTGAACTTTGATTTTCCGAACAAAGACATCATGGTGGTAACTGATTGTGAAGTGCCTGGACCGGATGAAGGACCTGAGGAAGGATCCCGATGGTCTATGCATTTTGACGGAGCCTCCAACGCTTTGGGTAACGGCGTCGGCGCTGTAATCATATCTCCCAAAGGAACTCATACTCCACTCACCGCCCGATTGTGTTTCAACTGCACCAACAACATGGCAGAATATGAGGCATGTATCATGGGTCTTCAAGCCGCAATCGATTTAAGGATCAAGTTTCTGAGTGTCTTCGGAGATTCCGCTCTCGTGATCAATCAGATCAAAGGCGAGTGGGATACGAAACACCCAAATCTTATTCCTTACAAGGAGTATGTGCTGACTTTGCTTCCCCACTTTGAAGAAATAACTTTTGAACACTTCCCGAGAGAGGAGAATCAGCTAGCGGACGCACTAGCTACGATGTCTTCAATGTTCAAAGTTAAATGGGACAATGAGGCTCCCCGGATCATTATCTGGAAATTGGACGAACCGGCATACTGCTACGATCTTGAGTCCGAAAAAGTGACTGAAAAACCCTGGTATCATGAGGTGAAGAGATACTTGGAAGCTCAGGAATACCCTGAAGGTGCATCTGTCAATGACAAGAAGTTCATGAGAAGGTTTGCGGCAAAATTCTTCCTCAGCAACGACATTCTCTACAAACGGAATCATGATTCAACTCTACTGCGTTGTGTGGATAAGGCTGAAGCAGAGAAGATCATGATAGAACTGCATGAAGGTACATTCGGAACACATTCCAGTGGACACACCATGGCGAAGAAAATCCTACGGGCAGGATATTTCTCGTCCACAATGGAAGCCGATTGTTACCAACATTCTCGAACTTGTCATAAATGCCAGATCTATGCTGACAAGGTGCACATCCCTCCGGTTCCTCTGAACGTCCTGACGGCACCTTGGCCTTTTGCAATGTGGGGCATTGATATGATTGGTGAGATCCGACCGACGGCATCCAACGGGCATCGCTTCATCTTGGTGGCGATCGATTACTTCACGAAGTGGGTTGAGGCAGCTTCCTACGCAACGGTAACCAAGAGCGTCGTGGCACGTTTCATCCGGCATAACCTGATCTGTCGGTACGGCGTCCCGGAAAGAATCATTATGGACAATGGTACCAATCTCAATAACAAAATGATCACTGAGCTCTGCGAACAATTCAAGATACAACACCACAACTCTTCTCCCTACCGACCGAAGATGAATGGGGCTGTAGAAGCAGCTAATAAGAATATCAAGAAAATTGTGCAGAAGATGACAATGACCTATAAAGATTGGCACGAGATGTTACCTTTTGCTCTTCATGGGTACCGTACCTCAGCAAGGACGTCAACCGGGGCAACACCCTTTTCCTTGGTTTACGGCATGGAGGCAGTCTTGCCGATTGAAGTCCAGATACCCTCTCTCTGGATAATGAAGGATGCAGACTTGAGTGAAGATGACTGGATCCAGACTCGACTTGATCAATTAAACCTGATTGACGAAAAAAGACTCACCGCTATCTGTCATGGTCAGACGTACCAAAAACAGATGATCAGGGCATTTAACAAGAAAGTCAGACCACAAGAGTATCAAGTTGGGGACCTGGTAATCAAACGCATCATCCTTCCTCAAAGTGATCCCCGGGGAAAATGGACCCCTACGTACGAAGGGCCATTTGTGGTTAAACATGTGTTCTCAGGAGGAGCCATGATCCTAACCACCATGGATGGTGACGACCTTCCTCACCCCGCCAATGCAGACATAGTAAAAAGATACTACGCATGATAAAAGACCCGCTAGGTTGACATACCTAGGCAAAAATAAGGGCTTCCCGGCAAACCAAAAGGGTTCGGGCAAAAATAAGGGATGAAATGAAAAAAATCTGTACACCCGGCAAGTCGAAAACCTGAAAAGGCGGCTTGGGCAAAAATGGGTATCCCGGTGGACTGAAAACCCGAAAGGGCGGTCCAGGAAAAAGTTAGGGATAAAGCGTAACATTATGTCTCATTGGATCACCTTGCATCCAGAATTTGGCATCAACTATCTGGCTCAGACTTCGGCATCGACCAATCAGCTTCATCTTCAACTAGGCAGCAAAGTGATGAGACGCTTGAAGACATAAAGGAGATAGCAGAGTTGGAACCCAGTGGGAATATTGTGCACATAGCTATTTTGTTTCTTTTTCAAAATTGTAAATTCTATGTTATTCGGCGGCATTCTCTTACTAGGATGTCAGCCTCTTGTACAAAAACGCCTATTCACAGGCAAAATTTAAAATCAATACAAATTCATTTTCCCATACAAATGGCCAATTGTTTTTCCTTTTTCTGTTTTGTCTTGCGAAGAACGTCCAATGTTCATTTTTGATATATGCATTTGACATTAAATTGCTAATTCATAAATACTTGCATATGAAACAAAAGACTAATTACAAGTGACATCAGAAACAGGGGCAATGTAGAGTTGTCTAATGCGGTCTGGTTGCTTTGTCCACCAAGGTACCAAGGTATATTCAACTGAAAGATGTGATCAAGTTCTCTCAACTCCCCACAGAGTAAGAAAAGATAGCAGCATTCCCCGGCAGAGTATCAGTACCCTAGTGCAATTCCAAAAGTTTCCCCAGGAAGGTGGAATCCATATCCCCAGCAGGTCTTGAAGCTTATCCCCAGTAGATTCTGGAAGCTTATCCCCTGAAGAGTACGGACGTCTCTCCCGAGCTTTATTCAAAGTTATTCCTCACAAGGGCTTATAACTGGGTTATCCTCAGCTAGTTGCCACGGAAGAGCGCCCTCGGCAAAGTTCTTCCTATCCCCCAGCGGAGTTCATCAAAGTTCCCCAACATAACATATCAACACAATCCCCAGCGGAGTTTATCTTTGGTATCCCCAGCGGAGTTTATCATCATTATCCCCAACGGAGTTCATCATTGAAATCCTCAGTGGAGCTCTCGTCAACTTCAACAAAGTATCTCTTCCACAGAGCAATTCCCCGCAGAGTGATCTCTCCAACAAGTTTATTCCTCAATAGAGTCATCTTCTCCTACCAGTGTATTCTTGCAACCGTCATCCCCAGCGGAAGCGAAGAGCTCTACTCTTCAATATCAGCCCAGGATTCAATTCCCCGGCCGGTCGTCAAGGATTTATTTTCCTAGACGAAAATACATTCATAAACATTTCACATTTCATACATCTTGCTTACATACATGATAAAATGCATACAACACTATCTCATGTTGAACATCATGACATCATGCATTTCATACATCATGACATTGCATACAACTGACGTTTTTGCCTTTTCAGGAAAAGTCAATCCAAAGATGATTACTATCAACTATCGCAATTCCAGATTCGATTCCTGTATCCAGCCAGGGCATATCTAGCAACTATCACAATTCCAGATTCGATTCCTGTATCCAGCCAGGGCATATCTGTTGACCACATTTCCAGACTCGATTCTTGTATCTAGCCAGGGCACGTCTGAAGAGTTCGAAGATTCGATTCCTGTATCTAGCCAGGGCATATCTAGCAACTATCACAATTCCAGATTCGATTCCTGTATCCAGCCAGGGCATATCTGTTGACCACATTTCCAGACTCGATTCCTGTATCTAGCCAGGGCACGTCTGAAGAGTTTGAAGATTGGATTCCTGTATCCAGCCAGGGCATATCTGTTGACGACTATTTCCGGATTCGATTTCTGTATCCAGCCAGGGCACATCTGTGAGTAACCGATTGTAGATTCGACACCTGTATCCAGCCAGGGCATATCTGCATGAGGAGATTGAAGATCAAACACCTGTAACAAGCCAGGAAAACATTTGTCTTTCTCAAACACACAAGTTCTCGCTAAGGAATCTCTTATGCGATCAACACTTCCCAATGGCATCTATAAGCCCATTCCCGACAAGGTTCTGTCACATCTCCAAATGGCATCTATAAGCCCATCTCCCTATCCACCACCTCTCCAAATGGCATCTATAAGCCCATTCCCGACATCACATTGCTGATACTCCAACATGCGAGTGCAAATTTCCGGGCACTCTAGTGTCCAATCTCCTTTTACCCTCGAGTCACGAAAGGCAAACTTGCCAATCTAACTCTTCAGGTTCAAGAAGATTGAACAGGGGCAACTGTTGTACCCCAAAATTTTCCCTCCCATTTCCTCAACATTTTCTCATCACAAGACCCTTGAAGATCAAGACCCAGTTAGGGTTTCCTCTGCTCAAGACTTCTCCTTGCACTATTGACCCAAATTAGGGTTTGTGTTTGCACAAAGATATTTTGACCTAAAATGCCTAAGATGACTTTCATGCTTCATGTTGGACTCCCAAGTTTATCCATACCAAGTTTCAAGTCTTGATTCCAAATTTTGCCCAGTCAATTGGACAGTTGACATAGAAATCAACTATATTGGGGAAAAAGTCAACTGTGGCCAATTGTCAGTCAAATATCATGAAAATTGACCCACATCAACATTATGAACTCACATGGACCATTTGATCAAGTTTGGATCACAATTCCACAAGAAATTTGATCAGATCATCAAAAGGGCAAAATGGTCATTTTTAGGGTTTTGACTGCACAAAGGCAATTTTTGACTGTTTGACCTAGCCAATGGCAAACCAAGCTCACATATGGACTCAAGGACCCCATGGAATTATCTTGACATGCTTAACAAGTTCAAAAGATCCCAAATACACAAGATTGACAGTTGAATTTCCCAGTCAATTGATCAATTTTGACTGTATACTGAAAAGTCAAGCTTTGACTTTTTGGTCAAAATCAAGTGTCAAGATTCATTTTTCATCAAAACATGCCAAATCATGAAACTTGTTCATCAAGAAATCAAGAAATGCAAATTAGGGTTTGAAATGAAGATTTTTCATAACTTAGAATTTTTCTAAGTTATGAAAAAACCTAATTTTTTCCTAACTTTGCCCCACTTTCTCACCAAGATTCATTTGGATTCAAGCAAAAGTCAAAACATGAAAGTTGTAGCCTATTGCATAATCTACAACTTTGATTCACAAAGTTTTCCCAAAAGAAGCTTGTAGATCAATATACAATTTTTGGAACAAGGGTACCAAACCATTCTTAACTTAGTGAAATTTTGACCTTTTTAGGCAAGGTTTTTACCTAACTTCAAGACCATTTTTCACATACTTGCACTTGGAATTTCAATTTGCATTTCAAATATGGATTGTAGTACACATTCCAAGATTTCCAAAATGTCCAAGAACTCATCAAACAAACTCATGGTTAGGGAGAATCGAATTTGGCAAGTTGGGCAAAAGTCACCTTTTTTCTTGACCAAGACATGTTCATACACATTGCCATTTTCAAGTCAGCTTGGTTTATGCTACATTACAGGCCTCTAATCCCATTTGCACTCAATAATTTAATGCATACTCATTGTGCCAAGGCCTTGTTTTATGAGTTTAAGCATTACATGTTGAATTAAGCCATTTATAGAAAAAGTGAAATAGCCATTTTTGAAAAGTTACACTTTATGTCAATTGGTAAATCAAGAAGGTACAAAGGAAATCTCTTTGGCACAAGTTTATGAGTTAATCACGCTGATCAAGGGGAAGGTTAGCAGCATAGTATGGGGGCCTGTACAGGCTAGAAACACCAAGTGGCCATTGCTTGCTTAAAGTGTAAGAAACATTGCATAACATAGACCAACTCTCATATCAGTTAACCAAGCCCGAAGCAAACTTATCAAACATATTCAAGACATCCATACTGAGCTAGAACACGAGCCTTTCACCTCCAATACCTTCAAAAACTCAGAATCACCATTGAACTGCACAAAAAACAGGGCTTGCTGCAGATTGAGTTCCCTAGCTCAATCCTTTCATACATTCTTGCACAAACCAGTTCAAACACCTTCCCTACCATCAATACAAACTATCCAAAGCATTAGAAGTAGACTGTAACTCCTCTAATCCTTTTGGCCATTTTAATTTTTCTGATTTTCAGGTGGAGTTCTATAACTCGATACAGCTAGCTCCAAAGCAAAGTAAAACTTGGAATAGCATCCTCACACTTCAAGGAAGCTGTACAAATCATCATCTTGCCCTGAAAGCTCCTCCATTTCAAGGCACGATTCCAACTGAACAAGTATATTCATGAAGTTCTATCTCTCAATATAGGCATTGTTAGCTTTAGGTTTGTGAAGGAAACATGTCACAATCATAGCCCTGAACATGCCCATGTGATTAGATTGCATTTATATTATGTATGCTTAGAGAATTTTGGGTCTGAACATTGATGAAAAACTAGGTCAGGAATTGGGGGAGAAGAAATTCTCCCTCATCTTAGAGAGTTAAGTCAAGTTCTTTATATCCCTGGATTCGGCTTCTCATGCTCTACATTTTTCATGTTGTAAGTTTTGCTTGAAAGTCCAGGAATTGGGAGATAGAAAACGCGTGTTTGAGTGTTCATACAGGTTCAGAGGTTGAAGAAGACAGGTTCTGGGCTGGGCCTGGAATGTTCTTTCTTTTTGCACCACTTGTTTGCTTTTACACCCCCTAGGCCCATTTGGCTTATCTCTATGATTTTTTTGACTTTTTATTTTTTGTTCTGACTTATTTATTTTTTCTTATAATATTAAAAATATAAAAAATATTTTTCTCACCATTTTTGAATTTATTAGGC
Organism: Vicia faba; assembly: GCA_948472305.1. Classification (NCBI taxonomy): domain Eukaryota; kingdom Viridiplantae; phylum Streptophyta; class Magnoliopsida; order Fabales; family Fabaceae; genus Vicia; species Vicia faba. Next base: position 1,601,591,600 of record OX451737.1, on the reverse strand, counting down.
ATTTATTTGGTTTCTTTTAGTTTTGTGCATAAATAAATATATAAACTTGCTTTTTTATTTAAAATACTAAAGATAGTGCAAACACATTTTTATTTTCATTTTTATTTTGTTTTATCTTCTGAAAATATTTTATATAAAAAATACTTTTTTTTATAAATATCAAATATTATTATTTTGTATATATAATACATATTAGTAAATAATACATATATTTATATATATATTAGTATATTTAGGTTAAAATGCAAAATACATACACTTTTATTTTTTATTAATATTTAATATAAAAAATGCCTTTTTGACTAATATACTTCATTTTATTTTATTTTTGTATATAATAAATAAATATTATACATAATAAATAAATAATACATTTTATTTAATAAAATTAGGATTTTGCCCTAAATATAAAAACTCCAAAAAATAATAATTTTTATTTTATTTATTTGACATACAAAAATACTCTTTTTCATACACATAAAAAACATTTTTTGCATCTTGCATATTTATTCTTATTTTATTTAATTTGTACAATTAAATATCTTGTAAATAATTCAATATTGATGTAATAGTTTAGGTTTAAAATTCCTTGTAAAAAATCCCCATTTGAACATTTGTACCCCCCTTCCCATATATTGTGTTGTAATAGCTTAGTAAATTTATTTTTCGCACTTTATTGCTTTCTAATTATACCATGTTAGAATTAGGGTTTATATGCGAATCAAAAACGACAAAAATAGTTTGACCTAATTTCAAGATAAACAAGCATGAAAATGGACAACACAAATCACACTTGCACCCCTAGGGTATTCCACTTGTTGCCTTCAAATAATGGGCCATATTGCATGTTAGGTCTCTTTGGGAAAAACAAACAATCAAATGATCATAGTCCCTCGATGACGCTTTCAAAAAGTTGCCTAAACAAATGATCAAGTCCCTTAAAGAAAATTGCCCAAAGATACTTGGCACCATTGCAATTATGGTCCAAAACGATGACCCACGCCCATCCCTTTCACATCCTAACACAAGATTGTCCACCAAATACAATGGTGGAACAAACTTGTTAAAAGGGTTAAAACATGACAATAATCTTTGAGAAATTTAGGAGTAGACAATCTCTTAGTTACTTGAATCAAACTTGCAAAAACGAAACACTTTCCTATTTTCTAAAACCACACATCACTGCACTTTCAAAACAATTTTCAAAAAAACAAATGAAAACCTTTTCAAAAGACATACACCTTTGTATACATCCTAACATGGATCATTACAAAGGTTGCCACCACATTGTCTTCTTTTCAAAACATTTTCAAACCCACACACACAAGAGCACCATTTCAAATAATTGAAAACAAAAGGCAAGTGATCTAAGCAAGTAACTAAGAGCCCATGGATAACCATGGATAGAAAGGGTGTTAATACCTTCCCTTTCTATAATCTACTCCCCGAACCCAAGAAAACATCTCAAAGGTTTTTGCTGTGCTTTTTAAACCTTTCCTTAGGATAAAATAAAAAGTCGGTGGCGACTCTTGCTCAACCGAAACATTTGCGAAAACAAACGCAAAACCTCAAGTCAGTTCTCCCACCGTATCACACATACAATTTGGTAAAACTAACTGGGCAGCAACATGTTGAACAAGGTTTTCCAACTTTCAGTTTTCAACATTTCGAGTATGATATCCCAACCAGAAGATAGGACATCGCGTCTACAAACACTGATAGTTATAGTTCATTTGATTTGTTAGCTACTGAATATTCAGGTAATATTTAGTTAGCTTATATGGCGTCCAAGATTGATAAATCATAATATTTTATGTTGGTTTTCGAAGATATGCTTAGTTTCTAAATATGGATACATTTTAGGAAACTAATAATTGAAGGCCTATTTTCTTGAAAAAGATTTCGCAAACTTCGTGCAGCCTCCCTACTGCGGTTTTGAAGCCCAACCCATTTCAGAATAAAGTTATAAATAGACAGGTGTATACTTAGTATTAAGTGAAATTTACGTGTGTGTTATTGTTAGGGTTTTTAGAATCCTTATTATTGGGTTGTAAGTTCTTGGTCAAATGTTCATAAGCATTTAAACATTGAACATTTGTGCATCAGATGCTCATAAGTTGTTAAGCATTGCGTATTTTGGTGTCGGTTCTCATAAGCTTTTAAGCATTGAGTTTTGTGTGTTTTAGAAGTGTGACTTCCAGATTTGTTCTCTATTTGTGTTTATAGTTGCTCCAATTGCTGATTTAATTGAAGAGGGATTTTAGGAGGGCCTTTTACCTAGGTGGGTCTTAGGTAGAAGTTAAGCAAGGGGTGGTGATTAAGTGAGTAGGCTGCAAACTGTGATGTTTGCTATGAGGGATACAAATTGATACTATCTAGTGAATTTCATCCCTGGCATGGTATCCCCTAGAGTAGGTGTTGTTGTCACTGAACTAGATAAACATATCATGTGTTATTTACTTTCAACACTATTTATTTTGTCCATACATCTTGCTGTTGCGGGTGAAGTCGGATCCGATGTCTTGACATCTCTTGGGACATCCAGGATCTGATAGCCAGAATTTCAGAAACAAAGTTGAAAAGTACAACCTGGTGACTTTGACTTATTTAAAAATGCTAAAATAAAAAGTCAAAGGTAAAGTTTAAAGCATTTGAAACAAGAATCAAAATACTAACAAGAAACCAAAGTAAAGAGTCAAAGTAAGATCATATGAAATGCCATAAACCCTAACTTTTCACCTAGACCATGATGAATGTTTTATAATTGATGGGATGCATGATAAAATGGAATGATCCTATTATGTTGATGCTTCAAGAAAAACTCAGGATAAATTTTAGGGTATGATAGTTGCCCATGTTTCTAGGATACTCTATAAACAGTTAAGTATATAGAGTATTCAACTTCAGAACCAAGGGGATAATGAAGTCTTCAAATGTGATTATTGATGACTCAACTAAAGAAGATGATGTCCCAAAAGAAGTTGAGGCAACTATTCCTACAGAAGATATGGTTTCTAAAGAAAATGTCACAACATCTACCAAAGATGTTGCAGGCAAGTGTTAATTCTGAAGTTGAAGAACCTCAGGTAACTGATAAAGGACCTTCTCTCAGAATTCAAAAGGATCATCCTAAGGAATTGATAATAGCAAATTCTAGACAAGGAGTAGTCTCCAAATTAAGGGAAGTTGTATCCAATTCTTTTTTGTGACAATGATTGAGCCTAAGAATGTGAAGGAAGCTTTGAGTGATGAGTTATAGATCAATGCTATGCAAGATGAGCTCGGTCAGTTCAAGAAAAATGAGGTATGGGATTTGGTACTAAGACCTGAAGTACAAATATCATTGGTAAAAAATGAGTGTACAAGAACAAGACAGGTGAACAAGGAGGTGTCATCAAAAATAAAGCTAGAATGGTTGCTCAGGAGTGCACTCAAATTGATGGTATAGATTTTGATGAAACATTTTCTCTTGTGGCTCGCTTAGAGTCTATCATATTACTGCTTGGAGTAGCTTGTCATTTAAGGTTCAAGCTGTATCAAATGGATGTCAAGAATACCTTTTTAAATGGATACCTAAATGAAGAAGTCTATGTTGACCAACATAAAGGGTTTGTTGATCCTTCCTTTCCAGATAACCTATTTACACTGAAGAAGGCCATGTACAGCTTGAAACAAGCTCCAAGAGCTTGGTATGAGAGGTTGACTGAATTTTTAGTCAATCACGGACATAGAAGGGGTGGAATTGACAAGACACTCTTTGTCAAAGATGAAGCTAGAAAATTGTTGATTTCTCAGATCTATGTGGATGACATTGTTTTTCGAGGGATGTCGGATGAAATGGTCCAACAGTTTATCAGGCAGATGCAATCTGAATTCGAAATGAGATTGGTAGATGAATTGACTTACTTCCATGGATTGTAAGTCAAGCAGATGGAAGACTCCATTTTTCTCCATCAAAGCTAATATGCAAGAAATATTACGAAGAAGTTTGGGTTGGAAAATGCCAGCCATAAGAGAACTTCTGCTCTTACACACCTGAAGTTATATAAAGATGAAAAAGGAATTAGTGTTGATGATAGTTTGTATAGAAGCATGATTGGAAGACTTCTATATCTTATTGCTAGCATACCAAACATCACATTTAATGTTGAAGTATGTGCAAGATATCAAGAAGAACCTAAGGCAAGTCACATTAACGAAGTAAAAAGGATTATGAAGTATATGACTATGGTATGTTGTACTCCTAGAATACAAATTCCTTGTTGGTGGGATTTTGGGATGTTGATTGGGCTAAAAGTGTTGATGATAGGAAGAGTACCTCTGGAGGATGTTTCTTTATGGGAAACAAATTGATCTCTTGGTTCATTAAGAAGCAAAATTGTGTTTCTCTATCTACTACTGAAACTGAGTACATAGCAGCAGGAAGAAACTGCTCACAACTGGTGTGGATGAAGCAAATGTTGTTTGAATACAATGTCACACAAGATGTTATGACATTATTTTGTGACAATTGAGTGCTATAAATATTTCCAAAAATTCTATTCAACATAGTAGGACCAATCACATTGACATCAAGCATCATTTCATCAGAAAAGTTTTGGAGGGCAAAGTCATAAAGCTTGAGCATGTCACTACTGAGAATTAGCTTGTCAATATCTTTACAAAATTTCTTGATGCAGTTCAGTTTAGAACCTAAGAAGGAGATTTGGAATCTGTATTTATGAAGCATTGTAGAAATTATTGTTGGTACTTTATATGTTGATAAGAATGATAAAGATGGTGTTGCACCTGATGAATAATTGCTCGTGGGATTTTATTTGGATTTTCCTTGTGACTCTATTTATTTTGGTTTATGATTTTGTTAGGGTTAAATGCTCAGGATATTTTTAAGTTTTTGCACTCTGCTACTAAAAATTTAGGTGCTTACATTTTTTTTCTAATATTATCTACTTACCTTTGTATTATTATGACTAAAAGGGGGAGTAGTATGATATTGAGGGTGTTTGAGCTGGCACTACCTAGTGCTACTGTTGAGGGGAAAAATTCTATGATTCTCTATTTTGTGATAGCGGGTGTTAAGGGGGAGTTTCTGATGTTCTGAAGAGATGTCAGACATGATATCTTCACATCATTGTGTTGAGAACTTAGGTTCTATAATTTTGTTGCAATTGTGTTAGTAGATTAACTAACTGCTAACTATCTAATTTGTGTGTTGCTGATTTATATGCTGCTAACCTTGCCTATGTTTTTTTCCGCCGTTGTACCTATAATGTGTATGTCTTAATTATTTTCAAGCATATTTTATTTTTCAAGGGTTATTTGGGTGTTTTAGCCAAAATGTGCCAAAGGGGAGAATGTTATTTCTCTAAAATTATGATTGGCATACAATTTGGTAAAACTAACTTGGCAGCAACATGTTGAACAAGATGTTCCAACTTTCAGTTTTCAACATTTCGAGTAAGATATCCAAACCAGGAGATAGGACACCGCGTCTACAACCGCTGATAGTTATAGTTCATTTGATTTGTTAGCTACTGAATATTCAGGTAATATTTAGTTAGCTTATGTGGCGTCCAAGATTGATAAATCATAATATTTTATGTTGGTTTTCGAAGATATGCTTAGTTTCTAAATATGGATACATTTTAGAAAACTAATAATTGAAGACCTATTTTCTTGAAGAATATTTCGCAAACATTATGCAGCCTCACTACCGCGGTTTTGAAGCCCAACCCATTTCAGAATAAAGTTATAAATAAACTAGTGTATACCTAGTATTAAGTTAAACTTACGTGTGTGTTTTTTTAGGGTTTTTAGAATCCTTATTGTTGGGTTGTAAGTTCTGTGTCATATGTTCATAAGCATTTAATCATCGAACGTTTGTGCATCAGATGCTCATAAGTTGTTAAGCATTGCGTATTTTCGTGTCAGTTCTCGTAAGCTTTTAAGCATTGAGTGTTGTGTGTTTTGGAAGTGTGACTTCCAGTTTTGTTCTGTCTTTTTGTTTATAGTTGCTCCAATTGCTGATGTAATTGAATAGGGATTTTAGGAGGGCCTTTTACCTAGGTGGGTCTTAGGTAGAAGTTAAGCAAGGGGTGGTGATTAAGTGAGTAGGCTGCAAACTGTGATGTTTGCTATGAGGTATACAAATTGATACTATCTAGTTAATTTCATCCCTGGATTGGTATCCCCTAGAGTAGGTGTTGTTGTCACCGAATTAGATAAACATATCATGTGTTATTTACTTTCAATACTATTTATTTTGTCCATACATCTTGCTGTTGCGAGTGAAGTCGGATCCGGTGTCTCGACATCTCTTGGGACATCCAGGATCTGATCGCCAGAATTTCAGAAACAAAGTTCAAAAGTACAACCTGGTGTCTTTGACTTATTTAAAAATGCTAAAATAAAAAGTCAAAGGTAAAGTTTAAAGCATTTGAAACAAGAATCAAAATACTAACAAGAAAACAAAGTAAAGAGTCAAAGTAAGATCATATGAAATGCCATAAACCCTAACTTTTCACCTAGACCATAATGAATGTTTTATAATTGATGGGATGCATGATCAAATGGAATGATCCTACTATGTTGAAGCTTCAAGAAAAACTCAGGATAAATTTTAGGGTATGACAATTGCCCCTGTTTCTAGGATACTCTACAAACAGTAAAGCATATAGAGTATTCAACTTAAGAACCAAGGGGATAATGAAGTCTTCAAATGTGATTATTGATGACTCAACTAAAGAATATGATTTCCCAAAAGAAGATGAGGCAACTACTCCTACAGAAGATATGGTTGCAAAAGAAAATGTCACAACATCTACCACAGATGTTGCAGGCAAGTGTTAATTCTGAAGTTGAAGAACCTCAGGTAACTGACAAAGGACCTTCTCTCAGAATTCAAAAGGATCATCCTAAGGAGTTGATAATAGGAAATTCTAGACAAGGAGTAGTCGCCAGATCAAGGGAAGTTGTATCAAATTCTTTTTTGTGTCAAAGATTGAGCCTAAGAATGTGAAGGAAGTTTTGAGTGATGAGTTATAGATCAATGCTACGCAAGATGATCTTGGTCAGTTCAAAAAAAACGAAGTGTGGGATTTGGTACCAAGACCTGAAGGGACAAATATCATTGGTAAAAAATGGGTGTACAAGAACAAGACAGGTGAACAAGGAGGTGTCATAAAAAATAAAGCTAGACTGGTTGCTCAGGAGTACACTCAAATTGATGGTAAAGATTTTGATGAAATATTTTCTCTTGTGGCTCGCTTAGAGTCTATTAAATAATGCTTGGAGTAGTTTGTCATTTAAGGTTCAAGTTGTATTAAATGGATGTCAAGAATACATTTTTAAATGGGTACCGGAATGAAGAAGTCTATGTTGAGCAACATAAAGGGTTTGTTGATCCTTCCTTTCTAGATAACCTATTTAGACAGAAGAAGGCCATGTACGGCTTGAAACAAGCTCCAGGAGCTTGGTATGAGAAGTTGACTGAATTTTTAGTCAATCAAGGATATAGAAGGGGTGGAATTGACAAGACACTCTTTTTCAAAGATGAAACTACAAAATTGTTGATTGCTCAGATCTATGTGGATGGCATGGTTTTTGGAGGGATGTCGGATGAAATGGTCCAACTGTTTGTCAGGCAGGTGCAATCTTAATTCAAAATGAGTTTGGTAGATGAATTGACTTACTTCCATGGATTGTTAGTCAAGCAGATTGAAGACTCCATTTTTCTCCGTCAAAGCTAATATGCAGGAAATATTACAAAGAAGTTGGGGTTGGAAAATGCCAGCCATAAGAGAACTTCTGCTCTTAGACACCTGAAGTTATCTAAAGATGAAAAAGGAATTAGTGTTGATGAGAGTTTGTATAGAAGCATGATTGGAAGACTTCTATATCTTATTGCTAGCATACCAAACATCACATTTAATGTTGAAGTATGTGCAAGGTATCAAGAAGAACCTAAGGCAAGTCACATTAACGAAGTAAAAAGGATGCTGAAGTATGTGACTATGGTATGTTGTACTCCCAGAATACAAATTCCTTGTTGGTGGTATTTTGAGATGTTGATTGGGATAAAAGTGTTGATGATATGAAGAGTACCTCTGGAGGATGTTTCTTTATAGGAAACAAATTGATCTCTTGGTTCATTAAGAAGCAAAATTGTGTTTCTCTATCTACTACTGAAACTGAGTACATAGCAGTAGGAAGAAACTGCTCTCAACTGGTGTGGATGAAGCAAATGTTGTATGAATACAATGTCACACAAGATGTTATGACTTTATTTTGTGACAATTGAGTGCTATAAATATTTCCAAAAATTCTATTCAACATAATAGGACCAATCACATTGACATCAAGCATCATTTCATCAGAAAAGTTGTGGAGGGCAAAGTCATAAAGCTTGAGCATGTCACTATTGAGAATTAGCTTGTCAATATCTTTACAAAAGCTCTTGATGCAGTTCAGTTTAGAACCTAAGAAGGATATTTGGAATTTGTATTTATGAAGCATTGTAGAAATTATTGTTGGTACTTTATTTGTTGATAAGAATGATAAAGATGGTGTTGCACCTGATGAACAATTGCTCGTGGGATTTTATTTGGATTTGCCTTGTGACTCTTTTTATTTTGGTTTATGATTTTGTAAGGGTTAAATGCTCCGGATATTTTTATGTTTTTGCACTCTGCTACTAAAACTTTAGGTGCTTACATTTTTTTCTAATATTATCTACTTACCTTTGTCATATTATGACTAAAAGGGGGAGTAGTATGATATTGAGGGTGTTTGAGCTGGCACTACCTAGTGCTACTATTGAGGGGGAAAATTCTATGATTCTCTATTTTGTGATAGCAGGTGTTAAGGGGGAGTTTCTGATGTTCTGAAGAGATGTCATACATGATGTCTTCATATCATGGTGTTGAGAACTCAGGTTCTATAATTTTGTTGCAATTGTGTTAGTAGATTAACTAACTGCTAACTATCTAATTTGTGTGCTGCTGATTTATATGATGCTAACCTTGCCTATGTTTTTTCCCGCTGTTGTACCTATAATGTGTATGTCTTATTTATTTTCAAGCATATTTTATTGTTTAAGGGTTATTTGGGTGTTTTAGCCAAAATGTGCCAAAGGGGAGAATGTTATTTCTCTGAAATTATGATTGGTATACAATTTGGTAAAACTAACTTGGCAGCAACATGTTGAACAAGATGTTCCAACTTTCAATTTTCAATATTTCGAGTAAGATATCCCAACCAGGAGATAGGATATCGCGTCTACAACCGCTGATAGTTATAGTTCATTTGATTTGTTAGCTACTGAATATTCAGGTAATATTTAGTTAGCTTATGTGGCGTCCAAGATTGATAAATCCTAATATTTTATGTTGGTTTTCGAAGATATGCTTAGTTTCTAAATATGGATACATTTTAGGAAACTAATAATTGAAGACCTATTTTCTTGAAGAAGATTTCGCAAACTTTGTGCAGCCTCACTACTGCGGTTTTGAAGCCCAACCCATTTTAGAATAAAGTTATAAATAGACTGGTGTATACCTAGTATTAAGTGAAACTTACGTGTGAGTTTTTGTTAGGGTTTTTAGAATACTTATTGTTGGGTTGTAAGTTCTGTGTCAGATGTTCATCAGCATTTAATCATTGAACATTTGTGCATCAGATGCTCCTAAGTTGTTAAGCATTGCGTATTTTCGTGTCAGTTCACATAAGCTTTTAAGCATTGAGTTTTGTGTGTTTTGGAAGTGTGACTTCCAGTTTCGTTCTCTCTTTGTGTTTATAGTTGCTCCAAATGTTGATGTAATTGAAGAGCGATTTTAGGAGGGCCTTATACCTAGGTGGGTCTTAGGTAGAAGTTAAGCAAGGGGTGGGGATTAAGTGAGTAGGCTGCAAATTGTGATGTTTGCTATGAGGTCTACAAATTGATAATATCTAGTTAATTTCATCCCTGGCTTGGTATCCCCTAGAGTAGGTGTTGTTGTCACTGAACTAGATAAACATATCATGTGTTATTTACTTTCAATACTATTTATTTTGTCCATACATCTTGTTGTTGCGGGTGAAGTCGGATCCGGTGTCTCGACATCTCTTGGGACATCCAGGATCTGATAGCTAGAATTTCAGAAACAAAGTTTAAAAGTACAACCTGGTGACTTTGACTTATTTAAAAATGCTAAAATAAAAAGTCAAAGGTAAATTTTAAATCATTTGAAACAAGAATAAAAATACTAACAAGAAAGCAAAGTAAAGAGTCAAAGTAAGATCATATGAAATGCCATAAACCCTAACTTTTCACCTAGACCATAATGAATGTTTTATAATTGATGGGATGCATGATCAAATGGAATGATCCTACTATGTTGATGCTTCAAGAAAAACTCAGGATAAACTTTAGGGTATGACAGTTGCCTATGTTTCTAGGATACTCTACAAACAGTAAAGCATATAGAGTATTCAACTTAAGAACCAAGGGGATAATGAAGTCTTCAAATGTGATTATTGATGACTCAACTAAAGAAGATGATGTCCCAAAAGAAGATGAGGCAACTATTCCTACAGAAGATATGGTTTCAAAAGAAAATGTCACAACATCTACCACAGACGTTGCAGGCAAGTGTTGATTCTAAAGTTGAAGAACCTCAGGTAAATGACAAAGGACCTTCTCTTAGAATTCAAAAGGATCATCCTAAGGAGTTGATAATAGGAAATTCTAGACAAGGAGTAGTCGCCAGATCAAGGGAAGTTGTATCAAATTCTTTTTTGTGTCAAAGATTAAGCCTAAGAATGTGAAGGAAGTTTTGAGTGATGAGTTATAGATCAATGTTATGCAAGATGAGCTTGGTCAGTTCAAGAAAAATGAAGTCTGGGATTTGGTACCAAGACCTGAAGGGACAAATATCATTGGTAAAAAATGGGTGTACAAGAACAAGACAGGTGAACAAGGAGGTGTCATAAAAAATAAAGCTAGAATGGTTGCTCAGGAGTACACTCAAATTGATGGTATAGATTTTGATGAAACATTTGCTCTTGTGGCTCGCTTAGAGTCTATCATATTACTGCTTGGAGTAGCTTGTCATTTAAGGTTCAAGCTGTATCAAATGGATGTCAAGAATACCTTTTTAAATGGGTACCTGAATGAAGAAGTTTATGTTCAACAACATAAAGGGTTTGTTGATCCTTCCTTTCGAGATAACCTATTTAGACTGAAGAGATGTAGCAATTAATTTTGCTTAAAACAAGGGTTGAAAGAGATATGTTAATCGAGTCTATTCTAATTGGGCTAATTATTGGTTTCCCTCTTTCTTTGCAAAAGTTTAAGAAGAGGAATATACATATTTTTATCTCTCTCTTCTCGTTCTGCTGCACCACTCTCCATTCCCTCAAACGAAGATTTCACACTCGCTGTCACTTGTTTTCTCAATCTCTCGAGATGTCTCAACAATCTGTGTCATCATCTTCTTCAAAGGCAACTGCATCTTCCTCACCCACTGACACCGAACCTAGGGCAATTGTAAACTGCATGGATGCTGATGTTCTTGAGAAAACTCCACTTCGTGAAATGGAAGCTGATCCTACTAAGGTCAAGAAGCTGCGAACCAGACATGCAAGAAGATCACAAGCTTCTCCATCTGGTAAATCTTCTCGACCATTATCTTTTGTTCCTCCAGAGATAGCTAATAGGGAAGGTTCTGCTTATGTGCATCAAGCTATTGCCAGACTAGTCACTAGGATTCTTAATGAGAATCATTTTGTTCCTGGCATATCTGTACCATTGAACCAAGAAAATGCTAGCCCTAATGTAGAAAGGGATCCCAATGTCACTCAGAATGTTGAGACACCTGATGACAACATTGAGAAATCTCCAGAAAAACCTGATGATCACCAGACCCCTACTGACAAGGCTGTTGAACCTCCTATCATTGATGTTGATGAAGAATTCTCTGACAATGATTTAATTGCCAATATAAACCCTAGCATAGCTAGAAGGATGATGAGTAGAAAAGAGAAGCAGAATGCTGCCCAAAGCCCCTCCAAAGAGAAGGCTACTGAAGTTGTTCATGAGAAGGCGAGGCTTGAGAACAAGGCTGAGAAGGATCAAAAAGCTAGAACTTCGAAAGGGAAAGGTAAGGTAAAATCTAGGGTTTCTGTTGGTAGTATCTCAAAACCCTTGAGACAACCTATAGCCAAGAAAAGAAAGGCTCCTGAAACTTCTGAATCTGATGAAGAATCAGACTTTGATTTTGATGTTGAGAGCAATGTTCCAGACATTCCTCTCAGGAAGAAACCCTCTTCTAGCAAACTGCCTAAGGTTCCTGAAGTTGCCATTGAAAACATCTCCTTTCACCATCCAGAAAATGCAAGCAGGTGGAAGTTTGTGTTTCCGAAAAGGATTGCCTTGGAGAGGAAGCTGAACAGAAGTGCTATTGAGTGTAAGGAAGTCATGGATCTAATCAAAGTTGCTGGCCTGATGAAAATAGTGGGCGATTTTTCCAACTGCTATGAGATTCTTGTCAAAGAATTCATAGTAAATTTGTCTGGTGGTTGTGCTGATGGAAAGTCAGCTGATTTTAAGAGTGTTTATGTAAGAGGAAGGAAGGTAAATTTCTCTCCTACTGTGATAAACAAATACCTAGGAAGGCCTGATGATGCTCATCCTGAGCTTGAAGTTACTGACAACCAGGTTTGTCAAACCATCACTGCCAAGCAAGTCAAGCACTGACCCTTGAAAGGGAAGCTAACTACAATCAAGCTAAGTATGAAGTTTTCCATATTGCACAAAATTGGTGCAGCTAACTGGGTTCCCACCAACCATAAATCCACCATTTCCACAGGCTTGGGAAGATTTATCTATGCTGTTGGAACCAGAACAAACTTTGATTATGGCAACTACATCTTTGATCAAAAATTGAAACATGCTGAGAGCTGTGCTATTAAAGGCCCTATTGCTTTTCCCTCTCTCTTGTGTGGTATAATCATTGATCAGTATCCTGATATTCTGGTTGAAAAGGACTCTGTGTGCAAAAGTGCTCCTGCACTTGGTTTTCACTATAAGTTGTTTCAGGGAACTCATGTCCTTGACATTGTTATGACATCTACTGAGACATCAAATGTCAAAGCTCATTCCAAGAAAGCTGATCTTATAGCTGTTCTAAAAGAAACCTGCAGAGAGCTTGATGCAAGAAAAAGAACTCTTGAAGAGCTGATTGCTAGTCTGGAACAGGAGGAGAATGAAGAACAAATGAGGGAAGAGGATGCTGATGACGAACTCTATGATGGTTCTGCAAGAAGCTCACCAGAAAATGCTGCTGAAAATAGTGCTTCCTCAGGGGATGACAGTACCTGAAGGTATGTGTTTGCTAAGTTGAAAAGATTGATGCTGGAACATGTTGCTGCTATTTTATATCTTATCTTTGTTTCTGTATATTTTGAATTTCCTTTTGGATGACTGTATCACTTAGAGTACTAGTACCTTTGGCCGCTTTATGTCTAAAAAGGGGGAGAAGAAATTGTGGTAATTTTGGTAGAATTAGATATTGGTAGCTGTTATTAAAAATTCTGCTGCATTCTAATCTCTGATTGTTTAGGGGTTTTAGCCAAAAAAATTCCAAAGGGGGAGTTTGTAAGTGTTTGTTTGTTGGCATTTTTTTTTGGTAAAACCATATTTGTAAATGTCATGACTGATGTCATAACATTCTGGGATAAAGGTACATTCTGCAGAAGGAATGTTATTCAGGAACTACTCAGTATGAGTGAATATCATGATCATTATGCAATGATCATAAGTACTGAATTCTACCAAAATCAGTGAGCAAGATACATGATGTCATAACCAATGTTAAGACATCCTGTACTGATCAAGGTGTTGTGCAGATTTATTATTTCTGAGATTTTTCAGGAATCTGGTGTGCTACTCTGAGTTGAAGAATATTGTCCAGATCAGTTGCTCACGTGGACATTAGGTTAACCTTGCTTAAACCTAATTTGTTATGATGAAAGCCCAAGACTAAGTCTTTAGGTTAACTTTAGTTAATCCTAGCTATTTTTATGGAAGCCCTAAAAGAAGAATAGTCTGCTTATATATATTTCTCATGAAGCCTAATGGAAGCAGCACTTTTTGACAAAAGATCAATAAGGCATTGTATAGTTGTAACTACCGTGAGCCAAGAAATTATCGTTTTGATAAGTGACTTGGAGTAGGATTTGGTTGTAAGGGTTGTTTATCACTCAAAGCTTTGAAGCACGAGTGTTGTGTCTCTTGATTAAAGCTTTGAAGCAAAATCAAGTGTGTGTATTGAAGAATGTCTTCATAATCTCATGAATCAATAGATTAGTATCACTGTTGTGATTGAGGGGGAGTGAGTAGGAACTCAGGTTTAAGTGGAACTTAGATTGAAGTTGCATTGGGTAGGTCTTAAGTGAAGGAGATAAACTGGTTGGTTTATTCCTAAATTAATACCTCTTATAGTGAATTTCCTCCCTGACTTTGTAGCCCCCAGAGTAGGTGTTGTTACACACTGAACTGGGTTAACAATTGATTGTGTTCTTTACTGTATTTTAAATTACTGTTTGGAGTGTGTACAAGTTTGTCAGATACGGTGTCATAACATTCACTGTGACATTAAGTATCTGTTGCAAGAATTTTAATTTGCATCAGAGCAGGCACCCTGCCTGTCTTTCTGGGTGAGATCTAGGGATATTATTTTCTGGCGCCATGGACAAGGAAGGAGGATTTGGGAACAGACCACCCATTCTGGATGGATCAAATTATGACTACTGGAAACCTCGTATGATTGCCTTCTTGAAGTCACTGGACAACAAGGCTTGGAGAGCTGCTGACAAAGGATGGAACCATCCCACCATAACTGGGAAAGATGGGACGACTAGTCTGAAACCTGAGGAAGAATGGAGCAAAGAAGAAGATGAGTTAACCCTGGGTAACTCTAAAGCATTAAATGCCTTGTTCAATGGAATTGATGGAAATATATTCAGACTAGTACATCAATGTGAACTGGCCAAGGATGTTTGGGACACTCTCAAAACCACCCATGAGGGTACGTCCAAAGTAAAAATGTCAAGACTTCAGATGCTCACTACCAAATTTGAGAACCTAAGGATGATGGAAGATGAGACCATTCATGAGTTTCACATGAACATCTTGGAAATTGCCAACACCTCAGGAGCATTGGGAGAAAAGATGTCAGAAGAAAAGCTGGTGAGAAAGATTCTCAGATTCTTGCCAAAAAGGTTTGCAATGAAAGTGACTGCTATAGAGGAAGCTCAGGATATCTGCAACTTGAAGGTTGATGAACTCATTGGGTCACTTCAGACTTTTGAGATGGGGATCAGTGACAATGTTGACAAGAAAAACAAGAGCATAGCCCTTGTATCCAATACTGAAGATGAAAGCAAGGAGAGTGATGAAGAGAATATTTCAGAAGCTATAGCTATGCTTGGAAGGCAGTTCAACAAACTCATCAAGAGAATGGACCCAAAGTCAAGGTCAAATGTCAAGAACATTCCCTCTGACATTAGCAGATCCTATGACTCCAGCAGAAGAACTAAGTCTGAAGAAAAGGGAAATCAAAGCAGAGGAATCCAATGCCATAGATGTGAAGGATATGGGCACATTCGAGCTGAATGTCCTACCTTTCTTAAGAAACAAAAGAAAGGAATGTCTGTTACTTGGTCTGATTGTGACTCAGAAAGTAACTCTGAAGAAGAATCTGCTAAACTAGTTACTTCACTATCTGGTATTTGTAACTCTGATAGTGACTCTAGTGATGAGGAAGTGACATTTGAAGAACTTGCTGACTCCTACAAGAAGTTATGTATCAGAAGTGCTGAAGTCTGTCAGCAAAATGAGAAACAGAAAAAACTCATAGTGAAGTTGGAGGCTGAGAAGAAGGCAGACACTGCTACTATAAGCCATCTCAAAGATGAAGTTCAAATGCTGAACTCCAAACTTGATCAGATGACTAAGTCTGTCAAGATGTTGACAAATGGAACTGACAAGTTGGAAGAAATCCTTCAGGCTGTACAAAATGCAGGAAACATGTCTGGTCTAGGATTTGTGGCTGCAAAGAAATCTGCTGTTGACAAGAAGAAGACCATGCCTGATAAACAAATGTCAAAACAAATGTCACAACATAGGACTCATCATCAAGAACAGAGAAATATGAAGAAAAAGTATCAAAGATGGAGATAACATCATTGTGGAAGGTTTGGTCACATAAAGCCATTCTGCTTCAGATTATATGGATATCCTAATCAGACCCCATATGTCAAACCTAAGACTAACAAGGCACGATATACTCAACAGTGGAAGAAAAAGACTGCAGCCCTGATAGCTCACACCTCCCTTAGAGTTTCTGCCAAGGAAGACTGGTACTTTGACAGTGGATGCTCTAAACACATGACTGGAATCAAGAATCTGCTGAATGATGTCAAACCCCATACTACTAGTTATGTCACTTTTGGAGATGGCGCTGGAGGAGAAATCAAAGGAGTTGGAAACTTGGACTGCCCTGGAGTTCCAAACCTAAATGAAGTGTTGCTGGTAAATGGTTTGACTGCTAATCTCATAAGTATCAGTCAATTATGTGATCTAGGATTCAAGGTCAACTTCACCAAGTCTAAATGTCTTGTAACTAATGAAAAACAAGAAGTTGTAATGAGAGGAGTCAGATCAAAAGACAACTGTTACTTATGGGAGTCTGAGAATACTAACTACTCTTTTGTATGCTCTATAGCTAAAGAAGAAAAGGAAGTGAAACTGTGGCACCAAAAACTTGGTCATTTACATCTAAGAGGGATGAAAAAGATCATATCCATGGAGGCAGTCAGAGGGATTCCAAAGCTTCAGATTGATGAAGGGAGAGTATGTGGTGAATGTCAGGTTGGAAAGAAAACTAGAATGTCACATCCAAAGACAAGACATCTGACCACCTCTAAGGTGCTAGAACTTCTACATATGGATCTGATGGGTCCAATGCAGGTGGAAAGTCTTGGTGGAAAGAGATATGCCTATGTTGTTGTGGATGATTTTTCCAGATTCACCTAGATAAACTTCATTCGAGAAAAGTCTGATGTATTTGATGTATTTAAGGAATTGTGCAAAAGAATTCAAAGAGAAAAAGAAGGATGCATTGTCAGAATCAGAAGTGATCATGGCAAGGAATTTGAAAATAGTAAGTTTGATGAGTTCTGTTCCTCAGAAGGAATCAATCATGAGTTCTCTTCACCTATAACTCCTGAACAAAATGGAGTTGTGGAAAGGAAAAACAGGACTATACAGAAATATGCCAGAGCAATGATACATTCCAAAAGGCTTCCTATTCATTTTTGGGCTGAAGCTATGAATACAGCCTGTTATGTCCATAACAGGTTCACCTTGGGAAAGGGAACGTCATCCACCATTTATGAATTATGGAAAGTGAGAAAGCCTACAGTGAATTACTTCCATGTCTTTGGGAGCAAATGCTATATTCTGACAGATCGTGAACAAAGGAGAAAGATGGACCCTAAAAGTGATGAAGGAATATTCCTAGGATACTCTACCAACAGCAGAGCATATAGGGTATTCAATTCCAGGACCAAAGTTATGATGGAGTCTATAAATGTCATAGTTGATGTTCACCATGAGGAAACAAATGTCCCATATGATGTTGAGACATTCTTTGAGACTTCAACACAAGTGTCTAAAAAGGATGATGTGCCTAATCCTACTCCATCAGAGTCTGAATCAAAGGAAGCTAACAAAGATCCTTCCATCAGAATTCAGAAAGATCATCCTAAGGAACTCATCATAGGAGATCCTAACAGTGGAGTCATTACAAGATCTAGAGAAATCATCACAAACTCTTGCTTTGTGTCTAAGATTGAACCAAAAAATGTTAAAGAGGCTTTGACTGATGAATACTGGATTGGAGCAATGCAAGATGAATTGAACCAATTCAAGCAACATGAAGTATGGGAGTTAGTTCCTAGACTAGAAGGAACAAACATCATTGGCACAAAGTGGATCTACAAGAACAAATCAGATGCTGAAGGAGTTATCACCAGGAATAAGGCAAGGCTTGTTGCTCAAGGATACACTCAAGTTGAAGGGGTTGATTTTGATGAGACTTTTGCTCTTGTGGCCAGACTGGAATCAATGAGACTTCTATTGGGAGTTGCTTGTCTCCTTAAGTTCAAGCTATTTCAGATGGATGTGAAGAGTGCCTTCCTAAATGGGTACATAAAAGAGGAAGTATATATGGAACAGCCTAAAGGATTTGTGGATCCAAACTGTCCTGATCATGTCTACAAATTGAGGAAAGCTTTATATGGTCTGAAACAAGATCCTAGAGCTTGGTATGACAGGTTGACAAAGTTCCTCACTGACAAAGGATACAGGAAAGGAGGTTTGGATAAAACTCTTTTTGTCAAGAATGAAGGAGGAAAGATAATGGCAACTCAAATTTATGTTGATGACATAGTGTTTGGAGGAATGTAAGATAAAATGGTTAAACATTTTGCTAACCAGATGCAAGCTGAATTTGAAATGAGCCTCATGGGAGAATTGACCTACTTTCTTGGACTGCAAGTCACCCAGATGGAAGACTCAATTTTTCTGTCTCAAAGCAAGTATGCAAAGAATATTGTCAAGAAGTTAGGAATGGAGAATGCCAGTCATAAAAGGACTTCTGCGCCTACTCATTTAAAGTTGTCCAAAGACACAAGTGGGGCAAATGTGGATCAAAGCTTGTACAGAAGCATGATAGGAAGTCTGCTATACTTAACAGCCAGCAGACCTGACATTGCCTTTGCAGTTGGAGTATGTGCAAGATACCAGGCTAAACCCAAAGTAAGTCACATCAACCAGGTGAAAAGAATTCTGAAGTATGTGAGTGGAACTTACAATTATGGCATGTTGTACTCTCATGGATGTGAACCAATTCTGTCTGGTTACTGTGATGCTGATTGGGCTGGTAGTGCTGATGATAGAAAGAGCACCTCTAGAGGATGCATCTTTTTGGGAAATAATCTTGTCTCTTGGTTCAGCAAGAAACAAAACTGTGTGTCTCTATCTACTGCTGAAGCTGAATATATAGCAGCTGGTAGCAACTGTTCTTAAATGATCTGGATGAAACATATGCTGACTGAGTATAATGTCACACAAGATGTCATGACATTATACTGTGACAATTTGAGTACTATTAACATATCCAAGAATCCTATACAGCACAGCAGGACTAAGTATATTGACATTAGACATCACTTCATCAGAGATCTTGTGGAGGAGAAGGTGATTAAGCTGGAACATGTTGCCACTGAACTACAACTGGCTGACATTTTTACTAAGGCACTTGATGCTAGTCAGTTTGAAAATTTAAGGGGAAAGCTAGGTATTTGCCAATATGAAGAGATGTAGCAATTAATTTTGCTTAAAACAAGGGTTGAAAGAGATATGTTAATCGAGTCTATTCTGATTGGGCTAATTATTTGTTTCCCTCTTTCTTTGCAAAAGTTTAAGAAGAGGAATAGACATATTTTTATCTCTCTCTTATCATTCTGCTGCACCACTCTCCAGTCCCTCAAATGAAGATTTCACACTCATTGTCACTTGTTTTCTCAATCTCTCGAGATGTCTCAACAATCTGTGTCATCATCTTCTTCAAAGGCAACTGCATCTTCCTCACCCACTGACACCGAACCTAGGGCAATCGTAAACTGCATGGATGCTGATGTTCTTGAGATAACTCCACTTCGTGAAATGGCAGTTGATCCTACTAAGGTCAAGAAGCTGCGAACCAGACATGCAAGAAGATCACAAGCTTCTCCATCTAGGAAATCTTCTCAACCATCATCTTCTGTTCCCCCAGAGATAGCTAATAGGGAAGGTTCTGCTTATGTGCATCAAGCTATTTCTAGACTAGTCACTAGGATTCTTAATGAGAATCACTCTGTTCCTGGCATATCTGTACCATTGAACCAAGAAAATGCTAGCCCTAATGTAGAAAGGGATCCCAATGTCACTCAGAATGTTGAGACACCTGATGACAACATTGAGAAATCTCCAGAAAAACCTGATGATCACCAGACCCCTACTGACAAGGCTGTTGAACCTCCTGTCATTGATGTTGATGAAGAATTCTATGACAATGATTTAATTGTTAATATAAACCCTAGCATAGCTAGAAGGATGATGAGTAGAAAAGAGAAGCAGAATGCTGCCCAAAGCCCCTCCAAAGAGAAGGCTACTAAAGTTGTTCATGAGAAGGCGAGGCCTGAGAACAAGGCTGAGAAGGATAAAAAAGCTGGAACTTCGAAAGGGAAAGGTAAGGTAAAAGCTAGGGTATCTGTTGGTAGTCTCTGAAAACCCTTGAGACAACCTATAGCCAAGAAAAGAAAGGCTCCTGAACCCTCTGAATCTAATGAAGAATCAGACTTTGATTTTGATGTTGAGAGCAATGTTCCAGACATTCCTCTCAGGAAGAAACCCTCTTCTAGCAAACTGCCTAAGGTTCCTGAAGTTGCCATTGACAACATCTCCTTTCACCATCCAGAAAATGCAAGCAGGTGGAAGTTTGTGTTTCTGAAAAGGATTGCCTTGGAGAGGGAGCTGAATAGAAGTGCTATTGAGTGTAAGGAAGTCATGGATCTAATCAAAGTTGCTGGCCTGATGAAAACAGTGGGCGAGTTTTCCAACTGCTATGAGATTCTTGTCAAAGAATTCATAGTAAATTTGTCTGGTGGTTGTCTTGATGGAAAGTCAGCTGATTTTAAGAGTGTTTATGTGAGAGGAAGGAAGGTAAATTTCTCTCCTACTGTGATAAACAAATACATAGGAAGGCCTGATGATGCTCATCCTGAGCTTAAAGTTACTGACAACCAGGTTTGTCAAACCATCACTGCCAAGCAATTCAAGCACTGGCCCTTGAAAGGGAAGCTAACTGCAAGCAAGCTGAGTATGAAGTTTTCCATACTGCACAAAATTGGTGCAGCTAACTGGGTTCCCACCAACCACAAATCCACCATTTCCACAGGCTTGGGAAGATTTATCTATGCTGTTGGAACCAAAACAAACTTTGATTATGGCAACTACATCTTTGATCAAACATTGAAACATGCTGAGAGTTGGGCTATTAAAGGCCCTATTGCTTTTCCCTCTCTCTTGTGTGGTATAATCATTGATCAGTATCCTGATATTTTGGTTGAAAAGGACTCTGTGTGCAAAAGTGCTCATGAACTTGGTTTTCACTATAAGCTGTTTCAGGGAACTCATGTCCCTGATATTGTTATGACATCTGCTGAGACATCAAATGTCAAAACTCATTCCAAGAAAGCTGATCTTATAGCTGTTCTAAAAGAAACCTGCAGAGAGCTTGATGCAAGAAAAAGGACTCTGGAAGAGCTGATTGCTAGTCTGGAACAGGAGGAGAATGAAGAACAAATGAGGGAAGAGGATGCTGATGACGAACTCCATGATGGTTCTGCAAGAAGCTCACCGGAAAATGCTGCTGAAAATAGTGCTTTCTTAGGGGATGACAGTACCTAAAGGTCTGTGTTTGCTGAGTTGAAAAGATTGATGTTGGAACCTGTTGCTACTATTTGATATCTTATCTTTGTTTCTGTGTATTTTGAATTTCCTTTTGGATGACTGTATAACTTAGAGTACTAGTACCTTTGGCCTCTTTATGGCTAAAAAGGGGGAGAAGAAATTATGGTAATTTTGGTAGAATTAGATATTGGTAGCTGTTATTAAAAATTCTGCTGCATTCTAATCTCTGATTGTTTAGGGGTTTTAGCCAAAAATTTGCCAAAGGGGGAGTTTGTAAGTGTTTGTTTGTTGCCATTTTTTTTGGTAAAACCAATTTTGCGAATGTCATGACTGATGTCATAACATTCTGGGATAAAGGTACATTCTGCAGAAGGAATGTTATTCAGGAACTACTCAGTATGAGTGAATATCATGATCATTAAGCTATGATCATAAGTACTGAATTCTACCAAAATCAGTGAGCAAGATACATGATGTCATAACCAATGTTAAGACATCCTGTACTGATCAAGGTGTTGCGCATATTTATTATTTCTAAGATTTTTCAGGAATCTAGTGTGCTACTCTGAGTTGAAGAATATTGTCCAGATTAGTTGCTCACGTGGACATTAGGTTAACCTTGCTTAACCCTAATCTGTTATGATGAAAGCCCAAGACCAAGTCTTTAGGTTAACTTTAGTTAACCCTAGCAATTTTTATGGAAGCCCTAAAAGAATAATAGTCTGCTTATATATATTTCTCACGAAGCCTAATGGAAGCAATACTTTTTGACAAAAGATCAATAAGGCATTGTATAGTTGTAACTACTATGAGCCAATCAATTATCGTTTTGATAAGTGACTTGGAGTAGGATTTGGTTGTAAGGGTTGTTTATCACTCAAATCTTTGAAGCACGAGTGTTGTGTCTCTTGATTAAAGCTTTGAAGCAAAATCAAGTGTGTGTATTGAAGATTGTCTTCATAATCTCATGAATCAATAGATTAGTATCACTACTATGATTGAGGGGGAGTGAGTAGGAACTCAAGTTTAAGTGGAACTTAGATTGAAGTTGCATTGGGTAGGTCTTAAGTTAAGGAGATAAACGGGTTGGTTTATTCCTAAATTAATACCTCTTATAGTGAATTTCCTCCCTGGC
The DNA here is from genome assembly GCA_948472305.1 of Vicia faba. Classification (NCBI taxonomy): domain Eukaryota; kingdom Viridiplantae; phylum Streptophyta; class Magnoliopsida; order Fabales; family Fabaceae; genus Vicia; species Vicia faba. Next base: position 1,601,568,909 of record OX451737.1, on the reverse strand, counting down.
TTGGTAGCCCCCAGAGTAGGTGTTGTTACACACTGAACTGGGTTAACAATTGATTGTGTTCTTTACTGTATTTTAAATTACTGTTTGGAGTGTGTATAAGTTTTTCAGATATGGTGTCATAACATTCACTGTGACATTAAGTATCTGTTTCCAGAATTTCAAGACTGAAGAAGGCCATGTACGGCTTGAAACAAGCTCCAAGAGCTTGGTATGAGAGGTTGACTGAATTTTTATTCAACCACGGATATAGAAGGGGTGGAATTGACAAGACACTCTTTGTCAAATATGAAACTACAAAATTGTTGATTGCTCAGATCTATGTGGATGGCATTGTTTTTGGAGGGATGTCGGATGAAATGGTCCAACAGTTTGCCAGGCAGGTGCAATCTGAATTCTAAATGAGTTTGGTAGATGAATTAACTTACTTCCATGGATTATAAGTCAAGCAGATGGAAGACTCCATTTTTCTCCGTCAAAGCTAATATGCAGGAAATATTACGAAGAAGTTGGGGTTGGAAAATGCCAGCCATAAGAGAACTTCTTCTCTTACTAACCTGAAGTTATCTAAAAATGAAAAAGGAATTAGTGTTGATGAGAGTTTGTATAGAAGCATGATTGTAAGACTTCTATATCTTATTTCTAGCATACCAAACATCACATTTAATGTTGAAGTATGTGCAAGATATCAAGAAGAACCTAAGGCAAGTCACATTAACGAAGTAAAAAGGATTCTGAAGTATGTGACTATGGTATGTTGTACTCCCAGAATACAAATTCCTTGTTGGTGGTATACAATTCGGTAAAACTAACTTGGCAACAACATGTTGAACAAGATATTCCAACTTTCAGTTTTCAACATTTCAAGTAAGATATCCCAACCAGGAGATAGGACATCGCGTCTACAACTGCTGATAGTTATAGTTCATTTGATTTGTTAGCTACTGAATATTTAGGTAATATTTAGTTAGCTTATGTGGCGTCCAAGATTGATAAATCATAATATTTTATGTTGGTTTTCGAAGATATGCTTAGTTTCTAAATATGGATACATTTTAGGAAACTAATAATTAAAGACCTATTTTCTTGAAGAAGATTTCGCAAACTTTGTGCAGCCTCACTACTGCGGTTTTGAAGCCCAACCCATTTTAGAATAAAGTTATAAATAGACTAGTGTATACCTATTATTAAGTGAAACTTACGTGTGTGTTTTTGTTAGGGTTTTTAGAATCCTTATTGTTGGGTTGTAAGTTCTATGTCAGATGTTCATCAGCATTTAATCATTGAACATTTGTGCATCAGATGCTCATAAGTTGTTAAGCATTGCGTATTTTTGTGTCAGTTCTCATAAGCTTTTAAGCATTGAGTTTTGTGTGTTTTGGAAGTGTGACTTCCAGTTTCGTTCTCTCTTTGTGTTTATAGTTGCTCCAAATGTTGATGTAATTGAAGAGGGATTTTAGGAGGGCCTTATACCTAGGTGGGTCTTAGGTAGAAGTTAAGCAAGGGGTGGTGATTAAGTGAGTAGGCTGCAAATTGTGATGTTTGCTATGAGGTCTACAAATTGATACTATCTAGTTAATTTCATCCCTGGCTTGGTATCCCCTAGAGTAGGTGTTGTTGTCACCGAACTAGATAAACATATCATGTGTTATTTACTTTCAATACTATTTATTTTGTCCATACATCTTGATGTTGCGGGTGAAGTCGGATCCGGTGTCTCGACATCTCTTGGGACATCCAGGATCTGATAGCCAGAATTTCAGAAACAAAGTTCAAAAGTACAACCTGGTGACTTTGACTTATTTAAAAATGCTAAAATAAAAAGTCAAAGGTAAATTTTAAAGCATTTGAAACAACAATCAAAATACTAACAAGAAAGCAAAGTAAAGAGTCAAAGTAAGATCATATGAAATGCCATAAACCCTAACTTTTCACCTAGACCATAATGAATGTTTTATAATTTATGGGATGCATGATCAAATGGAATGACCCTACTATGTTGATGCTTCAAGAAAAACTCAGGATAAAATTTAGGGTATGATAGTTGCCCCTGTTTCTAGGATACTCTACAAACAGTAAAGCATTTAGAGTATTCAACTTCTGAACCAAGGGGATAATGAAGTCTTCAAATTTGATTATTGATGACTCAACTAAAGAAGATGATGTCCCAAAAGAAGTTGAGGCAACTATTCCTACAAAAGATATGGTTTCTAAAGAAAATGTCACAACATCTACCACATATGTTGCAGGCAAGTGTTGATTCTGAAGTTGAAGAACCTCAGGTAATTGACAAAGGACCTTCTCTCAGAATTCAAAAGGATCATCCTAAGGAGTTGATAATAGGAAATTCTAGACAAGGAGTAGTCGCCAGATCAAGGGAAGTTGTATAAAATTCTTTTTTGTGTCAAAGATTTAGCCTAAGAATGTGAAGGAAGTTTTGAGTGATGAGTTATAGATTAATGCTATGCAAGATGAGCTTGGTTAGTTCAAGAAAAATGAAGTCTGGGATTTGGTACCAAGACCTGAAGGGACAAATATCATTGGTAAAAAATGGGTGTTCAAGAACAAGACAGGTGAACAAGGAGGTGTCATAAAAAATAAAGCTAGACTGGTTGCTTAGGAGTACACTCAAATTGATGGTATAGATTTTGATGAAACATTTGCTCTTGTGGCTCGCTTAGAGTCTATCATATTACTGGTTGGAGTAGCTTGTCATTTAAGGTTCAAGCTGTATCAAATGGATGTCAAGAATACCTTTTTAAATGGGTACCAGAATGAAGAAGTCTATGTTGAACAACATAAAGGGTTTGTTGATCCTTCCTTTCCAGAAAACCTATTTAGACTAAAGAAGGCTATGTACGGCTTGAACCAAGCTCCAAGAGCTTGGTATGAGAGGTTGACTGAATTTTTAGTCAATCACGGATATAGAAGGGGTGGAATTGACAAGACACTCTTTGTCAAAGATGAAGCTATAAAATTGTTGATTGCTCAGATCTATGTGGATGACATTGTTTTTGGAAGGATGTCGGATGGAATGGTCCAACAGTTTGTCAGGCAGATGCAATCTGATTTTGAAATGAGGTTGGTAGATGAATTGACTTACTTCCATGGATTGTAAGTCAAGCAGATGGAAGACTCAATTTTCCTCCGTGAAAGCTAATATGCAAGAAATATTACGAAGAAGTTTGGGTTGGAAAATGCCAGCCAAAAGAGAACTTCTGCTCTTACACACCTGAAGTTATCTAAAGATGAAAAAGGAATTAGTGTTGATGAGAGTTTGTATAGAAGCGTGATTGGAAGATTTCTATATCTTATTGCTAGCATACCAAACATCACATTTAATGTTGAAGTATGTGCAATATATCAAGAAGAACCTAAGGCAAGTCACATTAACGTAGTAAAAAGGATTCTGAAGTATGTGACTATGGTATGTTGTACTCCCAGAATACAAATTCCTTGTTGGTGGGATTTTAGGATGTTTATTGGGCTAAAAGTGTTGATGATAGGAAGAGTACCTCTGGAGGATGTTTCTTTATGGGAAACAAATTGATCTCTTGGTTCATTAAGAAGCAAGATTGTGTTTCTCTATCTACTACTGAAACTGAGTACATAGCAGCAGGAAGAAACTACTCTCTACTGGCGTGGATGAAGCAAATGTTGTTTGAATACAATGTCACACAAGATGTTATGACATTATTTTGTGACAATTGAGTGCTATAAATATTTCCAAAAATTCTATTCAACATAGTAGGACCAATCACATTGACATCAAGCATCATTTCATCAGAAAAGTTGTGGAGGGCAAAGTCATAAAGATTGAGCATGTCACTACTGAGAATTAGCTTGTCAATATCTTTACAAAAGCTCTTGATGCAGTTCAGTTTAGAACCTAAGAAGGAGATTTGGAATTTGTATTTATGAAGCATTGTAGAAATTATTGTTGGTACTTTATCTGTTGATAAGAATGATAAAGATGGTGTTGCACCTGATGAATAATTGCTCATGGGATTTTATTTGGATTTGCCTTGTGACTCTGTTTATTTTGGTTTATAATCTCGTAAGGGTTAAATGCTCGGGATATTTTTAAGTTTTTGCACTCTGCTACTAAAATTTAGGTGCTTACATTTTTTTCCCTAATATTATCCACTTACCTTTGTCATATTATGACTAAAATGGGGAGTAGTATGATATTGAGGGTGTTTGAGTTGGCACTAGCTAGTGCTACTGTTGAGGGGGAAAATTCTATGATTCTCTATTTTTTGATAGCGGGTGTTAAGGGGGAGTTTCTGATGTTCTGAAGAGATGTCAGACATGATGTCTTCACATCATGGTGTTGAGGACTTAGGTTCTATAATTTTGTTGCAATTGTGTTAGTAGATTAACTAACTGCTAACTATCTAATTTGTGTGTTGTTGATTTATATGCTGCTAACCTTGCCTATCTTTTTTTCCGCCGTTGTACCTATAATGTGTATGTCTTATTTATTTTCAAGCATATTTTATTGTTCAAGGGTTATTTGGGTGTTTTAGGCAAAATGTGCCAAAGGGGAGAATGTTATTTATTTGAAATTATTATTGGCATACAATTTGGTAAAACTAACTTGGCAGTAACATGTTGAACAAGATGTTCCAACTTTCAGTTTTCAACATTTCGAGTAAGATATCCCAACCAGGAGATAGGACACCGCGTCTACCACCGTTGATAGTTATAGTTCATTTGATTTGTTAGCTACTGAATATTCAGGTAATATTTAGTTAGCTTATGTGGCGTCCAACATTGACAAATCATAATATTTTATGTTGGTTTTCGAAGATATGCTTGGTTTCTAAATATGGATACATTTTATGAAACTAATAATTGAAGACCTATTTTCTTGAAGAAGATTTCTCAAACTTTGTGCAGCCTCACTACTGCGGTTTTGAAGCCGAACCCATTTCAGAATAAAGTTATAATTAGACTGGTGTATACCTAGTATTAAGTGAAACTTACGTGTGTGTTTTTGTTAGGGTTTTTAGAATCCTTATTATTGGGTTTTAAGTTTTGTGTCAGATGTTCTTAAGCATTTAATCATTGAACATGTATGCGTCAGATTCTCATAAGTTGTTAAGAATTGAGTATTTGTGTGTCAATTCTCATAAGCTTTTAAGCATTGAGTTTTGTGTGTTTTGGAAGTGTGACTTCGAGTTTTGTTCTCTATTTGTGTTTATAGTTGCTCCAATTGCTGAGTGTAATTGAAGAGGGATTTAAGGAGGTCTTTATACATAGGTGTGTCTTTGGTAGAAGTTAAGCAAGGGATAGTGATTAAGTGAGTAGGCTGCAAACTGTGATGTTTGCTATGAGGTCTACAAATTAATAATATCTAGCTAATTTCATCCCTGGCTTGGTATCCCTAGAGTAGGTGTTGTTGTCACTGAACTAGGTAAACATTTCATGTGTTATTTACTTTCAACACTATTTATTTTGTCCATACATCTTGTTGTTGCGTGTGAAGTCGGATCCGGTGTTACGACATCTCTAAGGAAATTCGGGATCTGATAGCCAGAATTTCAGAAACAAAGTTCAAAAGTCCAACCCAATGACTTTGACTTATTTAAAAATGCTAAAATAAAAAGTTAAAGGTAAAGTTCAACGCATTTGAAACAAGAATTAAAATACTAACAAGAAAGCAAAGTAAAGAGTCAAAGTAAGATCATATGAAATGCCATAAACCATAACTTTTCACCTAGACCCTAATGAATGTTTTATAATTGATGGGATGCATGATCAAATGGAATGATCCTACTATTGTGACGCTTCAAGAAAAACTCAGGATAAAGTTTAGGGTATGACAGTTGCCCCTGTTTAAACATCTTTAACTAGAGGATATTAAGAACTCTTGTCTTCAAATCGTCATGGTGAAAGATATTTTAAATACCAAAAAAACCCAAAATCTTCCCTCTAATGCAATGGATATGATGAAGATGAATCATAAACAGAGAATTAGATGTAAAACAGTCAACTCTGGAGCTCTTTACTTCTAATTCTTTATCATTAGTGAAAATTGTAATGTTTCTAATGACGCATATAAAAATCAGTACTCTTGATGGTTATCTCTTTGCATTTATGTGATATAATGAGGTAAAATGAAATGATGTACTATGATTAAGAAATAATATTAACTTCTTAATCATCAGATGATATGGATGAAATGAGGTTTAAAAAAACTATTGTTTTCTTAAACATAAAATGGATGGCATGAGATGAGATGAGATGAGGTTAGATTTAGAAATACTCTTGATTTCTTAATCGTCAAATGAAATGAATGCGCTGAGTTTAAGCAATACTTTTGATTACTTAATCATCAGACACAATGCATGAATTAAGACATACTCTTGATTTATTAACCATGGAGTGGATGGATGCACTAAGATTAAGAAATACTCTTGATTTCTTAAACATCATATGCAATGAAATGGGATGAAATGAGATTAAGAAATAATCTTAATTTTTTAATCATCAAATGATATGAGATATATTGAGTTTTAAGAAATACTCTTGATTATTAAATCATCATATGCAACGAATGAATTAAGAAATACTATTGATTTCTCGAACATCAGATGTTATGAAATGGAACGAGAGTAAGAAATACTCTTGATTTCTTAACCATGAAATGTATGAGATTAAGAAATACTCTTGATTTCTTAATCGTTAAATGAAATGAACGCACAGAGACTAGACCATACTTTTGACTACTTTATCATGACATTAATGAGACTAAGAAATACTCTTGATTTCTTAATCACGGAATACTATGAATGAATTAAGAAATACTCTAGATTTCTTAATCATGACATGAATGAGATTAAGAAATACTCTTGAGTTCTTAATCATAATATGAAAATTAGGGTTTGAGATTGCACAAGGATAATTGAACTTTTAATGTATCATATGTCTTTCATGTATAATTATAGACCCTCAATATTTCTCATGTCAAGTTTCAAGTCTTGGATCATATTTTTGCTCAGTCAATTGATCAGTTGACCTAAAAATCAACTATATTGGGGAAAAAGTCAACTATGGTCAATTTATAGTCAAACTTCATAATTTTTTTATCCATTTCAACATTATGAGCTCATATATGTAATTTGATCAAGTTTGGACCATAATTCCTCAAGAAATTTGATCATATCATCAAAAGGGCAAAATGGTCAAAATTAGGGTTTTGACTGAGAAAAGGCAATTTCTGATTTTTGACCTAGCAAATGGTTGATTGGTTGGAAACATGATCTAAAGGATTCAATTGAATAATTTTTACCTAATGGCATGACTCAAAACATTTCTCAAGGTCAATTAATTGATAGTTGATTTTCAGTCAACTGATCAAAACTCAATTGCACACTGAAAATTCAAACTTTGACTTTTTGGTCAAAATCAAGTGTCAAATATCACAATTCATCAAAACATGTCAAAAAATGAAACTTGTTCATCAAGAAATCAAAAAGTCAAGATTTCATTTTTAAAAGTCAAAGTTTCCAAATGTAGAAATTTTTCGAAGTGTTGAAAACTTCAAATTTTTTCACAACTTTGAGCCAATTTTTCACCATGATGCAAGATGATTCAAAGGAAACTTTCAACATGAAAGTTTTAGATCTCAATGAGATCTAAAATATTTCTAAGCACAAATCATCCTATAAATTCTTGGATTTCAAGTTATTAATCCATGAAATCATGGTCATGAAACTAAAACACTTAGTGAAATTTTGAGCATTTTGGTCAGGATTTTGACCTAACTTTAGGGCCAAGTTTCACATGGTTCCAATTGGATTTTGCAAAAGTGATTCAAAGAAGGATTGTAGAGCACACTAAAATCTTTCCAAGATGTCCAAAAACTCCTTGAGATCATTTTTGAGCAATGAGAATCGAAGGCAAGAAGTTAGGGTTTCAAGTTGTTTTACAACGCAGAATTTGTGATGCACAATGGACCAAATCACATAGCTATGTTGCATAATATCACTTTGAAGGCTTCTAAATTTCAATTCACTCCTTAGTTAAATGTTTACACAACATATTGAGCCATTGTCCAAGCATTTGAACCATTATTGCATTTCCATTTTTGGAAGAAAGGCACCATTGCCATTCTTGAAAAGTGGCTTTAATCACAAAGTCCATGCTCGTTGAGCATTGAACTTGTTCTTTCTGCACACACAAACCCTATAAACCAAAAGCAAGCATGTCTAAAGTACTAATCACTCTATGCAGCCCTGTACCATGCCTTGGAACAATATGTTTCAATATTGCTTCAAAAACAAGAAAGATGTTACAACTTGAGATTTCAAATTCTGGCTTATTGTAACATACAAGACCTCTTTCCTATAAGTATAAAACTCACCTACAAGCTTCCACACGCATGCTCAAGCCCTGAAAACCCTTAAAGCTCATAATCATATACAAAAACACCATTGTTGCACAATCTGACCAAAAACTTGAAACTTACATTTCCCTCGTGCGTTTTCAAGCCTTTTGGTTCCTAAAGCTTCTAAACATCAAATACAAACCATCCAAAGTCCTTTGGCCCAACTGTAATACCTCCATCATCAAGTTCCATTTTCAAAAACATGGGTCTGCAACTTGACTTCTCTAGAACTCCTCAGTCACTTTCAGCACAAGCCAAGCATCACATTAACTTCCTGGGAACTTGAGGAAGCTAACCCAATCACCAGAGCTCATCAAAAGCTGCTCAAACTCAAAACACGATACCCTTTTGCAAGGTGAGTTTTCTGATTTTTGAACTCCTCATATATACATTGTTAAGCTTTCATTTTCAAAGATAAAATATAGACCTCATTGTCACGAAATTGTACATATCCATAGTTTTCATTTATATGGCTTGAGCTTAGAGAATTTTGGAGTTGAAGTTTCTGAAATTTTTATGTTTCAGATTAGGGCCAATAAAATTCATGTTTGTCTTTTATCTATAGTTTCAATGCTTTACATTTCTGAAATCGTGAGGAAATTTGCCACAAGATTCATGTTTACACTTTTTCAAATGGATGAGAAATGAACAATATGCAGGTGGTCTGGCTAGGCGCAAGGTTGAAGATGAAGTTGTCTTCAGGAAGCAGTTTCTAATATATATTTATGGTTTGATATAAGTAAACAGATGTATAGCCACCCCAGTGTTAAGGCAGCATGCTGGTAACCAAGAGGGCCTGAGTTCAACACCCAGCGCGCTACCTTTTGTTCATTTTTCGCATTTCACTCTTTTTTTGTTTCAGCTAGCAGCGCCTGGGCCTCCACATTGGGCTTTCCACTTTTTTTTGCTTTTTTTAACACCCTGACTACTTTTGCACCTCTTGCCCATTTTCTTTTATTATTTCTTTTTTTTTTCTATTATATTTTATTTATTTTGTCTTTATTATATTATTATTATTATTATTATTATTATTATTTTTATTATTATTATTATAGTTATTATTTTTATTTAATAAAAAAAAATTTTAAAAAATTTGTATTTATTATTTACACTTATTTATTTCATTTTCTCTACAAATGCAAAAAGACCAAAAAAACATTTCCTTAAACAAATAAATTTCTTTTTTTTAATAAATATTTAGACTTAGGTTTATTTATTATATTATTTTCTTTTAAATTAAAATCAATTAAAACTTAGGTTACTTTTAATTAATTAATTTTTATTTCATTTTTATTAACTTAAAACCTTTCATATAAAAAAACCCTAAAAAAATACTTTTTTTTAACCTAATTTTCTTTTCTTAACTAATTTAGGTTTAATATTATTATCTTTAATTAATAACTTTTCCTTCTTAGACATTAGGTTAAAACCCTTAAAATCCAAAACTAAATCAATTTCTTTTTTCTTTATACTTGTATACTATTTTCATTTCAATTCTTGTACATTATTCAATATGGTTGTAATAGTTAATTAGATTTAATTTTCTTGAAAAATCCTCATTTGTAAATTTATATACCCCCCTCCCCTAATGATGTAATAGTTTAGTATCTTTATTTTCCGCAATTTATCGCTTTATATAAATGCTAGTAATTAGGGTTTGTATGGAGAGATAAAAGCAATGCTTAGAAAACCCTAATACAAGACAAAACAAGCATGAAAAAGATACACTTTCACACTTTGCACCTCTAGGGTTAACTCCACTTGTTGCCTTGAGAAATAAATGGTCATAATACGCATGTAAGACGTCTTAGTAAAAACAAACTAAAATACAAGATCATAGTCCCTCGATGACGCTACAAATGTTGCCTTATGAATGATCTTAGTCCCTTAAAGAAAATGCTAAGATATCTTACAACATTGTTATTCATGACTATACGATGACCCTTGCCCGTCCCTTTTACATCCAAAGATAAGGTTACTTACCAATCCATGGTAAAATAACAATTTCAAAGGAAAGAGGAAATAAACAAGAGTGACTTTTTGAGTAGGTAGAATGTCCCTAGTTGCTTACTCATTTTCAAATCATCACATCCTTGCTATTTTCAAAACAAACACCAACACTTTCAAAATATCATTCAAACTTGAAACATTTTCAAAGGATCAACACTTTGTATACGTTCTTATGAACGAGAACTATTACAAAGTTTGCCTAAACGATAGCGCCTTTTCAAAATACTTTCAAAAACCAGACAAAGCATATTTTCAAACAAAAGCAAGTGATCTAGCAAGCAAGTAAGAGCCCGTAGATAACTACAGATGAAAAAGGTGCTAATACCTTCCCTTTTCATAATCTACCCTCGAACTCAAGAAAATATCTCTAAAGGTCTTTCCTGTTCTTTTCAGCCTTTCCTTTTGGATAAAAGAAAAGTCGGTGGCGACTCTTACTATCCACACAATTGCGATCAAACACAAAACAACCAAGTCAATTCTCCCACTGTATCACAAAAGGGTACGGGAGTCGATTATGAAAGGGGAAGGTATTAGCACCCCTCACGTCCATGGTACTCCACGGGATCCAATGAGGTAGAATTTTAGATGCACTCAGTATGCTTTTAACATTATATCATAGCATAGAATGAAGCGTGAAAGAGTGATAAAATCGAGTCTCAAGTGGTACCTAACGGAGAAATTCCATTTCTTCTTCAACGCGTGCAAAAGCTCAAGAAAGATGTCAGAAGCTCCACCAGCGATCAACCAAATTAATCCTCAAGCACTTAACATCACAAAATCAAGACAAAAGTAACGACAACAATTAATCATGAAAAGTGAAGAAAAATAATGACAAACTTCTAATTAAATTCTAAATAAATCCTAAAATATTCTACTATTTCATCATGTATTTCTATCTACAAAATTATGAGAGGACAAAATTAATATGGAAATAAAATCGCAATTCTAAACGGATGTGGTGAGCAGTTTGAATCAAGATGTTGGCATACAATGGTACTAAGCCCAACAGTGAGTCCACAAGTGTCTTTGTTTTTCAGGTCAGGTTTGCAAAAAAAAGTTGTTACAGGCTTGTACAGTAAGGCCCAACGAGCTCCCCACTAAACCCAAACATCACCACTTCAGTAAATCTTCACTCATTTTCCAATCTAAACTTCAATCAATATTTCTACATAAAATTGACAAAAATAAAAAAAAATATAAAAAAAAGAAGAGAAAAAAAGCCTTAGACAAACGCAGATTAAGATGGAGATTTGGTTATGGTTGAAAGGTAAGAACGATGAAGGTTTGGGAGAGATTTTTAGAGGTGAGTTTCTCTGATTTTGTGTGAATGAATCCACTCTCTTCTGAATGCCTTGGTCTGTTATGTAGTGTTGAAAAGTTTGTTACATAAGAAGAAATCTGAGCCTTTAATTCAAAGTTTGTTACGGTAAATGAAAGGCTTGGATCGATCCTGATATGATGAGTTATTAATGTCTGATTTTTTTCTTTCTGTCCTTTTCTGCTATATCAGTTTTGCACCCTTTTTTATTTTGTTGTGTTTCTGATTTTCCTTTATTCGTTCTTCTCCTGATTTGTGCATAGCAGGGCCCTTTATTTGCTTTTGGTGAGTTCTTTTAACAAGGCACAATTTATGTTATGCAAGGCTGCTATTTTGAACTTTTTTGGTTTTCTTTGTTTACTTGGACAGGGCTAGAGTTAAGATTGAGTGCAGGGCTGTTTTATAATGGTTTGTATGGTCTTGGTTTGAAACAAAAATGGTGAAGGTTGAAACAAGTTCAAGAATAGGCTCAAGATTGGTAGTCGTCATATAGGATTTTTTTTCTTGTATAATTTTAATGGAATGTAAATGGTATTGGTGATTATAGCACAAATTGAATTTGTAGTGACATTGATTATGCTTGAAATGCACTTGGCTCTTGATTGAATGATGAAAAATTAAATGAACTTATGAACTTGCTTGAATCTTGTGGTTGAAATTGAAGGAAGATCTTGAATCTTGAACATATTTGAAATTTGAAGCTGGAATGAAGTATTAGAATGATACTTGAACCATGATTTGCAACTCTTTCTTTTTGTAACATTTCAACTTATCATGACTTGAAAATATCAATGAACAAAACCTCTTCCAATTTGCACTTTGAAATTCCAAACATTCTTCTTGATTTTGCAATATAGAATGAATCACGAATCGTGAACGAAACTATGATTGTTGGGTTTTGGACATAAACTAAATAACAGTGAATTGTCTTTGTTACTCGAACCTCAAGAAATTAGCTATGAACGCTCCTTTCAATATTGTATGCCTAAAAAAGTGAACCCAAACCTCACTTGAATTCGTAAATCCAAACCAACTTGCAAATTTAATGACCAAATGGCCTTAGTCCATATCTTAAACAAACAAGAAATGTATCCAAACAATCTTTAACCAAAATAACTCTCATAGGAAGAATGTCGCGCTCACAAAGAAACCACAACTTCACATGCCATGATTCATGCTTTGAAATTTAATGCACGAATGCCTCCTAGCTTGAAGGGAAACCAAACCCTAGTCCCTAAGATTCTTAGTTGCAATACTTTGAAGAAACTCTAACCGAAGACTTTGAATTGAAGCACAAAAGATAAGAAACTTTAATCTTGAAGAATACTGATGAAGGAAAGCCTTTTAATGCTGAGGGGAAACCCAAATTCACTCCATACACAGACACAAATCTTTTAAAGTAGAGAGAAAAAAACTCTTATTCAAGACCTTAGTGAATTTTGAGAAGAATAGCCATGTTAGCTTGATGAAAAGAACTTCTCTGATAACCATGAATTATAACCCTAATTTTCAATTTATTGTTCGAAAAAAGAACCAAAAGAATTAGAAGAAATCAACCTTTATTTGATATGTAAACCTCAAAACAAAATAAAACCCTAGCTTGCATAACCACTAATCTTTTGAACCTCATGTGTCTTATTGAATGAAAGAATGTTATGTGAATGACCTAATGAAGACATGAAGATGAATGCAAAGCCTAAGCCAGATAAAAGTAAAATCAGGAGGAAAACTTTTAGGGTGCAACACTAATTTTCACCCATAACATGTATAGATCCTTTGTAACACAAATTTCTTCTTAAGATATTTTCTACCTTAGAGGTGGATCCTCTTCCAAGATCTTTTCACTTTCTTCGACGTCTCAGATTCCTCAACCCCTGGAAAGATAAACTCTTCCATCAGCTGAACCTTATGAGGATCGATCATATCATACCCAAGCTAACGGAGAGCCAAGGTAAGGTTATTGAAATTCTGGAATCAGATATGTGATGTCGAAGGAGATGTCACAACACAAATATCTGAGGACAATATAAAATACAACAAATATTAAAAGCAGTAAAAACACAAGAGATTATTAACTCAGTTCGGTGTACAACAACACCTACTCTGGGGGCTACCAAGCCAGGGACAAGTCCACTAAATAGTATCAATTCATAGACCCTCAGTAAACAACCAGTTTACGATCTAATCACTTAATTACTACTCGTGCTATACTTATACCTAAGACACACCTAGGTATGAGGCCCTCCTCAAATCCCTTCAATCACTAATAGTGAAAAACAACAGATTTATCAAGTTTGAAAAAGCTCAATCATTCAATACTTAAAATCTTATGAATGGTGCACAACATACGACTCAAATTACAACTTAAGTATCAAAATAATACTAGAGTGTATTACAATTAAAAGACTTAGACTTCTAAAATGCACAGAGTATATTTTTCTTCATATGTTGCAGTAGTACGAATAAGGATGCAAGTCCTTATAAAGGCGCAACAACTTCTTTATGGGCTTGGGCTGAAAAACCAATATTTTAAAATATTGATTCCCTTAAAAATATCCATGAAAGTAGGCCAAGATATAAACCATAAATATGAGACATATCGAAAAATATTCCTCCATATTTTTCGCAAGTTATAACCCACAAATCCTGAATAAGGCGCGCTTAAAAACAGTAAACAAAAAATCTGAAAACACGTTCAGATCAGCAGGCAGATGTTAAGACATCTATCTGCTTTGACATCATTCAAAATTAGTTGAGATGTTTTACTTCAAATGTCAAGACATTAAGAAAAACATTACTAAGTTAGTGTGTAACCAAAATTGCTGTCAACAAACACTTACAAACTCCCCCTTTGGCAAATTTTGGCTAAAATATTATTTAAGCACATTATCAGAGAAGCAACAAAAAAATCAATTAGCAGAAACTCAATTAGCAGTTAGCAGTGGAAGATGTCAGGACATCTTCTGAGACATGAAGCTCCCCCTCAAACTTAGCAGTTAGTCAACAATCAGTCAGTTTCTGTCCCCCTTTTTAGACATAATATGCCAAATAAACATACATTTAAGAGAGTAGTAGTAGTAAAAGAAGTATAGACGAGAATATCCAAGTGTTGTACCCCAAAATTTTCCCTCTCATTTATCAATATTTTCCTCACAAGACTCTTTGGATTCAAGACAAGATTATGGTTTTCCTCAGCTCAAGGCATCTCCTTGCACTAATGACTTGAAATTAGGGTTTGAGTTAGCACAAGTATTTTTGGACCTCCAATGCTTCATGTGACTTTCATACACCATCTTGGACCCCTAAGATCGGTCAAACCAAGTTTCAAGCCTTGAATCACATTTTTGCCCAGTCAATTGAACAGTTGACCTAAAAATCAGCTGTATTGGGGAAAAAGTCAACCATGGCCAATTTACAGTCAAACTTCATAATTTTTGATCCACAACAACATTTTAGGCTCATATATACCATTTGATCAAGTTTGGATCACAACTCCTCAAGAAATTTGATCAAATCATCAAAAGGGCAAAATGGTCAAAATTAGGGTTTTTGATTGAGAAAGGGCAATTTCTGACTTTTAACCTAGCCAATGACCAATTGGGTTCAAACATGATTTCAAGGACTCAATGGCATCATCTTGACCTAATTTCACAGTTCAAAAGATCACAAGTTCATTGGATTGACAGATCAATTTTCCAGTCAACTGATCAAAAGTCAACTATACACTGAAAAGTCCAACTTTGACTTTTTGGTCAAAATCAGGTGCCAAGGGTCATAATTTATCAAGACATGTCAAAATATGAAACTTGTTGATCAATAAAACCAATTTTGAAAATTAGGGTTTTGAATTTGAAAATTTTCATAGCTTAGAAATTTTCTAAGTATAAAATTTTTCTTATTTTTTCCCAACTTTTCACCACTTTTACACCATGATGCAATTGGATTCAAAGAAAACTTCCAACATGAAAGTTGTAGTCCTCCATGAAGTATACAACTTGTATTCACAAAGTTTTCCCAAAAGATGCTTGGATCTCAAGTTATGAATTTGTGAATAGGGGTCCATAAACTTTTTAACTTAGTGAAAATTTCCCTAATTTAGGCAGGTTTTTGACCCAACTTCATGGGCATTTTTCACCTAGTTCCAAGAGGTATCTAAAAATTAATTTCAAATATGGATTGTATAGCATGTTACAAGCTTTTCAAAATGTCTAAGAACTCTCCAAGATCATTTGTGGTTAGGGAGAATCGAAGAAGAGAAAATGGCAATTTGTCACTTTTGTTCAAGCCATGTTTACAATGCTTCAAGTTGAAAATCAATTCCTAGCATGCTTGTACCTTGCATTACAGGTCCTAATACCTTCTGCACTACATAATTTAATGCTAACCCAATGGATAATGGCTTTATTTTGATCTTTGGAGCATTGTACAAAAGATTAATCCATAAATGGCATAAAGTTCACAATACCATTTTGATAAAGCAAGCCTTTTCCACTTTATCAGCCTTGAGCCTTGGACTTGTTCCTTGGATGCAGGCATTTTACACAGATAACAAGCAACTTGTACCAAGTCTATGCAGCTAGCAAGCAAGCCTGTACAGGTCTTTGGCATAAGTCATTTCAACTTTCTTCAAAAGCAAGCAAATTGGAAAAAGTCAAGATAACTTGTCCATCTGATAAAGAGAAGACTTGGCTTCATTCTAAATGACTTCGCAAACTTGTTACAAGCCTAAGACACGAATTTATAGCATCTCAAACACTCCCAAACACAGAAAACACATTTTTCTGCCCAAACAGGGCAGCCTCTGCAAAATAAAAGCCATTTCAATATTGGCACGTGCGTTTCTTGATTCAACACTTGAAACACCTTACATACATCCTACCTAAACTATCCAAGCCATTGCACTGCAACTGTGTGCCCTGTTTTAGCCATCACCATTTTCATTTTTGAAGGTTGCAAGTTGACTTCTACAAGGAGTTTCAAGCATCCTTAAGGCAAGCTGAGCATTGGAATAACTTGAGCGAACTTCAAGGAAGCTCACACGATATTTAGGCCTCACTCAAAGTCCCTACATTGCCATATCCAAACTCAGCTGAATAAGGTATTTTTCAAATCTCTATCTCCTTATTTAAGCATCCTTAAGTCACGATTTGTGAAGCAAAAATGTAGTCCTTAACTTGCTGAAGCTGTACATATGCATAGTTGTCATTTATATTAACTGAGTAGTGAGAATTTGAAGCTTGAAGTTCATGAAAAAATTAGGTCAGAAATTAGGGCTACAGAAAATCTCCATGATCTTTGAGAGTTAGATTATATTTTTTATATCATTGGAATCATGAGATTCCAAGCTACATTTTTCATGTTGCAAGTTTTTGTTTTTGTGAAAAGGATAGAGAGTTACAGTTTGAAGCAAAAACATGCGCGTATGGAGGCTGGAGGACAGGGATGAAGTGCCTTGGGCTTGGCGCGCCTTGGGCCTGGTTGTTTTGTTTTTCACACCCCCCATATTCCTATCTGCACCCCATTTGCTTATTTTGTTTATTTTTAATATTTTCTCATATTTTTTATGTTTATTGATTTTAATATTTTTTTTGAACATAAAAAAATCATGAAAAATATTTTCTTTATTTTTTGTATTTTATTTTATTTTTTATCTTATTTTTTGGTATAAAAAATAGTTTATAAATAAATAGAACTTTATTGTCTTAAATAAATAGTAAATACATTTAAAAATACCATACATTTTTATTTTATTATTTTTCACACATAAAATATTATTTCCGTACATATTTTATTTTTTTAATATTTGTACATAATATTGTTATTATTTTTCTTGAACAAAAAAATGAATGAAATAAATAATAGAAAACATAATTTTCTTTTAAACCAAAAAATTAGGGTTTCCCCTTTCAAAAATAGTAATATTATTTTTATTATTTTTAGGACTTAAATAATTTTATTTTTACATATATAACATAAATACATTCCATTTGCATATTTAAATATTGTATAGTTATTTATTTATTGTACAATAATTCAATTGGGTTGTAATAGTTTTTTAGGGTTTTATTTTGAGCAATATCCCCCATTCAAAACTTGTATCCCCCTCCCATAATATTGTTGTAATAGCTTAGATTTACTTTACGCAATTTATCTCATTATATACATGTTTAGTAAAATTAGGGTTTGTATCATAAGACAAAATCAAACAAATAGCATGACCTAATACAAGACAACAAAAATGCATGAAAAATGACAACACATTGCACACAAGCACTCCTTAGGGTTTCACCCACTTGGTTTCCTTAAAAATGGCCATAGTATGCATGCAAGGTATCTTGGCAAAATCAAAACAAAAACAAAAGATCATAGTCCCTCGATGACGCTAGACAAGGTTGCCTAAAAACAAATGATCTTGGTCCCTCAAACAAGCTAAGATACTTGGCAACATTGCTATCATGGTCATACGATGACCCACACCCGTCCCGTTTAACATCCAAAGATAGGATTGTTTACCAAATCAATGGTAAATCAACAATATCAAAGGAATAAAAATGTGTAGGAAAGACATTTGAGTAGGTAGAATGCTTCTAGTTACATGATTAATTTGCAAACAATCCTTGCTATTTTCAAACAAACACACACATTTTCAAAACATTTCCAAACAACTTTCAAAACATTGAAACATTTTTCAAAAGACAAACATCTTTGTATACATTCTTACGAACGAGAATAATTACAAAGATTGCCTAAGCAATGGCCTCTTTTTCAAAATACTTTCAAAACCATACAAAGCACTATTTCAAACAATTGCAAAAGCAAAGCAAGTGATCCAAACAAGTAACTAAGAGCCCATGAAAAATCATGGATGAAAAGGGTGCTAGCACCTTCCCTTTTCATAATCTACCCCCCGAACTCAAGAAAACATCTCAAAGGTATTTCCTGTGCTTTTCTACCTTTCCTTTTGGATAAAATAAAAGTCGGTGGCGACTCTTGCTAAACCGAAACATTTGTGACGAAAACGCAAACCTTAAGTCAGTTCTCCCACAATATCACACCAAGTATCAAGCACATACAAGTGCCAAAAATAACATAGGGATAAAAAAAACAAGAAAATAAGGCATTAGCACAGAGTCTAACTGTCTTCAGAATCAGTAGACTTGGTAGTTTCAGAACTTCCTTCATTATCAAAATCTCCTTCTTTAGTACCCACAATGTTATCCTTCTGCAGATCCTTGATCAGCTTTTCAAATTTTAGCTTCCTTGCTGAGCTAACTCTGATTACCTCATCAAGTTCTTTGCAGGCTTCCATTAAATCAATAGTCATATCATCCTTGCTTGAGGACTTGTTTTCAGAGGATGCAGATGTCAAAACAATATCTGGGATATGTTTACCTAAAAACAACTTGAAGTGAAGTGAAAGGGAAGACTCCATTTTCAAACTGCATCAGTGCCATACAAAATTCCAGGATGTTGATTTAGAATAATTCCACAAATAAGAGATGGAAGGGAAATATGCATCATGTGTACCCAAAAATTTTCCCTCTCGTTTTACTCAAAACATACTCCTAGAGGTCCTCAATTCGCTCAAGGATGCCCAAGAGTTGACCAGACAAACTCTCTCCTAAGGCAATGTATCTTAAACTAGGGTTTCCATTTTCATCAAGATGAGTATAATCCAAAGAATTCATATTCTCTCTGTGGTCCTAATATGTTCTCAAGACCCTCCATGTCAAATTTCAAGCCTTGCACAAGAAGTTTGCTCAGTCAACTGCTCAGATGCTTGAGAATCGACTACATTAGGTCAAAAGTCAATTGTGGCCCACATACAGTCAAACTTCAAGTTTTTTGGTCAAAATCAACATTATGAAGTTATATCCATAATTTGATCAAGGGTTGATCATAATTCCTCAAGGAATGCCCCAAATTCCTCAAAACCTAAAAGTTGCTAAATTAGGGTTTCTCAAGAAAAGTCAACCAAACTTTGACCAAGTATAACTTCCTCATACATTATCAGAAATTTTCCATCCAAGGCTCATTTTGAAGAGGACACAATTCCCTAAAATTCATCTTCAGCCCTCAAGTTAAAAATATGCACTCACAAAAAGATATGAATTTCCACATTATATGTCCTTTTGAAAAGTTAACAAAAATACTTTTTGGGTCAAAGTTTCCTACATGAACATGGAAGACCCAATTAAGATGAGACCAAAAGGGTTGTTTAGGGGACATCCTAAGCTTTCTAAAAAGTCAAATAACACCTCTCTAGGGTTAAAATTGGAAGAGATATGCCGTGTCAAAGTTGACCATTTTTGCAAAATTGCCAAAAGTCAAATATGCTCAAAAATGCATTTTTTGCCAAATGGGCCTAAATTTTTATGCTTACACCTCACTCATAATATGGTCCACGACCCAATTATTCACCCACACATTATTTTCTACATTTTTCATTTTATCTTGATTTTTTATTAATTAAAAATTGAATTAAATCAAACAAATGACAAATAATAGCAAATATTTGTTTTGATCTGATTTTTGTACATGATCACAAGCTAATTATGCTGGAATATGAGAATCAAATCAAATCAAATCAAGGTTGATTGGCACAAGAATGGCATGTTTAGGCCTAATTTGGAAAGATATCATACAAGATGAAAATCAAATCAAATCTTCAAAAATTGCAAAGATGCTAGATGTTTTCATAACCCTAATTCACTTAGGGATATATAATGAACAACGCCAGGCACGAAAACAAGGATTGGAAGTTGTGGAAAGCACAATACAAAACTCAAAATTTTGGCAAAAAAGTGTGAATCGGATCTTCAATTATAAACTAGTTCAAGGCGTGTTGAAGGTCAAATCGTGTTCCTGGGCGATCATTGAAACAATAGCAAGCATCCTCAAGGCCTGAAACATCAAGAAACAAGCACTAGCTGTAACACGGTTCGTTCATATTTTTGAATTTGATTTTCACAATTCATGCATGATTATTGAGTTATGAGCATATATCCGTGTCTATATTGCCTTTTAGAATGTTTTTACATACTTAATTGCATGTTTTGGTGCGTGTTGGATGAGACACCATTGCTAGGGTTTACAAGGTTGCTTTAGGGCTTTCAAATGCAGGAAAAATTGGATCTCAAGATGGATACCTTAATGATCAGAGGATCGAGTCCAATCGATTCATGACCTTGAATCTGATTTATATTGCCTAGATAAGATAATTGGGAATTTCAGGTTTTTAGCTATGGGTGATTGTCCGTGGGTAAAAGCTATGAACCTAAGACGACAGTCCTTCTGAGGAGACGAGTGCGTGTCACAACTTGAGTGGATGGTTTAAACTTCGCGCGCGTTTTGGTTATTGTCACTGATTAGTTCATAATATATTGTTTTTATGTGTTTATATTAACGAATAACTTGGCAGCACAGTTGGCAAAGGAGGAAATCTATGAGATGCACGTCCTAGGTTCCATCCCAGGCGTGTTGCTTTTGCATTTTCTTGATATTTCCTACAGGTTCCAATGCACCATGTCCAACAAAGTCCACCGTGAGACCTCATATCTACCCCCCAAGATCTCATCACATCCATATTCAACATCTCATACGCGCAGTCAAACCATAGATCATCAGGGGACCAACACACTGGATCAGGCATTGACTGGGCTTTAGCTTGGTCGGCCTAGACAAATTTAGAAAGGCACCCCTCCAATTGCTTAAACAGGCCCAATTTTTTTTTCTATTTCTTTTATTTGTTTAATTATTTGTTTTCACAAATTAATCTTTTTTTAATTAACTACAAAAAACCAAAAAATCACAAAGACACCAAAAATCATTTTTTTAATAAAATATTTATTTTCTTTAATTAATTAATTAAATAAAATTAGGGCAATTAAATCTTATTTTTCATGATTAAAACTAATTAGAAATTAGGTTTTAATTTTTGTATATAATTAATTTTTTCTTCAAAAATAACTTAAGTATTTTTTCTCAAATTAGATTTTTTAGGTTTTCTAATCGTCCTCGCATTTAATTCGTTGCGCGTATTTTAATTACTTTTTTAATTATTTTTATAACTTCTTCGAGGTTGTAATAGATTTAATTAGGTTTTAATTTCACATTTTTTCCAGTCAAAATGATTATGTATTTGCGAAAGCCACGTAATAGTTAGGATTTCTATTTCCGCACTTTAATTTCCCCAATTATAAACTGTTAGATGTATGCTAATAGGAATGTATGGCAAGAATATTTGAAAATTAAAATGGTAGAAAACCCTAAATGTGCAAAGACAAATTAACTGAAAAAGTTCACTCGCACATGGTAACTCCTAGGGTTTATTCCACTTCTGTTGCCTTCGGTTAAACGATCATGGAGTATAGGGTTTGTTAGTGGTCGTCCTCTAGCCCCGAAAGATCTCAAATGACCCATTCGGATGTTGCCTCGGAAAAAGATCTTTAAGGCTTTAGGATGATTACTAACACCTCCTAACATTGATTTTGTGACCGTATCTGTCCCTTAGAACATCCCTTAAAACTCCAACGACGATGCTACCTATTCCTTAATAATGGGATAGCGCTGTCTAAAGGAAAACGAACAGTCTTTTTCGAGTAGGTAGATAGTTCCTAGGTACTTGCTCAAACAAACAAATTTCACACCAACACTTTTCAAACAATTTTCAAAACAACTTCGTTACACCCTTGAGGACTGATACAAGGGTTATCCCGAAGTAAACTTTTTTCTCAAAACAAGCACACTCAAGCAACTTCAAAATGAGCAAGTACCTAAGAGCCCATGGAAAACCACAGATAGAAAGGGTGCTAACACCTTACCTTTCTATAATATACCCCCCGTACTAAGAAACATCTCGAAAAAATTTGTTTCTATTCTTTTTCCTTTTCCTGATTGGATAAAATAAAAGTCGGTGGCGACTCTTGCTTACCGCAACATTTGCGAACAAAAAACGCAAACCAGTATTAATAGTCGGTTCTGCCACCACAGAATTGGCGACTCTGCTGGGGATCTCAATAAAGTGGGATTTACCTTAGGATCTAGGCCATTTGAAAATTGCTTTCTTGTTTGTTTGCTTTATTCTTAAATGGTTTTTCTTGGGTTACTGTAGATCCTACACCCGGATCTGGGGGCACTTTTTAGGTAAATAACAATAGATCGTGGAGACTCTACGGCATAGACCGATATGGTTTAAGCGATGGATGTGTTGGTGTGGCACTTTGGTTGGAAGCGGTACCCTTCATGGGGAAACGAGGAGAGTACGGGGCCGCTGCGTGGTGTCGTGAAGCACTAACAGACCTTAGAACCTTAGTTGAACAAACTTGGCCATTACAAATTAGTGAGATAGCCGACCTCGGTATAGAGCTGAGGATTGGTTGATACTCGATGCTACACTCATTGAGATCGGACTTTCGGGATATTTCGGATGCAAGAAAATACTGCTTGAGCTGAGACAATGCCCGATAAAGGATGGCCAGTGATATTGAGATCCCTTAGAACCCGGTTACTTTTTAAAACAAGTTTGAAACCAACTAAACTTCAAGAGGGTATGACCTTTAACCTCATGCAAGCCTTAAACCTAAGAACTTGGTGTGATTTATCTGTGTTTGCTATACATGTTGTTTATCATGACATCATGCATCATAACATAACATCCAATCTTATTGCACTAACCATTTCAAAGACCAAGGGAATTTATCTTTGTTCTGTTTGCAGATCATGGCTTCCGTTCGTAGAAACACTATCCGAATCAACTTTGTGAAGATACCTTCCCAACTCAAAGAGCTAGTATCAAAGGTTTCTGAAACTTCTGCATTCACTAAGAGACATGGTCGACTTCTCAACCTGGTTACTTCAAACTTTGATGAAAAGATGATAAGTGTACTCTTTCAGTTATTTGATCCTAAGCACCACTGCTTCACCTTTCCAGACTATCAGTTGATGCCTACCATGGATGTATTCTCTCAGCTGTTGGATATATCCATTCTTGAACAGTTGCCCTTCACAGGTTTGGAAGAAGTTCCCAAGCCAGAAGTCATTGCCGTAGCTTTGAATCTAAAACGGGCCGACGTGGTATCCAATTAGGAAATGAGAAGCGGAGTCAAGGGTTTTCTAGCTATGTTTCTGATAGACAAGGCCCAACTGTTTTGGGATGATATGGATTTTCAAGCTTTTGAGGAGGTCTTGGCTCTTCTAATCTTTGGGTTAGTTCTATTCCCTAATCCAGAATCATTCATAGATATGAATGCTATCAAGATCTTCCTCTCTCGCAACCCTGTGCCTACCTTGCTCGGAGATATTTTGCACACTCTTCATACTCGTACCATGAAGAGAAGAGGGATTATTATGTGTTGCATGCCATTGTTGTCGAGGTGGTTTATTTCTCACCTTCCTAAGTCCATACTGAAGAATGTAGAAGGTTTGGGTTGGTCACAAAGGATAATGTCACTCGCTCACATGGATATTCTCTGGTGTTCCCGAACTATGGAAAACACTGCTATTATTGACCGTTGCGGAGAGTACCCTAATGTCCTATTACTTGGCATGAGAGGGGGTATAACCTACAATCCTTGTTTAGCTGTGACAATTTGGTTACGCTCGAAGAGATGATCCCCATGAGTTACTTATCGAGGGTATTGTATTCAACTATGAGGATGATGTTCAAGAGTATTTCCAGAGGTTCATATGAGCTTAGGGCATGGTAAACTGATCTGGCGCAAGGGCTTTGGGGCCAAAGGCTTCCATTCCTATGGAACCTTACCTCCAACAGGTATGAGCTCGCGCCAAGAAGCTTATGATGCCCTATATGGCCGTTTTACCAATGATTGTGGAACCCACTACTGAAGGGGGTATTCCTTACACGGTTCCCTATCCTAATATGCTCGCTGATCTTGGAGAATTATAGAGGTCTTGGATTCAATTGAAGAAGGAGAGGGATACTTACAGGGATCAGTTCTATGCTCAGGAGAGGAAGGTTTTAGAGCTCACAAAGCAGCTCCATGAGGAAAGAGGACTCAATGCTTATCTCGGCACGAAGAGGAAGCATCCATTGGAATTTTGATTTTTTTTCTAGTTCTAGATTTGTTTTTAATTGTAACGCCTAAAAGGCATTTGAACTTTGAATTCAGCTAATAAAATCTTCATTTTATTTTGGTTCGCAAATTTAAATTTCCAAAAGTCTTGGAAATCATTGCATGCACATCCCATTCATAGAATTACATGTACAAGTACCATTACAGGTTTCTCATCTTCTTCGCTGTTTATTTCAGCAGAAATGTCTTCCGAACAAAGCATCAAGGATCTTCAAGCACAAAACGCCCAGTTCTAGCAAATGTTCATAAATCTGGCAAAAGGGCAGGAGGATCTGAAAGACCTCATCCTGAAAGAGAGAAAGAAAAAGAAGAAGGTTGCCGGTATGCTGAATATGGGCAGAAGGTTTGGAGGGTTGTTGAAGAGACAAGTCGATTTGACCTCTTAATCCAAAGTATGGGAGAATCAAGAAGAAGAAACAAGGGAGAAGGATCCCAGTCCTGAAGTTTCTGACAATGATACCGACTATAATGATGAGCAGTATCCTCCTGCTGAGGATAGATACAAGAAGTTGGAAGATCGCTTGAGTGCCATGGAAGTCCAGAGGATACCTGGGCTGGATTTCGAAGAATTAGGATTGGTATGGGAGTGGTCATCCCGCAGAAGTTCAAAGTCTAATTTTTGCAAAGTATGATGGGGTGTCCTACCCAAAACTTCATCTCCGCTCTTATTTTAGAAAGATTCATCCCCACACCGCAGATAGAAATTTGTGGGTTCATTTCTTTCAAGATAGACAGTAAGGGACTCAGCTTGAATGGTTCTATGAACTGGAGGGAGCCAATGTCTGAAATTGGGAAGATCTGGATGCTGATTTCTATAAGCAGTATCAATATAACGCCGACCTTGCTCCTACTCGTACTCAACTCCAGAGTATGTCCATGGGTGCAAGTGAAGGCTTTAAAGACTATGCACAGAAGTGGAGAGACTTAGCTGGAAGAGTCTAACCCCCGTTGTCTGATAGGGAGTTTGTTGATATGTTTCTTGGGATGCTATCTGGTCCATTGTTCAATCATTTGATCGGCAGCTCGTCAGCTGGTTTCACCGAGCTGATTCTGACTGGAGAGAGAGTAAAAGCTGGGATTCAGAGCGGCAAGATACAGAAGGATGCCTCTTCGAGTTCAGTAAAGAAGCCTTTTGCTGGTAAGAAAGAAGCAAGTTCCATCTACAGCTCGAGAGGCCAAAATAGAGCTGAACATCTTCAGACAGTAAGTACCGTAATGATACCTAGGCTTGCAGTTGCTCCACAACGCAACACTCAACAAAGGGTGGAAAGAACACAATAGAACTTTACCCGAATCAATATGACATTGGCTGAAGTTCTACCTCATCTGCTGAGATCCAACTTGGCAACCTTGAAAGAGGCTCCCAAGAATCCAAATACCACATCTCCTCGATATAATCCAAATGCTCGGTGTGCCTATCATTCTGAGAGTCCTGGCCACGATACCAATGACTGCTGGGATCTAAGAAATAAGGTACAAGATCTGATTGAAGCCAAGGAAATTGAGTTCTATGTTGCGGAGAAGCCCAATGTCATAACTGCTCCCATTCCTAAGCATGGTCGTGGAGTTAATGCTATTGATACCGACTTGTTTGTGACCTTGGTGGATGAAGTTTCTACTCCTCTCATGACTGTGAAGAAGAATTTCCTGTTGGCCGGTTTATTTCCGGGTTGTGGTGAAGGTTGCGACATGTGTTCATTTCTACCTTCTAGTTTCCATTTGCTGAAGTCAGGTGTTCAACGCCTGTTGGACAACGAAGAAATTTTGTTCGAGAAAACTTTGGTTCATGTTGTTTCGTCTGAAGACATTGCTATTATAACCATTTCCGCCAATCCTTTCAAGGTCTCATCGAGAAGACCTGTTAGGATTACATCTGCTCCAAGAATCGCTCCGCTAATAATCACTATTCCTGGTCCTGTCTCGTATGTCTCAGACAAAGCTGCCCCCTGGAATTATGGTGCCATTGTGTACTATCATGGAATCAAACAAGATTTGAAAAATGAAGAGGCTGATCTTGATATTGGTAACATTATCAGAATCAACAAGGTTACCCGAAATGGAAGTGTCTTCTCTCCCGAGATTTCCCCTAAGACTGTCGACAGGCCTATTGTCATTCCATCTGTTGTTCCTTCTAGTACATCAACTAATGCTCTTGTTCTTACTCCAATTATTACCCCTTTCGGTGAATCATCTGATACCCGCGGCAAAGAGGTTATAGGTGAGCCTGCCCGGACGGAGGCGCCTAGAAAAATTGTTGTGGAAGCCTCTAAGCAAGAGATAGAGTAAATATTGAAAATAATTAAGAAGAGCGACTACAATGTGGTCGAGTAGCTGGGGAATACCCCCTCAAAGATATCCATGTTATCCCTGTTGTTGTGCTCTGAGGCCCATGCGAAGGCTTTTATTGCATTCCTCAAAACTGTGCATGTGCCGCAGGAGATTTCAGTTGATTAATTTAAAGATTGCCTGGCTAGACTGACCGTTGACAATGGGCTGGGTTTTTCAGATGCAGAGTTGGAACCCAATGAGGTTGTTTCACATAGTTGTTTTTTTATTTTACACAATTTGTATAACTTCTATTTTTCAGCGGCGTTCTATTACTAGAGCGTCAACATCTTTGTACAAAAACGCCTATTACAGACCAACTTCAATAATCAATACAAATCATTTTCACAAGAAACTTCGATTTGTTTTTCTTTTTCTGTTTTGTTTTGCAAGAACGCCCAATGATTTCTTTTTAATATATGCATTTGAAAATGATTGCTGCTTATAAATATTTGCATAAGAAACAAAAGACAATTACTCGTAATTCCAGAAACAGGGGCAAAAACAAAAAGTGCCAAACCCGACAGTTACTCCTCCCAGCAGATACTGAGATATAGTCATCTTTGGAGCATAATCATTAGTACATACACTCCCTACAGAGTAAAAACATTGATGTCAGCCTTCCCGAAACAGGACGTAACCTCCCCAGCCAAGGTCATTCTGAAACCTGACAGCTATATCCTCCATCCGAATTCCATAATCGCGGGCGGGTCAATAAATTTCACCCCCAAGCAGAGTTTATTATCTAGATACAGAGGCTCAATCCCCAACAGAGTTCATCACTTCAGCTACAAAAATTCACTTCCTAAGTTTGTTCTTCGCAGAGTGATTCTCAAGCAGTATCTCTTCCCGATAGAATATTTATAAATCTCCAGCAACAGTCAGGGATTTATTTTCCCAGACGCAAGCATACCCCGATAGCATTTCGTGAACATACATCATGACATATGCATACATATAATATACATCATAATCTCATTTATTTTGAGAACATCTAAACCTGCATTTCATGTATCGCATATAATTAACCCTGATATCTTTTTAGGAAAAGACGTTTAGCTTAACAAATCCAGCAATTATACAGGCCACGTCTTCAGACAACTAATGGAAACTCAGTTCCCGAAACCAAACGGGTCAACTATCTACACTATCGCTTTGAAGTAACCCTACGATCCGGGTTCCTTCTCACAGACCTACTATCCAGGCTTTCATTTTGAAGTAACCCTACTATCCAGGTTCCTTCTCACAGCCCTACTATCCAGGCATTCATTTCGAAGTAAGCCTACTATCCAGGTTCCTCCTCATAGCCCTATTATCCAGACTTTCATTTCGAAGTAACCCTACGATCCAGGTTCCTCCTCACAGCCCTACTACCCAGGCTTTCATTTCGAAGTAACCCTACGACCCAGGTTCCTTCTCATAGCCCTACTATCCAGGCTTTCATTTCGAAGTAACCCTACTATCTAGGTTCCTTATTAAAGCCCTACTATCTAGGCTTTCATTTCTAAGTAACCCTACGACCCAGGTTCCTTCTCATAGCCCTACTATCCAGACTTTCATTTCGAAGTAACCCTACTATCCATGTTCCTTCTCACAGCCCTACTACCAAGGCTTTCATTTCGAGGTAACCCTACGACCCAGGTTCCTTCTTATAGCCCTACTATCCAAGCTTTCATTTCGAAGTAACCCTACTATCCAGGTTCCTTCTCACAACCCTACTATCAAGGCTTTCATTTTGAAGTAACCCTACTATCCGGGTTCCTCCTCACAACCCTACTACATAGGCTTTCATTTAGAAGTAACCCTACGACCCAGGTTCCTTCTCATAGCCCTACTATCCAGGCTTTCATTTCGTAGTAACCCTACTATCCAGGTTCCTTCTCACAGCCCTACTATCCAAGATTTCATTTCGAAGTAACCTTACTATATAGGTTCCTCCTCACAGTCCTACTATCCAGGCTTTCATTTCGAAGTAACCCTACTATCCAGGTTCCTTCTCACAGCCCTACTATCCAGGCTTTCATTTCGAAGTAACCCTACTATCCAGGTTCCTTTTCACATCCCTTATATCCAGACTTTCATTTCGAAGTAACCCTACGATCCAGGTTCCTCCTCACAACCCTACTAACCAGGCTTTCATTTCAAAGTAACCCTACAACCCAGGTTCCTTCTTATAGACCTACTATCCAAGTTTTCATCTCAAAGTAACCCTACGACCCAGGTTCCTTCTTATAGACTTACTATCCAAGCTTTCACTTTGAAGTAACCCTACGACCAAGGTTCCTTCTCATAGCCCTACTATCTAGGCTTTCATTTCGAAGTAACCCTACTATCCAGGTTCCTTCTCACAGCCCTACTATCCAGGTTTTTATTCCGAAGTTAGCCTACTATCCAGGTTCCTTCTCACAGCCCTACTATCCAAGCTTTCATTTCGAAGTAACCCTACTATCCAGGTTCCTTCTCACAGCCCTAATATCCAGGCTCTCATTCCGAAGTAACCCTACTATCCAGGTTCCTTCTCATAGCCCTACTATCCAGGCTTTCATTTCGAAGTAACCCTACTATCTAGGTTCCTTCTGATAGCCCTACTATCCAGGCTTTCATTTCGAAGTAACCCTACTATCCAGGTTCCTTCTCACAACCCTACTATCCAGGCTTTCATTTCGAAGTAACCCTACTATCCGGGTTCCTTTTCATAACCTTACTATCCAGGTTCCTTCCTTCTTATCTCATGACGAAAGTTTACAACACGGTAAAACTGGGACCCGACTAGTTTCGGTCGATTTCATCTTTCTCCAGTAAGTCGCTATGCAGCCTGTACCATGAACAGATATGCAGTTCACTTTCGCTTCCTCAAGAAGGAGTTATTTCCCCAGTAGAGTAACAGACAACTGAAGCTCCTAAAATTCTATTTCTCTCAAGACAGATACTAACATTCCTCAACAGATTCCTCCTTGATGACAGGAACAGGAATTCTCATCATAGGAATATCTCAGGAAATCAACACCCTCTAGATGGCATCCTTAAGCCCATCTCCGATAATGCTCCGTCACATCCTAGATGGCATCTTTAAGCCCATCCCCGACAATCTTCTTTCATCTTCTCTAAATGGCATCTATAAGCCCATTTCCGACATCATCAAATCAAGTGTCACTTCATATGAGTGCAAATTTCTGGGCACTCTAGTGTTCAATCATCTTCACCCTTCAAATCACGAAAGGCAGACAAGCCAATCTACATCCTCAAGTTTAAGAAGATTGAACAGGGGCAGCTATTGTACCCAAAAATTTTCCCTCTCATTTTACTCAAAACATACTCCTAGAGGTCCTCAATTCGCTCAAGGTTGCCCAAGAGTTGACAAGACAAACTCTCTCCTAAGGCAATGTATCTTAAACTAGGGTTTCCATTTTCACAAGATGGGTGAACTCCAAAGACTTCGTATTCTCTCCATGGTCCAAATATGTTCTCAAGACCCTCCATGTCAAATTTCAAGCCTTGCACAAGAAGTTTTCTCAATCAACTACTCAGATGCTTGAGAATCGACTGTATTAGGTCAAAAGTCAAATGTGGCCGACATACAGTCAAACTTCAAGATTATTGGTCAACATCAACATTTTGAAGTTATATCCATCATTTGATCAAGGGTTGATCATGATTCCTCAAGGAATGCCCCAAATTCCTCAAAACCCAAAAGTTGCTAAATTAGGGTTTCTCAAGAAAAGTCAACCAAACTTTGACCAATCATAACATCCTCATACATTATCAGAAATTTTCTATCTAAGGCTCATTTTTAAGAGGATGCAATTCCATACAATTCATCTTCAGCCCTCAAGTTCAAAATATGCACTCACAAAAAGATATAAATTTCCACATTATAGGTCCTTTTGAAAAGTAAAAAAAAACACTTTTTGGGTCAAAGCTTCCTACATGAACATGGAAGAACCAATTGAGATGAGACCAAAAGGGTTGTTTAGGGACATCCTAAGCTTTCTAAAAAGTCCAAGAACACCTCTCTAGGGTTAAAATTGGAAGAGATATGCGTTGTCAAAGTGGACCATTTTTGCAAAATTGCCAAAAGTCAAATATGCTCAAAAATGCATTTTTTGCCAAATGGGCCTAGCTTTTTATGCTTGCACCTCACTCATAACATGGTCCACGATCCAAATATTCACCCACACATTATTTTCTACATTTTTCATTTTATTTGGATTTTTTATTAATTAAAAATTGAATTAAATCAAATAAATGACAAATAATAACAATGATTTGTTTTGATATGATTTTTGGACAGGATCACAAGCTAATTATGCTAGCATATGAGAATCAAATCGAATCAAGGTTGATTGGCACAAGAATGGCATGATTAGGCCTAATTTGGAAAGATATCATACAAGATGAAAATCAAATCTTCAAAAATTGCAAAGATGCTAGTTGTTTTTATAACCCTAATTCACTTAGGGATATATAATGAACAAGGCCAGGCACGAAAACAAGGATTGGCAGTGGTGGAAAGCACAATACAAAACTCAAAATTTTGGCAAAAAAGTGTTGATCAGATCTTCAATTAGACCAGTTCAAGGCGTGCTGAAGGTCAAATCTTGTTCTTGGGCGATCATTGAAGCAATAACAAGCATCCTCAAGGCCCGAAACATCAAGAAACGAGCGCTAGCTATAACACGGTTCGTTCATATTTTTGAATTTGATTTTCACAATTCATGCATGATCATTGAGTTATGAGCATATATTCGTGTCTATATCACCTTTTAGAATGCTTTTACATACTTAATTGCATGTTTTGGTGTGTGTTGGATGAGACACCATTGCTAGGGTTTACAATGTTGCTTTAGGGCTTTCAAATGCAGGAAAAATTGGATCTCAAGATGGATACCATCATGATCAGAGGATCGAATCCAATTGATTCATGATCTTGAATCTGATTTATATTGCCTAGACATGATATTTGAGGATTGCAGGTTTTTCGCTATGGCTAATTAATTGTCCATGGGTAAAAGCCCTGAACCTAAGACGACAATCCCCTAGAGGAGACGAGTGCGTGTCACAACTTGAGTGGATGGTTTAAACTTCGCGTGCATTTTTGTTATAGTCACTGACCAATTCACAATATATTGTTTTTTATGTGTTTATATTAATAAATAACTTGGTAGCGCAGTTGGCAAAGGAGGAAATCTATGAGGTGCACGTCCTGGGTTCGACCCCAGGCGTGTTGCTTTTGCATTTTCTTGATATTTCCTACAGGTTCCAATGCACCATGTCCAATGAAGTCCACCGTGAGACCTCAGGTCTAACCCCCAAGATCTCATCACATCCAGATCCAACGTCCCATACGCGCAGTCATACCATAGATCATTAGGAGACCAACACACTTGATCAGGCGCTGATTGGGCTTTAACTTGGTGGGCCTGAACTATTTCAGAAAGGCACTCCTCCAATTGCTTAAACAGGCCCAATTTAATTTTTTTTCTATTTCTTTTATTTATTTTATTTGATTAATTATTTGTTTTCACAAATTAATCTTTTTTTTAATTAACTACAAAAAACCAAAAAATCACAAAGACACCAAAAATCATTTTTTTCATAAAATATTTATTTTATTTAATTAATTAATTAAACTAAATTAGGGCAATTAAATCTTATCTTTCATGATTAAAACTAATTACAAACTAGGTTTTAATTTTTTTTATATTATTTATTTTTTCTTCAAAAATAACTTAAGTATTTTTTCTCAAATTAGATTTTTTAGGTTTTCTAATCGTCCTCGCATTTAATTTGTTGCACGTATTTTAATTACTATTTTAATTATTTTTGTAACTGCTTTGAGGTTGTAATAGATTTAATTAGGTTTTAATTTCGCATTTTATTTTCAGTCAAAATAATTCTATATCTGCGAAAGCCATGTAATAGTTAGGATTTCTATTTCCGCACTTTAATTTCCGCAATTATAAACTAGTAGATGTATGATAATAGGATTGTATGGCAAGAATATTTAAAAATTAAAATGGTAGAAAACCCTAAATGTGCAAAGACAAATGAAGTGAAAAAGTTCACTCGCACATGCTCACTCCTAGGGTTTACTCCACTTCGGTTGCCTTCGGTTAAACAGTCATGAAGTATAGGGTTTGTTAGTGGTCGTCCTCTAGCCCCGAAAGATCTCAAATGACCCATTCGGATGTTGCCTCGGAAAAAGATCTTTAAGGCTTTAGGATGATTACTAACACCTCCTAACATTGCTTTTGTGGCCGTATTTGTCCCTTCGAATGTCCCTTAAAACTCCAACGACGGTGCTACCTATTCCATAATAATGGGATAACACTGTCTAAAGGAAAACGAACAGTCTTTTTCGAGTTGGTAGATAGTTCCTAGGTACTTGATCAAACAAACAAATTTCACACCAACACTTTTCAAACAATTTTCAAAACAACTTCGTCACACCCTTGAGGACTGATACAAGGGTTATCAAAAAGTAAACTTTTTTTTTCAAAACAAGCACACCCAAGCAATTTCAAAAAGAGCAAGTACCTAAGAGCCAGTGGAAAACCACGGATAGAAAGGGTGCTAACACCTTCCATTTCTATAATCTACCCCCCCGTACTCAGAAACATCTCGAAAAAGGTTTTTTCTATTCTTTTTCCTTTTCCCGATTGGATAAAATAAAAGTCGATGGCGACTCTTGCTTACCGTGACATTTGCGAACAAAAAACGCAATCCAGTATTAACAGTCGGTTCTGCCACCATATCACAGCATATTTATAGCACAAGTTCCTGCATGCTTTACAGTCTGTTCAAAATTGTGAGCACCATAATCAAACAATTTCTTATTTCCAACAGCATAGATAAATTTTCCTAAACCAACTGTAATGGTTAAGGTATGATTGGTAGAGACCCATTTAGCAACTCCAATTCTTTGCAGGATAGCAGATTTCACACTTAATTTACTAAGAGGGAGCTTATTCTTTAAGGGCCAATCACTCACTTGGTTTGTAGTGATGGTTTTGCACATCTGATTATCAGTCACTTCTAATTCACAATAATCATCTTTAGACTTGTTCAGATATCTATTGATGACAGAAGGGGAAAACTCAACACATCTACCTCTAACAAACACCTTCCTATATTCCTTACTTTTGTGATCAACACAATCTATAGGAATATTAACAATAAATTCCTTAACAAGAGTATCATAACATTTTGAAAACCTGGTGACAGTCTTCATCAAGCCAGCAAAAGAAATCAGCTCCATAATCTCTTTGTATTCCAGTGCATCTGCTCCCAACTCTCTTTCAAGAGAAATTCTTCTTTGGAAGAAATATTTCCATTTTTCAGCATTGCCATCAGAATGAAGGAGATGTTATCAAGAGGAGCATCAGACACCCTGACAAAAAGATTCTTGCTTGCAGACTTCTTCATAGGAGAGATATCCTGGACATCATCCTTATCATCGTCTAAGGAGCTATCAAGTCTAACTTTTATTTTGTTGGGGAGAGGAACCACTTTACTCCAGGGCTTTAGGGGACCATACATGGTCTTCTTCTTGATACTCTGGGTAGGGGGTGTGACATCCATATCCTTCACGTTTCTAGACTTGAGCCTTTTAGAAATTCAAGGCACCACATTGGTAATAAGGTCATTGTCAGACAGCTCATCAACATTCACCACATTATCAGTATTTGGATTCTTTGCAGTTTTGGAGCCAACACCATCTTCCTTAGCAGAGGATTCCTTCTCAGCAGATGATGTATCAACATCTTGTTCAACATCAGCTTCCACTTCTTCTAGAACAGATGTAGAAAACTTGCCAAGTTCACTTTTAGCAACATCTTTCTTTAAGGTAGATGATTCAACAGCATTTTGAGGATCAGTACCTTTGTCAGCCTGAGAAGGCATTCGGGAAAGAGGAATAGAAATCCCAGACACAATAAAACCCTCATTTAACACCCTATCTACCAGCTTTCTAATACTCCTATCAACATTAACAATGTCTTCTTCTGACCTATCATCGGTAGTATTAGGAGCATTACCTTTAGAAGTGTCAAAATCGTCTTTGGTTTTCTTTGCATGTGACAATATGGGTTTCTTGACCTTATTCTCAATAGGTGGAATAGTTGTCAGAGGAGAAACTACCAAGACTTTATCAAGGGAGAGATCATCAGGATGGTCGGCAGACTTTGACCTAGAAGTCTTGGCTTCATTAGAAGAACACTTTGAGAGAGACGAAGCATGATGTTGCGACATCTTTGAATATTTTTGAACAGTGAGATGGAAAATAGCAAGGGTTATTTTTCTGTAAAGGAGAACGAAGAGGTTGTGAAAATAGAGTGAGGTAATGTTGTAGCGTGTGGGAGAGTATTTGAGATAGTCTTGAAATGATTTCTTAAGATATTTGATTTGTTGGAAACATAAATGATATAATATCACTTTAATGATATTCCCACACACCCTTAATTGCTACAAAACCTCATATATGCAGACCCCTAGTTTTTCTCTTAAGTTCTCAAACTGGTTTGCATCCAAAGCCTTAGTGAAAATGTCAGCTACTTGTAATTCAATAGCTATGTGTTCTAACATAACAATATTTCTTTAACAAGCTCTCTTATGAAGTGATGACGGATATCAATGTGTTTGGTCCTGCTGTGTTGAATAGGATTTTTTGAGATATTTATGTCACTTAGGTTGTCACAAAATAATGTCATGACATCCTGCTTGACATTATATTCTGTCAACATTTGTTTCACCCAAACTAACTGAGAATAACTTCTTTCTACAGCAATATACTCAGCCTCAATAGCGGACAGAGACACACAATATTGCTTATTACTGAACCAAGATATTAGATTATTTCCTAGAAAAAAACATCCTCCTAATGTACTTTTTCTATCACCAGCACATCCTGCCCAATCAACATCATAATAACCAATTAAAGCAGAGCTAGATCCATGAGAATATAGAATATCATAGTCACTTGTCCCATTCATATATTAAGAATTATCTTCACATGGTTGGCATGGATAACTTTAGGATCAACTTGATATCTATCACACACCCCTACAACAAAGGCAATGTCAGGTCAACTAGCTATGAGATATAGAAGTCTTCCTATCATACTTCTGTAAAGACTTTGATCCACACTTACTCCTTTTTCATCTTTAATCAACTTCAGATGTGTGGGAGCAGGTATTCTTTTGTGACTGACATTTTCCATTCCAAATTTCTTTACTATATTCTTTGCACATTTGTTCTGAGATAAGAATATGGAATCTTCCATTTGTTTAATTTGCAGACCAACAAAGTAGGTTAACTCACCAACAAGGCTCATCTCAAATTTTGACTGCATTTGCTTGACAAAATGTAGAACCATCTCATTTGACATCCCACCAAACACAATATCATCAACATAAATCTGTACAATCACGATCTTCCCCTCTTCCTTGACAAAAAGAGTTTTGTCTATGCCACCTTTCCTATATCCATTCTCACCAAAAAATTATGTCAATCTCTCATACCAAGCTCCTGGAGCCGGGAGCCTGCTTTAATCCATACAGAGCTTTCATCAGTTTGTACACATGGTTAGGAAAGCTTGGATCAACAAACCCCTTAGGTTGTTCCATATAAACTTCCTCATTCAGATAACCATTTAAGAAGGCACTTTTTTACATCCATTTAAAACAACTTGAATCTCAGAATGCAAGCAACTCATAAGAGTAGTCTAATTTATTCAAGTCTGGCCATATGGGAAACAGTTTCATCAAAATCAACTCCTTCAATTTGAGTGTATCCTTGTGCAACTAATCCTGACTTATTTCTAGTTACCACCCTTTTTTCATCAGATTTATTCTTGTACACTCATTTAGTGCCAATCACATTCATCTCTTCTAAATTGTTGTAGCTCTTCTTACATAGCATTAATCCGAAATTCATAAGTTAAGGCTTCTTTGACGTTCTTAGGCTCAGTTTTTGAAACAAAATAAGAGTTTGACATTCCTTCTCTTGATCTAGTATTAACTCATTTATTTAGATCTCCTATAATAAGATCCTTAGGATGATCTCTCTCAATTCTGATTGAAGGCCCTTTGTTGAGTTGATTGAGCTCAGGATCTTCTTGAGTTGGATTAGAATCAGTACTTCTGTCAGTGGATTCTGTTGGAATGTTTGACAAAGATGTTCCAACATCTTCTAAGACATCTCCTTCATCATTCCATCCTCTATCATCAATAATAACATTTATGGATTCCATCATAAACTTAGTTTTGGAGTTAAATACTCTGTAAGCTCTGCTGTTTGTAGAGTAATCCATGAATATTCCCTCATCACTCTTGGGATCCATCTTCCTTCTCTGTTCGCGGTCTTCTAAGATGTAATATTTACTTCCAAAAACATGAAAGTATTTGACAATAGGTTTTCTTCCCTTCCATATTTCATCCAAGGTGGTTGAGGTGCCTTTTCTTAGAGTGACTCTGTTATGGATATAGCGTGAAGTATTCATAGCTTCAACCTAAAAGTGGTAGGATAGCTTCTTAGCCTGAATCATAGCTTTGGAAGATTCCTGAAGAGTTCTGTTTTTGCATTCCATAATCCCATTTTGATGAGGAGTAATGGGAGAGGAAATTTCATTACTTATTCCTTCAAAAGAACAAAAATCAGTAAATTTATTATTCTCAAATTCCTTTCCATGATCACTTCTGATTCTGATGACATGACTAT
Organism: Vicia faba; assembly: GCA_948472305.1. Taxonomy (NCBI): domain Eukaryota; kingdom Viridiplantae; phylum Streptophyta; class Magnoliopsida; order Fabales; family Fabaceae; genus Vicia; species Vicia faba. The sequence goes on along the minus strand of OX451737.1, from coordinate 1,601,531,054 downwards.
CCTTTTCTCTTTGAAGTTTTTGACAGAGATCTTTAAAGACTTCAAAAGTTTCTGATTTGCCTCTGATAAAACTTATCCATGTGTACCTAGAGAAGTCATCTACAACAACATAGGCATACTTCTTTCCACCAAGAATTTCAACCTGCATAGGTCCCATCAAGTCCATGTGAAGAAGTTCCAAAACTTTTTATGTAGTGACATGTTGGACCTTCTGATGTGACATCTTAGTTTTCTTTCCAATCTGGAATTTACCATATACTCTCCCTTCTTCTATCTTGAGCTTAGGAATCCCTCTCACGACTTCTATAGAAATGATTCTCTTCATTCATTTCAGATGCAAGTGTCCTAGTTTTTTATGCCACAATTTAACTTCATTTTATTTGGCTAAAGCACATGTTAAGGAGAAGTTCAACTCTTGGGTAACCCATAAATAACAATTGTCTTTAGATCTGATTCCTTTCATAATAACTTCATTCTTCTCATTGCAAGCGAGACATTATGTTTTGGTGAAGTTTACTTTGAACCCTTGATCATACAGTTGACTTATACTTATTAGGTTAGCTATTAAACCTTAAACAAGTAACACATTATCAAGTTTTGGGACTCTTGAACATTCCAGCTTTCCAACTCTTTTAATTTCACCTTTGACTCAATCACCAAAAGTCACATAATGGGTGGAGTGAGATTTGATATCTACCAACAAATTCTTAACACATGTCATGTGTCTAGAACAACCACTGTCAAAGTACCTGTCATATTTGGTTGAGACTCTAAGAGAGGTATGAGTTATGAGACTAGTAACAGTAGTTTTGGGAATCCACTACTTCATCTTTTTGCTGTTTTCAGAGATCTGATTAATCTTGGAAAGAGGAGTAGTTTTGGGGTACCCATACAACTTGAAACATAATGGTCTTATGTGACCAAACCTTCCACAGTGGTAACGCCTCCAGGGCTGGAATTTCTCTCTAGTGTGATTAAATTTTTTCTTGCCGTGATGTCTTTTCTTGCCACGATGTTTGTCTCCTGTTACTCTTTCCACTAAAAGAATTTGATCTAATGTGTCAGACCCATTATTCAACATCTTGAGTGATTTGACCATTTGTTGTAACAAGTTTTTAAATCAGAGTCGCCACCCATAATTTTTATCCTAAGGAAGGTAATATAAAGGAATAACCCTAAAAAGTTCAGAGATTCTAGGTTTGGACTCGATTCTAGACGAAGGGAAGGTGTTAGGCACCCCTCATCTATCCTTTTCACAAGGATACTAGGGTTAGAAGCACAATTTTAGGAAAAAGGGTTTTAATATTTTTTTAGGGGAAAAAAGGGTTTTAATTTTAATAATGGGAAAAGGGGATTGGATTTTAGTTAGGGAAACTCGCCACGATTTCAATCGTATGCCTGCGTATCCTCTTAGGAGGAATCAGAGTCTCATTTCGTAGTTAGCGGTTGTTGGGTTAGTGTTTTTTATAAGATCGCGTAGAATTGCTTTTGAATTAACCTTGAACCTTGTATGGGTTGAAAATTGTGTGATGGTAGACGCGGTTCATAGTTTGATTCGAAGAAAATGTTATTTAATTCTTTTTTTGAAGATGTTTTGGGTTTTGTTATGTTAGTAGAAAAATAGTTTGAAGTTGGTTAGCTGTTTTAAGTTTTGATATTAAGGCCCAAGTTCAGAAATTGAACATGGCCCGCTTTCGTAGGAGGGTGTGAATATTAAGACTAAGTGGTTTATTAGAAGAAAATCTTGATCCAAAGATATTTTGAGCCCAAATTGGCTGAGGGGTACATTTTGTAACAGGATAGTCAAATAGGAGGGTCTGGCAAGTAAAGACCCAAGTTCAGATATTAAACTGGGCCCAATTAAGCGAGAGGTTTAGATTAAGTAGAATTTTAATTAAAAAGTTTGATTTTTTGAATTCTTTTAATTAAAAGTTAATAGAGTATAATACACCAATTAAATCTAATTAGCCTAATAATTATATAACTACATTAGTTATTTACCAACAAATCTAAAGCTAATATTAAAATCACTTATTTTTGCGTCTGGACATTTTTTATAGACTAAATTAAGCACTTAATGAAATTAATATTTTATATCCTTTTTTAGAATAATAAAATAACTAAATAGAATGATTAGTAAATTAAATATGAAGGGATTATTACCAAATATTTATAGCTTAATTTAAACAGGAGTTTGTGTAAAAAATAAAATATAATAGAAATAACAAATGAAAGAAATTGAAGAGATTACCTTTCACGTGACTTTATCTCTATTGCTATCATCAAGTTTTCAAAGCACTAACCAATGGTGGCTAGACATGTTGCATTTAACTAAAACAAAAATAAGAAAAAAGTAAAGAGATAACACAAATAGATCCAAGAGACCAATGTTTTCTCTTTCACATGTGCCCCTTTTTTTCCGTTCATAACTTTTGCAGAAACAATATCAACAACAAACAAATATCTCTTCTTCATAGTAACAAAATTAACACCTATGTCCAACAATCAAAACCGAAACATAAATAAAAAAAGAAATGAGATATTTATAGTGGTGGTGTCCGGGATTGGAGGGTTGCCGGAGGGACTTCATGCATTGGTGCGTGAAAGCTTCACCAAAACATGGTTGTACAATTTGTGTGTGGTTGATGGTAAAATTGTTGATAAATTTTTGATCTGTGAAATTGTTGATAAAACAAAATACTATATATATATATATATATATAATTTTTTTAACAAAGAAAGAAAACAATGAGAAAATATCATTATATGGTTAAATAAAACAACAACAAAAATTAAAAAAATAATTTCATCCTACTAGATTTTGAATAAAGAAATAGGCAAAGATGATGATGTATCATCCTACAAGAGTTTAAATAGAGAGATATGGTTGAAGATTAAGTATAGATGATGATGTATCATCTTACTAGTGTTTGAACCAAAGTTTCGTTGACTTAGATACGATGACACAGATAAATCATCAGTATCTAAGAGAGATTGCAGATATTTGCATATTTACCATGGCCTAGGAGGTAAATGATACAAGTTTTGAGAGATTGCAGATCTTTGCATATTTACCATGACCTAGGAGGTAAATGATACAAGTTTTGAAAAAACTGACTTACTAATGCTTGGAGACTAATATGTTAGAATAAAGTTTGAATCTACTACCCTAAGTTTAAGTTTTGATGATAACAAAATGATAAGATATATTAATTGTATGATTCATGTAAGACATATATGCTACCTAAAAAATTACATTCTGTTTTACAGAATCTCTGATGGACATCAGCATGAGAATATCATCATCAGCATCAGAAGATGAAATATCAACATCAGCATCAGAGGATGTTATATCAGATACCAGAATCAGAATATCAACATGTGCTTACGCTGAAGCTTGATGAACAGATTTGCGCGTAACAATCTAAACTCTGATCAAGACAACAATAATTCATCAGCATCTAGCAACGTCAGAATAAGCCAAAGCCAGAACATGTTTTAGTGGCAACGGTACTGTGCATTCAAGACTATTTATTATCAACGGCATTATTCCAGACAAAGATCTGCTTAATATGGAAATAATGTTATTGGCATTGAAACGGAATTACTGACTCCAACGTACCATTTTCCAATGCTATATAAACAAGTCAGTGAAGATTGAATTGGCTAATACTCTACAACTTTCTACACGCCTAAAGCTATTCATCATCCTCCTAACTCTCAATTTGCTAAAGCTCTCAAATTCTTTACTCAATTATTTTAGCACTCTAGTTCTCATAAGCTTAACGTGTGTAGTATCACAGTTGTGATAAACAGTTTTTGTAGAAAACATTCAACACACTTAGATTTCATTTATCTGTAAGAAAGTATTTCCTTGAGAAACCGGTTTGTGGTTTGACTCAAGAAGGCTTTAGCAGTTGTTAAACCAGTTGTAATATTCAGTTGAATATAGTGGATTAAGACCTCGTTGGAGAGAGGCGAAATCACCTTGACATGTGGACTGGAGTAGTTTGAGATCAAACGAACCAGGATAAAAATACCGTGTTGACTGCAATTGATTTCAAGTTTTTACAATTCAACCCCCCTTCTTGTGTTTTTCACTTCTTCAATTGGCATCAGAGCACCTGGTTCTGAGCTAAAACACTTAACCGTGTCAGTACAAGATCCAGCATCAGAAAAACACAATGGCAGGAACATATCAACGCACCAGCAATGACAACAATGAAGATAGAGACAGATTCAGCGGCAAACCTCCAGTCTTTGATGGAGAAAATTTTGATTACTGGAAAGACAGAATTGAAAGCTTCTTTCTGGCACATGATGCTGATCTGTGGGACATGGTGACAGATGGATACACGCACCCAATGAATGTAAGCAGTCAGAAGATTGACAGGAAAGCAATGTCTGATCAACAAAAGCGTGACTTCAAAAATCACCACAAGGCCAGAACCATTCTTCTCAGCGCCATCTCTTACGCTGAATATGAAAAGATCTCTAACAGAGACACAACAATGAACATGTTTGACTCACTCAGAATGACGCATGAAGGCAACATTCAGGTCAAAGAAACTAAAGCTCTTGCGCTCATTCAGAAGTATGAGGCATTCAAAATGGAAGAAAGTGAATCCATTGAAACAATGTTCTCAAGATTCCAAATTCTGGTGGCTGGTTTCAAGGTTCTGGACAAAGGATACTCTACTGCTGATCATGTCAAGAAGATCATCAGAAGCTTGCCAAAATAGTGGAGGCCAATGGTTACAGCGCTGAAGCTAGCTAAAGATCTCAACAAAATTTCTCTGGAGGAACTTATCAGCTCCCTCAGAAGTCACGAGATAGAGCTGGAAGCTGATGAACCTCAGAAGCAAGGTAAGCCTTTAGCATTAAAATCTAACGAAAAATATGAGTCTAAAGTTTTGCAGGCAGTTGAAGAAACATCTGATGGATCCTCATCAGAAGAATACGAACTTTCCCTTCTCTACAGAAGAGTGAACCAACTATGGAAGCAAAGGCAAAGGAAGTTCAGGAATCCCAGAAGATCTGATCAGAATGAGTCCTCTTCCAGATACAGAATGTCAGATTCTTCCTCTGGATACAGAAGATCTGAAGGCTCCTCAGGAAGCAGAAAGCCAAACACCAAGGACATCATCTACTATGAATGCAATGAGCAAGGACACTACAAGAGTGACTGCCCAAAGCTTCAGAGAGAAAAGCCCAAAAAGAAGTTTGGAAGAGAAAAGAAGAAAAGTCTCATGGCTACATGGGATGACTCTGACTCGTCTGAAGCTGACTCAGAATCAGATGATGAGAGAGCAAACATAGCTCTCATGGCCAACATTTCAGAAGACAGTGAAGCTTCTGAATCAGACTCAGAATCAGACACTGAAGAGGTATTTCCTGACTTTGCAATTAATTTTACTAAGGCTGAACATGCTGAAAGCTTTAACGAAATTCTGGAAAGGTACCAGCAGATTAGAGTTAAATTCAGAAACCTGAAAAAGAATATTGAATCTGACTCTGATAAGACTGAGAGTCTTAAATTGGAAAATTCTGAGCTGAAAAATAAAATTTCAAATTTAGAAAATGTTTTACAAAACTCTCAGAAGGAAACAATTTCTGAAACTCCCAGCAGCGCTGATGAGATCATCAAGGAGTATGATCATAGTTTTCAGAAGTTCCTTGATAAAAGCATAGATAAAAGCAAAATGGCTTCAATGATCTATGGAGTTAGCAGAAACGACATAAAGGGAATAGGATACCAAGGTAAGGTACCTACACCAAAGAATGCCATGGATTTAACTATTAAACACACTCCTCTGAACTTACATTTTGTGTATGGTCACACACATGATATTAAATATACTAGTAGCATGTATTCTGTGAAACCAAAATTCAACCAGAGTTTTGGTAAATCTAACTGTTGTACCCCAAAATTTGCCCTCCCATATTCTTCAAGAATTGCCAAGTCAAGCTGCAAAATTCCCCAAGGGTTGCACAGTGCAAAGGTCTCCTATACAGTCAAAACTAGGGTTTATGTTCTGATCAAGGAAATGAAGTTTCCAAAGGTCCAATAAAGTCTCACATGCCTACAAATATGGTCAAGCATCCTCATATCAAGTTTCAAGACATTCAGCTCAAAATTGCACAGTCAAAAACCCTAATTGCACTACAGTCAACTGTAGGGGCAAAATGGTCATTTGACAGTCAAAAGTTCAAATTTTTGGTCAACACATCATTTTGAAGCCACAAACATCATTTGATCAATGCTTGATCATGATTCTCAAAATTTGGCTCAGAAATCATCAAGATGCAAAAGTTTCCTTATTTGGACAGTTGAAAAAGTCAACTGAAATTGACCAAGGCATAACTTTCACATGGATTATCAGAAAAATTCCATCCAAAGCTCATTTTTAAGAGAAAGACATTTCCTACAACTAATCTTCATACTTCAAGTCCAAGAAATGCTCTCACAAAAAGTTATCAATTTCAACATTATAGGTCATTTTCAAAAGTCAACAAAAAGGGACTTTAAGTCAAAGGCCATAACTTGAGATTGGTAAATCAAAATGACATGGAACAAAGACATTGGTTAGAGGACTCAAAGACCTTTCCAAAATGTCCAAGAACATGAGAAAATCTTAAAAATTGAGCAAGTTATGCCTTGTGGAAGTTGGGAAACTTTTGGATATTTTGAAAAGTCAACATTACTTCAAATGACCTAAAATTTCTAATGGGCCCATTTTTCTTCCACAATTCATCATTCCAAGCATGTGCAAGACCACTTGGCCCAAAGGGAAGTATTTTCTCATTTTTTATTTATTTATTTGAATTTTTATTTATATTAATTCATTTAAATCATTTAAATATATGAAAAATACTTAACTTAACCTAACCAATCTTTTTATACATGTTTTACTCTCAAGATTTCGTGCTTGTACCAAAATGGAAAGAATTGGACTGATTAGATCATGATTTGCACAAAAGCACATGGAAGAATATTTGAAAAGATCCTAGAAAATCAATTTTCAAAATCAATGAATGCAATGGATTTGATTGAGTTTTTTTTGACCTAATGCACTCACTACATATGCTAGAACACAACCCTAATCAGAATAGACACTAAGCTGCGCAAGAAAGCCATTCACAAACTTGAAAAAAATTGTCAAAAAACTCAATTCTGAAAACAGCCTTCCAGGACGATTCAGGTCTCAATTCTTATTCCATTAGCTTCCTTGGAGATTACTGAACATATTCCAATCAAAAGCATTCACTCAAACTCCAAGAATCGGTATATAGGGTTCAAACTGTTTCGAAAAAAACTCATAATCGTGCATCATGATTTAAGCATCTTTTGTAACTTTTATTCGTTGATTCATGATTATTATCTTGTCCTGAAACTAACCAATGCATTTAATTGCGTTTTTATGCTGTATACACGATTTCACCATGTTTGAGTTTTAGGGTTTACAGGACCTCCAATTGGGGATTTTAAAACCAAGAAAAATTGGCCTTCAAGAATGCCATGGTTGTAATCAGCAAGTCTGAACGATCACAAACCACCCATCGCGCCTAATTTATTGACCCTCTAAGACCTATTCGCTATTTTCCCAAAAGCCACCTAACAAAACGCGTATAAAACCGTTGCCTCATGTTTTTGTATTTCAGGGATGGTGAAGACGATGACGTCGTGGAACACGCTGATTGGCTTGTTTAAAATTCGCGCGCATTTCCAAGCCATTAACCCACTTTCTTTTATATTATTTGTTTGTTTATTATATATTAAACGCATATGCAGTGGCTCAGTGGCGAACGAAGTTATTGGTAAAGTGAATGACCTGGGTTCGATCCCAGGTCTCCACCCTTTCCATTTGTTTTTTTCAATTTATGTTCATATGCAGGCATGATAGTGTGGTCCATGATGCGTCCCTCCATCCAGCCATACATGTGTCCCTAGAGATCAAATCAAGGGCATAGATTGGAAGCACATCATAAGCCTGGTCAAAGGTGCCACATAGATTCTGAAAAAGTCAAATGGAGTCAGATTATTGGGCCAGATGATTCAAGATTACACCTCCACTTTAGGGACTACCACCCCCCTTGGTTTGCAATTTCCTTTAATTTTCTCTATTTTTTTTTATTCTTATTATAATTTTTATTTTTCTTTTAATTACTGTCCAATTTAATTAAATATTTTCACAAAATACAAAAAAACATCATAAAATAAAAAAAAAAGAATTAAATAATAAATGTTTTTGTTTTAATATTTTCATAAATAAATGCATGTAAATTATTTAGTTTTAAATTAGGTTGCAATTTTAATTCTTTTCATAATAAAATCTAAAAAATGTAGAACTAGGTTTAATTAATGTTTTATTCCTTTTTAATTTTTCTTTTTTCACAATAATATTATTATTTTATTTATTTACATAATTAAGTGCATTAGGGTTAATTTAGCTTAAATTCTAATGTTTTCTCAATAAATTAAAATGACTAGAATTAGGGTTTGCGTCGTATTTTGATTAATTCTTTTTCTATTAAATCTTAAAACATTAAAAACACCAAAAAAAAAACAAATTCTTGCCTTCTTTTAATTTTAATTTTAATTCCTCATTAATTTTAATTTTTGCAAAAGGGTCCAACGCCCATGTTCTTAATTTCTTATTCGTTCGCATATTTATTTTATTCCGCTTAAATAATTATGTACCTCTCCCGAAGCCTTGTAATTACTTCTCGCACTTTTAATTTCTTTATTTTCCGTCAAATCGGGTCCTGGTTAATTTTGGCGATGTGGACCCGCGCCATTTGTAATAGCTTTAGATTTACTTTTCCTCGCAACTTTTAACTGTTAAACAAAGCATGCAAGAATGAATGGCAAAAAATAAAAACAAGCGTAGAACACCAATGACATGACAAGATAAATGCAAATGAAAACGACACACGAATCGCACACACCACCCCTAGGGTACGCCTCACTGTTGCCTTGCCTCGAAAGGTGATCGTCGAGTAGAGGATGTCTTAGTAAGTCCTCATGATCCGGGAACCTGGCATGAGGGTAGCTTCTAAGGTGTCTTCCCATTGCTCCGGTGATCACCATGTCCCGAACCTCGAATTGACCCGAACACCTCCAACGGTGGTGCTACCTACCTCTCAATGGTGGGATGGCACTACTTTAAAGGACATTTACACAGACGAATTCCTTAGGGTAGGTAGGTTCTCGTAGATACTTGCTCTAATTTCAAAACAAATTCAAAAATACTTTTCACACCGACACCTTTTCAAAAAGCTTTCAAAAGCAATTTTTCAAACACTCTTGAGGACTGATACAAGAGTCGAACTGGAATTTTCAAAGAAACTTTTTTAAACCCACAGTTGAAAAGCAAACAAACCATTTTGGAAAACACAAATGAGCAAGTATCTAAGAGCCCATGGATAACCATGGATAGAAAGGGTGCTAACACCTTCCCTTTCTATAACCTACCTCCCGAACCGAGAGCAATCTCTTTAAGGAATTTTTCTGTGCTTTTGTCCTTTCCATTTGGAGAAAATAAAAGACGGTGGCGACTCTTGCTTCCGTGACATTTCGCGAATCAGCGTTAAACAGTCAGTTCCAGATCCACCGATCACACTAACAAATCAGGACCCAAGAAAATCTGGGTACCTAAGGATAAAATAATACATGTTGCAGATATCTTTAGCAGCAAATAAGAAACACCAGTCATGGTACCTGGACTCTGGCTGCTCGCGACACATGACGGGAAGAAGGCATATGTTCCAAAGCCTGGAACTTAAGCCTGGAGGCCACGTTGGCTTTGGAGGAAATCAGAGGGGAAAGATCATTGGCTCTGGAACTGTAGGTAATGGAAATCTTCCCTCTATAAATAATGTTCTGCTAGTAGATGGATTAATGCATAATCTGTTATCCATAAGTCAATTAAGTGATAACGGTTATGATATAATCTTTAATCAAAAATCATGTAAAGCTGTTAGTCAGAAAGATGGGACTATCCTATTTAATGGAAAGAGGAAAAACAACATTTATAAAATCAAACTTTCTGAACTGAAAAATCAGAATGTAAAGTGTCTTCTGTCTGTTAACAACGAGCAATGGATCTGGCACAGAAGATTCGGGCATGTTAGTATGAGAAGAATATCTCAGATTAACAAACTCAATCTGGTCAGAGGACTTCCTAATCTGAAGTTCAATTCAGATGCTCTGTGTGAAGCATGTTAGAAAGGCAAGTTTGCAAAACCTTCTTTCAAATCTAAAAATGTTGTTTCTACCTCTAAGCCATTAGAACTTCTGCACATTGACTTATTTGGACCATTTAAAACTGCTTCAGTCAGTGGCAAGAAGTATGGGTTAATAATCGTAGATGACTATAGCAGATGGACATGGGTAAAGTTCTTAAAACACAAGGACGAGTCACACTCTGTGTTTGTTACCTTCTGCAACCAAGTTCAGAATGAAAAGGATCTTAGAATCGTTAAAGTCAGAAGTGATCATGGTGGAGAGTTTGAAAACAAAGATTTTGAGTCATTCTTTAATGACAGAGGCATTCTGCATGATTTCTCTTGTCCTAGAACTCCCCAACAAAATAGAGTTGTAGAACGAAAGAACAGAACATTGCAAGAAATGGCCAGAACCATGATCAATGAGACAAACGTTGCTAAGATCTTCTGGGCAGAGGCAATAAACACAGCGTGCTACATTCAGAATAAAATCTCAATAAGACCTATTCTGGAAAAGACTCCATATGAATTGTGGAAGAACAGAAAGCCCAACATTTCATATTTTCATCCATTTGGATGTACTTGTTTTATGTTAAATACAAAAAATTATTTGAACAAGTTTGACTCTAAAGCACAGAAGTGTATTATGTTAGGATACTCTGAACGCTCAAGAGGGTACAGAGTATACAATACAGAAACACAGATTGTGGAAGAATCAATCAGTGTTTGTTTTGATGATAAGCTTGACTCTGTAAAGTCAAAGCAGAATGAAGTTTTTGCAGGTATGGAAGTTGAATTTACAGGTTCTGAAGACAAGTCATCAAAAGCTCTTAATAGAGACACCCCTTCAACATCTTAAAGGAGCACTACTAGCAATCCAACAACATCTGTTGATCAACCTCAAAAAAGACTACCCAGAAGCAGCTTGGATCACCCAGAAGAAACTATCTTAGGAAGAAAGGAAGATCCAATCAGAACAAGAGCCAGCTTCAGAAACTCTGAAGAATCCCTCATGGGACTTGTGTCTCTGGTTGAACCTTCTTCAATTGATGAAGCACTTCTGGACAACGACTGGATTCTAGCAATGCAAGAAGAGCTGAATCAATTCACCAGAAATGATGTATGGGATCTAGTTCCCAGACCAAAAGGATTCAACGTCATTGGAACAAGATGGGTATTCAGAAACAAGCTGAACGAACAAGGTGAAGTTATCAGAAACAAAGCACGACTGGTAGCACAAGGTTATAGTCAGCAAGAGGGGATAGACTATACATAAACCTTTTCCCCAGTCGCCAGGTTAGAATCTATCAGACTTTTAATTTCGTTTACTGTTAATAAAGGCATCACTCTGTATCAGATGGATGTCAAGAGTGCATTTTTAAATGGCTATATAGAAGAAGAGGTTTATGTGCACCAACCCCCTGGTTTTGAAAGTACAAAAAATCCAGAATATGTTTTCAAACTAAAGAAGTCACTATATGGTCTGAAACAAGCTCCCAGAGCTTGGTATGAAAGACTAAGTAACTTTTTGTTAGAAAATGAATTCACCAGAGGGAAGGTGGACACTACCTTATTCTGTAAGTCAGTTAAGAATGACATCTTAGTTTGTCAAATTTACGTTGATGATATTATTTTTGGATCTACTAATCCTTCTCTTGGAAGAAAATTTGCTAAGTGTATGCAGGCAGAATTTGAGATGAGCCTCATGGGAGAACTGAAATTCTTTCTGGGAATTCAGATCAATCAAAATCCAGAGGGAACTTACATTCATCAGAGAAAATATGTCAGAGAACTTCTGAAGAAATTTGACCTCTCAGAATTTAAGTCATCAAAGATTCCAATGCATCCCACATGCATTCTGGAAAGAGAAGAGGTAAGAAAAAAGGTAGAACAGAAGGTCTACAGAGGTATGATTGGTTCTCTCCTTTATCTGACGGCTTCAATGCCTGATATCTTATTCAGCGTATGTATTTGTGCTAGATTCCAATCAGATCCTAGAGAATCTCACTTAACAGCTGTTAAGCGAATTTTCAAGTATCTGAAAGGTACTACTAGTCTGGGTCTATTTTATAGAAAATCTAGTGATTACAGCTTAGTAGGTTACTGCGATGCTGACTTTGCTGGAGACAGAGTAGAGCGTAAAAGTACTTCTGGAAGCTGCCAGTTTCTGGGAGAAAATCTGATCTCTTGGTCCAGCAAAAGGAAATCCACAATTGCGCTATCAACAGCAGAAGCTGAGTACATAGCAGCAGCTGGATGCAGCACACAAATGCTCTGGATGAAAAGTCAGCTTGAAGACTTCCAGATTTTTGAGAGTAACATCCCTATACTCTGTGACAATACCTCTGCCATTTGCTTAAGTAAAAATCCTATTTTACATTCTAGGGCTAAGCATATAGAAATAAAACATCACTCCATTAGGTACTATATTAAGAAAGGAATTTTGAACTTAAAATTTATTGATACAGACCATCAATGGGCTGATATCTTCACTAAACCACTTTCTGAAGATAGGTTCAACTTCATTCTGAAAGATCTCAGCATGAAGCTCTGCCCAGAGTGAAAATGTTTTAATCTTATATATTAACCTTCAGAATGTGTTTTATTTTACTGTGAACTTCTGATCAATCTTCTTTCAGAAAGATCGACATGCAGATTGTATCAGATTCTATTCTTAAAGATCTGAGCGTTTCAGCTCAAGGATAGACGTGCTGCTCACTATATCAAACAAGTGTCATCCAATCATCAGCAAATCTCTGAAGCAGAACACGCGTGCACGCTTCTGAGAAGGAAAAACGCTTATTGGATGCATTGAGACACATGTCTGGTAACCGTTCCAAGTATCTTTCTCAAATCCCCCAAAATCAGCAAGCATTAAATGCGTGTAATCATGAGTTAAATTGTAATCATGAATTAATTCTCTTTCTTAAAACCGTTTACGTTTTCAAAACACTTTTTGAAATCTATTTAAGCACATTAACATCATTCATTAAACTTTTACCGTCTCTTACAATCATCCAAAATATTTTCTGCATTCTCACTTGTGTGTTCATCCTTTTTCAAAAGAAACCCTTTTTCAAGCTTTTCTCAAAGAAACCCTAAGTGTGAACATGGCAACCTCTAGCACTGTTTCTGCAGGTTCTCAGAAGGAGGCTTCATCTGAACAATACCAAATTCCCTTCAGAACGCTCCTTACACAAGTGAAGAACTTGGAAGTTCTGTCTGAACTGATTATTGATTTCATCAGTCTGAAAGAAAATGGATTCGATTTGACAGGAGAAGTTAGGGCACAAGGATGGGAGAGATACTTTGATAGGTTGGTGGGTCCAACGTTCCCTGTATTGGTCAAGGAATTCTGGATTCATGCGTCTTCATCAACACATCAAGTCACTTCCTATATCATGGGAAAGAAGATAGTGGTCACTGAGGATCACATTGCTAGACTGATTGGATACAACGGTGGTGGCATCCGCTGTATCGACATGGCAGAAAGATGCTCAGATGTTGCTGTCATTGCAAGAGAGATTTTCCCCCATGGGTTTCCCAGCAGCAAAATCAGAGATTTAAAGGATCAGCACAGAATATGGGCGAAGATTATTCTGGGGTGCTTCAATCACAAGAAGCCCACAAGCTCCCCTGATTATATAAACATAGATCAGCAGTTTCTGATCTATTTTATTAATCAGAAGGTAAAGATTAACTTGGCTCATCTTCTGTTTAATCACCTCAGGACCAGCGTCAAGGAGACAAGAGAAGAAAAAAGGACAAAAAGGGATTGGATACCCTTTGGCAGGTTAATATCAGATATTCTAACTGAGAATAGGCTGATTGAACACCTTACAGAAGCACAGAAGTTAAGCTCTATTGAACCTACTGTTGGCAAGCCCCTGAATGCCAAGAATCTGAAGAAAATGAAACTGATAGAGAATATCAGAAAGGAGCCTAGCGTCACTCCTCTTGCTGACATCACCAGCAGAAGAGTCCCTCTGGACGACTTTCCAATATTTTCTGAGATTGACTCTAAACCAGTCATTGTTCTCAGATACTTGGACGCTTGCAAGGCTGATGGCACAGATCCCACTCTGAACATTAAAGATCTGCACCAGCATACTCCAGAAGTTACTGTGAAGAAGACGAAGAAGAGAAAGGCTACTTCAGAAGGACCATCCCAGCAGACCCCTTAGAAGAGAGGTAATCTATCTGCTGCTAATGTTTTAAATTCTTCAGCTATTCCAACATCTATTTCAACCCCAGCTTCACATGAACTCCCAATTCCCATACCAACCATTGATGACACCGAACCAGAGTTTGACCCTTCTGAGTCACTAACTCTCAGGAGATCCCGCACTAAAAATCCAAAACCCACAACATCAACAGAATCAGAACTTGATAAAGTTCTTTCTGAAATTAATCAACGTTCTTCCGCTCCCCTCTCAGAAAATCCAAACACTCAACCAGAAACTCCCCATTCACAACAACCAGCAACTACACTATCTCCAATACCAGAGGAACCAGAAATTCCACCTACCTCTCCACAACTAGAAATTCCACCTCCCTCTCCACAACCAGAACTTCATCCACTTTCACCTCAACCATCATCTCCACAACCTGAGTTTCAACACTCTGAAACTCCATCACCTGAACCTCAAACCCCTGAACCTCATTCTCCTCAATCCTCTGAACCCTAACCCTTGGCAATTCAACTGCCATGTGGTACAACTGTAAACATAGCCCAACTGCCATACTCACCAGAAACTACCCCTCCAAATACTCCAAACAGTCCAATAATCATTTCTGATTCTCCCACTCCATCTCCCAAACAAAATACAGAAGACCACAACAGGACCTTCATTAATTTAACAAGCCTTAACCGTCTTGCTGACCGTAAAAATAAAATCGCTATTCCCAAACCCAAACAACTAGATGTTGGTTCTAGCATCTTGAATTTTGAAACAGGACTGCAGAATTGGATTGCTTCTCTGAAGCAGGTTTGTCCTGGAATGATTGATCCTGCCGCTTCATACCATCTCTGGACTCAATTCAGAAAGTGGGTACACGCTGAAACCTTCAAGCTACAAGACATAAACTATGAACAGGCCCAACAGAACTTCAGCAAGCTGCTGAAGGAAGTTGAAGGCCAGCTGCTGAAGGAGGAAGTGCTACTTCTGGATAGTGAGCCATGGTCTGAAAAGCGTCCAACTTCAAAAGTTCAGCCAGCAGAAGATCAGACAAGTCAAGCAAAAGATGTTGCAGAAAGCTCTCAGAAGCATCCTATTTCTGACGTTTCTCAAGCTGCCTTGGACAGGTAGACTCTTGAAGAGCTGAGGCAGAATGATATTCGTCTGCAGCAAAGAATGGATGAGAATGATCAAAGGATGAAGGAAAGGATGGATGTGCAAGATGGCAAGATTGATACAGTTGTCAGCATGGTGCATCAGCAGAAGGAAACTGCTGATCAGATCAAGAACATGCTAGAAGCTCTGTTCACACACTTTCCACCCCAACCTTAGTTTTTCATTCATGATGTTTTCATTGTTTTCTTTCCATGTTTTCTATACTCTCTTCTATTCTTTGAATTAAATATAACAGTTTTTATGCTCTGATCGTTTTAGCTTATATTACTTGCACTTTTTGTTGCTGACAAAAAGGGGGAGAGAAAAAGAATGATATTTTTCAATAACGGACTACTGAGACAAAAAGTCTCAAACATTCTAACACTCTGATATACTTGAATGTCTTTGTTTTGCATAAGCCTACAGGTACAAGAAGTTAATCATCTCTGATACACTGGAGCTCTGATGTTCTGATGTTCAAAGAAAGTCAATAAAGATCTGATCCTGAAGGACTCCTAGAATTAAAAAGGGAAGTAATAAAGTCAGGGGGAGTATCTCCGATCTAAACTCTGATATCTCTTTATCCCTTATCCTCTTATCTTTGATAACTTCCTATTTAATTCTGATACTCTTTATTATTTGGTTATCTCTGATACTTTTCACGTTATTTTTTAATTGAAAAAATATAGTTTTTGTCATCATCAAAAAGGGGGAGATTGTTAGAACAAAGTTTGAATCTACTACCCTAAGTTTAAGTTTTGATGATAACAAAATGCTAAGATATATTAATTGTATGATTCATGTAAGACATATATGCTACCTAAAAAATTACATTCTGTTTTACAGAAACTCTGATGGACATCAGCATGAGAATATCATCATCAGCATCAGAAGATGAAATATCAACATCAGCATCAGAGGATGTTATATCAGATACCAGAATCAGAAGATCAACATGTGCTTACGCTGAAGCTTGATGAACAGATCTGCGCGTAACAATCTAAACTCTGATCAAGACAAAAATAATTCATCAGCATCTAGCAGCGTCAGAATAAGCCAAAGCCAGAACATGTTTTAGTGGCAACGGTACTGTGCATTCAAGACTATTTATTATCAACGACATTATTCCAGACAAAGATCTGCTTAATATGGAAAGAATGTTATTGGCATTGAAACGGAATTACTGACTCCAACGTACCATTTTCCAATGCTATATAAACAAGTCAGTGAAGATTGAATTGGCTAATGCTCTACAACTCTCTACACGCCTAAAGCTATTCATCATCCTCCTAACTCTCAGTTTGCTAAAGCTCTCAAATTCTTTACTCAATTATTTTAGCACTCTAGTTCTCATAAGCTTAACGTGTGTAGTATCGCAGTTGTGATAAACAGTTTTTGTAGAAAACATTCAACACACTTAGATTTCATTTATCTGTAAGAAAGTATTTCCTTGAGAAACCGGTTTGTGGTTTGACTCAAGAAGGCTTTAGCAGTTGTTAAAGCAGTTGTAATATTTAGTTGAATATAATGGATTAAGACCTCGTTGGAGAGAGGCGAAATCACCTTGACGGGTGGACTGGAGTAGTTTGAGATCAAACGAACCAGGATAAAAATACCGTGTTGAGTGCAATTGATTTCAAGTTTTTACAATTCAACCCCCCTTCTTGTGTTTTTCACTTCTTCATAATATAGTAAATTTTAATTTGATTTGACTTTGTCTATTCATCGCAACCTAGGGGATGAATAAAACAAATTTTGATAACACATTGCTGCATGGAGACTGATGCAATGGATTATGCAGATTTATTCACATATCTATCACAACCTAGGGGATAAATATTTGAAAAGGATTCTGATAACAACATCGTTGCATAGAGAATGAGGTAATGAGTTATATCGCAGAAAAAGCTTGATAACAAAATTTTTGTATGGTTAAATTACAGATTCCACACATTGCCGCATGGAGCTTGACGCAATGAGCTATATCGCAGAGGAGAGAATATATTGTTGCGTGAAGCCTAACGCAATGAGTTAAACTTTGGGTTTCGCACATTACTGCGTGGAGCCTTAGGAAATGAACTATATCACAAAAGAAAGAAACACATTGCTGCATGGAGCCTTAGGAAATGGGTTAAATTTCAGAGAAGGAAACACATTGATGCATGGAGCCTTAGGCAATGAGTTAAATTGTGGATTTTTCACATCGCTGTATGGAGCCTTAGGAAATGAACTAAATCACAAAAGAAGGAAACACGTTGCTGCATAGAGCCTTAGGCAACGAGTTAGATTACAGATTTCTCACATTGCTACACAGAGCCTTAGGCAATGAACTATATCGCAAAGAAGAAAAACATTATTGCATGGGGCCTTAGGCAATAAGTTAAATTGTGGATTTCACACATTACTGCATGGATACTTAAGCTATGAACTATATCGCAAGAAAGAAAACTCATTGCTACATGGAGCCTTAGGCAATGGGTTAAATTATGTATTTCTCACATTGTTACATGGAGCCTTAGGAAATGAACTATATCGCAAAGAAGAAAGAAACACATTGCTGCATGGAGCCTTAGCCAATGGGTTATATTTGGATTTTGAACATTGCTGCATAGATCCTTAGGAAATGAACTATATCACAAAGAAGAAAACACATTGTTGCATGGAGCCTTAGGCAATGAGTTAAATTACGGATTTCACACATTGCTGCATGGAGCCTTAGACAATGAACTATATCGCAAAGAATAAAACACATCGCTGCATGGAGCCTTAGGCGATGAGTTAAATTATAGATTTTGCATATTGTTGCATGGAGCCTTAGGCAATGAGCTATATCGCAAAGAAGGAAACACATTTTTGCATGAAGCCTTAGGCAATGTGTTAAATTATGGAGAAGAAAGCACATTGTTGCATGGAGCCTTAGGCAATGAGCTATATCGCAAAGAAGGAAACACATTGCTGCATTGAACCTTAGGCAATGAGTTAAATTTGTAGAGGAAGTTGTTTTGATGATCCAATCTTAGATAACTAAATTAGGGATGAGATTGAATATTTGTTGGTTGTCTATTTTCAACCAAGGTAATAGTCTGATGGAGAGCCCAAAGATATTGGCTTCTCCCAGAGTATGTTTTGAGAAATTCCACTTGTGATGTATGTGTATGATATCTTAGATCAGTATAGAACCCGAAGAGTATATGCATTGAGTGTGTATGTCCCAAATGTTTGTGTATACTCAAAGTTTTTTTGCAAACGTTTTTGATAAATCTCTCTTGTAAAACCATTGGTTTTGAGTTATCAATTCTCCAACATGATGAATTGGTGTGGACACGATGAAGAGTGTCTTGATATTTGTATCGTAGGTGCAGGCGTAGGTGTAGTCGTAGGCGTAGACATGGAAATAGGCGTGGATATAAATCGTAGGTAAGCTGCATAGTGAGATTTTGATAGCGGTACCTTTGATGATTGTTTCGGTTCTCAATCGAGGTAGCTATAACAAGATGAATGGATAATGTTGAGCTTGGATTTTAATTTGAGTTCGTCTTAGCTGGTAGTCATGCCACGAGACTTTTCCGCAGTTTTTTATGGGCATGTATGATTGAATGTAATACATGTATGCATGTTTGATATGATTATGCTTGATGTATGCATGATGTATGGTATGTATGCTTGATATGATGATTTTATGAATTGAAATGATGCGATGATTGATAAATGCAATACCCATGTTATTTGAACTAGGGATGTCACCATAGAGTATCAAATGAGACCTATTTTTCCTGAAAAGCCATGACACTTAGGAGCAGGGCTTTTGAAAAGATGTGCCAGACAGGAACTGGGCTTTGCACCAATATCCATATGGTTTCTTTGGTGGCTTGGAAAGGTGAAACGGATAGCGAGGTCACTAATATCGGTAAGGTCACTAGAAGACATCAATCAGTTGATTGGAAATTGTGAGGTTGCTCACGACTTTTACATAAGAATGCTTATGTATGAATGATTGTATGTAAGGCTGCTTACGATTTAGTTTGATGAAGAATGCTTGCATGATAGGCTCACTGGGAGGTATAGTCAAAGAGATGTTCGGAGATTGCAATAGTGACTCCCCTAGAAATTGATTCAGGATTTTTATGGGGGTCCTAAGTCTTGGCCAATGATATGTTATGTATGTATGTAGATGCAAGTGTTAATGAGTAGAATGACCGACCAATGTATGTAATGAACGAACTGGATATGCGTCATTCGATGTTAGAATTTTGATGCGCCAATGAGAATTGGGCTTAAGGGTAGATGTCGAGTGATATTAAGCTCTTTGTTAGATCCATGCTGTCAGAATTCATCAGCCGGTTGAAATGATAAGTATAACTTTCTTCTGGATCAAAGTAAACTAATGAATGCATGACAATGATTTATGAAGATTTGTGTGCTTTTGATTGATGCCCCTATGATGGGTCGTGGATGATTATAGCATAGAGGTTTGTTTATGAAAAAAGGTTGCTTATCATATGATGGTTGAATATTATGCTATCATGATTTCCTGATACCCGATTTGAACTTTGAAGATTGCTGATATAAAGATCCACTAGAGATTATGAACGTGCGCAAGCAGCTTGCCCCTATATGGAATAGTTGGATCTTTGAGGAGACTCTCATGATTATGAGCTTGGAAATAGTTTGATCATAATATGAATGACCCCACTATTTTGCATTATGCCCCTGATCAAAAGACTATTGAAAATGCTTAGCTTTGATGAACCATTTTGGATCTACTCCTTTTGGTCGAGCCTTGCAGTAGTTTTCCCCACCATTCGAATTTTGATGGAGGTGCCCTTCAATCTCCTGGATCTGGAGGAAGTACCCTCAGAAAGAACTTATACCTCACCATGAACTTGACATAGATCACCCCAAGTATTCGAAGCTTGAAAAGTTTGTACTCGAAGTTGCTTGAATGGGATTTTGGACCCTACGTGTGATAGGATGAACTTGGTATATACTGCCCCAACATTTGAATCTTGGAAGGTTGCCCCTCAATCAAATCCTTGAGGGGTTTGTTAAAATGAAGAAACTGAGTCACACGCTATTATGATATAACTTGATTAAGGAATTCTTCTTCGAAAGGTATGCCCCTGATTGAATATTGCTTTGACTTAATCCAAGTTGATTGAATCTTGGAATGATCATCCCTTGCCAATAGTATCTTCATGTGATATACCCCCATGACCATTAGTTTCTGCCTCTATGTATAGGGTTCTTCTTTAGATGCTTTTCCCCTGGATAGGAGCGTTTTGGAGGTACTTCCTTTGATCAGACCTTATTTTTTAAATCTCCTTGATGCTAAGTATCTATTTGTAGATAAAAGTGTACACTTTGAAAAGTAATTTTGTTTTATGCCCATGCAAGTTTTGAAATTTATGTTTGAATAGAAATGGATGATTAGAGATAGATATTTGAAGAAGCAAGGTGATTAGTAATAAATTTAACAAACACAGGAGTCAGTTTAACACGATATTCACCGAATATGCTTTCATAGTTAACCTTGCTTCAATTAGGACTTTTGAAGGTTGTAACGTGGCCATGGTTCGTGGTTTAATAAACAAAAGATATAAGGATCAAAATTTATTTAACCCACCCCAATATCCTTGATGTTCTTCAATCCTAAGTCCAATTAATCCAATAGATGCATTTAATCCCCAAGAGAAATTTCACAGTCGCACAGATGATAAGAAGCATAGATAAAGTTCAAGCATTGATGAGAAGCATGGATTTGATAAGATCCAAGTGTTGATGAAAATCTTTGATGGTTCTTGAGGCGGAAGTCACAAGAATTTTCTCCAATTTTTTTATTTTCAAACCCTCATTTTGCATGGACCAATTATTTTGAATTTTCCGGTCCATCGGGATGCCCTAACTTTTGCCTACATCAAGTTTTGATTTCCTTTGACTTAGCGGGCTTCTTTTTTTTTTGAATTTCTTCCTCTTTTTTTTTTTTTACTTCTGATATTGAAATTTTGTGACTGCCACGCTAATTTTTTTAAGCTTCATTTTCATCGTCTCCTCGATCTTGATTGATGTATTGAGGAGAAAGACATTGTGGACATTGTGTTTGTTGATTCCTCAATCTTGGATGATGAACGCGGGGAAAATGATGTGCCAAAATCTTTCCTTATATTTTTTACTCAATGATGTATCGAGGGAAGATGTACATTTGAAATTTTTGTTTAGATAAATCACTTCTCTTGGGAATAGAATGTGCCATTTCATTAATTGAAAGACTACCCTACCCATGGTTAAGATTAAGGTTTTTTTTTTAAATAGAAAGAACTCCGAGTTCTGGCTCGAGGGGGTTAACTACAGATTATCTCCTTATATCTCCACTATTTAGGAAGTGAAACAGTGCCTTACATCGTCAGTGCAGTCTTACATTGAAAGCATACGTCATACAAATTCAGTTATTTTATATTCATCATTCTCCCTCGAAGTTTGTTAAATTTAATTTGAAAATGGAAAAGAAGAGTGGAAAATGGAAATTCAATGATTATTTATGGAAAGTGATGATCGAGTGAAATGAATGAATTGACTTCAAAAACATGCATGCTCATTTTATTAGAATTACTAATCAAAAGATACAAATTTACACCAAATACAACTTAGCAACTTGGAAATTAAAATTTGAAATTTATAAAGTTTAATAATCCTAAAGAAGAGATTATTTGTTGATCCATTTGACTTTAGGAGATGCTTCATAGTTCTTGGACTTGTCAGAGCATGGGGGTGACCCTTGACTCTTCTTGGGCATACCAATTCTATTGATATGGCAGTTACTCTTGATGTAGAGGAATCACCAATGGTAGTGGTATTTGAGGCGTTGTATAGGCTTGTAGTTGTCATTGTGAAGGGCTGCCTTCTCTCTCCAATAATACTTGTAGGACCAAGCTCCATTGAGTCTCCAATAGATAATCTTCTTTTTCCACAGTTTCAGACATTCTTGAGTTTTTTGCGAGTACCAAGAAAACATCTAGCATATGGATAATGGTTAGATAAGGGCGAAGGTGGAAATACATGAGATACAAATATATGAATGTATGAAAATGCATGGGTGTGCAAAAATGCTTTTGGATTTTGGTATGCAAAAAAGTTTCATGGATATGCAGTGTGGCGCTAACGTAGTATGAGGGTAAATGTAGAGGTACCTTATATAGGTATGATGATGGAAATGATAATATCCTACACTGTCTCAGAGATTGAGACAAGCATGAACTCCTTGAGGATAAAGATGGTGATGGAAACGCGGGTATCCTACACTGACTCAGAGATTGAGACATATAGGAATTCCTTAAGGATTAAGGACCATAGAAGACGAAGAAGATTCCTATAAGATAGGGGTTGTAACTGAGAGACGAGAATTTCTACAAGTTAGGAATTATGATAGACTAATGGGCAATTAGGGAATCCCTACCGGCTAGGGGTTATGGCTTATGAAAGATAAACCCTACAGGCTAGGGATTGTAGTATACCAAAAGTAACCCTTGCAGGTTTAGGGATAGTGGAAATGAGATTATATGAATGGTATCCTTAGAAGGTAGGCTCCTAGTTTTGGCCTAGGGATATTCTACCCTCCCCATAAGGTGGTTTCCTTTACGGTATCATGAATAACACTAGAGGGAAAGGTACAAGGGCCTCCTTTAAGTGGAGCCTCTTCGCAGACCAAAACTTTCGTCTCTAGGTCATGGAAGGTCTCATCATGAGATTTTGGTTTAAAGGTCGTACAAAGAGTCATAGGTGTCATTCCAAAGTCCTACTTCCCAAGAGGATGTCTCTTGAGAAGTATTCCTTTTGCGGAATTCCATCGACTCTAGGAGAAGTCGTCACATAAACTCATAGGGCTGATGTAACCCCTTGGCTAATAGACAAACCTTCTTTCTAAGGATTTTCGAAAATAATTTTGCAAGAAATTAAATCCCACCACAAATATAATATAATATAATGAAAAAATAATAAGCAGAAATAAATAATTAAATAAACAAAGCAAAATAAAGAAAGAACCCAAAAATAGAAGAAAAACCCTAAAACCTAGGGGAAAGGCTTATAAACCTAGGGTTGAGTCTCCAGTAGAGACGCCAGTTATTGCAACAAGTTTTTAAATCAGAGTCGTTACCGTTAATTTTTATCCTAAGGAAGGGAGTATAAAGGAATAACCCTAAAAAGTTAGGATATTCTAGGTTTAGACTCGATTCTAGATGAAGGCAAGGTGTTAGGAACCCCTCATCTACCTTGTTCACAAGGATACTAGGGTTAGAAACACAATTTTAGGAAAAAAAGGGTTTTAATATTTTTTAGGGAAAAAATGGTTTTAATATTAATTAGGGGAAAATGGGTTTGGATTTTAGTTAAGGGACTCGCCACGATTTTAATCATATGCCTACGTATCCTCTTAGGAGGAATCAGAGTCCCATTTCATAGTTCGCGGTTGTTGGGTTGATGTTTTTTATAAGATCACATAGAATAGCTTTTGAATTAACCTTGAACCTTGTCTGAGTTGAAAATTGTGTAATGGTAGACGCGGTTGGTAGTTTGATTCGAAGGCAATGCTATTTAACCCTTTTTTTAAAGATGTTTTGGGTTTTGTTATGTTAGTAGAAAAATAGTTTGAAATTGGTTAGCTGTTTTAAGTTTTGATATTAAGGCCCAAGTTCAGAAATTGAACTTGGCCCGGTTTCTTAGAAGGGGTGTGAATATTAAGACTGAGTGGTGTATTAGAAGAAAATCTGGACCCAAAGATATTTTGAGCCCATATTGGATGATGGGTACGTTTTGTAACATGGTAGTCAAATAGGAGGGTCTGGAAAGTAAAGACTCAAGTTCAGATATTGAACTGGGCCCAATTAAGCGGGGGGTTTAGATTAAGTAGGATTTTAATTAAAAAGTTTGATTTTTTAAATTCTTACAATAAAAATTTAATAGAGTATAATACACCAATTAAATCTAATTAGCCTAATAATTATATAACTACATTAATTATTTATCAACAAATTTAAAGCTAATAATAAAATCACCCATATTTGTGTTTGGACATTTTTTATAGACTAAATTAAGCAATTAATGAAATTAATATTTTATATCCTTTTTTAGAATAATAAAATAATTAAATAGAATGATTAGTAAATTAAATATGAAGGGATTGTTACCAAATATCTATATCCTAATTTAAACAAGAGTTTGTGTAAAAAATAAAATAAAATAAAAATAACAAATGAAAGAAATTGAAGAGATTACCTTTCACGTGACTTTATCTTTATTACTATCATCAAGTTTTCAAAACACTAATCAATGGTGGCTAGACACGTGGCATTTAATTAAAACAAAAATAAGAAAAAAAAGTAAAGAGATAACACAAATACATCCAAGAGACCAATATTTTCTCTTTCACCCGTGCCCCTTTTTTTCGTTCATAACTTTTACAGAAACAATAACAATAAGAAAATCTCTCTTCTTCATAGTAACAAAATTAACACTTATGTACAACAATCAAAACCGAAACATAAATATAAAAAAGAAAGGAGATACTTATAGTGGTGGTGGCCGCAATTGGAGGGTTTCCGAAGGGACTTCATGTGTTGGTGCGTGGAAGCTTCACCAAAACATGGTTGTGCATTTTGTGTGTGGTTGATAAAAAAATTGTTGATAAATTCTGGATCTGTGAAATTGTTGATAAAACAAAATACTGCATATATATATATATATATATATATATATATATATATATATATATATATATATATATATATATATATATATATATATATATATATATATATATATATATATATATATATATATATATATACCAAGAAAGAAAACCATGAGAAAATATCATTATATGGTTAAATAAAACAACAACAATAATTAAAAAAAATAATCAAGAGGTCTCATATGAAATCATCGGTCAAAAAATAGTAAAACAAACACCAATAATATTGAGAAGAAAATTTGAAAAGAAAGTGTGTGTGAAAAGTTGTTGTGAGAAATTCTGGATGTCTAAGAAGTGTGAAAATAGGGCCTATTTATAAGTGAAAATAATTAAGTTAAACCTCATAAAAGGAAATTATCCAATACCCAAATCCCAACTTCTTATCTTGACTAGCAAGATTAAGAATCTGGACGTATTTGTGTTCAGGTACAAAATTTAATATAGAGAAAAATTTATATGAAAAGATTTTATTTATTTATAAGGTATTTTGATTAGTTTTAAAACAAAATAATTATTTTAATAAAAAATAACATTTTTAAAATATAATAAATAAATAAATACGAAAATAGTAATTTAATAATAAAAAATATGATTTTTATGGTTAGAAATAACTGAAAATGAAAAAAATTAGTAACAATAAACAACATATTTATTCAAAGTGTACCAAGTGAGATTTGAACCCGTGACCTTCTGCTTGCAAGTGTTTCTTCCTTACCAACTATGCTATGTTACTTATTTGAAATAAAAATCCAATTGAAAGTATATGAAAGGTTAAGAAAATATCTATTTATTCAAAAACACAAATGATCTGAAATAAATTATTATATTTTTAAATAGGTTTGGAAGCGAATATTTATAAAAATCAAATATTATTATAAAAACAATGTTTAAAATATTTTTGACTGTACTTGAGAATGAACATCTATAAAAAGCAAATAATATTATAAAAGCAATGTTTAAAATATTTTTGACTATAGAAATAAAAGGGCGGTCAATTTTGGGGAATGACACCATTCTGTCAAGATTATAATTCAGGGAAGTCACTTCACTTTACAAACTAGAGATAATTATCAGATGCTCTTTCCTTTCTGCCTTCAGCTGAGTTATGAGAGCTTTCTATTTCTCCCCTTCTTGGCAAACTTCTGCACTCCTGAGACACATTTCTCTGTACAAGGCAGCTAACTCATTAAAGGTTAGTTCACCATGACTTAATTCTTCATCATAAACATATTTTCCTGTCAATGCTTTAACATACTTGGCAAATTCCTCTTCAAGATCACTCTCAAAGTCCTCTTCAGACCAAGTAACAGATAGATTCTTCTTCTGTCTCTTAAGATATGTAGGACATTCAGCTCTAATGTAACCAAAACCTTCACATCCATGACACTATTCCCTTCCCTTGAGTTGATTTTTCTTCAGCCCTTTTTCTTACAAACTCATTTGACTTATGGATGTAAGATGAGATATACTTGACATTTGATCTTGGGTTCCTATCCATCTTCTTTATCACTCTGTTTAATTGTCTTCCAAGCAGAACTAAGGCATTAGATATTCCTTCATCGATATCCAATTCATAGTCCTCCTCTTCATCTTCAATATTGGTTACAAAAGCTATGCTTTTGTTTTTCTTTTAAAATCTTTCGTTGATGCTTAATTCAAATGTATGAAGGGATCCAACAAGTTCATCCATTATATTCTTGTCAATGTCTTGTGCTTCTTCTATGACGGTCACATTCATATCAAATCTCTTATGCAGAGACCTAAGCATCTTTCTCACAAATTTGTCTTCGGGTATCTTTTCTCCCAAAGCACTGGATGTATTAGAAATCTCAAGAATGTTCATATGGAAGTCATTAATACTTTCATCATCCTTTATTCTCATATTTTCAAATCTGGTAGTGAGCAATTGAAGTCTTGACATATTAACTTTGTATGTGCCTTCATGGGTAGATTGAAGAATCCCTCAGGCATCCTTAACAACTTCACATGTGTTTACTAATCTGAAAATGTTCTTGTCAATTCCATTGAATATAACATTCAAGGATTTAGAATTTCTAAGTGCAATTTCATCCTCTTCTTTAGACCAATCTTCTCCCGGCTTTAACATAGAAATATGTTCTCCATCTTCTCCTAATTTTACAGGGTGTTTCCATCCTTTTAAGACAGCTTTCCAAGCCCTGTTGTCCATATATTTTAGAAAGGCCACCATATGTGGTTTCCAATAGTCATAATTTCTTCCATCCAGAATGGGTGGTCTGTTCATAAATTCTCCTTCCTTGTCCAAAGTACCAAAAAGTATCTTCTCTAGATCTCACTCTGATATAGAGCAGGATGTCTGCTCTGATACCAATTGAAATTCTGGTATCAGATATGTGATGTCGAAGGAGATGTCACGACACAAATATCTGAGGATAATATAAAATGTAACAATATTAAAAGCAGTAAAAACACAAGGGATTGTTAACCCTGTTCGGTGTACAACAACACCTACTATGGGGGCTTCCAAGCCAGGGACAAGTCCACTAAATAGTATCAATTTATAGACCCTTAATAAATAACCAGTTTACGATCTAATCAATTAATCACTACTCGTGTTATACTTCTACCTAAGACACATCTAGGAATGAGGCCCTCCTCAAATCCCTTCAATCACTAACAGTGAAAACAACAGATTTATCAAGTTTGAAAAACTTCAATCATTCAATACTTAAAAGCTTATGAATGATCCACAACTTACAACTTAAATTAAAATTCAAGTATTGAACCAATACTAGAGTGTATTACAATTAAAAGACTTAGACTTCTAAAACGCACAAACTATATTTTTCTTCAAATGTTGCAACAATACGAATAAGGATGCAAGTCCTTATAAAGGCGTAGAATCTTCTTTATGGGCTTGGGCTGAAAAACCAATATTGCAAAAATATTGAATCCCTTAAAAATCTCCATGAAAGTAGGCCAAGATATAAACCATAAAGATGAGACAGATTGAAAAATATTCCTCCATATTTTTCGCAAGTTATAACCCACAAATCCTGAATAAGGCGCTCTTAAAAACAGGAAACAGAAAATATGAAAACACGTTTAGATCAGCAGGAAGATGTTAAGACCTCTACTTTGACATCATTCAAAATCAATTTAGATGTTTTACTTCAAATATCAAGACATTAAGCAAAACATTACTAAGGCAATATTTTACCAAAATTGCTGCCAATAAACACTTACAGTTGTAGTTGATACATCCCTTTGTTCCTATAAGTAAAACATTAGGAAAATCACCACAACTGAATATGATCTCAATGCCACCATAAGCTCTGTCATACCAAGTGATCTCACTCTCAATAAGTTTGATAACTCTCTATGACCATCTCAACTTGTGATTGTTGAAAAAGAACGAAATTGTCTTCAGGAGGTGATCCACAAACCACATCTCTAATACAACAACACAATAAAGAATTGTTACACTTTTCTTCATATGTCTCAAGTATTGATAGTAGTACACGTTAGCCAGCAGAATAAGAATGTGATTCTTTGTCCGGAAGACACTAATGGAAGTGAAATTCTGGTATCAGATATGTGATGTCGAAAGAGAAGTCACGACACAAATATCTATTTACAAGCAAGGTGTAGTAAAATCAATAGAAGTAAAAACACAAGAGATTGTTCACCCAGTTCAGTGTACAACAACACCTACTTTGGGGGCTACCAAGCCAGAGACAAGTTCACTAAATAGTATCAATTCATAAACCCTCAGTAAACAACCTGTTTACGATCTAATTACTTAATCACTACCCAAGCTAAACTTCTACCTAAGACTCACCTAGGTATGAGGCCATCCTCAAGTCCCTTCAATCACTTACGGAATTAATAAGTTTGAAACACTTTAATCATTTAATGCGTAAAAGCTTATGAATGATACACAACTAACAACCCAAATAATAACTCAAGTACTTAAACTAATACTTAGAGTGTATTAAAATACCAAGCCTAAACCTCTAATAAGAAAGAAAGTATTCTTCTATAAAAATTGCTTGAGTTTAAATAAGGTAACGAGTCCTTATATATGTGCAACTTTGGGCTTGGGCTTGAAAACAAATATTCAAATCTTTCGAATATTTCCATAAAAACAGGTTAAGATGCTATTTGAAAAATATTCCTCCATATTTTTTGCAACATCTAGTTCATAAATCCTGAGTTATGGAGTGCTGGAATTCAGGAAACAAAAGACTTAACTGATTTTGGACTGAGATCAGTTCAGTAGGTAGATGTCAAGACATCTGCTTTGATATCATTAAAAACAGATTATCTCCAAAAGTTAATACATTTAGAAAAACATTAACAAGTCTTGTTTTTACTAAAATTGTTACCAATAAGCACTTACAAACTCCCCCTTTGGCAAATTTTGGCTAAAAAATTGTTAGAGTATTTTATCAGAGCAGCAACACAATTATCAGAGCATTATCAGGGCAGTAGCAAGCAAGGCATTCAAAACATACATTCAGTTAGCAGTTAGCTGTTAGCACAGCGAGATGTCTAAACATCATCTGGGACATGAGGCTCCCCCTAAAGTATCGAGCTCCCCTCAATCAATGGTCAGTGGTCAATCAATGGTTAGTGGTTAGTCAGTCAGTCACTCACTTTCTCTCCCCCCTTTTAGTCATAATATGCAAAAGAAAAGATGTAATCAAAGGAATATCAGTTCTAGGGTACAGACCATAAAATTCAAATGTCAAGCAACTGTAAGTGCCAAAAAAAAGAAAGAAATTATTCAGAGAAACATAAAATAGTATAACTGTCATCCTGACCAGTTGACTTGGTTGAACCAGAACTTCTTTCCTCACTGGAATCTTCACCTTCAGAGCTCACTGCATCATCAAGGTTGCTATCCTTTTGTAGGTCCTTGATCATCTTTTTAAAGACTAGCTTCCTAGATGAGCTCATTCTAATCATATCATCTAATTCCTTGCAATCTTCCTTCAGTTCATTGATCATATCATCCTTAGTAGAGGTCTTGTTAGAAGGAGCAAATGTTAAAACAATGTCTCAGATATGTTTTCTAGAAAAGAGCTTAAAGTTAAGGGTCAAGGAAGACTCCCTTTTGCATACAACATCATTTTCACTTAGGATTCCAGGATGCTGATTTAGGATAATTCTACAGAGGAGGGAAGGAAAAGCAATTGGCATCTTGATGGCACAAGTTCCTGCATGTTTGATGGTCTGATCAAAGATATAAGTCCCATAATCAAAAAGTGTTTGGTTTCCAATAGCATAAATGAACTTTCCTAAACCAATGGAGATGGTTGAGGCGTGATTAGTAGGGACCCAATTTGCAGCTCCAATCCTGTGTAAAATGGAATATTTTACACTTAGTTTGCTGACAGGAAGTTTGTTTTTCATTGGCCACTCATTTACTTGATTGGAAGTAATGACTCTACATACCTGTAACTTCCAGCTCACAACAGACATCTTCAGACCTATCTAGAAACTTGTTTATAATGGCAGGAGAAAATTCAAAACACTTTCCTTTAACAAAAAACTTTCTATATTCCTTACTCTTATGGTCAGCACAGTCAACAGGAATATTAACAATAAACTCCTTAACAAGAGTTTCATAGCAATTTGCAAACCTGTTGACTATTTTTATCAGTCCAACAAAGGAGATCAGCTCCATGATTTCCTTACACTCTAAGGAACCAGCTCCTAGCTCTCTCTCTATGGAAATCCTTATTTAATACACATACTTCCACTTTTCAGCATTCCCAATAGAGTGAAAGGAGATGTTGTCAAGTGGGGCATCAGGAACCCTAACAGATAATTTCTTAGTTGCATACTTTTTTATAGGAGAGATGTCAAAGACATCTTGCTCGACATCATACTCAAATGCAATCTCTTCAACTAGAAAATGTTTTTTATTACTCTTGGACCTTTTTACAACATCCTCATCATCAACAGAGGTAACATGTCTAACTTTTCTCTTGCTAGAAGGAGGGACCACTTTACTTCCTACTTTTGGGGGTCCATACATGGTTTTCTTCTTGATAGTCTTGGGAGGGGTGTGATGCTTGCATCTTTCACTATCCTGGACTTTATCCTTCTAGCAATACTAGGTACAATGTTAGTGATGAGCTCATTATCAAAGAGCTCTTCAACATTGATAACATCCACAACATTGTGACATTCTCCATCCTTGGAGGCAACATCATTTTCTTCTACATTATGATCATCTTGATCAACATTTTCTTCTTCCATATCTTTTAGGCCAGAGGTAGCAAGTTTCTCAAGTTTTCTATCAACAACAACATTCTTGGTTGATTCTGCAACATCATTTTTGGATGATTCAGTAGCATCATTCTTAGGGTTACATCCTTTGTCAGCTGGAGGGGTCATGCGAGCAAGGGGATTAGAAATCCCAGGAACAACAAATCCTTCATTTAAAACTCTATCCACAAGCCTTCTGATGCTTCTATTAACATTGATAGCTTTTTCTTTAGTTCAATTGTCAGTAGCAGAAGATGAGTTTCCTTTATCATCTTTTGATTTCTTGGCTGGTGAAGATCTAGGTTTCTTGACCTTTTTATCAAGCGGAGGGATCATTGATAGAGGAGTAACATCTAGTACTCTGTCAAGAGAAAGGTTTTCATTTGCAGATTTTGAGGAAGATGATGTGTGATGTTGAGACATGTTTGAAAAATTTCTGGCACAAAGATAAGGAATGGCAAGGGTCCTTCTTCTGTTGAGGAGAATGAAGAGTTTGTGAAAGTAGAGAGAGGAGAAGTTGTAGTGTGTGGGAAATAATTTTAGGCAGTCTTGTAATGATTGTTTTCTAAAATTTATGTGTTGGAAACACAAACAATATAATATCACTTTTATGATATTCCCACACACTTTTAATTTCTACAAACCCTCATATAAACATATCCCTAATTTTCCTCTTAAATTATCAATTTTATTAGCATCCAAGGCCTTTGTGAATATGTCAGCCAGTTGTAATTCAATGGCTACATGTTCTAAGGCCATAAGTTTTTCTTCAATAAGCTCTCTTATGAAGTGATGGCGGATGTCAATATGCTTGGTCCTGCTATATTGAATAGGATTCTTTGAAATGTTTATGGCGCTTAAATTGTCACAGAATAATGTCATGACATCTTGTTTGACATTGTGTTTTGTTAACATTTGTTTCATCCAAACAAATTGAGAACAATTGCTTCCTGCAACCATGTACTCAGCCTCAGCAGTGGATAGAGACACACAATTTTGCTTCTTGATGAACCAAGATATGAGGATGTTTCCCAGAAAGAAGCATCCTCCTGATGTACTATTTCTATCATCAGCACTCCCTGTCCAATTAGCATCACAAAAACCAGTTAAGGAAGAATTTGATCCATGAGAGTACAACATCCCATAGTCACTTGTCCCATTCACATATTTGAGAATCCTCTTTACATGGTTGGCATGGCTAACTTTGGGATCGGCCTGATATCTTGCACACACTCCTACAACAAAGGCAATGTCTGGTCTGCTAGCAGTGAGATATAGAAGAGCTTCCTATCATGCTTCTGTAGAGACATTGATCTACACTCACTCCTTTTTCATCTTTAGTCAACTTCAAGTCTGTGGGAGCAGGGGTTCCTTTGTGACTTGCATTCTCCATCCCAAAATTATTTACTATATTCTTGGCATATTTGCTCTGAGATAAAAATATAGAGTCTTCCATTTGCTTAACTTGCAGGCCAAGAAAATAGGTTAGTTCACAACTAGACTCATTTCAAATTCACACTGCATCTACTTGACAAAATGTTGAACCATCTCATTTGACATCCCACCAAATACAATATCATCAACATAGATTTAAGAAATCATAATCTTCCCTTCTTCTTCCTTGAAAAAGAGAGTCTTGTCTAAGCCACCTTGCCTATATCCATTTTCCCCAAGGAATATTGCCAGCCTCTCATACTAAGCTCTTGGAGCTTGCTTCAATACATACAAGGCTTTCTTCAGTTTATAGACATGTTTAGGAAAGCTTAGATCAACAAACCATTTTGGTTGCTCAACAAAAACTTATTCATTCAGGTATCCATTCAAGAAGTCACTTTTTACATCCATTTGAAACAATTTAAATTTCAAAATGCATGCAACTCCTAAAGAAATATGATTGATTCAAGTCTAGCCACAGGAGCAAAGGTTTCATCAAAGTTCACTCCTTCAATTTGAGTGTATCCTTGAGCAACTAACCTTGCCTTATTTCTAGTGACCACCCATTTTTCATTAGATTTAGTCTTGTATACCCATCTAGTGCCAATCACATTTGTCCCTTCAGGTCTTGGGACCAGATCCTAAAGATCATTCCTACTAAATTGTTCCAGCTCCTCTTGAATAACATTAATCCAGAACTCATCAGTTAGGGCGTCTTTGACATTCTTAGGCTCAATTTTTTATACAAAGCAAGAGTTAGAAATTCCTTCTCTTGATCTGGTAGTAACTCCCTTGTTTGGATCTCCTTTGATGAGCTCCTTAGGATGATCTTTCTGAATTCTGATTGAAGGTCCTTTATTGAGCTGGCTAGGCTGGGGATCTTCTTTTGGAGTATTAGAATCAATATTTGTGTCATTTGATTAAGTTGGACTATCAGGCAAAGATGTTCCAACATATTCTGAGACATCTTCTTCAACATTCGATCCTTTATCATAAATAGTGACATTTATTGACTCCATCATTACTTTGGTTTTAGAGTTAAACACTTTGTATGCTCTGCTGTTTGTAGAGTGTCCTAGGAATATTCCTTCATCACTCTTGGGATCCATCTTCCTTCTTTATTCGCGATCAACTAAGATGCAACATTTACTTCCAAAAACATGAAAGTATTTTACACTTGGTTTTCTTCCCCTCCATATTTCATACAGAGTAGCTGAAGTGCCTTTCCTTAGAGTGACTCTGTTATGAATGTAGCATGCAGTATTTATTGCTTCAGCCCATAAATGGTAGGGAAGCTTCTTAGCATGAATCTTGGCTCTGGCAAATTCTTGGAGAGTCTTATTCTTGCATTCTACAATCCCATTATGTTGAGGAGTAATGGGAGAAAAGAATTCATGGTTGATTCCTTCAGAGGAGCAAAATTCATCAAATTTGGTGTTCTCAAATTAATTTCCATGATCACTCCTGATTCTTATGACATGACTTTCCTTTTCTCTTTGAAGTTTTTGATAAAGATATTTGAATACTTCAAAAGTTTCTGATATTTGTCTAATAAAGATTATCCATGTGTATCTAGAATAGTCATCTACAACAACACATGCATACTTCTTACCACCAAGACTTTCAACTTGCATAGGACCCATCAAATCCATGTGAAGAAGTTCCAATACTTTTGATGTAGTAAGATGTTGAATATTCTGATGTGACATCTTAGTCTGCTTTCTAATTTGACAGTCACCGCATACCCTTCCTTCTTTTATCTTGAGCTTAGGAATTCTCTTCATACCTTTCAGATGCAAGTGCCCTAATTTTTGATGCCATAGTTTAACATCATTCTCTTTGGCTGAAACACGTGTTGAGGAGAGGTTTAACTCTTGAGGAACCCATAGATAACAATTGTATTTAGATCTGATTCCTTTCATGACAACTTCATTCTTTTCATTGCACACTAGACATTCTTCTTTATAGAAGTTAACTTTGAATCCTTGATCACATAGTTGGATTATACTTATTAGATTAGCTGTTAACCCTTTTACAAGGAACACATTATCAAGTTTAGGAACTCCTGAACAGTGAAGCTTGTCAACACCTTTGATTTCTCCTTTTGCTCCATCACCAAAAGTCACATAACTGGTGGAATGAGATTTGACATCCACCAACGGATTTTTGACACCTGTCATGTGTCTAGAATAACCACTGTCAAAGTACCAGTCATCTTTGGTTGATACTCTGAGAGAGGTGTGGGAAATGAGACTTATAACATTGGACTTAGGAACCCATTATTTCTTTTTTTTTTCTATTTTGGGGAATCTTATCATTTTTTGGAGGAGGAGAATTTTTAGGATACCCATAAAGCTTTAAATAGAAGGGCCTTATATGTCCAAGCCTTCCATAGTGATGACATTTCCAGGACTGGGGATTCTCTCTAGTGTGATTAAGCTTTTTCTTCCCATGATGTCCTTTCTTCACATGGGGTTTCCCAAGATGTTCTTTCTTATCATGATGTTTGCCCACATGTTGAGACATATGACTCAACATCTTTGGTTTAGCCTTGGCATGTGTGAAAACAGATGCATGCTGTTTTCCATGATGTTCATTCTTTATATGATGTCTGCCAGGATGTCCTTTCTTACCATGATGCTGAGAAATTTGATTCGACGTCTTTGGTTTAAGCTTGGAATGAGTGGAAACAGATGAAGGCTCTTCTGAGTTAGGTTCCTTTTTCTCATTGAAACCTAAACCACTGTTATCTCCTATCACTCTTCCTGCTTGGAGAATTTAATCCAATGTGTCAGACCCATTATTCAGCATCTTGAGAGATTTGACCATTCTATCAATATTTAAATTTAGAGAGGACACTTCACTTTCCAGATCAGGAATAGTTTTAAGGCGCTCTTCCCTTTCCTCCTTCAGCTGAGTTATAAGGGCTTTCTGTTTCTCCCCTTCAAGACATACTTATGAACTTTTGAGGTGTAATTCTTTGTATGAAGCATCTAACTCATCAAAGGTTAGTTCCCCATCACTAGACTCTTCATCAGATACATATTTAACTATCAATGCTTTCACATAATTGACAGATTCTTCAAGATCACTCTCTCAGTCCACTTCAGACCAAGTAACAAATAAATTCTTCTTCTATTTCTTTAGATATGTAGGACATTCAGCTCTAATGTGACCAAAGCCTTCACATTCATGACATTGTATTCCTTTCCCTTGAGAATTTTTTTCTTCAGCCCTTTTTGTTCCCATGTTAGAGGAGATGTTCTTGACATTTGACCTTTGGTTCATGTCCATTATTTTTATCACTTTATTAAATTGTCTTCCAAGCATGGCTAGTGCATTTGATATTCCACCATCTGAATCCAGATCACAGTCCTCTTCTTCATCTTTATTATTGGATACCAAAGTTATGCTTTTGTTTTTCTTCTAAGATATTTCATTTGTGCTCTATTCAAATGTTAGAAGGGATCGAACAAGTTCATCCACTTTCATTTTATCAATGTCTTGGGCTTCTTCTATAGCAGTTACCTTCATATCATATCTCTTGGGAAGAGACCTGGGCATCTTTCTCACTAATTTGTCTTCAGGTATTTTCTCTCTTAAAGCACTTAAAGCATTAGCAATTTCAATGATGTTCATATGGAATTCATTTATACTTTCATCATCTTTCATCCTTAAGTTCTAAAATTTTGTGGTGAGCAGCTGAAGTCTTGATATCTTAACTTTGGATGTGCCTTCATGAGTAGATTGAAGAATTCCCCATGCATCCTTAGTAACGTCACAAGTATTCACCAATCTAAAAATATTCTTGTCAATTTCATTGAATATGGCATTCAAGGCTTTAGAATTTCCAAGAGAAATTTAATCTTCTTCCTTAGATCAGTCTTCTTCCGGTTTTAATTCAGAAGTAGGTTCTCCATTTTCTACCAATTTGACTGGGAGTTTCCATCCTCTTAAAACAGCTTTCCAAGCTCTGCTATCTAAGGACTTTAGAAAGGCAATCATACGTGGTTTCCAGTAGTCATAATTGCTTCCATCCAGAATGGGTGGTCTGTTCATAAATCCCCCTTCCTTATCCATGTTACCAGAAAGTATCTTCCCTGGATCCCACCCAGATAAATAGCAGGATGCCTGCTATAATACCAATTGAAATTCTAGTATCAGATATGTGATGTCGAAAGAGATGTCACGACACAAATATCTGTTTACAAGTAAGGTGCAGTAAAATCAAAAGCAGTAAAAACATAAGAGATTTTTCACCCATTTTAGTGTACAACAACACCTACTTTGGGGGCTACCAATCCAGGGACAAGTTCACTAAATAATATCAATTCATAGACCCTCAGTAAACAATCTGTTTACGATCTAATCACTTAATCACTACCCAAGCTAAACTTCTACCTAAGACTAACCTAGGTATGAGGACATCCTCAAGTCTCTTCAATCACTTACAAAATTAATAAGTTTGAAATACTTCAATCATTCAATGCTTAAAAGCTTATGAATGATACACATTAACAACCCAAATAACAACGCAAGTACTTAAACTAATACTTAGAGTGTATTACAAATAACAAGCCTAAACCTCTAATCAGAAAGAAAGTATTCTTCTGTAAAAATTGTTTGAGTTTAAATAAGATATCGAGTCCTTATATATGCACAACTTTGGGCTTGGGCTTGAAAACAAATATTCAAATCTTTTGAAAATTTTCCATAAAAACTGGTTAAGATTTAATTTTAAAAATACTCCTCCATATTTTTCGCAACCTTTAGTTCACAAATCCTGAGTTATAGAGTGTTGGAAATCAGGAAACAAAAGACTTAACTAATTTTGGGTTGAGATCAGTTCAGCAGGCAGATGTCAAGACATCTTCTTTGACATCATTTAAAACAATTTTGCTCCAAATGTTAAGACATTTAGAAAAACATTAACAAGTCTTGTTTTACCAAAATTGCTGCCAATAAGAACTTACAGGAAGTAACATCAATGAAGCTATCCATATATGGAAATATGACAATGCCATAAATTAGAAGATCCAAAGCAGCACTAAAAGCTTTCCATTCCTTCTTCCCATGACAAACCAAATACCTTGCTTCCAAGACCTTCTTAGAGAGACCTATAATACCAACTTTAGTTTCAAAACTAGAAGTAAATTGCTTTTTGTCCCCAAATAAAGCAACATCTAGGTCTTGATGGCTAAGAGGTTCAATAGTACCGGTGAAAATACGTTTTTATCTTATTGAAATTCCAACATGAAGCTAAAACTCCTCTAGGATATGAGCTATCTGATAATCCTGGAAATTAATACAACACAATGAAGAATCAAATTCTATGCTAAAGCCCCAACTAGTTCATGATACACTTTTGTGGAGAGAATACCCAGAAGATTCCCATAACTTTCCTCAAATTTCTACTTGGTGAAAGGAGGAAGTTTTTCAGCTAAAGACCTCATACTTACAACATCAATAACCTTGAACTTGAGAGGAACAATGTGTTTTCTGCTAATATCCATGTTTGATATATGCTTACAATATGAAGTCAAACTCAAATCCTTGAAAACAAAAAGTACATGCTAAAGTTTTTTTAAATGATTGTGATGCAATGTGTTGTTTATGTTATGCATAGTTCACATGTAACTGTTTAACACAACACAAGTAGGAGTTTACAGGGTGGCCAAATATGGTTGACGTCTCCCTAACATTACCCTTATATCATAGCTCTAAGGGTTTATGATAAAATGTGTCCTAAAGTCATAAATCCCATTTGATGATAATATCAACGTAGCAAATTCTTCCCGGCCAATAATATGTTCAAGGGGTTCTACTCCAATTGAGGTATTTGGGCCAACCAAAAAAGACACTCATCCTGAAGGTTAATATTGCATAACTATCGACTCAGGTTATACATACGAGGTCATAACAACCAGTTAAGGGTTCTAAAAAGGTCCCTAAAGTTTACGACACATACTTAAAAATGTTATCAACCTAGCAAATTCTTGCCGACTAATAACACTCACAAATGATCTACTCTATACAGGGTCTTTGTACCTAACAAACAAGAAATTAGTCCATGTTGTACCCCAAAATTTGCCCAATCATTTTTACTCAAATCATACTCCTAGAGGTCTTCAATTGCTCAAGTTGACTAAGGATTGATCAGACAAATTCTCTCCTAAAGCAATGAACCTCAAACTAGGGTTTCACTCCTCATCAAGATGTTTGAGTTACAAGGGTCCTAAGTGGTTTCCATTGCCCTAATATGTACTCAATATCATTCATGCCAAGTTTCATGCCTTGCACAAGAAGTTTGCTCAGTCAACTGCTCAAATGCATGCAAATCAACTATGCCAGGTCAAAAGTCAACTATGACCCACATACAGTCAAACTTCAATATTTTTGGTCAACATCAACATTTTGAAGTGATATCCATCATTTGATCAAGGGTTGATCATGATTCCTCAAGGAATGTTCCTAATTCATCAAAACTCAAAAGTGGCTAAATTAGGGTTTCTATAGGAAAAGTCAACCAAACTATGACCAGGCATAACTTTCTCATACTTTATCAGAAATTTCTAATCCAAGGCTCATTTTGAAGATAATTCAATTCCCTACAATTCACCTTCATCCCTCAAGTTCTATAAATGCACTCATGAAATGATATAAATTCAGACATTATAGGTCATTTCAAAAAGTCAACAAAAACACCTTTTGGGTCAAAGCTCCTTACATGAACATGGAAGGTCCAATTGAGACGAAACCAAAGAGGTTGCTTAGGGGACATCATAAGATTTCTAAAAATTCAAACAACACCCTCTTAGGGTCAAAACTGAGAGAGATATGCATTGTCACAGTTGGCCATATTTGGAAATTTGCACAAAATCAACAACACCAAAAATTGCATTTTTTCTCACATGGGCCCATCTTTTCAAGATTGAATCTCAGTCCTAACATGGTCCACGACCTATGGGACCCACCATGCCTTATTTGTTTGTTTATTCAATTTATTTTGATTTTTATTCATTTAAAAATCAAATAAAATCAAATAAATCCAAATAAATCATATAATTTGATTTAGGAATGATTTTTGCATTGAACTTAGATCTCATATGTTGTCAATGGCCAAAACAAATCGTGCAAGCTCTAAAACAAGACGAAATCTCCAAATTTGGAAAGATTGGAATCAAAATTCATGACCATCATATCTTGGATTATCTTCTAATTCTATTACCCCAATTTGATTAAGTACATATACACAAGTGTTGTGAACCCTAGAAAACAAGTTTGATGCGCAGCCTGCATCTCTAAGAGAAAGAACAAAGACTAAAATTTTGGACAAAAAGTGAGAATCGGATTTCTTCCTACCAAGAGATTCAAGGACTTTGAAGGCTTGCAATCCATTCCTGGGCGTGTTTGGGAGCTATCTGAAGCATTACCACACATCAACACCTTCAGAAATAACATATATAGCAATCACGGTTTGCTCTTGTTCTTGAAATTTGTTTATGGAATTTATACATGATAAGCTATTTCTAAGTATATATTCGCGCTTGTAAAATCATTTAGAACGTGGTTGCATAATCAATTATGTGTTTTGATGTCTGTTTGATGGAATTCCATTGTTAGGGTTTATAGCTTCCTTTTAAGGCTTTTTGTTTTAGGTAAAATCAGGGCCAAAGATTGATACCACTGCATTCCAGAGATCAAACCCAATTGATCTGTGTAATTAGATTTGGTTTATATTGCCTGGATATGATTTTTGAAATGTCACAGGTTATAGCTATGGATTTTGTCTGTAGGTAAAAGTCTAGTACCTAAAACGACGGTCCTGCGAAGAAGATGATAGCGTGTCCAAGCATGGTTGGACAGTTTAAATCTCGCGCGTTTCTCTTATAATACTGACTCATTATCTAATATATTATTTGTTGTTTGTTTGTATCAATGAATGATCAGCTTGGCTCAGTGGAAAAGGGAAGAGGTTTTAAGACGCGCGTGTGTAGGAGGTCAGGGGTTCGACCCCTACCTCCTGCACATTATTTTTCTCACAATTTCTTTGCAAATTCCAAGTACCTCACGCCCAGGCCCATGCTATGCGCTTCCAGATCTTGTCCACTAGATCCATCATCAGTCCAGATCTAACGCATCACAAGCGCATCACACAGTGGGCTTCCAAAGGTGATCCCCACTGGATCAGGGTGCAGCCATTGGGCCAGCTATTCTGGGCCTAACAAATTCAACTCTGCACCCCCAGAATTACTTCTCATATTAGGCCCATTTAATTTTTGTTTTATTTCTTTAACTTTTTATTTATTTATTTTTAATTTCTTTAAAAAATATTTTTTTAATTAATTCTCAAAATCCTAAAAACACAAAAAATAGAATTAGGTTTTTTTCCATAAAATATTTAATTCCATTAATTAATTAGGTTAATTAGGATAACTTAAATTCTTTTTTTTCATAATTAAAATTAATTAGAAATTAGGTTAATTTTCAAAATTAATTTCTTTCTCAAAAATCTAAAAAAATATTCTTTCTTTATTCACTAATTAAATGCCTTTGAATTTAATTTCTAATTCCCCGTATTTAATTTTGTCACGTGTATTCTTTTTCCATGATTTGTTTTATAATTAATGTAATTGTGCCGAGTTTGTAATAGTTTTAACTTAGGTTTACTATTTTCATTTACTGTTTTGCCCAATTTTTTTGATTATGTAATCCCCTCCCCAACGCCTTGTAATAACTATGTTTAAATTTCTCTCATTTTATTTTCCGTCATTATAAACTGCTAGATGATTGATAATAGGATTGTATGCAAAAGATCATAATTTACAACAGTAGAAAACCCTAAATGTGCAAAGATAATAACTGAAAAACAAACACTTGCACATGCTCATTCCTAGGGTTTGCCCCACTTCGGTTGCCTTCGATAAACGGTCATGAAGTATAGGGAGTTTTAGTGGTTACCCCCTAGTCCCAAAAGATCAAAAATTCCCCATTCGAATGTTTCCTCAGAAAGATCTTTAGGACTCTAGGGTAACTACTAAGGTTTCCTAATCACTGCTTTAGTTATGGTATTCATTCCTTTCGATTGTCCCTCAAACTCCAACGATGGAGCTACCTACTCCTTAATAGTAGGATAACGCTGTCTAAAGAAAATAAGAAAATGAACAGTCATTTTCGAGTAGGTAGAAACTTTTAGGTACTTGCTCAAGCAAATATTTACACCATACACTTTCAAACAAACTTTTCAAACAATGTTTAAAAAAAACACTTTATCACACCCTTAAGGACTGATACAAGGGTTACCATAAAGTGAAACGCCACACTAAGGCAATTTCAAAACTTTTTAAAGCACACAAACACACAAAGGAAATTTAAAAATGAGCAAGTACCTAAGAGCCCATGGAAAACCATGGATGGAAAGGGTGCTAACACCTTCCCTTTCTATAATCTACCCCTCGTACTCAGAAACATATCGAAAAAGGTTTTTTCTGTTCTTTTTCCCATTTCCTTTGTTGGATGAAATAAAAGACAATGGTGACTCTTTCTTACCGTACATTTGCAAACAAAAAATGCAAACCAGTAGTAATAAAAACAGTCAGTTCTGCCACCATATCACAGAACTGGCGACTCTGTTGGGGAATACTGATAAAAAGTCGCGTTTACCTTAGGATCTAGGTCATTCTTAATTGCTTCTTTGGCTTGTCTTATTTGATTTATTTTTTAGGGTATCTGTTTGGGTTGTTTAGATCCTAAACCCAGATCGGGAAATTCCTTTTAGGTAAGTAGCAATAAACTGTGAGGGAGCTGTGTGGGGTATACCGACAAGGTTGAAACAGTAGCTACGTTGATGCGATACTTTGGTGTGCACCGGTAGCCCTTGAGTAATCAAGGAGAATACGGGGCCTCTGCATGGTATCATAAAGCGTCAACTGACTTTAGCACCTTAATTGACCAACTTTACTTTTAGGACATAGTTAGATAGCTGTCTTAGGTGTAAACCCAAAGTCGGTTGATACTTGATGCTACACTCATTGAGGTTTGACTCTTGAGTTTTGTTTGGTGGTAAGTCAATTGTATATGAGAATGAAATTTGGGGGAAAGATCAATGATATTGAGATCCCTTAGAACCCAGTTACTATATTTAGGACAGGTTAAACCAACCCAACTTCAAGAGGGTATACCTTAAAATCCATGCAAGCCTTAAACCTAAGGTATCTGTGTGATTTGCTTATGTTTACTATATCTGCTATATCTGAGCATAATCATGACATCATAACATAGCATATCATACTAACCATTTCAAGGATACTTAGGGTTTATTTTTGTCTTGTTTTGTAGGACATGGCCCTCGCCCGCAGATTCACTATCCAAGTCAGTCTGGTAAAGGTACCTCCTCAGCTTAAGGAGTTGGTATCAAGGGTTTCTGAAAGCTCTCCCTTCACTGAAAGACATGTTAAAATTCTCAGCTATGTCACCTCAAACCCTGATGAAGAAATGTTAAAAGTGCTCTTTCA
Source organism: Vicia faba (assembly GCA_948472305.1). NCBI lineage: Eukaryota > Viridiplantae > Streptophyta > Magnoliopsida > Fabales > Fabaceae > Vicia > Vicia faba. The sequence goes on along the minus strand of OX451737.1, from coordinate 1,601,487,546 downwards.
GTTCTTTGACCCTCTACATCACTGCTTCACTTTTCCAGATTACCAGTTAGTGCCTACTATGGAGGAGTTTTATCTGTTACTGGGGGTGCCTATCCTTAACAAGGTACCTTTCAATGGCATGGAAAGAGACCCTAAACCTAAAGATATTTCTAAGGTTCTATCCTTACAACGGTCTGGAGTAGTGGCAAATTGGGAAACCAGGAGAGGTGTCAAGGGTTTTTTGGCTAAGTTCTTGTTTGAGAAAGCTCATAATTTTTGGGATACCCTGGACCTACAAGCTTTTGAAGAGGTGTTAGCCCTTCTCATCTATGGGTTGGTACTATTTCTTAATCCGGACCAACTCATAGATGTGAATGCGGTTAAGGTTTTCCTGTCACACAATCCGGTACCTACTCTGCTTGGAGATATCTTACATTCTCTGCATACTCATACTATAAAGATAAGAGGGACCCTTCTGTGTTGCACTCCTCTTTTGGCTAGGTGGTCTATTTTTCACCTACCCCGATCCATATTAAAGAATGAACATGGTTTGAGATGGTTTCATAGGCTAATGACTCTTACACATTCAGGTATTCATTGGTGTCCTCGATCCTCGGAGAATGTTACCATCATTGACCGATGCGGAGAATTCCCTAATGTCCCTCTCTTAGGCATTAGGGGAGGAATCACTTACAATCCTTGTTTGGCACTGTGAAAGTTTGGATATGCGAGAAGGGATGGTCCTCATGATACACTTATCCAAGGAATCATCTTCGACTACGAGAATGATGCTCAGGGTTACCGTAAAAGGTTCATGCGAGCCTGGGGAATGGTACATAGAGTTGATAGCAAGACACTAGGGCACAAGAAGTAAATCCCTCTTGAGACTTACCTCAAATGGGTATGAGCCCGGGCTCAAAGTCTTATGATACCTTACCCTGCAATCCTACCTATGATTATGGAACCGGTTGCTGAAGGAGACACTCCTTATCTTGTTCTTCATCCTGACATGAAAACTGATCATGAGGTGTTACAAAAATCCTGGGTTCAACTTAAAGAGGAGCGAGATACATTTGAATCTCAATTCTATGCCAGCAAGAAGAAAGTCCTGGAACTCACTAGGCTACTTCAAGAAGAGAGGAATATAAACGCCTACATTGCACCAAAAAAGATGCGCTCATGGGAAACTTAATTTTCTTTTTGCTTTAAGTTTTATTTTGTTTGATTGTAAGCCTAAAAAGCACTCTTTGTAACAATTCAAACTTATTAATACAATTAACGTGTGTTTCTTTTGGTTAAGAAAATTTGAGCCTTTAAGAATCCTTGAAATCATTGCATATGCATATCATCCATGACATTGCATAAACAGGTTTCATAATAGGTTTCTCATCTTTTTCGCTGTCTATTTCAGCAATAATGAATTCTGAACAAAGTATTAAGGATCTCCAGGCACAAAATTCCCAATTTCAGCAAATGTTCGTAACTTTGGCTAAAGGGCAGGAAGATCTGAAGGCCCTTATTCTGAAATATAGAAAGAAGAAGGTGAAGAAGACTGTTGGTGTCCTGAATCTGGGTAGAAGATTCAGGGGACCGTTGAAGCAACTGATTGATCTGACCCTTCATCCAAAGAAGGGGAGAATCAAGAGGGTGAAACCAGGGAGGAAGACCCTAGTCCAAGGGTTTCTGAAAATGAATTTGATTACAATGATGAACAGTATCCTCCCGCTAAGGATAGATACAAACAATTAGAGGATCGTCTGAGCGCAATGGAAATCCAAAGAGTACCAGGGATGGATTTTGAAGAGATGGGTTTGGTATCTGGGGTTGTCATCCCACCGAAGTTCAAGGCTCCGGTATTTTCAAGCTTGTGGGTCCATTTATTTCAAGACAGTCTATCTGGGACTCAACTTGAGTGGTTTTATCAACTAGAGGGAATCAATGTCCGCAACTGGGAAGATTTGACCGCTACTTTTTATAAGCAGTATCAATATAACGCTGACCTTGCTCCTACATGTACTCAACTCCAGAGCATGTCTATGGGTGCAAGTGAAGGTTTTAAGGACTATGCACATAAGTGGAGATATTTGGCAGGGAGAGTCCAACCCCCTTTGTCTGATAGGGAGTTGGTGGACATGTTTCTTGGTACGTTATATGGTCCGTTCTTCAATCACTTGATTGGTAGCTCCTCAACTACTTTTACTGAGCTGATACTGACTGGACAAAGGGTAGAAGATGGGATCCAAATTGGCAAGATCCAGAAAGACACCTCTTCGAGTACAGTGAAAAATACATTCATGGGTAAGAAGGAGGTCAATGCTATTTATAATCCAAGAGGTCATAGCAGAACCGAACACCGTCCAACGATATGGGCTGTGATGATACCTAGGCCTGCGACTACTCAACAACGAAACAATCATCCAAGGGTAGAAAGACCTCTAAGGCAGTTCACCCGGATCAATATGACGTGGTCTGAGGTTTTACCCCATCTATTAAAATCTAACTTGGCAGTCTTAAAAGAGGCTCCCAAGAATCCCATCACAACATCTCCTCGTTACAATCCTAGCGCTCGGTGTGCTTACCATTCTGAGAGTCCAGGCCACGATACAAACGATTGTTGGGTTATGAGGAATAAGATACAAGATCTGATCGAAGCAAAGGAGATTGAGTTTGATGCTCCTGAGATGCCTAATTTCATAACTGCTCCCATGGCCAAGCACAACAGTGGTGTTAATGCCGTTGATACTGATCTATTTGTCACCTCTGTTTATGAAGTTTCTACTCCTCTCATGACCGTCAAGAAGAATTTGTTGCTAGCCGATTTATTTCTGGGCTATGGTGAAGGTTGCCACATGTGTCTATCTTCCCCTTCTGGTTGTTATTTGCTGAAAGCAGGTGTTCAACGCCTGATGGATAACAAAGAAATTTTGTTCAAAAGGACTTCGGTTCCAACTATTCTACATGAAGATGTTTCTATCATAATCATTTATACCAATCCTTCCAAGGTCTCCTCTAAAAGACCTGTTAGGATTACACCTGCTCCAAGAATTTCTCCATTAATAATCACTTTTCCTGGCCTTGTACCATACTCCTCGGACAAAGTTGTTCCTTGGAATTATGGTGCTGACGTTTACTACCATGGCGTCAAGCAGGATTTGTTAACCACTAAAGACGAGGAGGCTGAAAAGGCTGATCCCGATATCAGTGACATTGTCGGGACCAACAAAATTACTTGAAGTGGAAGGGTTTTCTCTCCTGAGATCTCCCTGAAGACCGTTGCTAGGCCTGTTGTTATTCAATCTGTTGTTCCTGTTAGTAATTTTTCTACTACTCCCATCCTTACTCCAGTTGTTACCCCTACCGATGAGTCATCTGGGACTCGGAGCAAAGAAGCTATAGGTGAGCCTTCCCGGATGGAGGCACCTACAAAAGTTGTTTTGGAATCCACTAAACAAGAAATGGAGAAGATTTTAAAAATAATCAAGAAGAGCGACTACAATATGGTCGAATAGCTGGGGCAAACCCATTCAAAGATATCAATGCTGGCTCTGCTATTGTGTTCCGAGGCCCATGCAAAGGCTTTGCTTAAACTTCTCAAGACTACGCATGTTCCGCAAGAAACCTCCGTCGACCAATTCAAAGACTGTGTGGCCAGTTTAACTGCCAATAATGGGTTGGGTTTTTCTGATTCTGATTTGATACCCAAGGGGAGAAAGCATAATGATGCTCTGCATGTCTCGATTGAATACAGGGGCACTATTATGGCCCATGTGCTAGTGGACATTGGATCGTCACTAAATATTCTACCCAAGAAGGAACTTGATAGGATAGATTGTGAAGGCTTAACCTTAAAACCTAGTAACATTATGGTGAAGGCTTTTGACAGTTCAAAAAGAGCGGTGCATGGGGAGGTGGACATCCCTGTCAAAGTGGGTTCCCAGACCTTTGAATCAACCTTCTACATGATGGACATCATGTGATCTTGTTCTTGTTTGTTGTGTCGTCCTTGGTTCCATGAAGCTGAAGCCGTTACTTCTACGCTGCACCAAATGCTGAAGTATCCAGTAAAGGGAAAGATTGTCACCGTACATGGTGAAGAGGAGTATATGGCAAGCCACCTGAACTCTTTCAGGTATGTGGAAATGGACAGTGAATTCATAGAGACCCCTTGTCAAAATTTTGAAGAGGTTCCCCAGACTATGGCATCAATTGAGACTATCACCAGTGTACCGAAGATCACCAAAACTCCTTTGAAGATGGCTTCTCTTAAGGACGCCAGAGCAGTAGTTAAAGAAGGTGGGTGTACCATTTGGGGATAGCTCCCTGATTTTCCTCATAAAACTGACAAATTTAGTTTGAGCTTTACTTCAGGAGCTCAAAGGGATGTTCGACGTGCTCGGGCGGGAGGACCTCCCCTACACGTCAGCAATCGTGGGGTCAATGCTATAGAAGACAATGGTGAAGATTCTAATATTGACAGTTGGATCTACCCTACAACCAACGGTGGACCTAGTTACTAGATGGCCAAATATTTTATGCCAATTTCTTTTGTTCAGCAGTAATTGTCTTACTTGTTTTTCTGTTTTGTAATAAACAATATAAACTTTATGCCCTTGTGTCTTACCCGAGGCACAATGGTTTATTTGTGAGGGGTATTATATGTCATTATCATATGTCATCAATAAAACATTGGACGTTCTTGCATACAAATTTTGCGCTCTCTGTTTTTCTTTTCTGCTTTTCACTTTATCAATACAACTATGCTCTTACACACACTCACATATCAAACTGCAGATCCATATCCATTCTGGATCCCATTGATAACAGTTCTGCTATTTCCAGTTATAACTTCGAAAATCTGATCAACCAAGCCGATGACGAAGGCGAGGAAGGTTGTGAGGTACCCGGAGAACTTGCTAGACTATTACAGCAGGAAGAGAGGGCTATACAACTTCATGAAGATCCAGTTGAGACGGTAAATTTTGGCAGGGAGGTAGACAGAAAAGAAGTCAAGATTGGTGCAAATCTGGAGCTTAGTGTCAAACAGCGGTTGATACAGATGTTGCATGATTATGTTGAGATCTTTTCCTGGTCATATGAGGGCATGCCTGGTTTAGACACTGATATTGTGGTACATCGTCTCCCGACTAAAGAAGATTGTCCTCTGGTTAAGAAAAAGGTCCGCCGTATGCGCCCTGAAATGTCAGAGAAGATCAAATCAGAAGTCATGAAGTAGTTCAACACTGGGTTCCTAGCTGTCACCTCTTATCCGTAGTGGGTTTCTAATGTTGTTCCGGTACCTAAGAAAGACGCAAGGTACGAATGTGTGTGGACTACAGAGATCTGAATAGGGCAAGCCCCAAAGATGACTTTCTTCTCCCCCACATTAATGTTCTGGTTGACAACACCGCACAACACAAAATCTTTTCCTTCATGGATGGTTTCTCTGGCTACAACCAGATCAAGATGGCACCCGAAGACAAGGAGAAGACAACCTTCTTCACACAATGGGGAACTTTCTGTTACAAGGTGATGCCTTTTGGGTTGAAGAATGCTGGGGAAACTTATTAGCGAGCCATGGTAGCTTTGTTCCACGATATGATTCACCATGAGATAGAGGTTTACATTGATGATATGATAGCCAGGTCTCAAACCGAGGAAGAGCACCTTGATCATCTACAAAAGCTGTTTGACAGGTTGAAGACATACAAGTTAAGGTTGAATCCGAACAAGTGCACTTTCGGGGTAAGGTCTGGTAAACTTCTGGGGTTCATCGTCAGTGACAAAGTTATTCAGGTAGACCCTGCAAAGGCGAAGGCCATACAAGAGATTCCGGCTCCCCGTACTGAGAAGAAAGTTAGAGGTTTCTTGGAACGCCTAAATTATATCGCCAGGTTCATTTCACATATGACTGCTACTTGTGAGCCAATCTTCAAGCTCTTGAAGAAAGATCAAGTAGTAAAATGGAATGACGAATGCCAGACTGTATTCGAAAGAATCAAGGAATACCTTCAAGAACCACCAATTCTGATGCCTCCAATTGAAGGAAAACCTTTGATAATGTACTTAACGGTGCTAGACAATTCAATGGGGTGTGTGCTGGGGAAGCATGATGAGTCTGGTCGAAAAGAGCATGCAATATACTACCTTAGCAAAAAGTTTACCGACTGTGAGACAAGATACTCATTGCTCGAGAAAACATGCTTTGCTTTAGCATGGGCTACTCGCTGACTGAGACAGTATATGTTGACCCACACTACTTTGTTGATATCTAAGATGGATCCGATCAAGTACATCTTCGAGAAGCCCGCTCTCTCTGTAAGAATAGAAAGATGGCAGATGATCTTAACCGAATACGATATCCAATATACAACCCAGAAAGCAATCGAGGGAAGTGTATTGGCGGATCATTTGGATCATCAGGCCGTGGATGACTACCAGTCCATGAATTTTGAGTTCTCGGATGAGAATATTATGCTAGTGACTGACTATGAAGAACCATGACCGGATGAAGGACCTGAAAAAGGATCCCGATGAACTATGGTTTTTGGCGGAGCATCAAACACACTCGATAATGGCATTGGTGTTGTAATTATATCTCCTAAAGGCTATCATACTCCTTTCACCGCACGACTATGCTTCAACTGTACCAACAACATGGCGGAGTATGAAGCCTGCATCATGGGTCTCAAAGTTGCTATTGGCCTGAGGATCAAGTTCTTAAATGTTTTTGGGGATTCAGCCTTGGTAATAAGTCAGATCAAAGGAGAGTGGGATACGAAGCACCCAAATCTTATCCCGTACAAAGAGCACGTGCTGACATTGCTTCCACACTTTGAGGAAGTAACCTTTGAACATTTCCCACGAGAGGAGAATCAGTTAACGGACACGCTAGCTACTATGTCATCTATGTTCAAGGTCAGGTGGAACAATAAAGCTCCCCGAATCACCATTGAGAGGTTGGATGAACCAGCGTACTACTGTGAGATTGACACTGAAGAGGTAACAGACAAACCTTGGTTTCACGAAGTAAAAAGGTATCTCGAGGCTCAAGAGTATTCCGAGGGGGCATCTGTCAATGATAAGAAGTTTCTGAGAAGGTTCGTCGCAAAATTCTTCCTCATTAATGGAAGCCTCCAAGCGTAGCCATAACTCTACCTTAATGTGGTGTGTACACAAGAGCGAAGCAGAGAGGATTATGACAAATTTACACGAAGGTACCTTTGGAACCCACTCAAGTGGACATACCATGGCTAAGAAGATCCTACGGGAAGGATACTATTGGTCCACTATGGAAGCAGATTGTTATCAGCATTACCGAATTTGCCACAAGTGCCAAATTTATGCTGATAAAGTACATGTACCTCCGGTTCCTTTGAACGTCTTGACGGCTCCTTGGCCATTTGCAATATGGGGCATTGACATAATCTGAGAGATTGGACCTACCACTTCCAATGGGCATCGCTTCATCCTGGTGGTCATTGATTACTTCACGAAGTGGGTTGAAGCTGCCTCTTTTTCTACTGTTACCAAGAACGTTATGGTGCAGTTCATCAAGCATAACCTGATATGTCGGTACGGTGTGCCAGGGAGAATCATCACTGATAATGGTACGAATCTTAATAACATGATGATCATCGAACTCTGTAAGCAATTCAAAATACAACATCATAACTCTTCTCCTTACCAGCCAAATATGAATGGCGCTGTCGAGGCTGCTAACAAGAACATCAAGAAGATTATATAGAAGATGACGGTAACATACAAAGACTGGCATGAGATGTTAACATTTGCTCTTCATGGGTACCGCACCTCAGCGCGAACATCGACAGGGGCAACACCCTACTCTCTGGTATATGGCATGGAGTTTGTCTTGCCTATTGAGGTCCAGATCCCTTCTCTGAGGATTATGAAAAACATGGGATTGAACGAAGACGACTGGATCCAGACTCGACTTGATAAACTTAATCTGATCAATGAGAAGAGACTTACTACTGTCTGTCATAGTCAAATGTATAAAAAACAAATGATCAAGGCTTTCAACAAAAAAGTCAGACGCCAAGAATATCGAGTCGGGGATCTAGTGATCAAGCGCATCATACTACCACAAGGTGATCCCAAGGGAAAATGGACTCCCACATACGAAGGGCCATTTGTGATAAAAAACTTTTTCTCGGGTGGAGCCATGATTCTGACCACCATGGACAGTGACGATCTTCCTCACCCTGTCAATGCAGACATAGTGAAAAGATACTACGCATGATTAAAGACCCTCTAGGTTGACTGACCTAGGAAAAAATAAGGGCTTCCCGGCGAACCAAAAGGGTTCGGGCAAAAATTAGGGGTGAGAGCGAGAAAATCTATACACCCGGCAAGTCGAAATCCTGAAAAGGTGGCTTGAGCAACAAATGGTATCCCGGTGGACTGAAAACCCGAAAGGGCGATGTGATACGGTGGGAGAACTGAATTGAGGTTTTGCGTTTGTGTTCGCAAATGTTTCGGTTTAGCAAAAGTCGCCACCGAATTTTTATTTTATCCTAAGGAAAGGTCAAAAAGCACAGGAAAGACCTTTGAGATATTTTCTTGGGTTCGGGGAGTATATTATGAAAAAGGAAGGTGCAAGCACCCTTTTCATACATGGTTATCTATGGGCTCTTAGTTACTTGTTTAGATCACTTGCTTTTGCTTTTCAATTGTTTGAAATGGTGCTTTGTGTGTGGTTTTGAAAGATGTTTTGAAAAGAGGCCATCGTTGTGGCAACCTTTGTAATGATTCTTGTTTGAATGTATACAAGGGTGTTTTTGTCTTTTGAAATGATTTCAATGTTTGAAAGTTTGATTTGGGAAATGTTTTGAAATTGTGTTGTGAAGTGTGTTTGAAAATAGTAAGGATGTTTTGCAAGCTTTTGATCAAGTAACTAAGAGCTATCTACCCTATTTTACTCAAAGATCTTTCCTAATGTTTCTTTAACCCTTTTTAACAGTGTTAATTCACCATTGCATTTGGTGAACAACCTTGTGTTAGGATGTTAAACGGGACAGGCGCGGGTCATCGTATAGACCATGATAGCAATTGTGTCAAGTATCTTTGGCAATTTTTTGAGGGACTTGATCATTTTTTTTAGGCAACAAAGATAGCGTCATCGAGGGACTATGATCTTTTGTTTTTGTTTTGCCAAAGTACCCAACATGCTTAACATGGCCCATTTTGGAAGGCAACAAGTGGATTCTAACCCTAGGGGTGCAAGTGTGCATTGTGTTTGATTTTCATGCATTTTTTGTCTTTGATTAGGTCAAACTATTTGTTGATTTGGATTTTTGCATACAAACCCTAATTCTCTAATCATAGCATAATTGAAAGCGTAAAGTGCGAGAATTAAAAATCTAGACTATTACAACATGATTATGGGGATGGGGGTACAATCTTTGAATGGGGGTATTTGACAAGAAATATAAACCCTAATTTACTATTACATCCAAATTGAATTTAATTGCATGAATAATAAATGGATAATATTTAAATAAACAAAAAAAGACAAATATATCAAATAATATGAAATATGCAAAAAATGGGTTTCTGTTCATTGATGTATGTAAAAGCATTTAATGTAAAAAATAAAGAAATAAATAAAAGATTTATTTTAATTGTTTAAGGGTAAAACCCTAATTTCTTTAAGAAAATAAAATGTTATATTATTTATATACAATAAAATATATTAATATATACAAAAATGAAATATACTTAGAAAAAGTATTTTTTAGTATAAATAATAATAAAAATAAAAATGTAATATTTTATATTTTTTATTCTAGAGTATTTAATAAAATAAAAAGTATATATTTATATATGTATATTAATCAAACTAAATATGTGCAATATAAAATAAAATATGTACAAAAATAAAATATATTTAGGAAAATATTTTTAGTATGAATAAAAATAAAGAATAAAAATAAAAAGTATGATTATATATATATTTTTCAATTCTTAATAGATAACATAAAAGTATTTAAATGCTTTTTATTTTAGAAAAATTAAAATAAATACCAAATAAATGTGTAAAAATTATGAAAATATTTTTGAGCATTTTTTATGTTTGGAAATAAATAAACAAAATTAGAAATGAAAATAAAAATGCAAAAATATGAAAGTACAAGAAATTGGGCCAGGGGGTGCAAAAAGAAAAAGGGGGGTGCCAAAAGTAGCCAGGCCAAGCCCAGCCCAAAACTTCATCTTCAACCTCTAGCATTTGAAAAAATACGCGCGTCCCTGTACAAACTACCAGATCCTGTATACGTGCTCTAATGCAAAAACACACAACATCAAACTTGTAGAGAATTTCAAGACGATTCCAACCATATAAACAACTTGTCCTAACTCTCAAAGACCAGAGAGAATTTCTCTGGCCCTAAAATATGACCTAGTTTTTTCAGCATGTTCATGGATGAAATTCTCCTAGCGCACTTAATATAAATGAAAACTAAGCATATGTACAGCTTCATGGCAATGAACACTACATTTTTTATTCACAAACCTAAAGCTAAATGTTCCTAAATAGAGAGATAGAAAGTAGAGAAAAACCTATTTCAGTTGGATTCGTGTAAGGCAATGTAGTGCTTTTCAACAAGGTTTGAGATGTCTGGTAGCTTGCCTGAACTTCACTTGACCTTCTCCAATAGCTAGCTTGCCTTGAATGTCCTTGAATCAACCTATAGAACTCAACCTGCACAAGCTCAAAATGAAAATGGTGAACACTGTAAATGGAGTTATAGTTGGTATTTGAGGTTTGAGATAGTTTGAGTGAGTTGAATGGAAGGTGTTTGAAGCAACTTGGGGCAAAACGCACGAGCCAAATGAGCTATGGAACTCAAGTTGCAGAACCTGCCCTGTTTTGCCAAAGGAATGTGATTTCTGGCTATGGGGTGTTTAGAGGCTCTAGCAATCGTGTTTCTAGATCAAAGGGGTGTGAGAAAGATGTTCAAACTGTTTGTGTAAGTTAACATTGGTTGGTTTTCAAGTTCTCAAGTTTTTGAGAAGTTTCTTGTTTTTGAAGTTAGAATGTGGAAGTTGTTGTTACAGGCCTGTACAGGCTATCAAATATGCTTGCATACTTTTCTCTTGGCCCCTCCAACTTGTGGATTTGATTTGCCCTCTGAGATATGGACCAATGCTCAAGGGGTAGTGGTTTGACATAAATCACATTATGGCAAAAATGGAAATGTGCCTTTTTCTACTTAGGGCCTAATCTTGTGTACAATGTTCAAATGACCAAAACAAAAGCTTAGACTGATGGATTTGAATTTAATTATGGAGTGTGAAGTGGTTTAGAGGCCTGCTAGCTAGTGTAAGGCATGCTGACTTGAAAATGCAACTTGTATGAACATGAATATGCCATGGGTGAAAAATGAGTTTTTTATCAACTCCAAGCCTTCGATCATCCCTAACCACAAATGTGTTTGAGGAGTTCTTAGACAATTTGTAAAGCTTGCAACATGCCCTATAATCCATCTTTGAAATGCAACTTGAGATTCCAAGTGGAACTATGTGAATAATGGCCAAGAAGATAGGTCAAAATCCTACCTAAACTAGGGCAAAATTTCACTAAGTTAAAAGTTTTAGGGACCCTTGTTCCAAAAATCATAACTTGAGATCCAAGCTTATTTTTAGAAAACTTTGTGAATCAAAGTTGTAGACTGTTTGGAGGACTACAACTTTCATGTTGGAAGTTTTGTTCGAATCCAAATGCATCATGGTGAAAATGTTGGGCAAAGTTAGGAAAAATTAAGAAAATTTCATAACTTAGAAAAATTCTAAGTTATGAAAATTTTCAATTTCAAACCCTAATTTGCAATTTTGGGTTTCTTGATGAACAAGTTTCATAATTTGACACATCTTGATGAAAAATGATCCTTGGCACTTGATTTTGACCAAAAAGTCAAAGTTTGACTTTTCAATGTACAATCAAATTTTGATAAGTTGACTGAAAAATTCAACTGTCAATCCCATGCATTTGAGATCTTTTGAACTTGTTGAATAAGTCAAGATGGTGTCATTGAGTCCTTGAGTCCATTCTTGAACCCAATTTTCCATTGGCTAGGTCAAAAATCAGAAATTGCCTTTGTACAATCAAAACCATAAAAATGACCATTTTGTCCTTTTGGTGATCTGATCAAATTTCTTGTGGAGTTGCGGTCCAAACTTGATAAAATGGTTCATATTAGTTTATAATGTTGATGTGGGTCAAAATTCATGAGGTTTGACTGTAAATTGGCCACAGTTGACTTTTCCCCCAATACAGTTGATTTCTAGGTCAATTGTCCAATTGATTGGGTAAAAATTTGATTCAAGGCTTGAAACTTGGTATGGACAAACTTATGAGTCCAATATAAAGTATGAAAGTCAATTTGAGCATTGAAGGTCCAAAAATCCTTATGCAAACTCAAACCCTAATTTAGGTCATCAGTGCAAGGAGATGTCTTGAGCAGTGCAAACCCTATCTTGGTCTTGAGTTCAAAGATCCTTGTGAGGGGAAATGTTGATAAAATGAGAGGGCAAATTTTGGGGTACAACAGTTTCCCCTGTTCAATCTTCTTGAACCTGAAGAGTTAGATTGACAAGTTTTGCCTTTCGTGACTCGAAGGTAAAAGAGGATTGGACACTAGAGTGCCTATAAATTTGCACTCGTCAAAATGTAGGTGAGGGAATGGGCTTAAAGATGCCATTTGGAATTGGTAGAATCTTGCTGGAGATGGGCTTAGAGATGCCACCCAAAACTTGTTTGTTGAAAATCAGTAGAATGAACATCAGAATAGTATCCGTATTTGGAACGCATCTGAGTTGTATCTGGAGATTGGATTCGTATGAGCAAGGGAATGGCGTCCGTGTCTGGAGCGTATCCGAGCTGTAACTGTATTTGATTCTTGAATGAATATCAGAATGACTGCCGTGTCTGGAGTGTATCTGTATTGTATCCGAAATCTAAAGTCTGAATAAGCGACAGAAAGACATTCGTGTCAGGGATATCTCTATGCTGGGGATAAATTCCGAATGAGTGACAGAATGGCAACCGTGTATGTAACGTATCTGGACTGTATCTGAAGTTGAGATATGTATGAGTAGCAGAATGACTTTCGTGTCTGGACTGCATCTGAACTTGAAGTTGATAGTTGAATCTGAATGAGAAATAGAATGGCCTCCGTGTTTGGAGCGTATCTAGTCTGTATCTGATTGCTGAAGTCCGAATGAGTAATAGAATGACCGCCACGTCTGGGGTGTATCCATACTGTATCTTAACTTGAAATTCTGAATGAGTAATAGAATGACCGTCGTGTCTGGGGGTGTATCCATACTGTATCTGAAATCTCTGAATAGTTGATAATGATAGCTTTTTAATCTTATCCTGAAAAGGGTAGAATGTTAGCTAAAGCACAAAGTTATGTTGCATGATATGTATGACGCAATAAAATGTGTTCCATCAACGTTTATGATATATGAATGTAATGGATGTGCATGTAAGCTGATTAGCTGTCTTGCTGAGAAAAATAAATCCTTGATAGCTGGAGATAATGAAATCTTTGACTGCTGTCAGGGAAAGTAAATCCTTGACCGATGCCAGGGATTCCAAAAATCTTTGATTGTTGAAGATGAGAAATCCTTGCTGATTACTATTGGGGATAGAAAATCCTTGGCAACCTGCGGGGATTATCAAAACTTTGACAACTTCCGTGGGGATGTGAGAATCCTTCATGACTTTCCTTGGGAAATAAGGAAAAAAATCCGACGACCTCTACTGGGGAATTAAAACCTGGGAGGCTTTAAATGGAGAAACGGGAACTAGAATCTTCATTCTGTCGGGAGATAACTCTATGGGGAGAGTGTTTATTCTGCTGGGGAAATCAGGAGCTTGGGTTGTATGCCAATCTTACTGGGGATTCCTTGTTTTGTGGAGAACTCCGTTGGGGAATCGAAGGAAGTTGGATAGTATTCCACCGTGGTTTAAGATTTGAAGCTTTTGGACTCCGATGGGGAAGAAAGCTTTATCTTCACTGGGGATCTGTAGTTCAAAGTTTTCAGGCTCCACTGGGGATTAGGAGTTTTTATAAACTTAGCTCTGATGGGAATTTTGAAGCTTAACTCCGCTGGGGATATGCATCTCAGGGTTTTAACTCTGTTGAGGATATGAATGACACACTGTAGGGGATTTCTTCTGGAATAGCCTAAAGACGTTTTCCTATACTTTCGACCTATCAATAATTTTTTCTTATTTTGTTTTAATTGTAAGCAGTGATTATATTCAATGCACATGCCTATTTAACAAACCATTGGACGTTTTCAAATAAAACATAAGTGTAAAAAAAAGAAAGGAAAGGCAAGCAAATTTCTGCACTTTGAAGTATATTTGTATTAACTTTTGTAAGTATCTTTGTACAAAGGAGACAGACATCCTAGTAAGAGAATGTTGTCGAAAAATTGAGAAAAATTTTATACAAAAAGAAAGATGGCTATGTGTAATAATTCCATGGGGTTCCCATTCTGCTATAGCCTTCACAACTCTGAGTATCTTTGTCCATTCGTTGCTTCGTCCACGGATGATTGGATTGATCAGAAGCTTGGAGTTTGGTCGTGAAGAGATTGTCCTTAAAGTGATCCGACGAGACATAGTCATACGCTTTAATTCCCTAACTTTTGCCCGAATCTCTCTTTCGGGTTTTCGATCCACCGGAAACCCATTTTTGCCCAAGTCTCCCTTTCGGGTTTTCAACTTGCCGGGTGTACAAATTTTTTGTTTATCCCTAATTTTTGCCTGAACCGCCCTTTCGGGTTTTCGATTCACCGGGATGCCCATTTTTGACCAAGTCACCCTTTCGGGTTTTCGACTTGTCGGGTCATTTTATGCGTAGTATCTTTTGACTATGTCTGCGTTCGCAGGGTGCGGCAAGTTGTCACCGTCCATGGTGGTCAGAATCATTGCCCCACTAGAAAAGATGTTCTTGATCACAAATGGTCCTTCGTAAGTAAGGGTCCACTTGCCCCTGGGGTCACTTTGCGGCAAGATGATCCGCTTGATTACAAGATCTCTGACTTGATATACCCGATGCCTGACTTTCTCGTTGAAAGCCTTGATCATCCACTTTTGATACGTCTGACCATGACAAACAGCAGTAAGTCGCTTCTCATCGATCAAATTAAGTTGATCAAGCCAGGTCTGAATCCAATCGTCTTCACTTAAACCAACATCCTTCATAATCCTTAAAGAAAGAATCTGAACTTCCATAGGTAAAACAACCTCCATTCCATATACCAAAGAAAAGGGGGTTGCCCCAGTTGAAGTACGCGTCGTGGTACGATATCCGTGCAGAGCAAACGGTAACATCTCATGCCAGTCCTTGTAGGTGACTGTCATCTTTTGAATGATCTTCTTGATATTTTTGTTCGCGGCTTCAACAACACCGTTCATCTTTTTCCGATAGGGAGATGAATTGTGATGTTGAATCTTGAACTGCTCGCACAGAGCGGTGATCACAGTGTTGTTCAAATTTGTACCGTTGTCCGTGATGATCCGGTCGGGGATACAATACCGGCATATGAGATTCTGCTTGATGAAGCGGGCAACCACATTCTTTGTAACGGAGGCGAAGGAAGCTGCTTCGACCCACTTGGTAAAATAATCAATAGCGACCAAGATGAAGTGATGTCCATTGGATGCTGTAGGCTTGATCTCTTCAATCATGTCGAGTCCCCACATCGCGAATGGCCAAGGAGCTATTAGAACATTGACGGGAACTGGAGGAATATGTACCTTGTCAGCATAGACTTGGCATTTGTGACAAGTACGGGAATGTTGGTGGTAGTCAGCTTCCATGGTAGACCAGTAATAGCCTGCCCTTAGAATCTTCTTAGCCATCGTATGTCCGCTCAAGTGGGTGCCAAATGTGCCGCTATGTATTTCAGTCATGATCAACTCAGCTTCAAATTTGTCCACACAATGAAGTAGAACACAATCATGGTTGCGCTTATATAAGATACCATTACTCAGGAAGAACTTGGAAGCAAATTTCCTTAGGAACTTTTTGTCATTGGCTGAAGCTCCTTCAGGGTATTCTCGAGTCTGGAGATACCTTTTGATTTCATGAAACCAGGGTTGTTCCACTGCTTCTTCGGTATTAATCTCATGACAGTGCACAGGTTCGTTCATTCGCTCGATGGTGATTTGGGGAGCCTCATTATCCCAGTTGAGTTTGAACATGGAAGACATTGTAGCCAGAGCATCCGCTAGCTGATTTTCTTCTCGCGGGAAGTGCTCAAAGGTAATCTGCTCGAAATGAGGCAACAATGTCAAGACATGTTATTCGTATGGGATAAGATTTGGATGTTTGGTGTCCCACTCTCCTTTGATTTGACTGATAACCAAAGCTGAGTCCCCAAACACAATCAGAGATTTGATTCCCAAGTCAATTGCGGCCTTGAGACCAAATATACAAGCTTCGTACTCGGCCATGTTGTTGGTACAGCTGAAGCAGAGTCTAGCAGTAAAAGGTGTATGGCAACCTTCTAGAGAAAAAGTACCGCGCCGATACCGTTGCCAAGTGCATTTGAAGCACCATCAAAGTACAGGGTCCATTGGGATCCTTGTTTAGGTCCCTCATACGGCCCGTTACCTTCAATGTTGTCCAATGTCATAATGTCCTCATCAGGGAAGTCGAACCTCATAGATTGGTAATCTTCGACAGCTTGATGAGCTAGATGGTCAGCTAGTACACTCCCCTTTATAGCTTTTTGGGTTGTGTAAGTGATATCATATTCAGTCAGGATCATCTGCCATCTAGCGATTCTTCCGGATAAAGCAGGCTTCTCGAAGATGTACTTAATCAGATCCATTTTAGAAATCAGCAAAGTGGTATGTGTCAACATATACTGCCTTAGCCGGCGAGCAGCCCATACCAAAGTGCAACAAGTTTTCTTGAGCATTGAGTAGCGAGTCTCACAGTCGGTAAATGTTTTGTTAAGGTAATAAATGGCATGCTCTTTTCGGCCAGACTCGTCATGTTGGCTCAGTACGCACCCCATTGAGTTATCCAAAACAGTCAGATACATGATTAAAGGCCTTCCTTCGACGGGTGGCATCAAGATAAGAGGTTCCAACAAATACTCCTTGATCTTATCAAAAGCAACTTGACAGTCATCGTTCCATTCAACCACCTGATCTTTCTTCAATAGCTTGAAGATTGGCTCACATGTAGGTGTTAGGTGAGAAATGAACCTTGCAATATAGTTTAAGCGTCCCAAGAAACCTCTAACCTCCTTTTCAGTGCGGGGGGCAGGAATTTCTTGTATAGCTTTGACTTTAGCAGGATCAACCTCGATGCCTTTGTTACTGACAATGAATCTCAAAAGTTTACCAGACCTGACTCCGAAAGTGCACTTGCTAGGGTTCAGTCTGAGCTTATATTCCTTTAACCTGACAAACAGCTTCTGCAGATGGTCGAGGTGCTCTTTTTCTGTTTGTGAACAAGCTATCATGTCGTCTACGTAGACTTCGATTTCATGATGTATCATGTCATGAAACAAAGCTACCATGGCTCGCTGATAGGTTGCCCTGACATTCTTCAGTCTGAATGGCATCACTTTATAGCAGAAGGTACCCCACTGTGTAACAAAAGTAGTCTTCTCCATGTCTTCAGGGGCCATTTTGATCTGGTTGTATCCCGAGAATCCATCCATGAAGGAAAATACCTTGTGTTGAGCTGTATTGTCAACCAAGATGTCGATGTGTGGCAGTGGAAAATCATCTTTAGGGCTAGCCCTGTTTAGGTCTCTGTAGTCCACACACATTCTGACTTTTCCGTCCTTCTTAGGCACGGGCACAATGTTAGCAACCCATTATGGATAGGAAGTAACAGCCAGAAAACTAGCATTGAATTGTTTTACCACCTCAGCTTTGATCTTTTCGGACATGTCGGGCCTCATTCGGCGGACTTTCTGTTTGATTGGTGGACAATCTTCTCTTGTAGGGAGACGGTGAACCACAATATCCGTATCCAGTCCCGACATGTCTTCGTAGGACCAGGTGAAGATCTCAACATATTCATTCAATAGTTGAACTAAACGCTCTTTGACATTTGGCTCCAGGTTGGCACCCACTTTAACCTCTTTCTTGTCTTCCTCTGTTCCCAAATTGATAGTCTCTAACAACTCTTCATGGGCAAAATAGCCCTTTCCTCTTGTTGCAAAAGTCTAGCTAACTCTCCAGGCACTTCACAGTCTTCATCACCTTCGTACTCGGCATGATTGACCAAATCTTCAGAGTCACCGAAGGCCAAAGCAGAATAGTCACCCATGGAATCCGGAGTGGATGGGTACCTGTATTTTGTGAGTGTGGGTGTGTGTAAGGGATTTCCATCCTTAAACAAAACAAAATGTAAAAGGAAATAAAATGAACACAACAGTTTATAGATGAAAACGTCCAATGATTCATTAAAAATGGCATATGATAATGAAGAAATCAAGCCCTTACAAATGGACCTATATGCCCCGGGTAAGGCACAAGGCAAAAAGAGTGTACGAATTGTTTAATTATTACAGACCAAATAGGAAATTGTTCAAAGATAAATTACTGATTGATGAAAGTGATGGGAACGAAGTCTTTCGCCTCCCAGTTGCTTAATCCTCCTTCAAAGGTTGGAAAGATCCAATCTTCAAAGTTGTCTTCTTTATCATCATCTTCTAAGGCATGAATTCCGTGTTGAGTGATTTTTAAGGGTGGTCCTCCAGCCCGGGAGCGACGCACAGCTTTCTGGCCAACAACAGTATAACCTAATCCGAACTTGTCCGTCTTGTGAGGAAAATCTGGCAGTTTCCCCCACACTGTACTTCTTCCTTCTTTGATTACAGCCTCCGCATCTTTAAGGGATGCCATCTGAGACACAGGCTTGGAAATGATAGGCACATCAGTCATTGTCTTTGCAACTGCGACTTCAGGAGAAACCTCTTCAAAGTGTTGGAAAGCCATTTATATGAATTCGCCATCTAACTCCACATAGCGGAAATAGTTAAGGTGACTTATCATATACTCCTCCTCACCATGAACCGTTATGATCTTACCCTGAACTGGATACTTTAGCATTTGGTGTAGAGAAGAAGTGACTGCCCCAACATTGTGGATCCATGGCCTTCCCAACAAGCATGAAATGAAGGACGGATGTCCATCACATAAAATGTAGAGTTGAAAATTTATGTACCCACTTTGATTGGAATGTCCACTTCTCCGTGAACCATCCTCTTAGAACCATCGAAGGCTCTAACAACGATGTTACTGGGCTTTAGGTGCAAACCTTCGCAGTACAATCTGTCCAACGCCTTCTTTGGTAGAACATTTAAGGATGAACCGGTATCTACCAGAACATGAGCAAGTGTGGTTCCCCTGCACTCTACCGAGACATGCAGTGCATCGTTATGCTTTCTTCCCTTAGGGGTCAAATTAACATCATAAAAACCAAGACCATTATCGGCTGTAAGATTAGCCACGCACTCGTGAAACTGGTCCGCAGAAGTTTCTTGAGGCACGTGTGCCGTCTTTAGAAATTTGATCAAGGCTTTGGCATGAGCCTCGGAGCAGAGTAAGAGAGCCAGCATAGAGATTTTAGAAGGGGTTTTCCCCAACTGCTCTACGATATCATAGTCGCTCCTCTTGATTATCTTTAAGGAAATCCATCTCTTTTTGGGTGGTCTCGGGGATAACCACAGTCTGAGCCTTCGTCCTGACAGGCGCTTCTTGTATCCCCTTACCCTTATCAGTAGTAACAACAGAGGGTCTAGCTTCGGGAGCATCGATTTCTTCGATTACCAGACTTTGCACAGATGGCTTGACAGGAACAGAAACTCTCGAGGGTCCGAAGACTGCCCGTGGAAGAGCGATCTCCGGAGAGAAGATCCTTTCAATACGAGTTATCTTGCTTGTTCCCGCAATATTCCCTATATCAGGGGTTTCATCATCGGAATTCTCTTGGACTGATTTGATCTGCTTGATACCATGGTAGAAGATCTCTCCTCCGTAGTTCCATGGTATCGTTTTGTTGGACTTATACGGGATAGGCCCAGGCATGGTGATTTTCACGGCACAAACTTAGGATCAGGCGTAATCTTAACAGGCCTTTTGCAGGTCTTGGAAAGATTGTCGGAGATGGTTATTATAGCAATGTCATTGATTGGAGTATCAAAGGTAATAGGAGTAACATGGGTGATAATAGCAACAGGGGTTTTCTGAAAGAGGATCTATTGGGTATCCATCAGGCGTTGGATGCCTGATTTCAACAACGGGCAGTCAGTTTGCAAATTTGAACAAAAGTAACAGTCTTTTCCACAGCCTGGGAATATCCCGACTTTCATCAAATTCACTTTAATCACTGGTAACAGAGTCAAAAGGTCATCAATAGTGGTAACATGAAGATATTCCACAATGGCATGGACATTATGACCATGTTTTGGCATAGGAGCGGATATCACGTTGGGTTTTTCGGGAGCATCAAACTCTACCTCCTTGTCATCTATCAGGTCTTGGATCTTGTTTTTAAGAGACCAACAATTGTTGGTATCATGCCTTACACTGTCTGAGTGGTATGCACATTTTGCACTGGAGTGATAATAAGGAGAAGAGGTATTGGGGTTTTTCGGCGCTTCCTTCAAGTTGGTAAGGTTCAGTTTTAACAGATGAGGGAGGACTTGAGTCGATGTCATATTGATTCGGGTGAATTGCTGTTGTGGCCTTTCTACCCTTTGATGATTAGCTCTTGGTTGACTGCTGCGAGGTTGATCGGTTGAGGAGTTTTGGATCATAACAGCCCCCACCGTTGGTCGACGCTCTGTTCTCCCTTGGTTTCTCTAGGTGTGCACAACAGAAACTTCCTTCTTGGTTGGGAAGGTCTTCTTAATAGCGGTGGAAGCGGAGGCATCCTTCTGAATTCTACCACTTTTAATGCCAGCTTCGACCCTTTCACCGGTCAGAATTAATTCAGTGAACCCTGCAGATGAGCTCCCGATCAAGTGATTGAAGAAAGGACCCGACAGAGTCCCTAAAAACATGTCAACCAGCTCCCTATCCGACAATGGTGGCTGCACCCTTCCAGCCAAATCCCACCACTTCTGGGCATACTCCTTAAATCCCTCATTAGAGGCCATACCCATACTCTGTAGTTGAGTACAAGTAGGCGCTAAATCTGCATTGTATTGGTATTGCCGGTAGAAAGCAGAAGCCAAATCTTCCCAGTTATGAACATCAGATCTCTGAAGTTGATAGAACCAGTCCAATTGCGTGCCTGACAAACTATCTTGAAAAAAGTGGACCCAAAGATCCTTATCAGAAGAGTGAGGTTGGATCTTTCTGACGTAGGACCTCAGATGCATCTTTGGATAGGACAAACCGTCATACTTAGCAAATATATGTACTTTGAACTTAGGAGGAATGACGATTCCAGCAACCAACCCTAGTTCTTCGAAATCTAAACCAGGTACCCTTTGCAACTCCATGGCTGCCAACCGATCCTCAAGATTTTTATACTTATCATCCTCCAGGGGATATTGCTGTTCGGAGTAATCTTCGTCCTCTTCCTCTTCTTCTTCAGCTTCAGATTCAGAAGTCATTGCAACGCCTTTTCCTTTACCAACCCCTTCGTCAGACGTCGAGGGGAATTTCAGAACTCTCCTAGCCTGATGCTCAAACCTTCTTCCCATAGTGGCCACACCAATTCTTTTCTTTTTCTTCCTTTCTGGTTCCTTCTCTTTCTCTAACAGTGCTTTAAGATCCTCTTGACCCTTTGCTAAGGTCATGAGGAGCTGTTGGAATTGCGAATTTTGTGCTTGCAGATCTTTAACCGTCTGCTCTATATCCATCTCACTGAAATAAACAACAGAAAGATAAGGAAACATGGTCTAAAGACCTATTTATGCATATGATGAATGATATGTTATTCATGTAATGCATTCAAGGATTAAGAAATTCAAAGTTGTTGCAAACAAAAAGAACACACGTCATATTAATAAGAAGAAATTTGTTAGTACATAAATGCCCCATGGGCAAAATATTACAAAATTCTTAATGTAAAAAGACATTGCGCATCCTCTTTGGAGAAATGTAAGTGTTGAGAGTCTCCTCTTCGTGAAGTCGGCGGGTAAGCTCCAAAACCTTCTTCTCACTGGCATAGAAGTTGGCTTCAAAAGTATTATGTTCTTCCTTGAGTTGTATCCAACTCTTTTGCAATTCTTCCAATGATGTTGGCATGTCAGGATGTAGGAGGGTGTATGGAACCTCTCCTTCCATAACAGGCTCTTTGATCATAGGCAGAATGTGAGGGTAAGGCATCATAAGATTCTGGGCGCGAGTTCGTACCCACTTGAGATAAGGCTCAAGGGGGATGGAAATTCTTGTGCCCCAGTGTCTTACTATCCACTTTGTTGGGCCTTATCCAAGCTCGAATAAACCTTTGTCGAAGTCCTTGAGCATCATTGTCGAAGTCAAAAACCAAGTCAGGAATCAACATATCATGAGGGCCATCCCTTCAGGCATACCCAAATTGTCTCAGAGCTAAACAAGGGTTGTAGGTAATGCCTCCCCTAATGCCTAGTAGTGGGACATTATGGAATTCTCCACAACGATCAATGATGATGACATTTTCTCTGGACCGAGAACACCAATGAACATCAGAATGTGTGAGGGTCATCAACTGTTGTGACCACCTTAAACCCTGCTCATTCTTCAAAACTCATTGGGGAAGGTGAGAAATAAACCACCTTGATAGAAGAGGAGTACAACACATGAGAACACCTATTTTCCTCATTGTTCGTGTGTGAAATGAGTGTAGGATATCCCCAAGCAATGTAGGCACAGGATTCGGAGATATGAAAATCTTGACAGCATTCACATCTATAAGCTGATCGGGGTTTGGGAACAAGACCAACCCATAGATGAGAAGTGCCACAATCTCTTCAAAAGCTTATAGATCTAGAGAATTCCAGCAGTCTTGTGCCTTCTCAAACAGAAACTTTGCCAAGAAACCCTTGACACCACTTCTGGTTTCCCAATGACCTTTGATATCAGATGGTTGCAAGTGTAGGGCTTGAGCAACATCTTCAGGCTTTGGTTCTCTTTTTGTACCGTTGTAGGGTAGTTGATGGAGAATAGGAATCCTCAGGAGTTGAGAAAATTCCTCCAAAGTAGGTACTAGTTGGTAATCAGGGAATGTGAAACAGTGGTGTAGGGGGTCAAAGAACTGGAAGAGAACTTTCACCATGTCTTCTTTAATGTTGGAGTTGACCAAGTTGAGAAGTCTACCATGTCTTTCACTGAAGAGATAATTCTATGGAATCTTGGAAGTAAGCTCCTTGAGTTGAGGAGGGATTCTCACAAGGTTAACCTGAATTGTTTTTCTGCGAAGAGATTCCATGACCTACAAAACAAGAACAAAGATGAAGATCCAAACCCTTGAAATGGTTAGTGGATGCATATGATGCTTTATGATGTTCATGATGTATGCACAAGCATATGTACAAACAAGTCACACAAGATCCTAGTTTCAGGCTTGCATGAGGTTTCATAGGTAAGTACCCTCTTGAAGTTAGTTGGCTCAACCTGTCCTATAAATGGTAACCGGGTTCTAAGGAGCTCAATATCACTGGATTATTTTCTGTGTTCATTGTTTCAGTTTGGACAATTAACTGGCGACCGAAATATTCCAAAAAAACAACCCTCAATGAGTGTAGTATCGAGTATCTACCAACTTTGGACTTCACCAAAGTCGGTCATCTCACTACCCCTAAAAAGGCCAAGATGGTCAAGTAAAGTTCTAAGAGTTCATTAGTGCTTCATGACATCACTCAGCGGCCCTGTATTCTCTTTGATTGACTCAAAGGCTACCGGTACTCACAAATATGTCGCACTAATATAGATATTGCTTCAACCATGTTGGTATACCCCGCACAGTTTCCACAATGTATTGCTATTTACCTATGAATGTTTCCCAAAAATCCGGGTGGAGGATTCAAAAACCCAAACAAGAGAACCAAATGTAAAGCAAACAAAGCAAACAAGATAAGCATGCAAAGGTGATCTAAACCCTAAGGTTACTCCACTTTTCAATATTCCTCAACAGAGTCGCCAGTTCTGTGATACGGTTGGAGAACTGACTTGAGGTTTTGCATTTGTGTTCGCAAATGTTTTGGTTTAGCAAGAGTCGCCACCGATTTTTTATTTTATCCTAAGGAAAGGTCAAAAAGCACAGGAAAGACCTTTGAGATGTTTTCTTGGGTTCGGGGAGTATATTATGAAAAGGGAAGGTGCAAGCACCCTTTTCATCCATGGTTATCCATGGGCTCTTAGTTACTTGTTTAGATCACTTGCTTTTGCTTTTCAATTGTTTGAAATGGTGCTTTGTGTGTGGTTTTTAAAGATGTTTTGAAAAGAGGCCATCATTGTGGCAACCTTTGTAATGATTCTTGTTTGAATGTATACAAGGGTGTTTTTGCCTTTTGAAAAGATTTCAATGTTTGAAAGTTTGATTTAGGAAATGTTTTGAAATTGTGTTGTGAAGTGTGTTTGAAAATAGCAAGGATGTTTTGCAAGCTTTTGATCAAGTAACTAAGAGCTATCTACCCTATTTTACTCAAAGATCTTTCCTAATGTTTCTTTAACCATTTTTAATAGTGTTAATTCACCATTGCATTTGGTGAACAACCTTGTGTTAGGATGTTAAACGGGAAAGGCGCGGATCATCGTATAGACCATGATAACAATTGTGTCAAGTATCTTTGGCAATTTTTTGAGGGACTTGATCATTTTTGTTTAGGCAACAAAGATAGCGTCATCGAGGGACTATGATCTTTTGTTTTGTTTTTGTTTTGCCAAAGTACCCAACATGCATAACATGGCCCATTTTGGAAGGCAACAAGTGGATTGTAACCCTAGGGGTGCAAGTGTGCATTATGTTTGATTTTCATGCATTTTTTGTCTTTGATTAGGTCAAACTATTTGTTGATTTGGATTTTTGCATACAAACCCTAATTCTCTAATCATAGCATAATTGAAAGCGTAAAGTGCGAGAATTAAAAATCTAGACTATTACAACATGATTATGGGGATGGGGGTACAATCTTTGAATGGGGGTATTTGACAAGAAATATAAACCCTAATTTACTATTACATCTAAATTGAATTTAATTGCATGAATAATAAATGGATAATATTTAAATAAACAAAAAAAAGACAAATATATCAAATAATATGAAATATGCAAAAAAGGGGTTTTTGTTCATTGATGTCTGTAAAAGTATTTAATGTAAAAAATAAAGAAATAAATAAAAGATTTATTTTAATTGTTTAAGGGTAAAACCCTAATTTCTTTAAGAAAATAAAATGTTATATTATTTATATACAATAAAATATATTAATATATACAAAAATGAAATATACTTAGAAAAAGTATTTTTTAGTATAAATAATAATAAAAATAAAAATGTAATATTTTATATTTTTTATTCTAGAGTATTTAATAAAATACAAAGTATATATTTATATATGTATATTAATCAAACTAAATATGTGCAATATAAAATAAAATATGTACAAAAGTAAAATATATTTAGGAAAATATTTTTAGTATGAATAAAAATAAAGAATAAAAATAAAAAGTATGATTATATATATTTTTCAAGTCTTAATAAATAATATCAAAGTATTTAAATGCTTTTTATGTTAGAAAAATTAAAATAAATGCCAAATAAATGTAAAAAAATTATGAAAATATTTTTGAGCATTTTTAATGTTTGGAAATAAAGAAACAAAATCAGAAATGAAAACAAAAATGCAAAAATATGAAAATACAAGAAATTGGGCCAGGGGGTGCAAAAAGAAAAAAGGGGGGTGTCAAAAGTAGCTAGGCCAAGCCCAGCCCAAAACTTCATCTTCAACCTCCATCATTTGAAAAAACACGCGCGTCCCTGTACAAACTACCAGATCCTGTATATGTGTTCTAATGCAAAAACACACAACATCAAACTTGTAGAGAATTTCAAGACGATTCCAACCATATAAACAACTTGTCCTAACTCTCAAAGACCAGAGAGAATTTCTCTGGCCCTAAAATCTGACCTAGTTTTTTCAGCATTTTCATGGATGAAATTCTCCTAGCACACTTAATATAAATGAAAATTGAGCACATGTACAACTTCATGGCAATGAACACTACATTTTTTATTCACAAACCTAAAGCTAAATGTTCCTAAATAGAGGGATAGAAAGTGGAGAAAAACCTGTTTCAGTTGAATTCGTGTAAGGCAATGTAATGCTTTTCAACAAGGCTTCAGATGTCTGGTATCTTGCCTGAACTTCACTTGACCTTCTCCAATAGATAGCTTGCCTTGAATGTTCTTGAATCAGCCTATAGAACTCAACCTGCACAAGCTCAAAATGAAAATGGTGAACACTGTAAATGGAGTTACAGTTGGTATTTGAGGTTTGGGATAGTTTGAGTGAGTTGAATGGAAGGTGTTTGAAGCAACTTGGGGCAAAACGCACGAGCCAAATGAGCTATGAAACTCAAGTTACAAAACCTGCCCTGTTTTGCCAAAGGAATGTGATTTCGGGCTATGGGGTGTTTAGAGGCTCAAGCAATCGTGTTCTAGCTCAAAGGGGTGTGAGAAAGATGTTCAAACTTTTTGTGTAAGTTAACATTGGCTGGTTTCCAAGTTCTCAAGTTTTTGACAAGTTTCTTGTTTTTGAAGTAAGAATGTGGAAGTTGTTGTTACAGGCCTGTACAGGCTATCAAATATGCTTGCATAATTTGCTATTGGCCCCTCCAACTTGTGGATTTTATTTTCCCTCTGAGATATGGACCAACGCTCAAGGGGTAGTGGTTTGACATAAAGCACATTATGGCAAAAATGGAAATGTGCCTTTTTCTACTTAGGGCCTAATCTTGTGTACAATGTCCAAATGACCAAAACAAAAGCTTAGACTGATGGATTTGCATTTAATTATGGAGTGTGAAGTGTTTTAGAGGCCTGCTAGCTAGTGTAAGGCATGCTGACTTGAAAATGCAACTTGTATGAACATGAATATGCCATGGATGAAAAGTGAGTTTTTGCCAACTTCAAGCCTTCGATTCTCCCTAACCACAAATGTGTTTGAGGAGTTATTGGACAATTTGGAAAGATTGCAACATGAACTATAATCCATCTTTGAAATGAAACTTGAGATTCCAATTGGAACTATGTGAAAAATGGCCAAGAAGATAGGTCAAAATCCTGCCTAAACAAGGGCAAAATTTCACTAAGTTAAAAGTTTTAGGGACCCTTGTTCCAAAAATCATAACTTGAGATCCAAGCTTATTTTTAGAAAACTTTGTGAACCAAAGTTTTATACTTTGTGGAGTACTACAACTTTCATGTTGGAAGTTTTGTTCTAATCCTAATGCATCATGGTGAAAATGTTGGGCAAAGTTAGGAAAAATTAAGAAAATTTCATAACTTAGAAAAATACTAAGTTATGAAATTTTTCAATTTCAAACCCTAATTTGCAATTTTGGGTTTATTGATGAACAAGTTCCATAATTTCACACATCTTGATGAAAAATGATCCTTGGCACTTGATTTTGACCAAAAAGTCAAAGTTTGACTTTTCAGTGTACAGTCAAATTTTGATCAGTTGACTAAAAAATTCATCTGTCAATCCCATGCATTTGAGATCTTTTGAACTTGTTGACTAAGTCAAGATGGTGTCATTGATTACTTGAGTCCATGCTTGAACCCAATTTTCCATTGGCTAGGTCAAAAATCAGAAATTGCCTTTGTACAGTCAAAACCCTAAAAATGACCATTTTGCCCTTTTGGTGATCTGATCAAATTTCTTGTGGAGTTGTGGTCCAAACTTGATCAAATGGTTCATATGAGTTCATAATGTTGATGTGGGTCAAAATTCATGAGTTTTGATGTAAATTGGCCACAGTTGACTTTTTCCCCAATACAGCTGATTTCTAGGTCAATTGTCCAATTGGCTGGCAAAAATTTGATTCAAGGCTTGAAACTTGGTATGGACAAACTTATGAGTCCAATATGAAGTATGCAAGTCAATTTGAGCATTGAAGGTCCAAAAATCCCTATGCAAACTCAAACCCTAATTTAGGTCATCAGTGCAAGGAGATGTCTTGAGCAGTGCAAACCCTAGCTTGGTCTTGAGTTCAAAGATCCATGTGATGGGAAATGTTGATAAAATTAGAGGGCAAATTTTGGGGTACAACAGGCGGTCCAGGAAAAAGTTAGGGATGTAAAGCGTATCACTATGTCCCATTGGATCACCTTGCGACCAGACCTCAATATCATCTATCAAGCTTCAAACGAAACCAATCAATCTAGTCAGCTTCGGACAAGAAGCAAAGTGATGAGACGCTCGAAGACATAGCGGCAATAGAAGAATTGAAACTCAACGGGATTATTACACATAGATGTTTTCTTCTCTTTGTACACAATATTGTATAGTTTTCATTTTCATGGCGGCATTCTCTTACCAGAGCGTCAGCTTCCTTAAACAAAAACGGCTGTTATAGGCCAACTTCAGAAATTAATACAAGTCATTTTTACAAAACCATGAGTTTTTCTTTTTCTGTTTTGTTTTGAAAAAATGTCCAATGATTTATTCTTGATATATGCATTTGAATATGATTGCTATTCACAAATATTTGCATATGAAACAAAAAGATAATTGCTCATGACTTAAGGAACGAGGCAAAGTCTAAAAAATCATTTCAATTCCGACAGTTACTTTGTTCAACATGGTACAAGGGCATGGACAATTTTGAAACGAAGTCACTATTACATGTGACCCCGTGACATCTACACTCCCCATAGATTAGAGGCAACCAAGAGTTTTGATCTCCGCTTCCCCAAATAAGAGTTACTTTCCCCAACAAAGTTGCCTCAGAGAGTTGACGCCTATATTCCCCAGCCGAGTTGTATAATCGCAAGTGGTTCCTAAAGTTTTCTCCCGAGCTAAGTTTATTTCTATGAATACAGAAGCTCAATCCCCAACATAGTTTATTCCTCCAGCTATGGAAATTCATCCCCCAGCTGAGTTTATTTCTCTGAATCGTCAAGATCTTCCCACAAAGCATATCCTCTCTCAGACAGGGTTATTCTCAAGCAGAGTCTTTCCCCGGTAGAATATTCACAAGCAGAAAGGATTAAATCCACAGCATAGTCATCTCTGTTTACCATCCCCAGCAAAGGTAGAAGAATCACATTTCTACACAATCAGGAATTCAATTTCCAATACTCTCCAGCAGTAGTCAAGGATTTATTTTCCCAGACTCGGATATGTCACATTAGCATTTCATGTTACTAAATCATGACATGCGCATACACATTGCATACATCATAATCCCATTTATTTTAAGAACATCATAACGCAATGCATTTCCTGCATCGCATATAATTAATCCTGTACCTTTTCATGAAAGATGGTTATCATCAATAATTTTCGACAGTTCAAGATTAAAATCCATGAAGCTATACATGTCATATCTGCAGACAACTAATGGAAAATCAGTTCCCAAAACCAAACGGGTCAACTAATCTACATGATCACATGAGGTAGCCCTACTATCAAGGCTTTCATTTTGAAGTAATCCTACTACCCAGATTCCTTCTCACAGCCCTACTATCCAGGCTTTCATTTTGAAGTAACCCTACTATCCAGGTTCCATATCATAGCCCTACTATCCAGGTTCCTTCTCACAGCCCTACTATCGAGGATTTAATTTCGAAGTAACCCTACTATATAGGCTTTCATTTCGAAGTAACCCTGCTATCCAGGTTACTTCTCATAGCGCTACTATCCAAGCTTTCATTTCGAAGTAACCCTACTATTCAGATTCCTTCTCAGAGCCCTACTATCCAGGCTTTCATTTCGAAGTAACCCTACTATCCAGGTTCCTTCTCACAGCCCTACCATCCAGGCTTTCATTTTGAAGTAACCCTACTATCCAGGTTCGTTCTCACAACCCTACTATCCAGGCTTCCATTTCGAAGTAACCCTACTATTCAGGTTCCTTCTCATAGCTCTACTATACAGGCTTTCATTTTGAAGTAACCCTACTATCCAGGTTCCTTCTCACAGCCCTACCATCCAGGCTTTCATTTCGAAGTAACCCTACTATCCAGGTTCCTTCTCACAACCCTACTATCCAGGCTTTCATTTCAAAGTAACCCTACTACACAGGTTCCTTCTCACAGCTCTACTATCCAGGCTTTCACTTCAAAGTAACCCTACTATCCAGGTTCCTTCTCACAACCCTACTATTAAGGCTTTCATTTCGAAG
Source organism: Vicia faba (assembly GCA_948472305.1). Classification (NCBI taxonomy): domain Eukaryota; kingdom Viridiplantae; phylum Streptophyta; class Magnoliopsida; order Fabales; family Fabaceae; genus Vicia; species Vicia faba. The sequence goes on along the minus strand of OX451737.1, from coordinate 1,601,457,214 downwards.
TAACCCTACTATCCAGGTTCCTTCTCACAACCCTACTATCCAGGCTTTCATTTCGAAGTAACCCTACTATCCAGGTTCCTTCTCACAGCCCTAATATCCAGGCTTTTATTTCGAAGTAACCCTACTATCCAGGTTCCTTCTCATAGCTTTACTATCTAGGATTCACTTCAAAGTAACCCTACTTTCTAGGTTCCTTCTCACAACCCTACTATCCAGGCTTTCATTTCAAAGCAACCCTACTATCCAGGTTCTTTCTCACATCCCTACTATCTAAGCTTTCATTTCGAAGTAACCCTACTATCCAGGTTCCTTCTCACAGCCCTACTATCTAGGCTTTCATTTCGAAGTAACCCTGCTATCCAGGTTCCTTCTCACAACCCTACTATCCAGGCTTTCATTTCGAAGTAACCCTACTATCCAGGTTCCTTCTCACGGCCCTACTATCTAGGCTTTCACTTCGAAGTAACCCTACTATCCAGGTTTATTCTAATAACCCTACTATCTAGGAGTTCATTTCTAAGTAACCCTACTATCCAGGTTCCTTCTCTTTTATCTTCGGACAACAGCTTACAACACTGTAAAACCCAGACCTGTCCAGATACGGTTGATTTCATATTCCCCAGTAGAGTAATGGAGAACCGAAGCTCCTAGACTCTATTTCCCAAGACATAAATTAACATTCCCCAGCGAAGTCCTCCTCAATGGCAGGTACATAAATTCTTGCAAAAGAATATCTTATGCAACCGATATCTTTTCTAGATGGCATCTTTAAGCCCATCTCCGACGATTCTCCGTCGCCTTCCAAATGGCATCTGCAAGCCCATTCCCGATATTATCGATCAGTATTACTTCATGCGAGTGCAAATTTTTGGGCACTCTAGTGTTCAATCATCTTCCACCTTCATATCATGAAAGGCAGACCAGCCAATCTACATCCTCAGGTTTAAGAAGATTGAACAGGGGCAGCTGTTGTACCCCAAAATTTCCCTCCCATTTTGTTGTACCCCAATTTTTCCCCTAAGAACCCTTCATCATACCATATTATTTCAATCACAATAAGATCACATTAGGGCTTTTGGTTCTTCTACCTATCTTTAGCTTTTCTCTTTGAGGAGTTACCAAGCACCTTAACTTGTTTTCTTTTGTGATCATTGATATTTTGCTTTGATTTTATCTCTAATTAAAAAAATGCAATATTGGTTTGTTCTACTTATTAATAATGTAGGTAAAGGCAATGAGGTTTATCAAGTTGCTTCATGGGTTCATGAGTTTATTTCCATGCCCTAGTCAATAGCTTGAGAAATTTAAACCTCGCCATTGATTTTGTTTTGAAGTTGGTATGGAAGTGGTTTAGGTGGCCATGAGTCCTCATCATAATCCTCAACAATATCTATTCACAAAGGAAGAATATTGGTTCAAAAATTTTGTTCAAACTTGGCAAATTTCCACCAAGCATTCTCTTGATCTAGAGGCTAGAGTTTTGGACTTCAAAGGGGGCATATCTTGCTCATCTTTTGGTATTTTTGAGTGATTAAAAAACATTCTTCTCTGTAATGAATTACCAACAAATCACTTCAAAAGTTCCATGGATTTTTCATGTGGAAGGAACTTGGTGAAGAAGAAAGATTACAAGTCATCCAGATGAATCCCCAATTTTTCATATGTGACTTCAAATAGTCATAACTTGGTCAATTTTTATCACCTTGAGCCCATTCTTTTTTCATGATGATCTTAAAGATGTGTACTTCATGCCTTATTTTATGTGCAAAATAAAAAAATGGATGGAAGTTTCCTTAAGAATGCAAAAGATTATAGGTCATTTCATGATTTTTGGCCAACTTCAACAAATCATAACTTGCTCAATTTTTGGAGATTTTGAGTGGTTCAAATTGCAAAATTTCATTCAAGAGATCTACTTCATTCCATATTTTTTGGTCAAGAGCAAATTATAAGTGGAAGGCCATGTTTGGATGCAAGAGATTATAGGTCATTTTTAAAGAAGAATTTGAAATATTTCTAAGTATGGAAAGTCAACTCTTTTTCTTCAACTTTGACTCCATGTAACTTTCAGCTCAAGCATCCATTTGATTCCATTCTTTTTACATTGCAAAGCTTGTTACCTCATCTTTCTAAAGCATCAAGAATTTTACCCTAAGACCCCTTGAGGTGGAAATTCCATTGGATTGAACTTGGTAACTTGGAACTGAAGTTTCTCCATAAGTCAGAATTTGAAATTCATGTTTTGGCCTTTAAACATCAAATTAGCATGCATTTATGATCTAAACATGTTTAACCAAGTTTCCAAAGTGGATTAGAGCCTTGAAACGCAAGGATTAGATGAGTTTTGATGCAAATCAGGTCACACTTTGCTCGTGCATTAGGTTCACACAATTTCCCTCCAATTTGCATCATTCCACATGCTTGAACATTTCATTTGATTCCCTATAAATAGAGGGTCATCCCCCATTCAATTTCCCAAGCTTAGATAGCCAGAATCACCCTGCCAAACTTGCTTCACAACTCAGAATTCAGCTACTTCGAATCCTATTCTCAAGCCTTTTTCAATCCATTTTTTTCATCAATTTACCTTCCTTGATCTTCCCTGAAGCTAACCATATAATCACATTCAAGAATCGTACCCTATATTGCTCCATAGAAGTCCAGTTTCAGAGCTCTGCAACTCAACTTCAATAGGTAGATTCCTTTAACAATTCTTCAAAACTTTGGTATCATTGTGTTTCTCTCATTGCATTGGTTCTAGTCGCAACACTTACTTTCATCTGGAAGCACGTTTTGACCATGAATTTTCAAATCCCTTTTCAAAACTTTCTTTCCAAATTGCTTGAGTTACAATTTATATAAATTTGGCACGACGATATGGTTGTCTTCGTCTTGAAGAGACGAAGTGAATGGCATAGGTCTGAGCTTCTGATTTTACAGTTTGAGAGACCTGAAATTCGTGAAGGCTGGAGGTTGAAGATGACCAACGTGTCATCTTCTAACCAATGAAAGTGTGATATTTGTTATTTTCAAATTCTGATTTTATTAATGATTTTGTACATTATTCATTAAAGACCATGATATGCACAGAGCGCCAGATCCTTTGGATTTGATTACTAACGCGTTTTGACTCTCATCCAATGGTCCACATCTTTTTCTTTTATTTTCTTTTTCTGATTTTTATATTTTAATTATTTTAAATTTCAAAAAATCATAGAAAATTCATTTTTAGTCCAAAAAATCTAAAAAAAATATAAAAAATATTTTTGATTATTCTCTTTCTGATTTTTATTTTTTCACAATTTAATTTTGTGTTTTGGTATTTTTTATGAGTTGTGCACTCATTTAATTTGTTTAAAATGTTTAAAAATACTGCTACACATTTTTAAATTCTGAAAAATTATGGAATGATCCAATGATATTGTGACAAATATTGGTGTCCTTATTTTATTTTTGTTTCCGACTTTACTATTTTTTACTATTTTTGTTTAGGCTTAAATGCAGTTTTGACCCCCCTAGTTTAAGGTTTTTGGAGTTTCGATCCCCCTAGTTTAAAAGCCAGGTTTCTAGTCCCCATAGTTTTCAAATTTGGGATTTTTGAAGCCCCCCTCCATCTGGCTGCCCAAAAAGTTTTCAAATTTGGGATTTTTGAAGCCCCCTCCATATGACATGGCACAGGGAGAGTAATGCCACGTATTATTTTCTTATTTCTTATTTAGAATAATATTTTTTAAACATTTAAATAATTGATATTAATTTCCAAATGAATTTTTAATTTCATAATTCATATTTTCTGAAAATCCCAAATTGCTTAACCTAATTTCCTCTTCCATCCGCCCGTACGAGATTTCAAAAATCCCAAATTTGAAAACTTTTTGGGCAGCCAGATGGAGGGGGGCTTCAAAAATCCCAAATTTGAAAACTATGGGGACTAGAAACCTGGCTTTTAAACTAGGGGGATCGAAACTCCAAAAACCTTAAACTAGGGGGGTCAAAACTGCATTTAAGCCTTTTGTTTATTTTACCCATTTATTTTAATTTTAAAAATAGTTTCTGACTTTTAAAAATTACCAAAATTTTTATAAAAATTTTTGGATCCATTTCTGATTTTTTCTATGGTCTTATATTTCATTTCTTGATTAATTTGAACATAATTGATATTTTCTTCATTATTTTCCTTTTCTTTTTTTTAACATTTTTAAACCTTTCAATGTATATATTAAATATGATATTATTTTGTGATTATTTTCTGGCTGACTTGAGTTCATTTTTTGATCATGACTTTATTAACATCATTGGATCTTGGGTGTTGAGTTCAACTCCACCAAAATGGATGAATGATTTTAATAATAGTTTGATTAAATTTTAATTCAAAAGTGGTTCATTCATCTTTTTGCCCTAATCCTCTTCATCTCATCCCCTTCTCATTGCACTAAATGTCGTTGGACCAAGATCTCTATATCATGTCTCAAAACAAATGGTGCATAGATTGCTATTGACCAGCCTCAAAATAGGCGCGACTTCTATATAAGTCCACTTACGATTGTTTAACATAGCACTAAATTTTGTCCCGATTCGAATAAATGATCATTCGTGGCCCAAACTTATGATTGTAAGCCCAAGTATGTTAATTTGATCTCTTTGATCGAATAACCTTGAGATTCATTGTATGGAGGCTTTGGTTCTACCAATCCTCTAATGGATCTACAACACCTTTGGTAAACGCGGGTCACTTAAACATCGTTGATCATTAAATGTTACTTATGAGAATTCCAAATGGATGATATACTTGACAAAAAGCAAATGCAGCTTGTTGTGTGGAGGCTTTGGTTCTACCAATCCTCTAATAAGTTCCAAATGAAAGTTTCAAGATAGGCATTCAACTAACCACTAATTATTGACTTGTTTTATTTTATGCTTTAATTCTTTTATGCTTTATGCACTATTTATTTTTTAGCATTTTTCATTTCATGCCATTTTTCATCTTTGCTCATTTGAGCATTTATATTCTTGTCATTTTTACTTTGCTCACTTGAGGATTTCTTTTTCTTATCCTAAGATACTTAATAATCAAATTAAACCCTAAAAAACTCTTAATGGTACTTAGAATATTTGGTTACTATCCTTGGCATTGTGGAGCATGGGACTATTTCTTGGACTTAGGATTAGAAACCTTGGCCTATCTTGGAGACCTTGTGATCTTATCTGATTATTTTTTCTGGAGCTCTTGAGGTTTACCTCAAGACATTGGGTTGCTTTTTTGTTTTTGTGTGCAGGTTTTTGTGATTACATCCTTTGTTTGTAATCTGGAATTCACCCGCATACAGCCGTTACTCTGCCCAATTTTTGTGAAAACTCAATACACTTGAAGAGGTCTAGTATCTTTGCTTGCTTGGTTTCAATCCAAAGAATGGGAATTCTATCTTGGCTCATAATGTCAAGTTTTGGCTTCTTGTTGGTTAGATGGTCTTTATCCTTAAATTTTACCTTATGCTTTAGGATAGTCTCTTCTTCTCCTCCCATCTTCTTTAATTTCAAAAAATCTTCTCCCTCCTTTTGAAAACTCTTCTTGTTTTGAAACTTAAACCACTTTCATAATAAACATGGATTTAGGTCCATGCATTTTCAAAACATTTTTATCAATAAACTTCAATCAATTTAATAATACTTTGACATTTTTGTGAGAAGACTAAAAGTCAATCAATCTCATTTCAAACCATTTTTCCACTTTGGTTTTTATCTTTAAACTTTTCTCAAAAGGTTAGACTCTTGTCAATCCTTGTAGTGATGCAAACAACTATACTTCTGCAATATGTAGTGAAGTGAGATATTTTCCACTTGGGTGTTGAGTGAGGCATTGTTGATTTTAAAATCCAAGCCATATCCTCCACTTTGAGATGATGCAAATTATCCTTTCCCATGATTGTGGGTAGTAAGTATGTTTTCCACACGGACAATGACGATGATGTCTTGTCTCTTAAAATCAACCAACACACTTGTGTTTCAAATTTTTAAAAGAGGAACTACGTGTACCCTGATCCCCTATTGCACGAAAGGTGGTACATAGGCACTAAAGGTTCGCAACCGCGGCGGGTGCAAAAATCATAAAAATATACTTCTTTTCTCACGTTCACCATCCATCTTATATACAACACATTTTTTTATATAGCCAAAATATACAGATTTTACAAAGAGGTTCCTGCGGAGTACCGTAGATGTTTAGGGTGCTAATACCTTCCCTTTGCATAACCAACCCCCTTACCTTGAATCTTTCCCCCTTTTTGGGTTATTCGCTCTTTTCCCATTCCTTTGGAAACAATAAAGTGCGGTGGCAATTTTTATTTTTATTTGTATAAAGTCTAGTCAATCCAATGGCTTAGTCTTGAACATTTATACTGCTACAGAAAAATGGCGACTTCACTGGGGACAGATTGACCTCTTGCTGGTCCATCCCTAAGTGGGTTGAGCCTATCTTTTTTTTTATATGTATATGTGCTATTGTTGTTTATGTGTTATATTTTGTATATATATTTGTTTGGATTTTCCTGGTTTTCAGGGTGCTGTGTGATTACTCATAAGTACTATACCCGGACTTGGGAAAACTTTAAGATAGGATGGGCGGTATAGTCATGTTAACTTTGAGGGAGTAATCTCAAAAAAGGAGGCATGAGATCCCCCACTCAGTGGAGGCCCCTTTGACTGTAGTGTCGTTTACCGAGTAATCGGCAAGACGTACTGCTTTCGACCTGGGAGCCTGCTGAAACTGAGGACCGTAGAATACCAAACCCATCTTGTCCTTTTAGGTGTAGTGCGTAAGCTATGACGGAGTAATCCGGAAATAGTTGTCACGCGATACTACGCTCAAACGAGTCTTTCTTGAGAATATTACTAATTACCGAGTTAATCGGGAAGTTGGTAATATCCGAAGGAAGGATGTAGACTCTTGGAACCTCTAGAACCTTGTTCGGTAGATGATAACTTTTGAGACCAACCCCTTATGGGTAGTACCTTCGACCTCATGCTCGTGACGTTGAACCTATGAACCCTATATGTGTGATTTTGTGTGTGATTGTTGCATCATGCATCCATGCACTCATAAGCATCTTCTGAAGAAAACAATATTTCAAGGGATTTAAAGGTTGACTATTTGTGAATATATCAGGTACTGTTAACCATGGATTCTGGAAAGAGAAATATCGGGAAATACAGTTTCAAGGATCCCAAGATAGATGAGCTGATCAGTCTAATTCCAGAGATCGAGTGCTCTGCAGATTTTCGAAAGAAGTATGGATCCATTATTCCTCTCATGAAGCTGAAGATGAAGGAGGGTATTCTATTGACCTTGGTCCAGTTCTATGATCTGGTGTATCACTGCTTTACTTTTCCCAATTATCAGTTGATGCCTACACTGGAGGAGTATTCTTATTTTTTGGATTTACCCGTTACCGATCGTGTTCCTTTTAATAGTTTGGAGGGCGAGCCAAAATCACATGAGATTGTTGTTTTGATTCATCTGGGGAAGTTTGAGGTGGAAGCCCATATGACTACCAAAGGAGGGATTAAAGGATTACCAGCTCAGTTCTTATTGGAGAAAGCTCGTTATTTTGCAAGAATGAAGAGTACGGTTGCTTTTGAGTCCATCTTTGCTCTGCTTGCTTATGGGTTATTCTTATTTCCTAATGTGGACAAGTTTGTCGACAATAACGCTATAAGGATTTTCATGATTGGAAACCCAATTCCTACACTGTTGGGTGATGCTTATTACTATGTTCATCTTCGGAGTTCTTATCATGGGGGAATGATTATCTGTTGCACGCCTTTGTTGTACTGATGGTTCATCTCTCATATGCCTCAGTCTGATGCTTTTTGGGATGTCAAGAAGGAACCCCGTTGGGCTCCTAAGATCATGGCACTTAATCACTTGGATATCGATTGGTATCATCGAACTTACCAGGATGTGGAGATTATTGATAGTTGTGGTAGTTTCCCCAATGTACCTCTTCTTTGTACAAAAGGAGAAATTAACTATAACCCTGTTCTTGCACGGAGACAACTTGGTTATCCGATGAGGGATAAACTAAATAGTATTCATTTGAGTAGTTTCTTTCTGAAGGAAGGAGAAGACCACAGGGAAGCTAGGGAGAGGATTGTGAAGGCCTGGCGCCATGTTCATAAGAAGAGTAGGAAGGATTTGGGACCTAGGGGTGCTGTTTCTTTGGAGCCATATCATCAGTGGGTCCGATCGAGAGCCATCCAGTTGAAGATGCTGTATACTCGGGAGACACCCATGCCTGATCTGTTTATGAAGACCACTCCTCCTTTATTAGATGATCTAGAAGAGTTGCAGCTTGCTTTGGTTAGGATACAATAGGAAAGAGATGCTTTGAAGAACAAGTTCTAGACTTTAGAGAGTTCCTACAGAGCAGACTTGAAGCAGAAAGACGATTTGATCGAGATCCTTGAGAGTCGAGCAGTGGAGTCTATGGAGAGGCAAGGGGATTTATTTCCCCCTAAGCCTCAAACAGGTGCTGGTTACTCACTTTCTGATTCAGATGAGTGGAAGGAGGTTGCCATCAGACATATGGAAGAAAACCAGAGGTTGAGGGCTCAGATTGCCAGGCTCATAGGGAAGCGCCAGCGTACAGATTGATCTCTATCAGTTTCTTTCTCTCAGGATTTTTTTAGATTGTATTTTCATCTTGTACTTGGGATCATTAAAAATTATAATCCATTTTTGAAGTTATTATAATAAAAGTTTTTCATTATTTCAAATGTGTTATTATTTTGATGTTTGCAATATGTCTATAAACGTTAAATCCCTTGAAATATTAAATGATAAAGTAAAAATAATCATATGCATTGCACATCATGCATCATATTGCACATATCTCTTGCATTTATTATACATATCCAGGTGCCTTACCTAGCTTTTTGCTTTGTTCAGCAAGCTGACTCATCACTACAACACTCGGGCTAACTTCAAAAAGAAGATGGACAACTTGGAACAAGAGAATTGCGAGCTACGCGAAGAAGTTTCTGCTTTAAAGGATGGCTTGTCCAATTTGACTACTTTGATGGAAGCTTTGGTGGTTTCTCAGAATCAACTACCAAGTGTTTAACCTCAACCAACAAGGGCAAATGCTGAAGTTCCTACTGTTCCTGTATCCGCTACTCCGAATGTTGTTTAAAACCGCATACCTCAAGGTTATCCGTGGGGAATTCCAGAGAATTTTGCACCTGAAGGTTTCAATTTGGGCCCCAAAGATGCTCCAATGGTTCCAAATGTTGTTACTCCAGCAACTCCTGTGGTGCATACTTTTCCTGCTGCACCTCCTTCGGTGAATTTGGTTTCGTTTGAAGATGTGTGTCGTCCTTTCCCTCCGCCGAGTGAAGATTTTGGTCTTTATGACAGAATGGATGATTTCCAAGAGCAGTTTGATAGAATGCAAAGAGAGATGAAGGCTCTTATGGGAAAAGAGATATTTGGGTAGAATGTGAATGACCTGTGTTTGGTTGTGAATGTTAAAGTGCCTGCTAAGTTCAAGGTCCTAGAGTTTGAGAAGTACAAGGGCAACACTTGCCCTCGTGCTCACTTGGTGATGTACGTGAGGAGAATGTCTACCCACACCGATGATCAGCGTCTGCTGATTCACTTTTTCCAGGATAGTCTGACTGGCGCAGCGTTGAAATGGTACATGAGTTTAAACAGCGCCAACGTCCATACCTTTAATGATTTTGGAGAAGCATTCATAAAACAATACAAGTACAATGTGGACATGTCACATGACCTTGACCAGCTTAGGGCCATGGTTCAGAAAGACAGGAAATCATTCAAAGAGTACGTGCAGAGATGGCGTGAAGTGGCTGCACAAGTGATTCCTCCCATGGAGGAGAAGGAAATGACTAAATGTTTTCTGAAGACGCTAGGCGCTTTCTACTACGAAAGAATGGTAGCAAGTGCCTCAAGTGATTTTACAAAAATGGTAGGAATGGGTGTCCGCCTAGAAGAGGCAGTAAGAGAAGGCCGTTTGACAAAGGGTGAAGGATCCGGAGGTGTGAAGAAGCCAGCTTATGGGTTTACAAAGAAGAAAGAGGGGGATACAAATGCTGTCATACAAGAGAGGAGGGTAAATTCTCCTAGAAGGAATTATCAGCGTCACCAGCAAGTTGCTTCAGTGAGTCCTATTATGAATGTTGCTCCGACTACCGTTACTTATCAAAGACAGTCCCAACAAGGGAAACAAGGGAATAATCAGAGAAGGGAGAGCTACGACCCTATTCCCATGAGTTATACAGAGCTACTACCAGCATTGATTCAGAAGAAGTTGGTCCAGACACGACCACCTCCAGCAGTACCATCACCATTTCCTTGGTATTACAAAGCAGACCAGACGTGTGCCTTTCATCAGGGAGCACTAGGGCATAGTGTTGAAAATTGTTATCCTTTGAGGAATGAAGTGCAAAGGTTGGTGAAGTCTAGAATTTTATCTTTCAAAGACATGGGACCTAATGTGAAAGAGAATCCTCTACCCAAGCACGGGGGAGTGAATGCTGTGAATATGGTGGCCGGTTGTCCAGGTGACTTCTGGATTTTTGACATTAATCTGGTTAGAGGGGATTTGGTGAAGATGCACGCAGACCTCTGAATTCAGTTATTATACGCATGACCATGCCGGTTGTGCTATTTGCAGTACAAAGATACAGGGTTGCGAGAATATAAAGGCTGATTTACAAGAGATGATGGATGAAGGTCTAATTCATATAATCAGGCCTAGGGCAGAATATGAAAGGGAAGTGAATATTGAAGTAGAGCATTTGAATGAAGATCTCGTATAGTTGCATGCTACTTTCTGCCGTACTACTGGTCAGGTGGAACACCAATATGGGTCTTGCATAGTTTGCTGTCGAGACCCCCGAGGATGTTCTATTGTGAGAGAGGGTGTTCCGCTGCTGTTAGACAATGGGACTATCAAGATCACAAGTCAGAGAGATGATTATCACGAGATTGATATGGTTGAAGTTTGTTTGATGGGAGAAGAGTCAGAGGAAGAGTATGCCTCCGCAGATGAGTATTTCTCTTTAGACAAAGATTTGTTTGCCGGAAATGACCTCTTGATGGCTGATTGTGTTGAGGAAGGGGTAAACGTCATTATACCTTGTTTTGGTGCACCCGCTCATCTTGAAGTGGAGTACCATAGCAAACCAACTGTTACCCCATTGGTAATTAGTCTGCCAGGACCTGTTCCCTATAAATCAGATAAGGCTGTGCCTTACAAATACAACGCTACAATCTTAGAAGATGGGGTGGAAATTCCCATCCAGCCAATGCCAGATGTTGGAAATATAGCTGATAATAGCAGGGTGACCCGTAGTGGTCGTGTGTTTACACCGATTATTCGAAGAGATGTTGTTGCTGGAAAGAAAATTGCTGAGAATGATGATTCCAAGAAGGCTACAGGAGAGACTAGTGAAGCTACATTGGAGAAAGAAGTGGATGATATCTTGAAGATAATTAAGATGAGCGACTACAAAATTGTAGACCAGTTATTGCAGACTCCTTCAAAGATATCCATCCTAGCTTTATTGATGAATTCCTCCGCTCATAGAGAATCACTGATGAGAGTACTAGACCAAGCTTTTGTAGAGAATGACATGCTGTTAGATCAATTCAGGAACGTAATTAGAAACATTACGTCATGTAACAACTTAAGTTTCTGCGATGATGAGTTACCAGATGAAGGGAGGAATCACAATCTGGCCCTCCACATATCTATGAAATGCAAAAATGACTCACTATCCAATGTCCTGATCGATAACGGATCTGCATTGATTGTTATACTGAGAAGTACCCTCATGAAGTTAAAGTATCAGGGAACACCTATGCACCCGAGTGGCATCATTGTGAAAGCTTTTGATGGGTCGGGGAAATCTGTCATCGGTGAGGTGGACTTACCCATCCACATAGAACCACATTTGTTTTTGATAACTTTCCAGGTAATGGACATTATTCCCGCGTATAGTTATTTGCTAGGATGTCCATGGATACACGAAGTAGGGGCTGTCACTTCAAATCTGCATCAGAAGCTAAAGTTTATGCGTGAAGGGAAGGTAGTGATCATAAATGGAGAGCAGGCGTTATTGATATCCCATATATCCTCTTTCAGTATTGTAGAAGAAGATGAGGCTGCTGTTGGAACCCAGTTCCAAGCCTTATCCATTGACAACATAAGGAAGAATGAGAATTCTGTGGTTTCCCTGACGGATGTGCAGCAGGTTGTGTGCAATGGTCATAATACAGTTCGGGAACGACTTGTGGATCCACCTTTGAACAAGAACAAAACTGGTTTGGGTTTCTCTTCGAGGAATGGCAAAGGCGAAAATTTGAAGTCAAAGTCTTTTGTGAACAGTTATCATGATGTTTTCCGCAGCAGAGGCAACCTCCATCCGATTATTTCTGGAATTAATGTTGTTGAAGAGGATGAAGCAGAGCAGGAAGTACCGAATTATGTGACGCATGGAGTCCGAGTTTAGAACTGGGTCACCATTGATGTTCCTTCTTGCATACATTTTTCAAAGTAATTTGTTTTTTTAATCTGTTTCTTTCTTTTGAAAAGCTTTCACTCTGCCCAAGGTGGAAGTATTAATGTTGTAGGGCTTATCTGTTTGCTATCACTGTTAAGATCATTAATAAAAGTTGTCTTTGCTTCCAAATTATGTCTTTAATTTTCTGCTTTTTCCTGGGAAATGGTAATAAAAATAAAAATAAACCTTTCAAAATAAATAATAACTGAAAATTAATCTGCATGATCACTTGTTATATGTGTAAATTTCTAAAAGCAATCATAAATCATATGTGCAGATTAATTAAAAAACCCGTTGAATACAATGACCCTACACCCTCTCCCAACTTTGAATGTTCTGTGTATGGGGCTGAAGAAGAATATTATGATGAGATTCCAGAAGAGGTCTCACGGTTGCTTGAGCACGAGGAAAATACCATTCAGCCATATAAAGAGCCTTTGGAAGTCGTTAATTTGGGTTCAGAAGAAGATTTGAAGGAAATTAAGATTGGAGCATCGTTGCATCCTGATGTAAAGAGCAGGTTGATTGAGATGTTGAAAGAGTATGTGGATATTTTTGCTTGGTCTTATCAAGATATGCCTGGTCTAGATACAGACATTGTCGAGCATCGTTTGCCATTAAATCCAGAGTGTCAGCCAGTTAAACAAAAGTTGAGAAGAACCCACCCGGATATGGCAGTAAAGATCAAAGAGGAGGTTCTAAAGCAGATTAATGCTGGTTTTCTTGTGACATCAGTGTATCCTCAATGGATTGCCAATATTGTCCCAGTACCGAAAAAAGACGGAAAAGTCTGCATGTGCGTAGATTACAGATATCTAAATAAAGCTAGTCCAAAAGATGATTTTCCATTGCCTTACATTGACATGATAGTGGATAGCACAACAAAATTCAAGGTATTCTCGTTCATGGACGGATTTTCCGGGTATAATCAAATAAGAATTGCTCCAGAGGACATGGAAAAAACAATGTTTATCACACCCTAGGGAACATTCTGTTACAGAGTGATGCCCTTCGGGTTGAAGAACGCTGGTGCAACGTACCATAGGGCTATGACAACCCTATTCCATGATCTTATGCACAAAGAAATCGAAGTATATGTTGATGATATGATTTCCAAATCCCAAATTGAAGAAGGGCATATAGAAGATTTGTTGAAGTTGTTTCAGTGTTTGAGGAAGTATCGTCTCCGCTTGAATCCAAATAAATGCACCTTCAGAGTTAGATCGGGGAAATTGTTGGGTTTTATTGTTAGCCAAAAAGGAATTTAACTTGACCCTGACAAAGTCAAAGTAATTCAAGAAATGCCAGTACCAATAACTGAAAGGCAAGTCAGGGGTTTCCTCGGGCGTTTGAATTATATCTCCAGATTTATTTTCCACATGACTACAACGTGTGAACCGATATTTAGGTTGTTAAAGAAAGATCAAGGTTGTGTATGGACGAATGACTGCCAAAGGGCATTTGAAAGTATTAAAGAGTATCTGCTTGAACCTCCTATCTTGCTCCCTCCCGTAGAAGGATGACCGTTGATTATGTATCTAACAATGTTAGATAAATCTATGGGTTGTATTCTGGGACAACATGATGAAACAGGAAAGAAAGAGTTCACCATTTATTATCTCAGCAAAAAGTTCACTGATTATGAGTCGCGGTATTCTATGCTAGAAAAAACATGTTGTGCTTTGGCCTGGGCGGCAAAGCGTTTGCGGCAGTATATGTTGAATCATACTACTTGGTTGATCTCCAAAATGGATCCAATCAAGTATATTTTTGAAAAGCATGCTCTTATTGGGAGAATTTCCCATTGGCAGATGTTGTTATCAGAATATGATATCGAGTACCGCACTCAAAAGGCTATCAAAATTAGTGTGTTGGCATATTACCTTGCTCACCAGCCGGTGGAAGATCATCAGTCTGCAGAATATGAATTCCCCGATGAAGATGTGATGTTCTTGAAAGTGAAAGATTGTGATGAACCATTGCCTGAAGAGGGCCCCGACCCTGAATCTCGTTGGAGTATGGTATTTGATGGAGCTGTGAATGCTTATGGTAAAGGAATTGGTGATGTGATTGTTACTCCTCATGGATCACATATTCCTATTACTGTAAGGTTAACATTTGATTGCACTAATAATATGGCAGAATATGAGGCTTGCATCATGGGTCTTGAGGAAGATATCGATCTCATAATCAAAATTCTAGATGTGTATGGTGATTCAGCTTTGGTAATAAATCAGATTAAATGAGAATAGGACACTCGTTACCCTAGCTTAATCCCTTACAAAGATTATGCTAGAAGATTACTACCCTTCTTCAATAAAGTTGAATTCCATCACATTCTAGGGATGAAAATCAAATGGCAGATGCTCTGGCAACTCTGGCTTCCATGTACCAAGTAAATGCTTGGAATGATATACCCTGAATTATAGTTTGACGGCTAGATAGGCCCGCTCATGTGTTTGCGACAAAGGAGGTAGCAGATGAAAAACCTTGGTATTATGATATCAAGCATTTTCTTCAGACTCAGGAATACCCGTTTGGTGCATCAAAGAAAGATAGAAAGACACTGAGAAGATTGGCAGGCAGTTTCTTCCTTAGTGAAAATGTGTTATACAAGAGAAATTATGACATGGTCTTGCTCAGATGCGTGGATAGCCACGAAGTGGACATGTTAATGCATGAGATCCATGAAGGTTCATTTGGCACTCATGCTAATGGAAGTTCGATGGATAAAAATATGCTAAGGGCAGGTTATTATTGGTTGACAATGGAATCTGATTGTTACAAATTTGCAAAGAAGTGCCATAAATGCCAGATTTACGCAAATAAGATCCATGTGCCTCCGACACTCCTCAATGTGATTTCCTCCCCGTGTCCTTTCTTTATGTGGGGTATTGACATGATCGGGATGATAGAACCCAAAGCTTCGAATGGACACCGTTTCATCTTGGTAGCAATTGACTACTTTACCAAGTGGGTAGAGGCTGCTTCATATGCCAATGTTACCAAACAAGTAGTTGTGCGTTTCATCAAAAACAATCTTATATGCCGGTATGGTGTGCCGAGCAGAATCATCACCGACAATGGCTTGAATTTGAACAATAAGATGATGACTGAACTGTGCAAAGAATCCAAGATTGTCCATCACAATTCATTTCCATACATGCCAAAGATGAATGGGGCTGTTGAAGCTGCTAATAACAATATCAAGAGAATTATCCAGAAAATGGTTGTCACTTATAAGGATTGGCATGAAATGCTCCCTTTTGCTCTACATGGATATCGACATCTGTTCGCACTTCAACAGGAGCAACCCCATTTTCCCTATTGTATGGAATGGAAGTTGTACTCCCTGTTGAGGTGGAGATTCTCTCGTTGCGTGTGATAATGGAAGCCAAATTGACAGATGCTGAATGGGTTCAGAACAGGTTTGACCAACTGAATTTGATTGAAGAGAAGAGAATGACAACTTTGTGTCATGGGAAGTTATATCAGAAAAGAATGAAGAAAGCATTTGACAAAAAGGTCAAACCTCGTGAATTCAGAGAAGGCGACCTCGTGCTCAAGAAGATCATGTCTTTAAACACTGATTCTAGGGGAAAGTGGACTCCCAATTTTGAAGGCCTGTATGTTGTCAAGAAAGCCTTCTCTGGTGGTGCATTAATTCTTGTAACTATGGATGACGAGGAATTCCCACGTCCCATGAATGCTGACGCAGTCAAGAAACACTTCGCCTAAAGAAATAAAAGAACAGCTCACTAAGTTGAATACCCAAAAGGGCGGCTTAGGCAAAAAAGAGTGTCTCTGTAGGCTGAAAACCAGAAAGGGCGGTCTAGGCGAAAATGACATAAACAAAATAAATTTCCCTCTAAGTTGAAAACCCGCAAGGGCAGCTTAGGCAAAAGTTAGGGATTTTCTTGGCAAGTAACTACGTCAGACAAGACTTGATCATTGAAGCCACAATCTTCTCGAATCCTCACCATACTTCAATAAAAGCTGCTCCTCAGGATTTCAAAAAGTTGATAGGGGGGATAATGGTCATTGTATCTCAATGTATCTTTTCCATTATGTATTACCATTTCCCAAACTTTGTAATCATCCATGGAGTCTCGCCATTCACAGACTACCATTCAATTAATGAAATTCGAGCTTTTGCCCAATTCTTTGTGTTCTTATTTTTATTTAGCTTGCAAAGACATCATTTATTACTGATAATAATTGTTAAAGAAAAACGATTAAAAGAAGCAAAATTAACCTTTCAAAAAAAAGAGAGAAGAGATCTTTATAATTCAATTTACTTTGGGATTTGTGATGAAATAATGACAACAAAGATGGTGATCCCAAGAATGAACAAACTCCATTTGTTTTAAGAGGATTTACTTCTTTCATGTAGTTTTCTCAGGTCATTTTGCTGGTGTGCACAATCTTTGTGTGTTTCTCAGATAGTTAAAGACGATATCAGTGGGTACAAGGTATAGTATTGGGTCTGTGACCCCACTATCCCCAGTCAAGTCTTGGTTCATTTTTTTTGGGTTTGCATGATCATAAGCCTCTGTCCCAGATTCCCCAGTGAAGTCTTTCCTCATATTATGAAAGGTTTTATTCCCTTGGTGTGCTGGGATGTCGCTCTTTTTGCAGTTTTGGCATTAATGTTGACTTCTTGATTTCCCGGGAAGGTCATCCCAGGGAATCTCTTGTTGGAATGAGTATTCATAATGAAAGTTTCAGTCTGCAGTTTTTCTCCAGGGAGGTAGGCTTGAATCCCCCAATGAGGCTTGGTTGTTTCGGTGTTAGTCTGCTTTATTATAGGTTGATCTTGTAATCTCCAGTAGGCATGTTGCTTTTGGAAACCCTTTTTCTCCGATGAAAAAGTAAGAAGGATGTTCTATCTCGATATTTGTTTAATTTAGTTACATCCGGATTATGGTTCTCCTCAGTGAAGTTAAAGAAATAGGTTTGGTTTCTGTAGTTGCTTTTACCTTTTTTAGATTGATCTTTCTGGTTGAAGCTTAGCCCAATGTTGTTAGTACCTGAGGCGGTTTTGTTTGTTTGCGCTGATTATGTATCCTTTTTACCAGCATATGCACAATAGCACTCATACATTCATACATACATCATGCATTGCCAAAAATCATCATTCATTGACATTGTGTTATGACCTTTCCTGTAGCGCTCTTTGCTTAGTTGAATTTGGTTTTACCTCTTGAGTTTATTTCTCAAAGGATGAATCTGCATTGGCCGTCTTGCTCTAGTTTATTTTTGAATTAGATTTGTGTTTACATGACAATATCATTTATTATGGATTTATGAAAACTTTGAGTTTTGGTTTGTGCATTTATTTTGCACAGGAAGACTTTATCTCTTCAGTAGGAATATCGTGGAATTTCCCCGGGAAGTCATATTTCTATCCCTAGAAAGTCATTTCTCTTTGCAATTCCCCTTGACAATAAGTGGAAGTATCTTTATTTGAGACAGATTACGTATTACCCTTTCCAGGCAGATTTCCTTGGTTAAAGAAGAAGTTGAGACCCGTTCTTGGAAAAATACCAGAATCTTGGGGAAACTTGATATATTTTCTCTTTCTACCTTCGATGAACGTTGGTAGTACAACGACAGTGAACGTTGGTGTTTGTTATCTTTTTGCTATCTTCATTAAACGTTGATAGTTCATCGTCAGTGAACGGCGGTGATATGATATATTTTCTCTTTTTACCTTCAGTGAACGTTGGTAGTTCATCGGCAGTGAACGTTGGTGTTTGTTATCTTTTTTCTATCTTCAGTGAACGTTGATAGTTCATCGTCAGTGAACGGCGGTGATATAATATATTTTATCTTTATACCTTTGGTGAACGTTGGTAGTTCATCGGCAGTGAACGTCGGTGTTTGTTATCTTTTTTCTATCATTGGTGAAATTAGATAGTTCATCGTCAGTGAACGACGGTGATATGATATATTTTCTCTTTCTACCTTCAGTGAACGTTGGTAGTACATCGGAAGTGAACGTTAGTGTTTGTTATCTTTTTGCTATCATCAGTGAATATTGATAGTTCATCGTCAGTGAACAGCGATGATATGATATATTTTCTCTCTCTACCTTCAGTGAACATTGGTAGTTCATCGGCAGTGAACGTCGGTGTTTGTTATCTTTTTGTTATTTTCAGTGAACGTTGATAGTTCATCATCAGTGAACGGAGGTGATATGATATATTCATTGAACATTGGTAGTACATCGGCAGTGAACATCGGTGTTTGTTATATTTTTTCTATCTTTAGTGAACATTGATAGTTCATCGTTAGTGAACGGCGGTGATATGATATATTCAGTGAACGTTGGTAGTACATCGACAGTGAATGTCGATGCTTATTATCTTCCTCTCTAATTTTGTTCTTGTGGTTCACCAGTGATTTATTTTCCTGGCGGGGTTGCTCCTTTGTTTCTTCATTATTTGTTGCATCTCCAATGTTACTTTGCGTCTCTTTGGTTCTGCTCATATGAATTCATATGCATGTGCATTTGCATGGCATCTTAGGGCCAAAAACAGGGTTTGTTTTATATTTAAGTGTCTTCAATCACGTCAACACGAAGATTTTTAACCTTCGTATATCCGGATAGAAGAAACTTAAATAATGGCAGCTGTTGTACCCAAAATTTTGCCCCTAAGATCCCTTCATCATACCATATTGTTTCAATCACAACAAGATCACATTAGAGTTTTTGGTTATTCTACCTATCTTTAGCTTTTCTCTTCGAGGAGTTACCAAGCACCTTAACTTGTTTTCTTTTGTGATCATTGATATTTTGCTTTGATTTTCTCTCTAATTAACAAAATGCAATATTGGTTTGTCTTACTTGTTAATAATGTAGGTAAAGGAAATGAGGTTTATCAAGTTTCTTCATTGGTTCATGAGTTTATTTCCATGCCCTAGTCAATAGCTTGACAAATTCAAAACTCACCATTGATTTTGTTTTGAAGTTGGTATGGAAGTGGTATAGGTGGCCATGAGTCCTCATCATCATCCTAAACAATCTCTATTCACAAAGGAATAATATTGATACAAAAAGTTTGTTCAAACTTGGCAAATTTCCACCAAGCATTCTCTTGATCTAGAGGCTAGGGTTTTGGACTTCAAAGGGGGGCATATCTTGCTCATCTTTTGGTATTTTTAAGTGATTCCAAAAACATTCTTCTCTTCAATGAGTTACCACCAAATAACTTCAAAAGTTCCAAGGAGTTTTCATGTGGAAGGAACTTGGTGAAGATGAAAGATTACAAGTCATCCAGATGAATCCCCAATTTTTCATATGTGACTTCAAATGGTCAAAACATGGTCAATTTTTATCACCTTGAGCCCATTATTTTTTAATGATGATATTAAAGATGTGTACTTCATGCCTTCTTTTATGTGCAAAATTAAAAAAAAAAAAAAAGAGGATGGAAGTTGCCTTAAGAATGCAAAAGATTATAGGTCATTTCATGATTTTTGGCCAACTTCAACAAATCATAACTTGCTCAAATTTTGGATATTTTGAGTGGTTCAAATTGAAAAATGTCATTCAAGAGATCTACTTCATTCCATCTTTTTTGGTCAAGAGAAAATTCTAAGTGGAATGTCATGTTTGGATGTAAGAGATTATAGGTCATTTTTAAAGAAGAATTTGAAATATTTCTAAGTATGGAAAGTCAACTCTTTTTCTTCAACTTTGACTCCATGTAACTTTCATCTCAAGCATAAATTTGATTCCATTCATTTTCCATTGCAAAGCTTGTTACCTCATCTTTCCAAAGCATCAAGAATTTTTCCCTAAGACCCCTTGAGGTGGAAATGCCATTGGATTGAACTTGGTAACTTGGAACTGAAGTTTCTCCATAAGTCAGAATTTGAATTTCATGTTTTGGCCTTTAAACATCAAATTAACACGCGTTTGTGATCTAAACATGTTTAAGCAAGTTGCCAAAGTGGATTAGAGCCTTGAAAACGCAAGGATTAGACGAGTTTTAATGCAAATCAGATCACACTTTGCTCGTGCATCAGGTTCACACGATTTCCCTCCCATTTGTATCATTCCACACGCTTGAACATTCCATTTGATTCCCTATAAATAGAGGGTCATCCCCCATTCAATTTCCTAAGCTTAGATAGCCAGAATCACCCTGCCAAACTTGCTTCACAGTTCAGAATTCAGTTACTTCGAATCCTATTCTCAAGCCTTTTTCAATTCATTTTTTTCATCAATTTACCTTCCTTGATCTTCCCTGAAGCTAACCATATAATCACATTCAAGAATCGTGCCCTATATTGCTCCATAGAAGTCCAGTTTCAGAGCTCTGCAACTCAACTTCAATAGGTAGATTCCTTCATCAATTCTTCAAAACTTTGGTATCATTGTGTTGCTCTCATTGACCTGGTTCTAGTCGCAACACTTACTTTCATCTGGAAGCACATTTTGACCATGAATTTTCAAATCCCTTTTCAAAACTTTCTTTCCAAATTGCTTGAGTTACAGTTTATAAAAATTTGGCGCGAGGGTGTGGTTGTCTTCGTCTTGAAGAGACGAAGCGAATGGCATAGGTCTGAGCTTCTGATTTTACAGTTTGAGAGTTCTGCAATTCGTGAAGGCTAGAGGTTGAAGATGACAAACATGTCATCTTCTAATCAATGAAAGCGTGACATTTGTTATTATTAAATTATGATTTTATTAATGATTCTGTATATTATTCATTAAAGACCATGATATGCACAGCGTGCCAGATCCTTTGGATTTGATTACTAATGCGTTTTGACTCTCATTCAATGGTCCACATCTTTTTCTTTTATTTTCTTTTTCTGATTTTTATATTTTAATTGTTTTAAATTTCAAAAAATCATAGAAAATTCCTTTTTAGTCCAAAAAATATGAAAAAATTATGAAAAATATTTTTGATTATTCTCTTTTTGATTTTTATTTTTTCACGATTTAATTTTGTGTTTTGGTATTTTTTATGAATTTTACACTCATTTTTTTTGTTTAAAATGTTTAAAAATACTCTTACACATTTTTAAATTTGGAAAAAATTATGGAATGATCCAATGATATTGTGGCAAATATTTGTGACCTTAATTTATTTTTGTTTCTGAATTTACTATTTTTCACTATTTTTATTTATTTTACCCATTTATTTTAATTTTAAAAATAGTTTCTGACTTTTAAAAATTACCAAAATTTTTATAAAAATATTTGGATCCATTTCTGATTTTTCTATGGCCTTATTTTTCATTTCTTGATTAATTTGAACATCATTGATATTTTCCTCATTATTTTCCTTTTTTTAAAAACATTTTTAAACCTTTCAATGTATATATTAAATATGATATTATTTTGTGATTATTTTCTGGCTGACTTGAGTTCATTTTTTGATCACGACTTTATTAACATCATTGGAGCTTGGGTGTTGAGTTCAACTCCACCAAAATGGATGAATAATTTTAATAATAGTTTGATTAAATTTTAATTCAAAAGTGGTTCATTCATCTTTTTGCCCTAAACCTCTTCATCTCATCCCCTTCTCATTGCACTAAATGTTGTTGGAGCAAGATCTCTATTTCATGTCTCAAAATAAATGGTGCATAGATTGCTATTAACCGGCCTCAAAATAGGTGCGACTTCTATATAAGTCAACTTACGATTGCTTAACATAACGCTAAATTTTGTCCCCATTCGAATAAATGATCATTCGTGGCCCAAACTTATTGATTGCAAGCCCAAGTATGTTAATTTGATCTTGTTGATCCAATAACCTTGAGATTCATTGTGTGGAGGCTTTGGTTCTACCAATCCTGTAATGGATCTACAACACCATTGGTCAACGCGGGTCACTTAGACATTGTTGATCATTAATTGGTACTTATGAGAATTCCAAATGAATGATATACTTGACAAAAAGAAAATGCAACTTGTTGTGTGAGGGCTTTTGTTCTACCAATCCTCTAATGAGTTTCAAATGCAAGTTTCAAGATGGTCATCCAACTAACCACTAATTATTGACTTGTTTTATTTTATGCTTTTATTCTTTTATACTTTATGCACTATTTATTTTTTAGCATTTTTCATTTCATGCCATTTTTCATCTTTGCTCATTTGAGCATTTATATTCTTGTCATTTTTACTTTGCTCACTTGAGCTTTTCTTTTTCTTTTCCTAAGATAATTAATAATCAACTTAAACCCCAAAAAACTCTTAATGGTACTTGGACTATTTGGTTACTACCCTTGGCATTATGGAGCATGGGACTATTTCTTGGACTTAGGATTAGAAACCTTGACCTATCTTGGAGACCTTGTGATCTTATCTGATTATTTTGTCTGGAGCTCTTGAGGTTTACCTCAAGACATTGGGTTGCTTGTTTGTTTTTGTGTGCAAGTTTTTGTGATTACATCCTTTGTTTATAATCTGGAATTCACCCACATACAGCCGTTACTCTGCCCAATTTTTGTGAAGACTCAATACACTTGAAGAATTCTAGTATCTTAGCTTGCGTGGTTTCAATCCAAAGAATGAGAATTATATCTTGGCTCATAATGCCAAGTTTTGGCTTCTTGTTGGTTAGATGGTCTTTATCCTTAACTTTTACCTTATGCTTTAGGATAGTCTCTTCTTCTCCTCCCATCTTCTTTAATTTCAAAAAATCTTGTCCCTCCTTTTGAAAACTCTTCTTGTTTTGAAACTTAAACCTCTTTCATAATAAACTTGGACTTAGGTCCATGCATTTTCAAAACATTTTTATCAATAAACTTCAATCAATTTAATAATACTTTGACATTTTTGTGATAAGACTAAAAGTCAATCAATCTCATTTCAAACCATTTTGCCACTTTGGTTTTTATCTTTAAACTTTTCTCAAAAGGTTAGACTCTTGTCAATCCTTGTAATGATGCAAACAACTATACTTCTACAATATGTAGTGAAGTGAGATATTTTCCACTTGGGTGTTGAGTGAGGCATTGTTGATTTTAAAATCCAAGCCATGTCCTCCACTTTGAGATGATACAAATTCTCCTTTCCCATGATTGTGGGTAGTAAGTATGTTTTCCACACAGACAATGATGATGATGTCTTATCTATTAAAATCAACCAACACACTTGTGTTTCAAATTTTTAAAAGAGGAACTACGTGTACCGTGATCCCCTATTGCACGAAAGGTGGTACGTAGGCACTAAAGGTTCGCAACCGCGGCGGGTGCAAAAATCATAAAAATATACTTCTTTTCTCACCTTCACCATCCATCTTATATACAACACATTTTTTTATATAGCCAAAATATACAAATTTTACAAAGAGGTTGCTGTAGAGTACCATAGATGTTTAGGGTGCTAATACCTTTCCTTTGCATAACTAACCCCCTTACCTTGAATCTTCCCCATTTTTGGATTATTCGCTCTTTTCCCATTCCTTTGGAAACAATAAAGCGCGGTGGCGATTTTTATTTTGTTTTATATAAAGTTTAGTCAATCCAATAGCTTAGTCTTGAACATTTCTACCGCTACACATTTTTACTCAAAACATACTCCTAGAGGTCTTCAATTGCTTAAGTTGACTAAGGATTGATCAGACAAATTCTCTCACAAAGCAATGAACCTCAAACTAGGGTTTCACTCCTTATCAAGATGTTTGAGTTCCAAGGGTCCTAAGTGGTTTCCATTGCCCTAATGTGTCCTCAAGATCAATCATGCCAAGTTTCATGCCTTGCACAAGATGTTTGCTCAGTCAACTGCTCAAATGCATGAAAATCAACTATGCTATGTAAAAAGTCAACTATGACCCACATACAGTCAAACTTGAATATTTTTGGTCAACATCAACATTTTGAAGTGATATCCATCATTTTATCAAGGGTTAATCATGATTCCTCAAGGAATGCTCCTAATTCATCAAAACTCAAAAGTGGCTAAATTAGGGTTTCTATAGGAAAAGTCATCCAAACTTTGACCATGCATAACTTTATCATACTTTATCAGAAATTTCTCATCCAAGACTCATTTTTAAGAGAATACAATTCCCTACAATTCATTTTCGGCCCTCAAGTTCAATAAATGCACTCATGAAAAGATATAAATTCAGACATTATAGGTTATTTCAAAAAGTCAACAAAAACACCTTTTGGGTCAAAGCTTCTTACATCCTAAGCTTTATAAAAAGTCCAAGAACACCATCTTAGGGTCAAAATTGAGAGAGATATGCATTCTCAAAGTTGGCCATTTTTGGAAATTTGCACAAAGTCAACAATGCCCAAAATTGCATTTTTTTCACACATGGGTCCATCTTTTCAAGATTGAATCTCGGTACTAGCATGGTCCACGACCTATGGTATCCTCCATGCCTTATTTATTTGTTTATTCAATTTATTTTGATTTTTATTCATTTAAAAAGAAAATAAAATCAAATAAATCATATAATTTGTTTTAGGAATGATTTTTGCATTGAATGGAGATCTCATATGCTGTCAATAGCAAAAAAAAAAAGTTCGTGCAAGCTCCAAAACAAGAGGAAATCTCAAAATTTGGAAAGATTAGAATCAAAATTCATGACCATCATATCTTGGATTTTCTTCTAATTCTATTTCCCTAATTTGATTCAATACATATACACAAGTGTTATGAACCCTAGAAAACAAGTTTGATGCGCAACCTGCCTCTCTAAGAGCAAGAACAAAGACTCAAACTTTGGATAAAAAGTGAGAATCAGATTTCTTCCTACCAAGAGATTCAAGGAGTTTCAAGGCTTGCAATCCATTCCTGGGCGTGTTTGGGAGCTATCTGAAGCATTACCACACATCAACACCTTCAGAAATAGCATATATAGCAATCACTGTTTTCTCTTGTTCTTGTAATTTGTTTATGGAATTTATGCATGATAAGCTATTTCTAAATATATATTCATGATTGTACAATCATTTAGAACGTGTTTGCATAATAAATTATGTGCTTTGATGCCTGTTTGATGGAATTTCATTGTTAGGGTTTAGAGCTTCCTTTTAGGGCTTTTCGTTTCAGGTAAAATCAGGGCCAAAGATGGATACCGCTGCATTCCAGAGATCAAACCCAATTAATCTGTGTAATTGGATTTGGTTTATATTTCCTGGATATGATTTTTGAAATGTCATAGGTTATAGCTATAGACTTTGTCCGTAGGTAAAAGTCTAGTACCTAAAATGACGGTTCTGCGAAGAAGATGATGGCGTGTCCAACCCTGGTTGGACTGTTTAAATCTCGCGCGTTTCTCTTATAATATTGACTCATTATCTAATATATTATTTTTTGTTTGTATGTATCAACGAATGATCAGCTTGGCTCAGTGGCAAAGGGAAGAGGTTTCAAGACGTGCGTGTGTAGGAGGTCAGGGGTTCGACCCCTACCTCCTGCACATTATTTTTCTAACAATTTCTTTGCAGATTCCATGTACCTAACGCCCAGGCCCATGCTACGCGCTACCAAATCCTGCCTACTAGATCCATCATCAGTCCAGATCTAACGCATCACAAGCGCAACACATGGTGGGCTTCTAAAGGTGATCCCACTGGATCAGGTGCAACCATTGGACCAGCTATTCTGGGCCTAACAAATTCAAATCTGCACCCCCAGAATTACTTCTCATATCAGGTTCGTTTAATTTTTGTTTTATTTATTTAACTTTTTATTTATTTTTAATTACTTTAAGAAATCTTTTTTTAATTAAATCTCAAAATCATAAAAACACAAAAAATAGAATTAGGTTTTTTTTCATAAAATATTTAATTCCATTAATTAATTAGGTTAATTAGGATAACTTAAATTATTTTTTTTCATAATTAAAATTAATTAGAAATTAGGTTAATTTGCAAAATTAATTTCTTTCTCAAAAATCCAAAAAAATATTCTTTCTTTATTCACTAATTAAATTCCTTTGAACTTAATTGCTAATTCCCCGTATTTAATTTTGTCGCGTGTATTCTTTCTCTGAGTTTGTAATAGTTTTAACTTAGGTTTACTATTTTAATTTATTGTTTTCCCCAATTTTTTTGATTATGTAATCCCCTCCCCAAGGCCTTGTAATAGCTAGGTTTAAATTTCTCGGATTTTACTTTCTGTCACTATAAACTGCTAAATGATTAATAATAGGAGTGTATGTAAAAGATCATAATTCAAAACAGTAGAAAACCCTAAATGTGAAAAGATAATAACTGAAAAACAAACACTTGCCCATGCTCACTCCTAGGGTTTACCCTACTTCAGTTTCCTTCGTTAAACGGTCATGAAGTATAGGGAGTTTTAGTGGTTGCCCTCTAGTCCCAAAAGATAAAAAATGACCCATCCGAATGTTGCCTCGGAAAGATCTTTAGGACTCTAGGGTAAATACTATGGTTTCATAATCATTGCTTTAGTGATCATACTCGTCCCTTTCGATTGTCCCTCAAACTCCAATGATGGAGCTACCTACTCCTTAATAGTAGGATTGCGCTGTCTAAAGGAAATAAGAAAACGAACAGTCTTTTTCGAGTAGGTAGAAACTTTTAGGTACTTGCTTAAACAAATTTTTACACCATACACTTTCAAACAAACTTTTCAAACAAAGTTTTCAACAAAAAAACACTTTATCACACTCTTGAGGACTGATACAAGGGTTACCATAAAGTGAAACACCACACTAAGGCAAGTTCAAAACTTTTTAAAGCACACAAACACACAAAGGCAATTTAAAAATGAACAAGTACCTAAGAGCCCATGGAAAAGCATGGATGGAAAGGGTGCTAACACCTTCCCTTTCTATAATCTACTCCCCGTACTCAGAAACATCTCGAAAAAAGGTTTTTTTTATTCTTTTTCCCTTTTCCTTTGTTGGATGAAATAAAAGACGGTGGTGACTCTTGCTTACCGTACATTTGCAAACAAAAAACGCAAACCCGTAGTAACAAAAACAGTCAGTTCTTCCACCGTATCACAGTCCAGAAGGTCAAACACTACATAACCATCTTCCTATGTGTTTTCTCAAACTCGAGTATTGAGAGTCTCTCTCATAGTATCATTGAATCATCCAGGAAATTCCCAACACAACATAATATATCAACAACATAAGAATATAACAAGAATGAAACATATAACAGATAATAGATAAAAATACAAAGAAGAAAACAAACAAACAAACAAATCACTCAAGCAAAACAACAACTAAAGTAGGGTGGACTCGCCTTAGGGAGGTGTCTCCAACAAAGTCTCCCACTATTGGGGCACAAAAATACTTGAAATACAACAGAGTCACCACCAATCTTTATTTATTCCAAAAGGAAATGAGAAATATCAAATAAAACCTACAAAAGAAAAGAAAATGGTTATCACTACCAAGTGGGGATGGGAATAGGCAGGGCCGAGCTAGGCTTTGCCAAGCCTGAGCCAATCCTACTAAAAAAATTAAAGCCTAAGCCTGGCCTGTAGCCTATCATAGACTTATTTTTCGGTCTTAGACTGACCTTTTCAAGGGCCTGATTAGCCTATTAGCCTACTTAGAAAGCCTATATCATTTGTACATATATAAATAAGCAATTCAACTAATATTTAAATATATTAGAGAATCAAAAGTACAATGAGACTAAATGTCTGTTTACATTGACTTATTTGAGCTTACATAGTAACATAAATTTTGTGATATTGTTTGTTTATGAGACATTACAAAAAAAAAAACTTATGACATTATTCATAAAGTTTTTTCAACTTATTTTCACAAGTTCTTCAAGATAACTAAACTTTACTTTTGTATTTTAATATAATGTACAAAATACAATATAAAAATAATAAATTTATTCATATTTGTTAAAATAGGCCGGTCTAATAGGTTTAAAAGGATTTTTTATGGTTTGTGGCCTAGCCTATTTAACTAAAAAGGATTATAATAAAGCATAGACATTTTCTACTTCAAAAAAAACCTGTCCCGGCCTTGGCCTGTGTAGGCTAGGCCGTAGGCCTCTGTTAGTTGGCCTGGCCTATTCCCACCCCTACTATCAAGAGTGGGTTTGGGAGTCAGTTTTACAAGGGGAAGGTATTAATACCCCTCACATCTGTTGTACTTAATAATACCCATTTAGTTAGTTTTGTGAATGAGTGTTAGCGTGTTATTTATGATCTTCTACTTATTATGCAAGAAAAAAGAAAGAAAGAGTTTTTAGGTTTTTTTTATTATTGTGCTTGTTAAGATTTTGCAATTATGTGACTATGTAACCTCATGGTGCAATGAGTAAATCAAAGCTTCGTAGTTCATGGAAGAAAACCACATGTTGGTTGATTGCTTTTGAAAAATGATGTGTTAGACATTTCGAGCAGTTAAACATTTGCTTGTTGCTCGCTCTTAGAGGCTGAAGCATTTGTTTGTTTCACGTTAAAATGACTAAAACACACTTATTTCTGAAAAGGTTTTCAAGTCGCACACGGGTGAAAAAACAAGTTTGAGTGGTTGATTTATTTTTATACGATACGAGTGCCAAATGTCAAAGTTATTATGCTCGTATTCAAACACATAGGGAAAGGTTGGAAGTTCTTCCAACTCGCCCTTTTAATCCCTTTATTGAAAGAAAAGTGAGACGAGTTTAGTCTTAAAGTCTTCAAAAGGGTGATTATCAAAGGGTCAAGATATTCATCTCGTATTCAGATACTTGTGAGAAAGGATAGAAATTCTTCTAGGTCGCTCGTTTACTATCCATTAATTTTGAACTAAACTTTCTTCATTAAAAGTGTTTTAATTGGATCTCAATTATTCAAATGGCCAAGTTATTCAACCTGTATTTGATTAATTTAGGAAAAGGATGGAAATTCTTTCTACTCATCGTTCAATCCATATTTTAGGAAATGATTTTCACGCATAGAAACGACTTAATGTCGGATCAAGCATTAGAAATCTATTTTAGAAAGCATTTGAGTTAATTGAAAGAGATACTTGACATATTATCGAGCACTCGCGTTGCATTCATTTTCAATTTGATTTAGGAAAAAGGCTCGATGTTGAATCGAGTTTGTTTTTGTTCTTTCTTGAAAATGATTCATTTTACGCTATCATAAATTAACAATTTAATTAAAATAATAAAAACAAAATAAATGAATGCAGTAAAATTATTACACGTCGTAGAGATAGAGGTAAACTTTTATCAAATAAGGATAGTGCAGTAAAAATAAAGTAAACATAAATAAGAACTAAACCAAGTATCACAAATAAAAACTAGGTCTAAGATAAAAAGATAAACAAACACATCTTAATTAATTAATAAGGTTAATTAAAATTAATTAATAGAATTGATCAATTAATTAAACTAAGTAATTTCAATTAACAAAACTAAAAAACCAAAATATATTAAACTAGAAAAAACTAAATATATTAAACTAAATAAACTAATTATAATAAACTTAAAAAAAAACTTATAAAAAAATTAATTATAAAAACTAACTATAACAACCAAACATAAAAACTAAATTTACAAATAAAATTTTAAAACTAAGTAAACTACACTAAGAAGAATAATTAGATGTGCCAGAGAAATGATAACACAACAAGTTCAATAATGGGGCATAATATGAAGTAACCTAGGGGGTGGAAGCCTTAAATGGAGTGTGTAGCGGTAGAAATGTTAAAACAAAGTTATTGGATTGACTTGACTTGTACAAATCAAAATCAAAATCGCCACCGTGCTTTATTGTTTCCAAACGAATGGAAAAAGAGCGAATAACCCAAAAGAGGGGGAAAGATTCTAGGTAAGGGGGTTGGTTATGAAAAGGGAAGATATTAGTAGCCTAAACATATACGGTAATCCGCATGAAACTCTTTGTAAATCTGTATATTTTGGCTATAAAATGTTGTATGCAAAATAGATTGTGGGGATGAGAAAAAGAAGTATATTTTTTTTATAAATTTTGCATCCGTCGCGGTTGCGAATTATTAGTTCCTATGTACCACCTTCAGGGTACACGTAGTTCCTCTTTAAAATTTTAAAGCACATGTGTGTTGGTTAATTTTAAGAGACATGACGTCATTGTCATTGTCCGTGTGGAAAATATACTTACTACCCACAATTATGAGAAAGGAGAATTTACATCATCTCAAAGTGGAGGATATGGCTTGGATTTTAAAATCAACAATGCCTCACTCAACACCCAAGTGGAAAATATCTCACTTCACTACATATTATAGAAGTATAGCTGTTTGTATCACTACAAGGATTGATAAGAGTCCAATCTTTTTTTTGAGAAAAGTTTTTAAAGATAAGAGCAAAAATGGAAAAATAGTTGAATGAGATTCATTGACTTTTAATCTTCTCACAAAAAATGTCAAGGTATTGTTAAGTTAATTGAAATTTGATTAAGAAACAATTTTTTTGAGAATGCATGGACATGATCCATGTTTATTATGAAATGGTTCAAGTTTTAATACAAGAAGATTTTTCAAAAGGAGGGAGAAGATTTTTGAAATTAAAGAAGATGGACGGAGATGAAGAGACTATCCTAAAGCATAAGGTAAAAGCTAAGGAGAAGAACCATCTAACCAAACAAGAAGCCAACACTTGATATAATGAGTCAATGTAGAATCCCATCCTTTGGATTTGAAACCAAGCAAACAATTAATAAACCTCTTAAGAATACCAAACTTCAACTGCATTAAGCCTTCACAAAAATTGGGCAGAGTAACAGGTGTTTACAGATGAATTCCAGATCACTGACAAAACATGTAATCACAATAACTTGCACATAAAACAAACAAACAGCCCAATGTCTTGGGGGTAAATCCAAAGAACTCCAGACAAATTAAAAATTAAGGTCAACAAGATCTTCAACATAGGTAAAGGTTTCTAAGTCCAAGAAGTCCATAACTCCACGATGCCAAGGATAGTAACCAAGTAGTCTAAGTAACGTTAAAGTTTTTTTTTAGGGTTTAAGTTGATTATTAGGTATCTTCAAAAAGAAATGAAAAGCTCAAGTGACAAAATTTAAAATAACATAAATATAAAGGCTCAAGGGAGTAAAGCTGAAAATAGCATGAAATGTAGATGCTAAGGTAAATGATACATAAAGTAAAAGCATAAAATAAAAACATAAAATAAGGTCAATTGTTAGAAGTTAATGGTTAGTTAGATGACCATATTGAAACTTGAATTTGGAACTCATTAGAGGATTGATAGAAGCAAAGCCTCTCAACAACAAGTTGCATTTGCTTTTTGTCAAGTATATTATCCATTTAAGAACTTCAAAGTGACACTTATTGATCAATGATGTTTAGGTGATCCTTTTTGACCAAAATTAATGAATTTCCATTAGAGGATTAGTAGAACCAAAGCCTCCTAACAATGGATCTCAAGGTTACTGGATCAAAGGGTTCAAATTAAAATACTTGTGCTTGCAAGCATAGGTTTGGTCCACGAATGATCATTTTCTTAAACCCGGACAAAATTTAGCGCTATGTTAAGCAATCGTAAGTGGACTTATATAGAAGTCGACCCTATTTTGAGGCCGGTCAATAACAATCTATGTACTTCATGTTTGGATAAATGATATAGAGATCATCATCCCATAACATGTAACACAATAAGAAGGGGGTAAGATGAAGATGGATGGGGAAAATGAACAAACCACATTTTAACCAAAATTTTAATTAAACTATTATTAAAATCATTCATCCATTTTTATGGAGTTAGACTCGTCACCATAGTTCCAATGATGTTAACAAAGTTCATGATCAAACTTTCAACCCAAAATCAGTCAGAAAATATACAAAAATAGAATTGTATTAAAAAATAAAAGAATAAGGATTTTAAAATGATTATAATATCGAAATAGTAGAGGAAAACCGGCAATTATATTCAAATTAATCAAGAAAAATTAAGTAAGGCCATATAAAAATCAGAAATGAACTCAAATATTTTTATAAATTTTTTGGTAATTTTTTAAAGTCAGCAACTATTTTTAAAATTAATAGAAATAGGTAAAATAAATAAAAAATGATAAAAAATAACACAAACATAAATAATAAATAAATGAGGTCACCAATATTTATCAAAATGTCCTTGGATCCTTCCCTATTTTTTTCCGGAATTTAAAAATGAATAAAAGTATTTTTAAACATTTAAAACAAATAAAATAAAGTGAAAAATTATAAAATATATCGAAACACAAAATAAAATTATGAAAAAATAAAAATCGGAAAGAGAAAAATCAAAAGTATTTTCCATAATTTTTTCCGATTATTTGGAGTTAAACTGAATTTTCAATGAATTTTTGAAATTTAAAACAATTAAATATAAAAATCAGAAATAAAAAATAAAGTCAAAAATATGTGGATCATTGGATGAGAGTCAAAACACATTAGTAATCAAATCTAAGGGATCTGACGCACTGTGCATATCATGGTCATTAATGAATAAAGCACAAGATTCAATATAAAATAAAAAATTCAAAAATTCCAAATGGAGCTGTTTCATTGGTTGAAGGATGACACGTTGGTCATCTTCAACCTCCAGCCAGTCTCAAAACCCTGTCTCTTAAATTGTAAAATTAGAGCACGAGACCGGTACCATTCGCTTTGTCTCATCAAGATGAAGACAACCACACATTCGCGAAAAATTTATGTAAACTGTAGCTCCAACAATTTCGAAGAGAAGTTTTAAAAAGGGATTTGAAATTTCATGGTCAAAATGTGTTTCTATTTAAAAGAAAGTGTTGTGACTAGAACCAGTATGACAAGAGCTTCACAATAGTATCAAAGTTTGAGAGAATTGATGGCCACTACGCCAAAATTGACTTTTGGCATCACCAAAAAGACAACGCTTTAATGAGAAAACGTAGTTGTGGGTCTTTTAAAAAATTCTCTAAAAAAAGCGTTGCTACAGACAGACTTTAGAAAGCGCTTTTAAAAAGCGCTGCTAAATGCCCTACCTTAGAAAGTGCTTTAATGAGAAAACACTGTTGTAGGTCTTTTAAAAAATTCGCTTAAAAAAAGAACTACTACAGAAAACCTTTAGAAAGCGCTTTTAAAAAGCACTGCTAAAGGCCTTAAATCTGCCCACTTAAGAAAGCGCTTTCTTGTGAAAGCGCTGCTAGATCATATATGATAGAAAGCGCTTTTAAAAAGCGCTGGCTTAGGTCAAATTATAAAATTAAAATATAAAATTTCCCCACTTAAGAAAGTGCTTTCTCGTGAAAGCGCTGCTAGATCTTGTATGATAGAAAGCGATTTTAAAAAGCGTTGTCTTAGATCAAATTATAAAATTAAAATATAAAATTTTCATAACCCTATTCATTCATTTCTAATCGTTGTAATTGTTTTTTCTCCGCGGTCGTTTCTTCTCCTACCGATTCTTCTCCGACCGTTCCTAATCGTTTCTTCTCCGACCTCCGTAGACCGTTGTAGTTCAGGTATGTCATTCTTGTTGTTGTATGTATTCAATGGTTCTTGTTGTTGTATGTGTTCAGTGTTCAGTGTTCAATGTTCAGTCTTAGATGGAGTAGAAAAAAGCATGGTTCAAGTAGGAAGGTGAAATGATGAAATTATTAACTACTGCATAAATTGTTCATGGATGAGGATGTTTTATTGCATAGTTTGATCTATGTTAGCCCCATAAACTGCCAGTTGCTGGAGGAAAATAGCATGTGTGGTTTGGCATTAGGGTTATTGTTACTAATTTGATACCAACACAACAAGGAAGCTATTATGTTTTGAATGACGTATTCTAGTTGAACTATGCATGAAGAACATATAGATCGATGAATGTATAAGTTGCCCACAACTGTTTTGCTTCAGACGTTTAAAATTTAAAATTGGCTCTTTTTTCATTTTTTCATTTTTTTATATTTCCTTAGTGTATTTTTATATTTGTCATTTCATTTTTATTTTTTTCTTTATTACAGGTCAATGGCTAGTAATCAAGAAAAATCACAAGATACAAATGCTCCAGATAAGACATCAGAGGGAGAAATTACACGAGGCATCACTATTATCAGAAAAATCATTATTGATAGAGATAAAGGAGTAAAATATGATGTACATTGGAATGATGATGACCAACTAATCGATCCTAATGGTGCAAAGTTGACAAGCTACATTGGTACACTTGCTCGTATGCATGTTCCAATCACCTTTGATAAATGGACTAATAAAGATTTGGATTCCTACAAAGACAAAATTTGGACTGATATATAGGTACCATATAATTTAGCTTTAAAGTATAATGTTTTTGTTATTTTAGTCCCTAAATAAGTAAGGCTTGGGAATGTCTTATATATATGCTTAATATTTGTCCCCTTAATGAAGATCACATGGTAATGTATTTAAATTACTTATACTAACACAATATAATGCATATGTTTTTCGTAGAGGTCTTTTAACATTGAAGACAACCGAAAAAAATATTGTCTTCAAGTGGCCGGAAAAAGACACCGAGGGTGGAGAACTTTTTTAACAAACAAATTTCTTAAGGATGAGCAAAGAAATCTTGTTAAAGCGAATCGTCCAATGAAGTATAGCAACTTCATTGGACCCGAAGAATGGGATGAATTTGTATCCAAACGAATAGAAAATGAGAAATTCAAGAAAGTGAGTGACACAAATCGCGAGAGAGCATCAACACCCACATATCCATACAGAAAAGGGCATTTGGGATATACATGCTTACAACAAAAAATTGTAAGTATATATAAATGCTACAATCTTATTAATTGTCTCAATGTGTTATAATTGATGATCTTATGATTTGTGTCAATGCGTAGTTAGAGGAGACGAAAAGTGACGAAACATCACTTCCGATGCATGTTTTATGGAAGGAAGCTCGTGTGGACAAGGATGGAGTTATTAGGGAAGATGTTCAACATTGTGTCTTTAAGTAAATCAAAAGTTTATTAGTATATACTTAATTGTTTATATCCACTAATAATTTTTGATATATATGTAAATGAATTTCAGCAGACTCTATCTCAATCGGTAACCATAGATGAGGACCAGGATCACAGGAGAGTACTTAGTTGTGCACTAAATGTTGCTCAGTATCCCGGTCAGGTGAGGGGTAAAGGAAATGGTGTGACTCCATCTTCCTTGTATAAGCATCCAAGGAAAAGAAATCCTAGAAATCAAGAAGTGATGCAAATGTTGGAGGAATTAAAGGCGCAAGTACGTGAATTGCAACATGATAGAGAGACATATATGGCGCAAAAGTACAGTTCAGAGGCGAAAGAAACTAGTGACAAAGCTAGTATCAATTGTCAAAATAAATTTCCCAAGGTAATTATATGTTTTATTATGAAATTAAACTAGCACATTTATTTTAATTGACATATATACACATTAACAGTAACATATTTATTATTGGTTTAGGGAATTTCATCTTGTCAGCTATACTTATCGTCACCGACTAATCGCTTAGTTGGCAAGGTAAAAGTGCATAACACTCTGAGAGATTTACTTTACCATAGACCGCTCCCTGATGGACATCTAAAAGTATCGGTTGATGTTGCATTAGATCTGGATGCGTTGCTACCGGTACCTGACATTATTTCAGAGACAACATTGCTACGTGATGCAATAGGATCATTTGTTGCATGGCCGTCAGACCTCATTTTCATAGATGATGAGGTATGTTGAAAAACATTATGAATCTTTTAGTATTCAAGTTTCAATTATGAACCATTATGTACATTTTTATTACATGTTAATTTCAGACTCTTACAAAACCTGCATCTAAGGATAAAGAGATTTTGCGGCACAACGAGTCTATTGCATCACAAAAAGAGGTACATTTAAAGTGTTAATTATATGATCCGAATTCAAAAACTGCATGATTTTATAATTTACATAAGTTATATGATTTTTAGGTACCTGCTCAATGGTCAGAAAGAGTGAGCCAGAAATTTAATAGCGTACCCAACAAGAAAAATGATCTTCCAGGATCCGGGGCAAGAAAACCTTTTGTACCTCGATTTCGGATGTGTCTTGAAACACTTGTGGGAACATCAGATTTGATGAATGGTGCTATTATTCAAATGGATATGGAGGAATGTATATTTGGTTTTTCTTACTTCGAAACAATTGCAAAAGAGGAAATGGAACAAATTTTTCAGCATATAGAATTAGGCATCGGTGTTGTACACTCATACATCCGGTAATGCGATCAATCTATTATTTAATTAGTCTAACAATTTATTTACACATTTCAAAGAAAATAGTCTAATGTTTATTATGTTTTTATTTAAGGTTCTTGTATGAAACATAGATGCGCGAGAATCAATTGTCAAATAAATTCCGTTTCATGTCTGCCTCCCGTGTCAACGGAGCGTCAATTATTCAGGATCCAGATTCAGTAAGAAATCACTTAGTTGGGAGATTCATGGCCAGCAATACAGAAAACTTGTATCTTTTACCGTATAATACGATTCCTGTGGGGTTAGTACTTCATTCTAAGTTCACTCTAATCTTTGTATATTTTATGTTGAAGATTTTCATCTAAACTTTTGTTTTAATTTATAGACATCACTGGTTGTTGGTTGCTATTGATCCTTTCAAAGAAGTGGTGTATTATCTAAATTCGGTAGATAGTGAATGGGCAAATTATCCAAATATGAAGTTAATGATTGATACGTAAGTGCGATTATTCTAAATATTTGTGTGTATTTGTATATTTAATTATTTCTGTGAGATTGTTCTAAATATATGTTTTTATTTTGTTAGATCAATACAAATATTCCGCTCTCAAAGAGAAGCTCGAGTATCACGGTCTAGATCAAGCAACATTACATGGATCAAAGTGGAGGTACAATAATTTTCACAATTTTGCTTATAATAGTGATGCTACTTGAAAAAACAAGACAACTAAACATTGTTATTTGTTTTTCTATGTAGTGTGCTCAACATCGTAACAATATAGATTGCGGATACTTTGTTTTGAGGTTTATGAAAGAAATCCTTCTTTTAAATCGAATAGAGATTCCAATCACGGTATGGATTTACAACATAGGATTTATTTTAATATTTATCAGATATTTCATATAATTTATTACTTTTAAGTAAATCATGCATATTATGTTTTGTCATGTAGTACTTTGATTATTGCAAGTGTGCTCGTTACACGAAAAATCAATTGGAAGAAATCAAGGAGGAATTGTGTGAATAATTTATTCAGAAAAGAATCATATAAGGTAATGGAAGTTGAAAAATATTATGAAATTTTTTAATTGTGTTGGACCCAAGTTAGTTTAATTGACCGTGTTGTTCTGTTCATATATAAGCGAATTCGAATAGAAGGTTTTTTTTTACTTGAGTATTATCACCTTTATACGAAATTCATGGAGTTTGTTGTTCGAAATAGTCATAAATTTGTCCTTATTATAGTGCATTCTCCTCCTTCTTAGTAGCAAACATGTGAATTGAATTATAATGATGTTTATATTTTGGTATATAATGGTATATAATTGTATTATAATGGTATATAATACCTTTTGTATGTAATGGTGTTTATATTTTGTATGTAACGGCTTCTTTGTTGAAATAAAGGGTCGTTGAAATGTAAGGCTTGAAGTACAGGTTTATGGGATTATTCCAAAAAATATGCCTTCTAAAACAGAAAGAATAGGCAGCGTTTTTACATAAAAAATGCTTAAATATATGTGAAGTAATGAAAGCGCTTTTTAGGAAAAGTGCTGTTAAACGGCTACTTTAGAAAGCGCTTTCCTAGAAAAGCGCTGCCTAAAGATGGCTTAAAAAATACATTAGACAGCGCTTTTGAAAGCATTATCTAAAGGGAGTCAATAGAAAGCGTTTTTTCAGAAAAAGCGTTGCTAGAAGCCTACCTTAAAAAGCGCTTTTCCAAGGAAAAGCGCTGCTAAATAATACATATGGCAGCGCTTTTGCGTAAAAAAAAGCATTGTCTATACCTACGGCAGCGCCACCATAGGCAGCGCTTTTAAGCGCTGCTAAAGGGCAAAAAAAGCGCTTTCTTAGGTCTTTTTTGGCATAGTGGGAGGAGTCTACCTATTGAAGTTAAGTTGCAGAGCTCTGAAACTAGACTTGGCTAGCATGATTCAGGGAGTTTTAGAACTTGATTCTTCTTATGTTAGCTTCAATTAGGTTCAAGGAAGGTGAATTGATAAAGAAAATGGATTAAAGAAAGCTAGAACACTGATGTTGAAGTTGCAAAAAAGTGAGCTATGGAGAGAGTTTGGCAGAGTGATTTTGGTTGTTCAAGCTTGAGAAAAATGAGTGGAGTAGAGCCTGTATTTATAGGATAAGTGAATAGGATCAAGAGGAGGGGTGGATGATGCAATTTGGAGGGAATTCATGCACACTTGTGATCATGAAGAAAGTGCGATCACATGTGTATCAAAACTCATACAAATGATGCATTTTGACACTCTAAATGGTCCAAACATGTTTGCGAATCAAGTTTAAGTGTAAAATGCATGGAATTTTGGTGATTATAAGTTGTATTATGGAAATCAAATTCTGACTGTTTGAGAAACTTCAGTTCTAAGGTACCATTTTTGAACCAATGGCATTTTGAACTCAAGGGGTCTTAGGGCATGATTCTTGAAGCTTTAGAAAGAAGAAATTTCAAGCTTTGCAGTGATAAAAAAATGGGATAAAATGGTTGCTTGAGTTGAAATTTGCAAAGAGTTAAAGTTGGGAAAAAGAAGTTGACTTCCCATACTTAGAAAATTTCTAAGTTTTTCTTCAAAAATGACTTATAATGTCTTGCATCCAAACATGGCCTTCCACTTGGAATTTGTTCTTGACCAAAAAAATATGGCATGAAGTAGATTTCTTGAATGACATTTTGAGAATTGAACCATTCAAAATCTCCAAATATTGAGAGAGTTATGACTTGTTGAAGTTGGCAAAGATTTATGAAATGACCTATAATCTGTTTCATCCTTATGGCATCTTCCATCCACTTTTGCACTATGAACTTTGAAGATGGGTTGAAGTTCACACATAAGTTCACACATTCAAGATCATTATGGAAAAATAATGGGTTCAATGTGATAAAAATTGATCAAGTTATGATCATTTGAAGTCACATAAAGGAATTTGAGGGTTCATTTGGAGGACTTGTAACCTTTCTTCATCATCAATTTTCTTACACACAAAATTTATTTGAGACTTTGAAGTGATTTGTTAATAAAACTTTAAAGAGAAGGATGTCTTTAGAATCACTTAAAAATACCAAAAGATGAGCAAGATATACCCCTTAGAAGTTCAAAACCCTAACTCTTAGAGCAAGAAAATGCTTTGGGAGACCTTTGCAATTTTTATCAACCTTCTTGCACAAATACCTTTGTCATGTAAATAGAGGTTGTTGAGGATGATAATTAGAAGTCATAGAAACCAACACCACTTCTATATCTTGAAAAATGTAGGAGATATGCACTTGTGATCAATGGAAACAGTGGCTTGTCCAACTATTCCAAACTTCTTCAATCAACCCTTGTACCTTTGAACTATTTTTGACAACTTGAAGTGTGATGAATCATAATAGGCTTTGTCATGATGTTACTTCAAAAATATTTAATGATGAGGCTTGAATCTCAATGAAGCTTTGTTAAGTAAGACACAAAAATGAACTTATGAGTCCAAAGACCAACTTTGATGGAATGCATTGTACTTTCACCTACATCATCAACAATTAGGGCACACATATATTTTATTGTATTAGTTAAAGGATAATAAAAAAATATATGATCAGAAAAATACAATTCAAGGTGCTTGGTGAATCCTCACAGAGAAAAGCTAAATATAGGGAGGAAAAGCAAACCTTAGTATGTGATCTTGTTGTGATTGAATTGATATGATATGATGAAGGGATCTTAGGGAGAAAATTAGGGTACAACAGCTGCCCTTATTTAAGTGTCTTCTATCCGGAGATACGAATGTTAAAATCTCTATGTTGACGCGATTGAAGATAATTAAATATAAAACAAGCCCTATTTTTGGCCCTATGATGGCATGCAATGCTCATGATTATGGATGCAAATGAACAAATACAAAAAGGACGCAAGACCCCACTAGAGATATAGTAAATAAAAACATGCTCAAAAGGAAAACTCGACCAGGAAAATAAATCATTGGTGAGAAAAATATTAGACTCTTTGGGGGTAAAGTCCAAAGAGGAGATAAATCGTCTTTAACTCAAAAATTGAGGAGAGAAAGTGAAGGATAACAATGACCGACAAATGACTGCAAACTATCCACTCATTAAGGAGTGTTGTACCCCAATTATTCCCCTAAGATCCCTTCATCATACCATATTGTTTCAATCACAACAAGATCACATTAGGGCTTTTGGTTCTTCTACCTATCTTTAGCTTTGCTCTTTGAGGAGTTACCAAGCACCTTAACTTGTTTTCTTTTGTGATCATTGATATTTTTCTTTGATTTTCTCTCTAATTAAAAAAATGCAATATTGGTTTGTCTTACTTGTTAATAGTGTAGGTAAAGGCAATGAGGTTTATCAAGTTGCTTCATGGGTTCATGAGTTTATTTCCATGCCCTAGTCAATAGCTTGAGAAATTAAAACCTCGCCATTGATTTTGTTTTGAAGTTGGTATGGAAGTGGTTTAGGTGGCCAGAGTCCTTATCATCATCCTCAACAATCTCTATTCACAAAGGAAGAATATTGGTACAAAAAGTTTGTTCAAACTTGGCAAATTTCCACCAAGCATTCTCTTGATCTAGAGGTTAGGGTTTTGGACCTCAAAGGGAAATATCTTGCTCATCTTTTGGTATTTTTGAGTGATTACAATAACATTCTTCTCTTCAATGATTTACCAACAAATCACTTCAAAAGTTCCAAGGAGTTTTCATGTGGAAGGAACTTGGTGAAGAAGAAAGATTACAAGTCATCCAGATGAATCCCCAATTTTTCATATGTGACTTCAAATGGTCAAAACATGGTCAATTTTTATCACCTTGAGCCCATTCTTTTTTCATGATGATCTTAAAGATGTGTACTTAATGCCTTATTTTATGTGCAAAATAAAAAAAAAGGATGGAAGTTTCCTTAAGAATGAAAAAGATTATAGGTCATTTCATGATTTTTGGCCAACTTCAACAAATCATAACTTGCTCAATTTTTGGATAATAAGTGGTTCAAATTGAAAAATGCCATTCAAGAGATCTACTTCATTCCATATTTTTTGGTCAAGAGCAAATTCTAAGTGGAAGGCCATGTTTGGATGCAAGAGATTATAGGTCATTTTTAAAGAAGAATTTGAAATATTTCTAAGTATGGAAAGTCAACTCTTTTTCTTCAACTTTGACTCCATGTAACTTTCAGCTCAAGAATCCAATTGATTCCATTCATTTTCCATTGTAAATCTTGTTACCTCATCTTTCCAGAGCATCAATAATTTTTCCCTAAGACCCCTTGAGGTGGAAATGCCATTGGATTGAACTTGGTAACTTGGAACTGAAGTTTCTCCATAAGTCAGAATTTGAAATTCATGTTTTGGCCTTTAAACATCAAATTCGCACACGTTTGTGATCTAAACATGTTAACAAAGTTGACAGAGTGGATTAGAGCCTTGAAACACAAGGATTAGATGAGTTTTGATGCAAATCAGATCACACTTAGCTCGTGCATCAGGTTCACAAGATTTCCCTCCAATTTGCATCATTCCACACGCTTGAACATTCCATTTGATTCCCTATAAATAGAGGGTCATCCCCCATTCAATTTCCCAAGCTTAGATAGCCAGAATCACCCTGCCAAACTTGCTTCACATCTCAGAATTTAACTACTTCAAATCCTATTCTCAAGCCTTTTTCAATCCATTTTTTACATCAATTTACCTACCTTGATTTTACCTTAAGCTAACCATATAATCACATTCAAGAATCGTGCCCTATATTGCTCCATAGAAGTCCAGCTTCAGAGCTATGAAACTCAACTTCAAGAGGTAGATTCCTTCATCAATTCTTCAAAACTTTGGTATCATTGTGTTTCTCTCATTTCCCTGGTTCTAGTCGCAACACTTACTTTCATCTGGAAGCACGTTTTGACCATGTATTTTCAAATTCCTTTTCAAAACTTTCTTTCCAAATTGCTTGAGTTACAGTTTATATAAATTTGGCGCGAGGGTGTGGTTGTCTTCATCTTGAAGAGACGAAGCTAATGGCTTAGGTTTGAGCTTCTGATTTTACAGTTTGAGAGACCTGTAATTCTTGAAGGCTGGAGGTTGAAGATGACCAACGTGTCATCTTCTAACAATGAAAGCGTGACATTTGTTATTTTCAAATTCTGATTTTATTAATGATTATGTACATTATTCATTAAAGACTATGATATGCATAATGCGCCAGATCCTTTGGATTTGATTACTAACGCGTTCTGACTCTCATCCAATGGTCCACATGTTTTTCTTTTATTTTCTTTTTCTGATTTTTATATTTTAATTGTTTTATGTTTCAAAAAATCATAGAAAATTCATTTTTAGTCCAAAAAATCTGAAAAAATTATGAAAAATATTTTTCATTTTTCTCTTTCTGATTTTTATTTTTTCACAATTTAATTTTGTGTTTTGGTATTTTTTATAAATTTTACACTCATGTTATTTGTTTAAAATGTTTAAAAATACTCTTACACATTTTTAAATTCTGAAAAAATTATGGAATGATCCAATGATATTGTGACAAATATTGGTGACCTTATTTTATTTTTGTTTCTGACTTTACTATTTTTTACTATTTTTGTTTATTTTACCCATTTATTTTTATTTTAAAAATATTTTCTGACTTTTAAAAATTACCAAAATTTTTATAAAAATATTTGGATCCATTTCTGATTTTTCTATGGCCTTATTTTCCATTTCTTGATTAATTTGAACATAATTGACATTTTCCTCATTATTTTCCTTTTTTTTAAAACATTTTTAAACCTTTCAATGTATATATTAAATATGATATTACTTTGTGATTATTTTCTGGCTGACTTGAGTTCATTTTTTGATCATGACTTTATTAACATCATTGGATCTTGGGTGTTGAGTTCAACTCCACCAAAATGGATGAATGATTTTAATAATAGTTTGATTAAATTTTAATTCAAAAGTGGTTCATTCATCTTTTTGCCCTAATCCTCTTCATCTCATCCCCTTATCATTGCACTAAATGTTGTTGGAGCAAGATCTCTATATCATGTCTCAAAACAAATGGTGCATAGATTGCTATTGACCGGCCTCAAAATAGGTGCGACTTCTATATAAGTCCACTTACGATTGCTCAACATAGCGCTAAATTTTGTCCCGATTCGAATAAATGATCATTCGTGGCCCAAACTTATGATTGTAAGCCCAAGAATGTTAAATTGATCTCTTTGATCCAATAACCTTGAGATTCATTGTGTGGAGGCTTTGGTTCTACCAATCCTTTAATGGATCTACAACACCTTTGGTCAACGCGGGTTACTTAAACATTGTTGATCATTAAATGGTACTTATGAGAATTCCAAATGGATGATATACTTGACAAAAAGCAAATGCAACTTGTTGTGTGGAGGCTTTGGTTCTACCAATCCTCTAATGAGTTCCAAATGCAAGTTTCGAGATGGTCATCAAACTAACCACTAATTATTGACCTATTTTATTTTATGCTTTTATTCTTTTATGCTTTATGCACTATTTATTTTTTTAGCATTTTTCATTTAATGCCATTTTTCATCTTTGCTCATTTTAGCATTTATATTCTTGTCATTTTTACTTTGCTCACTTGAGCTTTTCTTATTCTTTTCCTAAGATACTTAATAATCAACTTAAACCCTAAAAAAACTCTTAATGGTACTTGCACTATTTGGTTACTATCCTTGGCATTATGGAGCATGGGACTATTTCTTGGACTTAGGATTAGAAACCTTGGCCTATCTTAGAGACCTTGTGATCTTATCTGATTATTTTTTCTGGAGCTCTTGAGGTTTACCTCAAGACACTGGGTTGCTTGTTTGTTTTGTATGCAGGTTTTTGTGATTACATCATTTGTTTGTAATCTGGAATTCACCCGCATACAGCCATTACTG
Organism: Vicia faba; assembly: GCA_948472305.1. Lineage (NCBI taxonomy): Eukaryota > Viridiplantae > Streptophyta > Magnoliopsida > Fabales > Fabaceae > Vicia > Vicia faba. Next base: position 1,601,412,601 of record OX451737.1, on the reverse strand, counting down.
TGCCCAATTTTTGTGAAGACTCAATACACTTGAAGAGGTCTAGTATCTTTGCTTGCTTGGTTTAAATCCAAAGAATGGGAATTATATCTTGGCTCATAATGTCAAGTTTTGGCTTCTTGTTGGTTAGATGGTCTTTATCCTTAACTTTTACCTTATGCTTTAGGATAGTCTCTTCTTCTCCTCCCATCTTCTTTCATTTCAAAAATCTTCTCCCTCCTTTTGAAAACTCTTCTTATTTTGAAACTTAAACCACTTTCATAATAAACTTGGACTTTGGTCCATGCTTTTTCAAAACATTTTTAACAATAAAATTCAATCAATTTAATAATACTTTGACATTTTTGTGAGAAGACTAAAAGTCAATCAATCTCATTTCAAAACATTTTGCCACTTTGGTTTTTATCTTTAAATTTTTCTCAAAAGGTTAGACTCTTGTCAATCCTTGTAGTGATTCAAACAACTGTACTTCTACAATATGTAGTGAAGTGAGATATTTTCCACTTGGGTGTTGAGTGAGACATTGTTGATTTTAAAATCCAAGCCATATCCTCCACTTTGAGATGATGAAAATTCTCCTTTCCCATGATTGTGGGTAGTAAGTATGTTTTCCACACGGACAATGACGATGATGTCTTATCTCTTAAAATCAACCAACACACTTGTGTTTCAAATTTTTTAAAATAGGAACTACGTGTTGAAGTGGTGAAAAACACAAGAAGGGGGGGTTGAATTGTAAAACTGAAATCTAAAACAATGAACAAGATATTTTTATCCTGGTTCGTTTGATCTCAAACTACTCCAGTCCACCCGTCAAGGTGATTTCGCCTCTCTCCAACGAGGTCTTAATCCACTATATTCAACTGAATATTACAGACTGCTTTAACAATTGCTAAAGCCTTCTTGATTCAAACCACAACCCGGTTTGTCAAGGTAACACTTTCTTACAAAGAAATAAAACTATGTGTGTGGATGTTTTCTACAAAACTTTATCACAACTGTGATGTATACACAAATTGAAGCTTAGAAACTAGATTGCTAAACAGTAATGGAATATCAGAGTGTATGGTTTAGCAAAACTGGTAGAACGAAGATTATGGTTCAGCTTTTGTGCGTGTAGAGATTTTGAGAGCATTAACCATTTCAATCTTCAAAGCCTTGTTTATATAGCATTGGGATGATGAACGTTGGATGCAATATTCTTGATTCAATGCTAATAACAAACTTTCCTTATTGAGTAGATCTTGTCTGGAATGAGGCCGTTGGAATTAATTTGCTTTCAATGCACAGTACCATTGCTTACTTAATGCAAGTTCTGGCTTGGCTCATTCTGACTCTGCTTCGCTGCTGATGAACTATTGTGTTTCTGTATCAGAGTGTTGAGCGCAGTCTTGTTCATCAGGCTTCAGCATGTACGTGAGTTGATCATCTGATTTTGACATTCTGATGTAGCAACTTCTGATGCTAGTGTCCAGAATCAAGTTCTGATGCTGAATAGATGTGATCTTGCTTATTTCAATCAGAGTATCTGCAAGTCAGAACATAATAATTTTAGGCAGCAGATAGTTCATACATGAAACTTATAAATACTATATCTTTTCACTTTGTTATCATCAAAACTTAAATATAGGGTGGTAGATTCAAACTTTGTTCTAACAATCTCCCCCTTTTTGATGATGACAAAAACTAGATATTTTAAATGAAAATAACGTGAAAAGGTATCTGGAATATGTATCAGAATAAGAAGCAAAAGAATAAGGAGTAAGGAAATACTCCCCCTGAGTTTATTACTTCCCTTTGATTATACGTGTTTCTTCAGGATCAGATCTTTTTGCCTTTCTTTGAACATCAGAGTATCAGAGTCTTGGACTTATCAGAAGCTTTATGTCAGAGCAGAGCTTCAGAGCTTATCTTGTCAGAGCTTCTAGTCTTCAGAGTGTCCAGGAGCTTCCTTGTGCCTGTAGACTTTAAGCAAAACAGAAAAAAAACATTTCAAGTAATAGAGTTAGAATGTTTGAGAATTTCTGTCTAGTTAGCCGTTATTGATTTAAATATCATTCTTGTTCTCCCCCTTTTTGTCAGCAATCAAAAAGTGTTGGTGATGTGTTAAAACAATTAAGATCAGAAAAACGAATCATATTAAGATAGTTCAGAATCAAAACAAGAAAATATTACAAAACATGATCAAACAGTACATCAGAAAATCAAGGAAAACATGAAAAAGGTCATGCATGAAAAAAAGAGATTAAGGTTGAGGAGGCAAGCGTGTGAACAGGTTCTCCAGCATGGCTTGAATCTTTTCAGCAGTCTCATTCTGCTTATACACCATGCTGACAACAGTGTCAATCTTGCTGTCCTGCACATCCATTCTCTCTTTCATCTTCTGATCGTTTTCATCCATCCGCTGCTGTAGACGCATGTCGTTCAGCCTTAGTTCTTCCAGAGTCTGCCTGTCCAAGGCAGCTTGAGAAGCATCAGAAGGAGGAGGCTTCTCAGAACTTTCAGCAACATCCTCTGCTTGACTTTCTTCAGCCTGAATGGTATTGTCTTCTTCTGATGATTGCACCTTTGCAGCTTGCTGTTTCTTAGACCAAGGTTCACTGTCCAGAGGGAGCACGTCCTCTTTCAGAAGCATACTTCCAACTTCATTCAGAAGCTTGCTGAAATTTTGTTGAGCCTGCTCATAGTTGATATCCTGCAACTTGAGGGCTTCAGCACGTACCCAAAGTCTGAATTGTGACCAGAGCTGATCAGAAGCAGCTGGGTCAATCAGTCCAGGACAGACTTGCTTCAAATAAGCAATCCATTGCAGCACACCTGTTTCAAAATTCAAAATACCAGAGCCAACATCTGGTTGCTTTGGTTTTGGGATGGCAATTTTGTGTTTTAGATCAGCAAGACGGTCAAGACTGGTTAAGTCAATGAAAGTCCTGCTGGGGTTTTCAGAGGTTTTCTGAGCAGCTGTTTGTTTTGGAGAAGGAGTATCAGAGTCAGATATTTCGATTGGAGTGGGTGGTGTTTTGGGAGTATTTGGTGGTGTCGATTCTGATGAGGATGGTAACTGGGGCATGATAACAGTTGTTCCACATGGCAGCTGGATTGCCAGTGGTGAAGGTTGAGGTGAATGAGGTTCAGATTGATGAGGTGAAGGAGTTTCAGAGTGGTGAAACTCTGTTTGTGGTGAAGGTGGATTAATTTCTGGTTGAGGAGAGGGAGGTGGAATCTCTGATTGCTCAGGGATCAGAGGTTCTTCGGAGATTGGTTGTTGTTGTTCTGGTTCTTCAGCAGATTGCTGTTGTTCTGGTTGTGGAGGAGGGACATTTTATGGTTCAGAGTTTGGTTGATCAGAGGCATGTTGATCAATATCAGACAGCACTTGGTCAAGTGCTGATGTTGTTGAGATGGTTGGTTGTTTGGGGTGTTTGGTTCTAGGTCTTCTGAGTTTTAATGCCTCTGAAGGGTCTTCTTCTTGTACAGTTTCATCTATGGTAGGGATGGGAATTGATATTCTATGAGAGGTTTGAGGAGGGACAGATGCTGGAATAGTAAAAGAATTTGAAACAGGGGCAGCAGATGAAATACCTCTTTTCTTTGGAGTCTGCTGAGATGATCCTTCTGATGGTGCCTTCCTCTTCTTTGTCTTCTTCAGAGTCACTTCTGGTTGAGGTTGATGCAGATCTCTGATATTCAGCTTTGGATATGTACCATCTGCCTTGCACGCATCCAAGTACCTGAGAATCACCTCTGGTTTGGATTCAATTTCAGAAAATAACGGAAAATCACTCAGAGGCACTCTTCTACTAGAGATATTAGCAGTGGAAGTAGCTCTGAGTTCCTTCTGAATATTCTCTATCAGCTTCATCTTTTTCAGGTTCTTTGTGTTCAGAGGTTTCCCAATTGTTGGTTGAATAGTGCTTAGTTCCTGAGCTTCTATCAGATGCTCAATCAGCCTATTCTCTGTCAGAATATCTGATATCAACCTTCCAAAAGGTATCCAATCCCTCTTGGTTCTTTCTTCTTCCCTTGTTTCTTTCACACTGGTTCTGAGGTGGTTGAACAGGAAGTGAGCCAGATTGATCTTTATCTTCTGATCAATAAAGTAGATCAGAAACTGCTGATCCACATTTATGTAATCAGGAGAACTTGTTGGTTTCCTGTGGTTGAAGCACCCCAGAATTATCTTAGCCCATACTCGGAAATGATCCTTCAGATCCTTAATCTTGCTGCTGGGCAATCCAAGAGAGAAAATCCTGTTAGCTACCACACCTATATCAGCACATCTTTCAGCCATGTCCACACAACGGACGCCACCACCACTTTGACCGATTAGCCTTGCAATGAGATCTTCAGTAATCACAATCTTCTTCCCCATAACAAAGGAAGTGACTAGATGTGTTGAAACCTTGGCGTGAATCCAAAATTCCTTGACCAGTGCTGGGAATGTTGGTCCAACCAACCTATCGAAATACCTTTCCCACTTTTGAGCCCTAACTTCTTCAGTTAGGTCAAAACCATTCTCCTTCAAGCTTTCAAAGTCAATGATTAATTCAGAAAGCACTTCAAGATTCTTCACCGGAGTGAGGAGAGTTCTGAGTGGCACTTGATATTGCTCAGATGATGCTTTCTTTTGAGTACCTGCAAAAACGCTGCTGGAGGTTGCCATGTTCACACTAAAAGGGTTTTTGAGAATGAAGTGATGAAAATAGGTTGCAAGAGATGAACACAGAAATATGCAGAAAATGCTTGAGTATTAGTGAGAAAGCGTAAAGAATAAGAATGAGAGATTAATGTGCTTAAATAGAGTTTTCAAAACTATTTTGAAAAGATAAACGTTTTTAAGAGAGAGAAAAATCATGATTGCCATTTAAAAGCATGATTACTTTTCATTAAATGCTTGCTGATTTTGGGGGATTTGAGAAAGATACTTAAAAACGGTTACCAGACATGTGTCTCAATGCACCCAATCAGCGCTTTGCCTTCTCAGAAGCATGCACGCGTTCTGCTTCAGAGATATGCTGATGATTGGATGACACTTGTTTTGATGTAGTGATCAGCACGTCTGTCTTTGAGCTTAGACTCTCAGATCTTTAGACTTGCATCTGATACAATCTGCATGTTCTATCTTTCTGAAAGGAGATTGATCAGAAGTTCACAGTAAAATAATTACATTCTGAAGGTAAATATATGGAGTTAAAACATTTTCACTATGGGCACACTTTCATGCTGAGATGTTTTAGAATGAAATTAAACCTATCTTCTGAAAGGGGTTTAGTAAAGATATCAGCCCATTGATGGTCTGTATCTATAAATTTTAAGTTCAAAATACCTTTCTGAATATAGTCCCTAATGAAGTGATGTTTTATTTCTATATGCTTAGCTCTAGAATGTAAAATAGGATTTTTACTTAAGCAAATAGCAGAAGTATTATCACAAAGTATAGGAATGTTACTCTCAAAAATCTGGAAGTCTTCAAGCTGACTTTTCATCCAGAGCATTTGTGTGCTACATCCTGCTGCTGCTATGTACTCAGCTTCTGCTGTTGACAGAGCAATTGTTGATTGCCTTTTACTGGACCAAGAAATCAGATTTTCTCCCAGAAACTGGCAGCTTCCAGAAGTACTTTTACGTTCCACTCTGTCTCCAGCAAAGTCAGCATCACAGTAGCCTACTAAGCTGTAATCACTAGATTTTCTATAAAACAAACCCAGATTAGTAGTACCTTTCAGATACTTGAAAATTCGCTTAACAGCTGTTAAGTGAGATTCTCTAGGATCTGATTGGAATCTAGCACAGATACACACACTGAATAATATGTCAGGTCTTGAAGCAGTCAGATAGAGGAGAGAACCAATCATACCTCTGTAGACTTTCTGTTCTACATTTTTGCTTACCTCTTCTCTTTCTAGAATGCACGTGGGATGCATTGGAATCTTTGATGGCTTACATTCTGAGAGGTCAAATTTCTTCAGAAGATCTCTGATGTATTTGCTCTGATGAATGTAAGTTCCTTCTGGAGTTTGATTGATCTGAATTCCTAGAAAGAATTTCAGTTCCCCCATGAGGCTCATCTCAAATTCTGCCTGCATACACTTAGCAAATTTTCTTCCAAGAGAAGGATTAGTAGAACCAAAAATAATATCATCAACATAAATTTGACAGACTAAGATGTCACTCTTAACTGATTTACAGAATAGAGTAGTGTCCACTTTCCCTCTGGTGAATTCATTTTCCAGCAGAAAGTTACTTAGCCTTTCATACCAAGCTCTGGGAGCTTGTTTCAGACCATACAGTGACTTCTTTAATTTGAAAACATGTTCTGGATGTTTTGTATTTTCAAAACCTGGGGGTTGGTGTACATAAACTTCTTCTTCTATATAACCATTTAAGAATGCACTTTTGACATCCATCTGATACAGAGTGATGCCTCTATTAACAGCAAATGAAATTAAAAGTCTGATAGATTCTAACCTGGCGACTGGGGCAAAGGTTTCTGTATAGTCTATCCCCTCTTGCTGACTATAAACTTGTGCAACCAGTCGTGCCTTGTTTCTGATGACTTCACCTTGTTCATTTAGCTTGTTTCTGAACACCCATCTTGTTCCAATGACGTTGAATCCTTTTGGTCTGGGAACGAGATCCCATACGTCGTTTCTGGTGAATTGGTTCAGCTCTTCTTGCATTGCCAGAATCCAGTCATTATCCAGAAGTGCTTCATCAATTGAAGAAGGTTCAATCAGAGACACCAGTCCCATAAGTGTTTCTTCAGAGTTTCTGAAGCTTGCTCTTGTTCTGATTGGATCTTCCTTTCTTCCTAGGATAGTCTCTTCTGGGTGATCCAAGCTGCTTCTGGGTAATCTCTTCTGAGGTTGATCAGCAGCTGTTGTAGGATTTCTAGCAGTGCTCCTTTCAGACGTTGAAGGAATGTCTGTGTTGAGAGCTTCTGATGACTTGTCTTCAGAACCTGCAAATTCAATTTCTATACCTGCAAAAACTTCATTCTGCTTTGACTTTTCAGAGTCAAGCTTGTCATCAAAACGAACACTAATTGATTCTTCCACAATCTGTGTTTATGTATTGTATACTCTGTACCCTCTTGAGCGTTCAGAGTATCCTAACATAATACACTTCTGTGCTTTAGAGTCAAACTTGTTCAAATAATTCTTTGTATTTAATATAAAGCAAGTACATCCAAATGGATGAAAATATGAAATGTTGGGCTTTCTGTTCTTCCACAATTCATATGGAGTCTTTTCCAGAATAGGTCTTATTGAGATTCTATTCTGAATGTAGCACGCTGTGTTTATTGCCTCTGCCCAGAAGATCTTAGCAACATTTGTCTCATTGATCATGGTTCTGGCCATTTCTTGCAATGTTCTGTTCTTTCGTTCTACAACTCCATTTTGTTGGGGAGTTCTAGGACAAGAGAAATCATGCAGAATGCCTCTGTCATTAAAGAATGACTCAAAATCTTTATTTTCAAATTCTCCACCATGATCACTTCTGACTTTAACGATTCTAAGATCCTTTTCATTCTGAACTTGGTTACAGAAGGTAACAAACACAGAGTGTGACTCGTCCTTGTGTCTTAAGAACTTTACCCATGTCCATCTGCTATAGTCATCTACGATTACTAACCCATACTTCTTACCACTGACTGAAGCAGTTTTAACTGGTCCAAATAAGTCAATGTGCAGAAGTTCTAATGGCTTAGAGGTAGAAACGACATTTTTGGATTTAAAAGAAGGTTTTGCAAATTTGCCTTTCTGACATGCTTCACACAGAGCATCTGAATTGAACTTCAAATTAGGAAGTCCTCTGACCAGATTGAGTTTGTTAATCTGAGATATTCTTCTCATACTAACATGCCCCAATCTTCTGTGCCTGATCCACTGCTCGTTGTTAACAGACAGAAGACATTTTACATTCTGACTCTTTAGTTCAGAAAGTTTGATTTTGTAAATGTTGTTTTTCCTCTTACCATTAAACAGGATAGTCCCATCTTTCTGACTAACAGCTTTACATGATTTTTGATTAAAGATTATATCATAACCGTTATCACTTAATTGACTTATGGATAACAGATTATGCATCAATCCATCTACTAGCAGAACATTATTAATAGAGGTAAGATTTCCATTACCTACATTTCCAGAGCCAATTATCTTTCCCCTCTGATTGCCTCCAAAGCCAACGTGGCCTCCAGGCTTAAGTTCCAGGCTTTGGAACATATGCCTTCTTCCCGTCATGTGTCGTGAGCAGCCAGAGTCCAGGTACCATGACTGGTGTTTCTGACTTGCTGCTAAAGATATCTGCAACATGTATTATTTTATCCTTAGGTACCCAGATTTTCTTGGGTCCTGATTTGTTAGTTTTACCAAAACTCTGGTTGAATTTTGGTTTCACAGAGTGCTTACTGCTAGTATATTTGATATCATGTGTGTGACCATACACAAAGTGTGAATTCATAGGAGTGTGTTTAATGGTTAAGTCCATGACATTCTTTGGTGTAGGAACCTTACCTTGGTATCCTATTCCTTTCCTGCCGTTTCTGCTAACCCCATAGATCATTGAAGCCATTCTGCTTCTATCTATGCTTTTAGCTAGGAACTTCTGGAAACTGTGATCATACTCCTTGATGATCTCATCAGCGTTGCTGGGAGTTTCAGAAATTGGTTCCTTCTGAGAGTTTTGTAACGTGTTTTCTAATTTTGAAATCTTATTTCTCAGCTCAGAATTTTCCAATTTGAGACTCTCAGTCTTATTAGAGTCGGATTCAAGATTCCTTTTCAGGTCTCTGAATTTAGCTCTAATTTGCTGATAACGTTCCATAATCTCATTAAGGCTTTCAGCAAGTTCAGCCTTTGTAAAATTAACAGCAAAGTTAGGAAATACCTCTTCAGTGTCTGATTCTGAGTCTGATTCAGAAGCTTCACTATCTTCTGAAATTTTAGCCATGAGAGCTATGTTTGCCCTTTCATCATCTGATTCTGAGTCAGCTTCAGACGAGTCAGAGTCATCCCATGTAGCCATGAGACTTTTCTTCTTCTCTCTTCCAAACTTCTTTTTGGGCTTTTCCCTCTGAAGCTTTGGGCAGTCACTCTTGTAGTGTCCTTGCTCATTGCACTCATAGCAGATGATGTCTTTGGTGTTTGGCTTTTTGCTACTGGAGGAGCCTTCAGATCTTCTGTATCCAGAGGAAGAATCTGTCCTTCTGTATCTGGAAGAAGACTCGTTCTGATCAGATCTTCTGGGATTCCTGAACTTCCTTTGTCTTTGCTTCCACAGTTGATTTACTCTTCTGGAGAGAAGGGAAAGTTCGTCTTCTTCTGATGAGGATCCATCAGATGTTTCTTCAACTGCCTGCAAAACTTTAGACTCAAATTTTCTGTTAGATTTTAATGCTAAAGGCTTACCTTGCTTCTGAGGCTCATCAGCTTCTAGCTCTATCTCATGACTTCTGAGGGAGCTAATAAGTTCCTCCAGAGTGATTTTGTTGAGATCTTTAGCTAGCTTCAGAGCAATAACCATAGGCCTCCACTGCTTGGGTAAACTTCTGACGATTTTCTTGACATGGTCAGCAGTAGAGTATCCTTTGTCCAGAACTTTGAGACCAGCTACCAGAATCTGGAATCTAGAGAACATAGTTTCAATGGATTCAGATTCTTCCATTTTGAACGCCTCATACTTCTGAATGAGCGCCAGAGCTTTTGTTTCTTTGACCTGAACGTTGCCCTCATGCGTCATTCTGAGAGAATCAAAAATATTCTTTGCTGTGTCTCTGTTGGAGATCTTTACATACTCAGTATAGGAGATGGCACTGAGGAGGATGGTTCTGGCCTTGTGGTGATTCTTGAAGTCACGCTTTTGTTGATCAGACATTGTTTTTCTATCAATCTTCTGACCACTTGCATTCACAGGGTGCGTGTATCCATCTGTCACCATATCCCACAGATCAGCATCATGTGCTAGAAAGAAGCTTTCAATTCTGTCTTTCCAGTAATCAAAGTTTTCTCCATCAAAGACTGGAGGTTTGCCACTGAATCTGACTCTGTCTTCATTGTTGTTATTGCTGATGTGAGAATTGTTTCCTGCCATTGTGTTTTCTGACGCTGGATCTTGTACTGACACGGTTAAGTGTTTTAGCTCAGAACCAGGCGCTCTGATGCCAATTGAAGTGGTGAAAAACACAAGAAGGGGGGGTTGAATTGTAAAACTGAAATCTAAAACAATGAACAAGATATTTTTATCCTGGTTCGTTTGATCTCAAACTACTCCAGTCCACCCGTCAAGGTGATTTCGCCTCTCTCCAACGAGGTCTTAATCCACTATATTCAACTGAATATTACAGACTGCTTTAACAACTGCTAAAGCCTTCTTGATTCAAACCACAACCCAGTTTGTCAAGGTAACACTTTCTTACAAAGAAATAAAACTATGTGTGTGGATGTTTTCTACAAAACTTTATCACAACTGTGATGTATACACAAATTGAAGCTTAGAAACTAGATTGCTAAACAGTAATGGAATATCAGAGTGTATGGTTTAGCAAAACTGGTAGAACGAAGATTATGGTTCAGCTTTTGTGCGTGTAGAGATTTTGAGAGCATTAACCATTTCAATCTTCAAAGCCTTGTTTATATAGCATTGGGATGATGAACGTTGGATGCAATATTCTTGATTCAATGCTAATAACAAACTTTCCTTATTGAGCAGATCTTGTCTGGAATGAGGCCGTTGGAATTAATTTGCTTTCAATGCACAGTACCGTTGCTTACTTAATGCAAGTTCTGGCTTGGCTCATTCTGACTCTGCTTCGCTGCTGATGAACTATTGTGTTTCTGTATCAGAGTGTTGAGCGCAGTCTTGTTCATCAGGCTTCAGCATGTACGTGAGTTGATCATCTGATTTTGACATTCTGATGTAGCAACTTCTGATGCTAGTGTCCAGAATTAAGTTCTGATGCTGAATAGATGTGATCTTGCTTATTTCAATCAGAGTATCTGCAAGTCAGAACATAATAATTTTAGGCAGCAGATAGTTCATACATGAAACTTATAAATACTATATCTTTTCACTTTGTTATCATCAAAACTTAAATATAGGGTGGTAGATTCAAACTTTGTTCTAACACGTGTATCCTGATCCCCTATTGCATGAAAGGTGGTACGTAGGCACTAAAGATTCGCAACCGCGGCGGGTGCAAAAACCATAAAAATATACTTCTTTTCTCACCTCCATCATCCATCTTATATACAACACATTTTTTTATAGCCAAAATATACAGATTTTACAAAGAGGTTCCTGCGGAGTACCGTAGATGTTTAGGGTGATAATACCTTCCCTTTGCATAACCAACCCCCTTACCTTGAATCTTTCCCTCTTTTTGGCTTATTCCCTCTTTTCCCATTCCTTTGGAAACCATAAAGCATGGTGGCGATTTTTATTTTGATTTGTATAAAGTCTAGTCAATCCAATGGCTTAGTCTTGAACATTTCTACCGCTACAAGGAGATAGCAAAAAGGTAACGTCGACCCACCGGGGAAAGAAGTGGTAATATAATACCAATAAACTTCAATATTAAGGTAAGAAGTCAATACTCATGACTGAAAATAGATGAACTTCTCTGGGGCAATAAAATCTCAACGATGAACTACCTTCCTTAATGACAAGGCTACCATTCATCGGAAAAAGATCTCAACAACGAACTACCTTCCATAAGGACAAGGCTACCATTCATTGGAGTAAAAAATATCAACAACAAACTACCTTCCATAATGACAAGGCTACCATTCATTGGAGTACCAAATCTCAACAACGAACTACCTTCCATAATGACAAGGCTACCTTCCATTGGAGTAAGATCTCAACAATGAACTACCTTCTATAATGACAAGGCTACCACTCATCGGAGTACCAAAATCTCAGCAACAAACTACCTTCCATAATGACAAGGCTACCTTCCATTGGAGTAAGATCTCAACAATGAACTACCTTCCGTAATAACTAGGCTACCATTCATTGGAGTACCAAAATCTCAGTAATGAACTACCTTCCATAATGACAAGGCTACCATCCATTGGAGTATCGAAATATCAAAAACAAAATACCTTCCATAATGACAAGGCTACAATCCATTGGAGTAAGATCTCAACAATGAACTACCTTCCATAATGACAAGGCAACCATTCATTGGAGTACCAAAATCTCAGCAACAAACTACCTTGCATAATGATAAGGTTACCATCAATTGGAGTAACAAAATCTCAACAACGAACTACCTTCCATATTGAAAAGGCTACCATCCATTGAAGTAACAAAATCTCAACAACAAACTACCTTCCATAATGACAAGACTACCATCATTTGAGTACCAAAATATCAGTAGCAAACTACCTTCCATAATGACAAGGCTACCATCCATTGGAGTAACAAAACCTCCACAACGAACTACCTTCCATAATGACAAGGCTACCATCCATTGGAGTAACCAAATCTGAATCTTCTCTAGGAGTTATCAGATCCACTGGGGGATGTACAGGTTGCTCAAATAAAGAGACCTGCCACTTGCTTCTATTAGGAGGAAATGCAATAAAGACTTTCCTAAAGGAGGAAATATGGCTTCCGTGGGAAAGAGATGGAACTCCTGGAGAAATGCCAATAAATCCTACCGAGGGGATAAAATTTTCTTGTGCAAAATAAATACATATTCTCAAACTAAAGCTCAAAGCTTTCCAAAATCCGAATAATAATGTTGCCGAGGATATCCACTCCAAACAGAAATAATCCAGAATGAAGCCGTCAACCAAAATACATCTCCTGAGAAATAAAATCAAGACGGAATCCCATTCCGTCCACACAATGAGTTGAAAAGAAGGATGAGACAAATATTCTTACAAGAGGGATAAATCAGGGGGAAATTTGAAGGAATATACACTTTTTGCTTAAGTTTGATACTCTATTGGAGAGAGAGAGTAACATAACTCTATAAAATAGGATACTATACCAACACGATATTAAAAAAATGCAAATGAGAAATGATTATGCATGATGCTGATATGAAGGTATGAATGTTATCATGTGTATGCTGACAAAACAGTCAAATAACACTGGGAATACACACAAGACCAAAAATGGGTGCAATCAATATCCGGCTAAATCCTAGATAGGATAGAAATTCCATAAGACAATAAGAACCTACCGAGGAAACAAATCCTTATTCCATAGCTTAACTTCGCTAGGGAGGCACAAGATCAAACAAAACATAGATGTAAAATCTTGCTCCAAGCTTCTACTGGGAAACCATACGAACTTCGGGGGAACAAAATGTTTGAAGTTCATACTTCCGCCAAGGTTAACTTCACTGGGAAAAAAACATATATCACCTTATTGAGACATCAGTTGGGGATGACATACTGACATCACTTGGAAGGATAATACTATATTGGCGAAGAATACTTCAAGATACATTCTTAATAATGACAATGATAATTGAACTAACTTCTCTGGGGAGGAAGTAAAAAAACCTCACGGGGCAACAATTTCAGAAAAATATCTCGTCTCAACATCACCCGGGGAATTTTCAAGAAGTCAAACACTATAGCAAGAAAACTTATGGCAATTTTAAATCCAATCCAGCACTCGGTGGGAGAAAACCCAAACAGTTGATAACCAATTCAACACCTCTTTAATAAGACATTATCCTTGCCTGATTACCGAGCGAACAAATAAATGCTAGTACTACCGAAAGGAGAGTTTTGCAAATGAGTCCAATCTCAGCATATACGGAGAGACACAACTTTTACCAAATGAGTGAAGCCTTCACTGAGGAGACTTGGATAGAGTCCTCATATCATGCAAACCTTGGATTTTATCTGTCCCTGAAATCACTAACTTTGTCCTCCTTGTATCACAAAACTTAAAGCAATTTGTAAATTCTTTTCAAAAATAATTTTTTTATTTAATCTGTTTGCTTTGATCATTACTATCAATAAAAAAAGAAATCTTTATAAGTTGAATAAAATAAGAATTGCAAAGAATTGGATAAAAGGCTCAAACTTTATTAATAGAATGGTAGTATGCAAATGGCAAGACTCCATAGATGATTACAATGTTTGAAACATGGTAATATATATTGGAAAAGATACATTGAATTACAATGACTTCTATTCTCTCTAGCAACTTTGAATTCCTGAGCCGAAACTTTGACTAGAGGCCCCTTTGATTGTAGTGTCGTTTACCGAGTAATCGGGAAGACGTACTGCTTTCAACCTGGAAGCTTTCTGAACTTGAGGATCGTAGAATACCAAACCCATCTTGGCCTTTTAGGTGTAGTGCGGAAGCTATGACGGAGTAATCCGGAAATAGTTGTCACGCGATACTACGCTCGGACGAGTCTTTCTTGAGAATATTACTAATTACCGAGTTAATCGAGAAGTTGGTAATATCCGAAGGAAGGATGTAGACTCTGGGAACCTCTAGAACCTTGTTCGGAAGGTGATAACTTTTTAGACCAACAATTTATGAGTAGTACCTTCGACCTCATGCTCATGACGTTGAACTTATGAACCCTATATGTGTGATTTTGTGTGTGATTGTTGCATCATGCATCCGTGCACTCATAAGCATCTTTTAAAGAAAAAATATTTCAAGGGATTTAAAGGTTGACTATTTGTGAATATCTCAGGTACTGTTAACCATGGATTCTGGAAAGAGAAAGACCAGGAAATACAGTTTCAAGGATCCCAAGATAGATGGGCTGATCAGTCTAATTCCAGAGATCGAGTGTTCTGGAGATTTTTGAAAGAAGTATGGATCCATTATTCCTCTCATGAAGCTGAAGATGAAGGAGGGTATTCTCTCGACCTTGGTCGAGTTTTATGATCCGGTTTATCACTACTTTACTTTTCCCGATTATCAGTTGATGCCTACACTGGAGGAGTATTCTTATTTTTTGGATTTACCCGTTACCGATTGTGTTCCTTCTACTGGTTTGGAGGGCGAGCCAAAACCACATGAGATTGCTGCTTTGATTCATCTGGGGAAGTCTGACATGGAAGCCCATATGACTACCAAAGGAGGGATTAGACGATTACCAGCTCAGTTCTTATTGGAGAAAGCTCGTTATTTTGCAAGAATGAAGAGAACAGTTGCTTTTGAGGCCATCTTTGCTCTGCTTGCTTATTGATTATTCTTATTTCCTAATGTGGACAAGTTTGTCGACATTAACTCTATCAGAATTTTCATGATTGGAAACCCCGTTCCTACACTGTTTGGTGATGCTTATTACTCTGTTCATCTTCGGAGTTCTTATCATGGGGGAATGATTATCTGTTGCACGCCTTTGTTGTACCGATGGTTCATCTCTCATATGCCTCAGTCTGTGTCTTTTTGGGATGTCAAGAAGGAACCCCATTGGGCTCCTAAGATCATGGCACTTACTCACTCGGATATCGATTGGTATCATCGAACTTACCAGGATGTGGAGATTATTGACAGTTGTGGTAGTTTCCCCAATGTACCTCTTCTTGGTACAAAGGGAGGAATTAACTATAACCCTGTTCTTGCACGGCGACAGCTTGGTTATCCGATGAGGGATAAATTGAATAGTATTCATTTGAGTAGTTTATTTCTGAAGGAAGGAGAAGACCACAAGGAAGCTAGGGAGCAGATTGCAAAGGCCTGGCGCCACGTTCATAAGAAGAGTAGGAAGGATTTGGGACCTAGGGGTGCTGTTTCTTTGGAGCCATATCTTTAGTGGGTCCGATCGAGAGCCATCCAGTTAAAGATGCTGTATACTCGGGAGACACCCATGCCTTATCTGTTTATGAAGACCACTCCTCCTTTATTAGATGATCTAGAAGAGTTGCAGCTTGCTTTGGTTAGGATGCAACATGAAAGAGATGTTCGGAAGAACAAGTTCCAGACTTTAGAGAGTTCCTACAGAGGAGACTTGAAGGAGAAAGACGATTTGATCGAGATCCTTGAGAGTCGAGGAGTGGAGTCTATGGAGAGGCAAGGGTATTTATTTTCCCCTAAGCATCAAACAGGTGCTGGTTACTCATTTTCTGATTCAGATGAGTGGAAGGAGGTTTCCATCAGACATATGGAAGAAAACCAAAGGTTGAGGGCTCAGATTTCCAGGCTCACAGGGAAGCGCCAGCGTACAGATTGATCTCTATCAGTTTCTTTCTCTCAAGATTTTTTAGATTGTATTTTCATCTTGTACTTGGGATCATTAAAACTTATAATCCATTTTTGAAGTTATTATAATAAAAGTTTTTCAGTATTTCAAATGTGTTATTATTTTGATGTTTGCAATATGTCTATAAACGTTAAATCCCTTGAAATATTAAATGATAAAGTAAAAATAATCATATGCATTGCACATCATGCATCATATTGCACATATTTCTTGCATTTATTATGCATAACCAGGTGCCTTTCCCAGCTTTTTTCTTCGTTTAGCAAGCTGACTCATCACTACAACACTCGGGCTAACTTCAAAAAGAAGATGGACAACTTGGAACAAGAGAATCGCGAGCTATGCGAAGAAGTTTCTGCTTTGAAGGATGGCTTGGCCAATTTGACTACTCTGATGGAAGCTCTGGTCGTTGTTCATAAACAGCCACCAAGTGTTCAACCTCAACCAACAAGGGCAAATGCTTAAGTTCCTACAGTTCCTGTATCCGCTACTCCGATTGTTGTTCAAAACCGCATACCTCAAGGTTATCCGTGGGTAATGCCAGAGAATTTTTCACCTGAAGGTTTTAATTTGGGCCCCCAAGATGCTACATTGGTTCCAAATGTTGTTACTCCAGCACCTCCTGTGGTGCATACTGTTCCTGCTGCACCTCCTTCGGTGAATTTGGTTCCGTTTGAAGATGTGTGTCGTACTTTCCCTCCGCCGAGTGAAGATTTGGGTCTTCATGACAGAATGGATGACATCCAAGAGCAGTTTGATAGAATGCAAAGAGAGATGAAGGCTCTTAGGGGAAAAGAGCTATTTGGGCAGAATGTGAATGAGCTGTGTTTGGTCTCGAATGTTAAAGTGCCTGCTAAGTTCAAGGTCCCGGATTTTGAGAAGTACAAGGGAAACACTTTCCCTCGTGCTCACTTAGTGATGTACCTGAGGATAATGTCTACCCACACCGATGATCAGCGTCTACTAATTCACTTTTTCTAGGATAGTCTGATCGGCACATCGTTGAAATGGTACATGAGTTTAGACAGCGCCAACATCCATACCTTTAATGATTTGGGAGAAGCATTCATAAAACAATACAAGTACAATATGGACATGGCGCCTGACCGTGACCAGCTTAGGGCCATGGTTCAGAAAGACAGGGAATCATTCAAAGAGTACACGCAGAGATGGCGCGAAGTGGCTGCACAAGTGATTCCTCCCATGGAGGAGAAGGAAATGACTAAATTTTTTCTGAAGACGCTAGGCGCTTTCTACTACGAAAGAATGGTAGCAAGTGCCCCAAGTGATTTTATAGAAATGGTAGGAATGGGTGTCCGCCTAGAAGAGGCAGTAAGAGAAGGCCGTTTGACAAAGGGTAAAGGATCCGGAGGTGTGAAGAAGCCAGCTTATGGGTTTACAAAGAAGAAACAGGGGGATATAAATGTTGTCATACAAGAGAGGAGGGTAAATGCTCCTAGAAGGAATTATTAGCGTCACCAGCAAGTTGCTTCAGTGACTCCTGTTATGAATGCCGCTCCGACTACCGTTGCTTATCAAAGAAAGTCGCAACAAGGGAACCAAGGGAATAATAAGAGAAGGGAGAACTACGACCCTATTCCCATGAGTTATGTAGAGCTACTACCAGCATTGATTCAGAATAAGTTGGTCCAGACACGACCACCTCCAGCAGTACTGTTGTACCCCAAAATTTGCCCTCCCACATTCTTCAAGAAATTGCCAAGTCAAGCTGCAAAAGTCCCCAAGGGTTGCACAGTGCAAAAGTCTCATGTACAGTCAAAACTAGGGTTTGTGCTCTGATCAAAGAAAGAAGTTTTCAAAGGCCCAATCAAGTCTCACATGCCTACAAATATGGTCAAGTATCCTCATATCAAGTTTCAAGGCATTCAACTCAAAATTGCACAGTCAAAAACCCTAATTGCACTACAGTCAACTGTAGGGGCAAAATGGTCATTTGGCAGTCAAAAGTTCAAATTTTTGGTCAACCTATCATTTTGAAGCCACAAACATCATTTGATCAATACTTGATCATGATTCTCAAAATTTGGGCTCAGAAATCATCAAAGATGCAAAAGTTACTATATTTGGACAGCTGAAAAAGTCAACTGAAATTGACCAGGGCATAACTTTCACATGGATTATCATAAAAATTCCATCCAAAGCTCATTTTGAAGAGAAAGACATTTCCTACAACTCATCTTCATACTTCAAGTCCAAGAAATGCTCTCACAAAAAGTTATCAATTTCAACATTATAGGTCATTTTCAAAAGTCAACAAAAAGGGACTTTAAGTCAAAGGCCATAACTTGAGATTGGTAAATCAAAATGACATGGGACCAAAGACATTGGTTAGAGGACTCAAAGCCCTTTCCAAAATGTCCAAGAACAAGAGAAAAGCTTAAAAATTGAGCAAGTTATGCCTTGTAGAAGTTGGGAAATTTTTGGATATTTTGAAAAGTCAACTTTGATCCAAATGACCTAAAAATGCTAATGGGCCCATTTTTCTTCCATGATTCATCATTCCAAGCATATGCACGACCACTTGGCCCAAAGGGAAGTATTTTCTCATTTTTTATTTATTTATTTGAATTATTATTTATATTAATTCATTTAAATTATTTAAATACATGAAAAATATCTAACTTGCCTTAACAAATCTTTTTATACATGTTTTGCCATCAAGATTTCGTGCACATGCTAATTAGGAAAGAATTGGATTGATTGGATGCTAATTGGCACAAGAACACTTGAAAAAGATTGAAAAAAGATCCTTAACAAATCAAATCTCCAATTCATGAATTCAAGAGATTTTGAGCAATATTTTTGACCTAATGCCTTCAGTACAAATACTTGATCATAACCCTAATGCCCGGACACAAGGAGCTGCGCAGGAGAGGCCATTAAAAACTTGGAATTTTTCTCTAAAAAGCTGAAAACTGAAAAGCAGGTTCCAGGTCGATTCAAGGCTCCATTCTTGTTTCAATAGTTTCCTTGGAGATCACTGATCACGTTCCAATCAGAAACAACCATCAAAACATCAAGGATTGGTATACAGAACCCTAAATTTTTCATGAAATAAGCATAATCGTATTTTGATTTTCAAGCATAATCATTGCATTCTTCTTATGGATTATTACTCATTGATGGATTCTGATACTAACTGTACCATTTAATTGCGTTTTTGTGCACTCAATACGATTTCACCATTATTGAGCATTAGGGTTTTGCAGCTTTTGAATTAGGGGTTTCCAGGTATGGTAAAATTGGACATTCTCAGGACCATAATTAGACTCAGCTCATCTGGACGAAGAAGACAGGACCCTCGCGCCTAATTTATGTTTAGAGATGGCTTAATTGCTATTTTCTGTAAACCGGCCTAAGGAAACACATCATAAACCGTTGCTTAAAATGTCCTTATTTCAGGAAAAACAAAACACGTGAAGAAGACGACCTCGTGGCATTGTTGGATTGGTTCTTTTGAAATTCGCGCGTAAAAGCTCCCACTAACGTTTGTTTTCTTTATTATGTTTGTTTGTTTAATATATATAAAACGCGTTTAGTTGGCACAGCTGGTCAGAGAAAGCATTGGCAAATGCATATGACCTGGGTTCGAGTCCCAGGTCTTGACATTTTCCATGTTATTTTCCAATTCACATTCACCTATGCTTCAAGGCTGCAGACGCATTATGTTCCCTCATCATCCAATCATCCACGTGCATGCTGAGATCAGATCAAGGGCGTGGATTGAAAGTGTACCATAAACCCTGGTCAAAGTGACAACACGCTACTCAAAAAAGTCAATGGACCTGAATGCTATTGGGCCAAAATTACTGGATCAAAACCTCCAAGTTGGGGCTTCCACCCCCCTGGTTTGCAATTTTCTTTTTATTTTATTTTTAATTATTATTTTATTTGCTTTATTGTTTTAATTTAATTAATTATTTTTTTACAAAATACAAAAAATGCATAAAAAACTCAGAAGAAAAAAAGATAAAAAAATATGATGATTATTTATTTTGATATTTTCTTGTAAATAAATTAGCATGTAATTAATTAGTTTTAAATTAGGTTACAATTTTAATTCTTTTCACAAAAAAATCTAAAAACGTAGAAATAGGTTTAATTAATTTTTATTCCTTTTTAATTTTTTCCTTTCCCATAATATTATTTATTTATTTATTTTTATAATTAAATTGTACATAAAAAAAATTAGGTTTAATTTAGATTAAATTTTAATACTTTCATAATAAATTTAAAAACCATTAGAATTAGGGTTAGTTAATTTTAATTAATTCTTTTCTCTATTGAATCTTAAAAAACACAAAATACCAAAAATATTCTCTTTTAATTTTTAATTTTAATTCCTCGTTAACTTTAATATTTTGCAAAAGGGTCCAACGCCCATATTTTTAATTGTTTAATTTCGCATGTTTATTTATTTTGCTTAAATAATTATGTATCTCTCCCAAGGCTTTGTAACATTTACTTTTCGCACTTTTCAATTTCGTTATTTACTTTGCTTTATTTATTTTCTGTCAAATCGGGTCCGGTTTAATTTTGGCGATGTGGACCCGCGCCATTTGTAATAGTTTAGAATTTACTTTTCCCGCAAATATTAACTGTTAAACAAAGCATGCAAGAATGAATGGCCTTAAATAAAATCAAGCGTAGATCACAATGAACATGACAAGACAAATATCAATGAAAACGACACACAAATCGCACACACCACCCCTAGGGTATGCCTCACTGTTGCCTTGCCTCGAAAGGTGATCGTCGAGTAGAGGATGTCTTAGTAAGTCCTCATGATCCGGGAACCTGGCATGAGGGTAGCTTCTAAGGTGTCTTCCTATTGCTCCGGTGATCACCATGTCCCGAACCTCGAATTGACCCGAACACCTCCAACGGTGGTGCTACCTACCTCTCAATGGTGGGATGGCACTACTTTAAAGGACATTTACACAGACGAATTCCTTAGGGTAGGTAGGTTCTCGTAGATACTTGCTCTCTTCAAAAACAAACAAAAATCTTTTCACACCGACACTTTTCAAAAGCTTTCAAAGCAATTTTTCAAACACTCTGACACAAGAGTCGATCTGAAACTTTCAAAGAAACTTTTTTAAACCCACAGTTGAAAAGCAAACAAACCATTTTGAAAACACAAATGAGCAAGTATCTAAGAGCCCATGGATAACCATGGATAGAAAGGGTGATAACACCTTCCCTTTCTATAACCTACCTCCCGAATCGAGAGCAATCTCTTTAAGGAATTTTTCTGTGCTTTTGTCCTTTCCATTTGGAGAAAATAAAAGACGGTGGCGACTCTTGCTTCCGCGACATTTCGCGATCCAGCGTTAAACAGTCAGTTCCAGATCCACCGATCACAGAACTGGCGACTCTGCTGGGGACTAAAACTTAAAGTGGGGTGTACCTTAGGACTAAGATCACTGTGTTTTCAATTGCTTTCCTTGTGTGCTTTATTATTGTGGGTTGCATGGGAGTTCTATAGATCCTAACCCGGATCTGGGGATACCTTTCTTAGAAAGTAGCAACAAGGCTGTGAGGGAACTATGCGGGGTATACCGACATGGTTGAAACAGTCTGCTACGTTGATGTGGCACTTTGGTGTGTACCGGTAACCCTTGAGTTCAGTCAAGGAGAGTACGGGGCCTCCGCGTGGTGTCGTGAAGCATCAACAGACCTTAGGAACCTTAATTGAACTATCTTGGCCTCTTTAGGGTAGTGAGATAACTGACTTTGGTGCAGTCCGAGGTTGGTTGATACTCGATACTACACTCAATTGAGGGTTGCTTTCCTGGAATATTTCGGTCGCCAGTTCAGTGGCTAAATCGAAACGATGAACAATGAAAGCAATCCCGTGATATTGGGAACTTTAGAACCCGGTTACTTCTAATAGGACAGGTTGAACCCACCAACTTCAAGAGGGTAGTACCCCAAACTTCATGCTGGCCTAAACTCTAAGGGCTCTTTTGTGTGACTTGTGTGCCTTCGTACTTGACTATCTGCATGCTTGTTACCTGACACTTGTTTCTTGCAGGTTTTGGTTTGCAGTCCTTAATTGGGACTCATAACAGGGTTACCTACATTACCCCATGCATCATGACATCATACCATTGCATACATCCTAACCCATTTCAAGGATCTCAAGGGCTTGTGATGCAGGTCATGATGAATCAAACACTTAGCAAGGGGCAAAGAGGATTTATTTTCCTCTAGCCAAAGTTGTCAGGGGCTATGACCCACTGGATATGGTGAGCCTTTGACCCTTGACGAAGGACTCTCAACCACATGAAGTACCTTCAATCAAGTCACCAGCTTTCAACTCTAACAAGTTTCTCTGTTTACCCCGCGAGATCCTTGAAATCATTGCATGCATATCATACATCTCATTGCATTGCAGGTATCCCTTTGACAGGTTGCTTACCCTTCTTCGCTGTTTATTTCAGCCGATCGTCATGAATCCTGAATCATCAGCTGAGCAGTCTATCAAGGCCCTCCAGGCTCAGAACGCCCAGTTCCAAGGGCTGATCATGAATTTGACCCAGGGGCAACAAGATCTGAAGGCTCTGCTCTTGAAGAAGGACAAGAAGAAAAAGAGGACTGTTTTGTTCAGCCCTAGACGCAGATCTGGGAATACACCGCAGACTGAAACTGAGAGGACTACTCCATCTGTGAGGGAAAGCAGTCACCATGAGAGAGAGGTGCCTAGTCCAGTGGTCTCCGACAACGAGACAGATTTCAACAACGAACAATACCCTCCGGCTGAGGACAAGTACAAGCAGTTGGAAGACCGTTTGAATGCTATGGAAATACAACAAGTACCTGGGCTGGATTTCGGAGATCTGGGTTTGTCTACTGGTGTGATCATCCCTCGGAAGTTGAAAGCACCATCATTCACTAAATATGACGGGGCGTCTTGTCCCAAGCTACATCTCAGGTCTTATGTTCGGAAAATCCAACCATACTCAGCAGATAAGAACTTGTGGATCCACTTCTTCCAGGAAAGTCTTTCAGGGACTCACCTCGAATGGTTCTATCAACTGGATGGGACCAAAGTTCGTAACTGGGAGGAGTTGGCAACTGCTTTCTATAAGCAGTATCAGTACAATGCCGACCTTGCTCCCACACGTACCCAACTCCAGGGTATGTCGTTGGGGTCAAGTGAAGGTTTCAAGGAGTACGCACAAAGATGGAGAGACCTTGCTGGAAGGGTGCAACCTCCCTTAACTGACCGGGAGCTCGTTGATATGTTCTTGGGGACCCTATCCGGGCCGTTCTTCAATCACCTCATTGGTAATTCATCTGCTGGATTTACCGACCTCATCCTGACTGGCGAAAGAATTGAAGCTGGTATCAAGAGTGGGAAAATTCAAGAGGCCAAACCTTCTGATATTCATAAAAAGCCTTACACGGGAAAGAAGGAATCTAATGCTGCATACAGTCAAAAGAGTCGCCATGATCAACATGCAGGGGCAGTCATGATCTCCGGTTCTGCACCACGCCGTCAACCACAAAGGGGAAACCAGCAAAGGCCGGACGGGCCTAAAAGGCAATTCACCAACATTAACATGCCTTGGTCACAAGCATTGCAGCATATGTTGAAGATGAACCTGATTGCAGTGATCAATCCTCCTGCAAATCCCAAGACCTCCTCTCCAAGCTACAATCCAGAAGCCAGATGTGCCTATCATTCCAATAGCCCGGGGCACGATACCGAGGATTGTTGGGCGCTAAAGTACAAGATTCAGAACATGATCGATGCCAAAGAGATCGAGTTTGAACCTGCTGAGACCCCCAACGTGATCACTGCTCCCCTGCCAAAACATGGATAGGATTGAGGGATTTTTGTTTATTTGAATTCAAGTTGTATCTTTCTTTTCTTATTCAAACAAACAATTATTATGTTAAACTCTTTTATTTCATGAATGCATTACACATGTCTGTCTTGATTTAATTATGTCTACTATACTTAAAACTGCTTTTATATTTTGTGACGATCAACTCTTGACTGAAAATTCTAAACCTCTTGAGGGAGGATGACGAAAACGATACCACGATCTTTACAGTATGCTTTTGAACAGACCCCGCTGATGAGGTACAGGCATTGTTTCAATTCCTAAACACTGGAGTAATAAGGAAGATAATCCCTCGTCAACCCCTCTGAGCCAAAGAAGTAGGATTTTTTTTTTCTTTTCGAAATTTAAAAACCCTTTATTATAACCTGGGGCAGGGTAGTCTCTCAGTTGGTCCAAGTGCATAACAAATGGCACCAAAAAAGTCCTTACAAAACAAAAGACAGTGATGGTTCCGAATATAATCATAAAGATAGGCAGTCGTCATTTCTCAAAATAAAAGCCCAAAAAGTCTAAACCTACAAAGGGGACTTACGAAACTGGGGCATCCCGCTGACTGTAAATTCAAAAATAAGCAGTCAGGCAAAAAAAGAAAGGGATAACAAAAATCAAGAAAGAGGTCTTATAAACCCTCAACAAAAAAGGAAGGACTTCCTATTCAAAATAAGTTATCAATATCCGAATCATCACTGAAAAATTAGAGCAAAGACTCAAACAAGGTCTAACGTATGATCAACTGAGTTTAGGTTTGGAGGACATCACGAAGAGTGGGTGGGTACAAATAATTTGAGCCTTTATCCTTTGTTTCTTAAACCGTGAACCCGGCCACGATATAACCCTTAAAAGTCCTAGCTGAAGCATGGGTTAGTTCGAAAGCATACTGTTGCGAAGGTATCCTGACTCCTGAAGGTTTGCTGTAAAATCTTGAGTTGACACCGCACTGTATTACAAAAAATGCATTTTCAAAATTCAAGACAGACGTAGGCTTTTGCATTCTTAAAATAACCTCGTTTGCATATGACTATTTGTTTGAACAGCAGGGAAATTCGCACGATGAACACCTTGTGAACAGAAGTACCTCCAATCAAGGGGCACAGTAGGAGCATTGCCCATTATCTGGGGCATGGCAAAATACTTCCAACAGGGGCAACTCCCTACGTTCTGAGAGCGTGGACATAGTCGAAAAAGTACTGCGCAAAATCAAAGACCCGCTAGGTTGACATACCTAGGCAAAAATAAGGGCTTCCCGTCGAACCAAAAGGGTTCGGGCAAAAATAAGGGATGAAAATGGAAAAATATGTACACCCGGCAAGTCGAAAACCTGAAAAGGCGGCTTGGGCAAAAATGGGTACCCCGGTGGACTGAAAACCCGAAAGGGCGGTCCAGGCAAAAGTTAGGGATCAAAGCGTACGACTATGTTCCGGTATCTCATCACTTGTCTACCCGAAGATTTGTCAATCACCCACACAGGTATCCTCTTCCCTCACCTCCGAAGCAGGGGCAATAATGAGTTATCCAGGCGATCCAATTGCTCTGTCAACCAAAGTACAAAGGAAAAATCAACATAAGATGATTACCATCTACCTTTATATATTCCAGATGGTGGGTTAACATCTGAAACCAAACAGGACAATCATCCACTTAATCAAAATCAAGCAACCTTACCCCGGTTCCTCCCAAAGTCTTACATGGACCTATCTCAAGCAACCTTACCCCGGTTCCTCCCAAAGTCTTACATGGACCTATCTCAAGATGACCTGACCCCGGTTCATCAAGAAGTTTTTACACAAACTTATCCAAGTAACCTTACCCCGGTTCCTCCAGAGGTCTTACATGGACCTATCTCAAGATGACCTAACCCCGGTTCATCAAGAAGTTTTACACGAACTTACCTCACCAGGCAACCCTACACAGGTTCTCCTCCTCCAGACGTAGTTTTACATGGACTCGTCATCAAGCAACCCTACACCGGTTCCACCTCTTCAAGATGCAGTTTTACATGGACTCGTCACCCAGAGACCCTACACAGGAGCTCCCTTTCCAAAAACGAAGTTTTACACGAACTCATCATCAAAGTAACCCTACCCAGGTTCCTTCTCCATTTCAGATGCGGTTTTACACGAGCTCATCAACAGGCAACCCTACATAGGTCCCCTCTTTCAACTTACAGATTACATTCCAAAACTCCCCAGAAGAGTCCAATCCAGTTTCCCCAGGAAAATTGGAATTCATATCCCCAAGCAGTAAGCTTATCCCCAGTATATTCTGGAAGCTTATCCCCTCGCAGAGCATGAACGCGTCGTCCGGCTTGATTTGAAGAGTTATTTCCTTAACAGGATATAACTGGGTTATCCTCAGCCAAGAGCCACGGAAAGAGCGTCGTCGACAAAGTCTTCCTATCCCCAGCCAACTATCATCAACACTCAGCAAGGCATCCCTCTTCCCACAGAGTATTGCTTCCCAGCATGGTCGCTAGAGTATCTTTTCTCCCCGCAAAATCTTCCATTTGCCAAGTTTATTCTGCAACGGAGTCATCTTCTCCTACCGGTATTCTTGCAGCTATCATCCCCAGCGGAAGCAAAATCTATTTTCCAACATCAGCCCAGGATACGACTTCCCGGCACCCGTCAAGGATTTACTTTCCTAGACAGAAACATACATAAAATATCACATACATCATTACAACATGCATAGACACATCATATCATACAAGTCTCATTTATATTGAGAACATCATTGTTTGATCCATGTCATGCATTGCATATGACTGACCTTTACCCTTTCAGGGAAGATCCAGTTAAGTTCTCAGGCTACATTCCAAGACCTAGACCGGTTCAGTTAAATCGACCCCAAGATTTTCCTGATGCTTATCCAGTCAAAGGCCTTCTCTGGTTCAGTCAGATCGACCCTAAGATCTCCCTGATGCTTATCCAGTTGAAGATTCCAAGACCTTGTCCGGTTCAGTTAAATCGACCCCAAGATTTTCCTGATGCTTATCCAGTCAAAGGCCTTCTCTGGTTCAGTCAGATCGACCCTAAGATCTCCCTGATGCTTATCCAGTTGAAGATAGTTCAAGACCTAGACCGGTTCAGTTAAATCGATCCTAAGATTTTCCTGATGCTTATCCAGTCAAAGGCCTTCTCTGGTTCAGTCAGATCGACCCTAAGATCTCCCTGATGCTTATCCAGTTGAAGATATTCCAAGACCTTGTCCGGTTCAGTTAAATCGACCCCAAGATCTCCCTGATACTTATCCAGTAGAAGACACCCAAGATTTTTCTCAACGAGCGTTGTTGAAGTTAAAGTCGTCCAAGGTTCCCTTACCATTCATGTTAAGGCAGTAACCATCCCTGGTTCATTCATCGCCGTTTGAAGCTCCAGACTCAGCTCCTGTAACCAGTCAAGACACATCTATACTAAGCATCTGAAAACCAGCTCCTGCAACGTGTCAGGTACTCATTTGTTCTTTTGCAGGTATGCAGGTTCTCGCTAAGGAATCTCCTACGCGATCAACACCCAGATGGCATCTATAAGCCCATCATCCTATCCAGCAACCCCTAAATGGCATCTATAAGCCCATTCCCATCATCATCATACTGCTACTATGTGAGCGCAAATTTCTGGGCACTCTAGTGTTCAATCATCTTCCACCTTCGGATTACGAAAGGCACGTCAGCCAATCTGCATCCTCAGGTCTAAGAAGATTGAACAGGGGCAACTGTTGTACCCCAAAATTTGCCCTCCCACATTCTTCAAGAAATTGCCAAGTCAAGCTGCAAAAGTCCCCAAGGGTTGCACAGTGCAAAAGTCTCATATACAGTCAAAACTAGGGTTTGTGCTCTGATCAAAGAAAGAAGTTTTCAAAGGCCCAATCAAGTCTCACATGCCTACAAATATGGTCAAGTATCCTCATATCAAGTTTCAAGGCATTCAGCTCAAAATTGCACAGTCAAAAACCCTAATTGCACTACAGTCAACTGTAGGGGCAAAATGGTCATTTGGCAGTCAAAAGTTCAAATTTTTGGTCAACCTATCATTTTGAAGCCACAAACATCATTTGATCAATACTTGATCATGATTCTCAAAATTTGGGCTCAGAAATCATCAAAGATGCAAAAGTTACTATATTTGGACAGCTGAAAAAGTCAACTGAAATTGACCAGGGCATAACTTTCACATGGATTATCAGAAAAATTCCATCCAAAGCTCATTTTGAAGAGAAAGACATTTCCTACAACTCATCTTCATACTTCAAGTCCAAGAAATGCTCTCACAAAAAGTTATCAATTTCAACATTATAGGTCATTTTCAAAAGTCAACAAAAAGGGACTTTAAGTCAAAGGCCATAACTTGAGATTGGTAAATCAAAATGACATGGGACCAAAGACATTGGTTAGAGGACTCAAAGACCTTTCCAAAATGTCCAAGAACAAGAGAAAAGCTTAAAAATTGAGCAAGTTATGCCTTGTAGAAGTTGGGAAATTTTTGGATATTTTGAAAAGTCAACTTTGATCCAAATGACCTAAAAATGCTAATGGGCCCATTTTTCTTCCATGATTCATCATTCCAAGCATATGCACGACCACTTGGCCCAAAGGGAAGTATTTTCTCATTTTTTATTTATTTATTTGAATTATTATTTATATTAATTCATTTAAATTATTTAAATACATGAAAAATATCTAACTTGCCTTAACAAATCTTTTTATACATGTTTTGCCATCAAGATTTCGTGCACATGCTAATTAGGAAAGAATTGGATTGATTGGATGCTAATTGGCACAAGAACACTTGAAAAAGATTGAAAAAAGATCCTTAACAAATCAAATCTCCAATTCATGAATTCAAGAGATTTTGAGCAATATTTTTGACCTAATGCCTTCAGTACAAATACTTGATCATAACCCTAATGCCCGGACACAAGGAGCTGCGCAGGAGAGGCCATTAAAAACTTGGAATTTTTCTCTAAAAAGCTGAAAACTGAAAAGCAGGTTCCAGGTCGATTCAAGGCTCCATTCTTGTTTCAATAGTTTCCTTGGAGATCATTGATCACGTTCCAATCAGAAACAACCATCAAAACATCAAGGATTGGTATACAGAACCCTAAATTTTTCATGAAATAAGCATAATCGTATTTTGATTTTCAAGCATAATCATTGCATTCTTCTTATGGATTATTACTCATTGATGGATTCTGATGCTAACTGTACCATTTAATTGCGTTTTTGTGCACTCAATACGATTTCACCATTATTGAGCATTAGGGTTTTGCAGCTTTTGAATTAGGGGTTTCCAGGTATGGTAAAATTGGACATTCTCAGGACCATAATTAGACTCAGCTCATCTGGACGAAGAAGACAGGACCCTCGCGCCTAATTTATGTTTAGAGATGGCTTAATCGCTATTTTCTGTAAACCGGCCTAAGGAAACGCATCATAAACCGTTGCTTAAAATGTCCTTATTTCAGGAAAAACAAAACACGTGAAGAAGACGACCTCGTGGCATTGTTGGATTGGTTCTTTTGAAATTCGCGCGTAAAAGCTCCCACTAACGTTTGTTTTCTTTATTATGTTTGTTTGTTTAATATATATAAAACGCGTTTAGTTGGCAAAGCTGGTCAGAGAAAGCATTGGCAAGGCATATGACCTGGGTTCGAGTCCCAGGTCTTGACATTTTCCATGTTATTTTCCAATTCACATTAACCTATGCTTCAAGGCTGCAGACGCATTATGTTCCCTCATCATCCAATCATCCACGTGCACGCTGAGATCAGATCAAGGGCGTGGATTGAAAGTGTACCATAAACCCTGGTCAAAGTGACAACACGCTACTCAAAAAAGTCAATGGACCTGAATGCTATTGGGCCAAAATTACTGGATCAAAACCTCCAAGTTGGGGTTTCCACCCCCCTGGTTTGCAATTTTCTTTTTATTTTATTTTTAATTATTATTTTATTTGCTTTATTGTTTTAATTTAATTAATTATTTTTTTACAAAATACAAAAAATGCATAAAAAACTCAGAAGAAAAAAAGATAAAAAAATATGATGATTATTTATTTTGATATTTTCTTGTAAATAAATTAGCATGTAATTAATTAGTTTTAAATTAGGTTACAATTTTAATTCTTTTCACAAAAAAATCTAAAAACGTAGAAATAGGTTTAATTAATTTTTATTCCTTTTTAATTTTTTCCTTTCCCATAATATTATTTATTTATTTATTTTTATAATTAAATTGTACATAAAAAAATTTAGGTTTAATTTAGATTAAATTTTAATACTTTCATAATAAATTTAGAAACCATTAGAATTAGGGTTAGTTAATTTTAATTAATTCTTTTCTCTATTGAATCTTAAAAAACACAAAATACCAAAAACATTCTCTTTTAATTTTTAATTTTAATTCCTCGTTAACTTTAATATTTTGCAAAAGGGTCCAACGCCCATATTTTTAATTGTTTAATTTCGCATGTTTATTTATTTTGCTTAAATAATTATGTATCTCTCCCAAGGCTTTGTAACATTTACTTTTCGCACTTTTCAATTTCGTTATTTACTTTGCTTTATTTATTT
Organism: Vicia faba; assembly: GCA_948472305.1. NCBI lineage: Eukaryota > Viridiplantae > Streptophyta > Magnoliopsida > Fabales > Fabaceae > Vicia > Vicia faba. Next base: position 1,601,381,956 of record OX451737.1, on the reverse strand, counting down.
TCTGTCAAATCGAGTCCGGTTTAATTTTGGCGATGTGGACCCGTGCCATTTGTAATAGTTTAGAATTTACTTTTCCCGCAAATATTAACTGTTAAACAAAGCATGCAAGAATGAGTGGCCTTAAATAAAATCAAGCGTAGATCACAATGAACATGACAAGACAAATATCAATGAAAACGACACACAAATCGCACACACCACCCCTAGGGTATGCCTCACTGTTGCCTTGCCTCGAAAGGTGATCGTCGAGTAGAGGATGTCTTAGTAAGTCCTCATGATCCGGGAACCTGGCATGAGGGTAGCTTCTAAGGTGTCTTCCTATTGCTCCGGTGATCACCATGTCCCGAACCTCGAATTGACCCGAACACCACCAACGGTGGTGCTACCTACCTCTCAATGGTGGGATGGCACTACTTTAAAGGACATTTACACAAACGAATTCCTTAGGGTAGGTAGGTTCTCGTAGATACTTGCTCTCTTCAAAAACAAACAAAAATCTTTTCACACCGACACTTTTCAAAAGCTTTCAAAGCAATTTTTCAAACACTCTGACACAAGAGTCGATCTGAAACTTTCAAAGAAACTTTTTTAAACCCACAGTTGAAAAGCAAACAAACCATTTTGAAAACACAAATGAGCAAGTATCTAAGAGCCCATGGATAACCATGGATAGAAAGGGTGCTAACACCTTCCCTTTCTATAACCTACCTCCCGAACCGAGAGCAATCTCTTTAAGGAATTTTTCTGTGCTTTTGTCCTTTCCATTTGGAGAAAATAAAAGACGGTGGAGACTCTTGCTTCCGCGACATTTCGCGATCCAGCGTTAAACAGTCAGTTCCAGATCCACCGATCACAAGTACCATCACCATTACCTTGGTATTACAAAGCAGACCAGACGTGTGCCTTTCATCAGGGAGCACCAGGGCATAGTGTTGAAAATTGTTATCCTTTGAGGACTGAAGTGCAAAGGTTGGTGAAGTCTGGAATTTTATCTTTCAAAGACATGGGACCTAATGTGAAAGACAATCCTCTACCCAAGCACGGGAGAGTGAATGTTGTGAATATGGTGGCCGATTGTCAAGGTGACTTCCGGATTTTTGACATTAATCTGGTTAGAGGGGATTTGGTGAAGATGCACACAGACCTCTATGAATTCATTTATTATACGCATGATCATGCCAGTTGTGCTATTTGCAGTACAAACATAAAGGGTTGCGAGAAGATAAAGGCTGATTTACGGGAGATAATGGATGAATAACTAATTCATATAATTAGGCATAGGGAAGAATAGGAAGAGGAAGTGAATATGGTTTCTGGATGTCCGGTTGAATTCAAAATTTTTGAAGTAGAGCATTTGAATGAAGATCTCGTACAATTGCATGCTACTTTCTACAGTACTGCTGGTCAGGTGGAACACCAATATGGGTCTTGCATAGTTTGCTGTCAAGACCCACGAGGATGTTCTATTGTGAGAGAGGGTGTTCAGCTGCTGTTAGACAATGGAACTATCAAGATCACAGGTCAGAGAGATGATTATCACAAGATTGATATGGTTGAAGTTTGTTTGATGGGAGAAGAGTCAGAGGAAGAGTACGCCTCCGCGAATGAGTATCTCTCTTCAAACGAAGATTTGTTTGCTAGAAATGACCTCTTGATGGCTGATTGTGTTGAGGAAGGGGTAAACGTCATTGTACCTTATTTTGGTGCACCCGCTCATCTTGAAGTGGAGTACCATAGCAAACCAACTGTTACCCCATTGGTAATTAGTCTGCCAGGACCGGTTCCCTATAAATCAGGTAAGGCTATGCTTTACAAATACAACGCTACAATCTTAGAAGATGGGATGGAAATTCCCATCCAGCCAATGCCAGATGTTGGAAATATAGCTGATAATAACAGGGTGACCCGTAGTGGTCGTGTGTTTGCGCCAGTTATTCGAAGAGATTTTGTTGTTGGAAAGAAAATTGCTGAGAACGATGAGTCTAAGAAGGTTGCAGGAGAGACTAATGGAGATACATTGGAGAAAGAAGTGGATGATATCTTGAAGATAATTAAGATGAGCGACTACAAAATTGTAGACCAGCTATTGCAGACTCCTTCAAAGAAATCCATCCTAGCTTTATTGATGAATTCCTCCGCTCATAGAGAATCATTGATGAGAGTACTAGACCAATCTTTTGTAGAGAATGACATGCCGTTAGATCAATTCAGCAGCGTAATTGGAAACATTACGTCATGTAACAACTTGAGTTTCTACGATGATGAGTTACTAGATGAAGGGAGGAATCACAATCTGGCCCTCCACATATCTATGAACTGCAAGAATGACTCGCTATCCAATGTGCTGATTGATAATAGATCTGCATTGAATGTTATACCGAGAAGTACCCTCATGAAGTTAAAGTATCAGGGAACACCTATGAACCCGAGTGGCATCATTGTGAAAGCTTTCGATAGGTCGAGGAAATCTGTCATCGGTGAGGTGGACTTACCCATCCACATAGGACCAAATTTGTTTTTGATAACTTTCCAGGTAATGGACATTATTCCCGCGTATAGTTGTTTGCTAGGACGGCCATGGATACACGAAGCAGGGGTTGTCACTTCAAATCTGCATCAGAAGATAAAGTTTGTGCGTGAAGGGAAGGTAGTGATCATAAATGGAGAGTAGGCGTTGTTGATATCCCATCTATCCTCTTTCAGTATTGTAGAAGCAGATGAGGCTGCTGTTGGAACCCAGTTCCAAGCCTTATCCATTGACAACATACAGAAGAACGAGAATTATGTGGTTTTCCTGAAGGATGAGCAACAGGTTGTGCGCAATGGTCATAATACAGTTTGGGGATGACTTGTGGATCCACCTGTGAACAAGAACAGAACTGGTTTGGGTTTCTCTTTGAGGAATGGCAAAGGCGAAAATTTGAAGTCAAAGTCTTCTGTGAACAGTTATCATGAATTTTTCCGCAGCGGAGGCTACCTCCATCCGATTGTTTCTGGAATTAATGCTGTTGAAGAGGATGAAGCAGAGCAGGAAGTACCAAATTATGTGACGCATGGAGTCCGAGTTCAGAACTGGGTCACCATTGATGTTCCTTCTTGCATACATGTTTCAAAGTAATTTGTTTTGTTAATCTGTTTCTTTCTTTTGAAAAGCTTTCACTCTGCCCAAGGTGGAAGTATTAATGTTGTAGGGCTTATCTGTTTGCTATAACTGTTAAGATCATTAATAAAAGTTATCTTTGCTTCCAAATTATGTCTTTAATTTTCTGCTTTTTCCAGGGAAATGGTAATAAAAATAAAAATAAACCTTTCAAAATAAATAATAACTGAAAATTAATCTGCATGATCACTTGTTATATGTGTTAGTTTCTAAAAGCAATCATAAATCATATGTGCAGATTAATTAAAAAACCCGTTGAATACAATGACCCTGCACCCTCTCCCAACTTTGAATGTCCTGTGTATGAGGCTGAAGAAGAAGATTATGATGAGATTCCAGAAAAGGTCTCACGGTTGCTTGAGCATGAGGAAAATACCATTCAACCATATAAAGAGCCTTTGGAAGTGGTTAATTTGGATTCAGAAGAAGATTCGAAGGAAATTAAGATTGGAGCATTGTTGCATCTTGATGTAAAGAGCGGGTTGATTTAGCTGTTGAAAGAGTATGTGGATTTTTTTGGCTTCGTCTTATCAAGATATGCCTGGTCTAGATACATACATTGTCGAGCATCGTTTGCCATTGAAGCCAGAGTGTCTGCTAGTTAAACAAAAGTTGAGAAGAACCCACCCGGATATGGCAGTAAAGATCAAAGAGGAGGTCCTAAAGCAGATTAATGCTGGTTTTCTTGTGACATCAGTGTATCCTCAATGGATTTCCAATATTGTCCCAGTATCGAAAAAAGAAGGAAAAGTCTGCATGTGCATAAATTACAGAGATCTAAATAAAGCTAGTCCAACAGATGATTTTCCATTGCCTCACATTGACATGTTAGTGGATAGCACAACAAAATTCAAGGTATTCTCATTCATGGATGGATTTTCCGGGTATAAACAAATAAGAATGGCTCTAGAGGACATGGAAAAAACAACGTTTATCACACCCTGGGGAACATTCTGTTACAGAGTGATGCCCTTCGGGTTGAAGAATGCTGGTGCAACGTACCAGAGGGCTATGACAACCCTATTTCATGATCTATGCACAAAGAAATCGAAGTATATGTTGATGATATGATTGCCAAATACCAAACTGAAGAAGGGCATATAAAAGATTTGTTGAAGTTATTTCAGCATTTGAGGAAGTATCGTCTCCGCTTGAATCCAAATAAATGCACCTTCAGAGTTAGATCGGGGAAATTGTTGGGTTTTATTGTTAGCCAGAAAGGAATTGAAGTTGAACCTGAAAAAGTCAAAGCAATTCAAGAAATGCCAGCACCAAGAACTGAAAGCCAAGTCAGGGGTTTCCTCGGGCATTTGAATTATATCTCCAGATTTATTTCCCACATGACTGCAACGTGTGAACTGATCTTTAGGTTGTTAAAGAAAGATCAAGGTTGTGTATGGACGGATGACTACCAAAGGGAATTAGAAAGTATTAAAGAGTATCTGCTTGAACCTCCTATCTTTCTCCCTCCCGTAGAAGGAAGACCGTTGATTATGTATCTAACAGTGTTAGATAAATCTATGGGTTGTATTCTGGGACAACAGGATGAAACAGGAAAGAAAGAGTTCACCATTTATTTTCTCAGCAAAAAGTTCATTGATTGTAAGTTGCGGTATTCTATGCTAGAAAAAACACGTTGTGCTTTGGCCTGGGCGGCAAAGCGTTTGCGGCAGTATATGTTGAATCATACTACTTAGTTGATCTCCAAAATGGATCCAATCAAGTATATTTTTGAAAAGCCTGCTCTTACTGGGAGAATTGCCTATTGGCAGATGTTGTTATCTGAATATGATATCGAGTACCACATTCCAAAGGCTATCAAAAGTATTGTGTTGGCAGATTACCTTGCTCACAAGCCGGTGGAAGATCATCAGTCTGTAGAATATGAATTCCCCGATGAAGATGTGATGTTCTTGAAAGTGAATTATTATGATGAACCATTGCCTGAAGAGGGCCCCGACCCTGAATCTCGTTGGAGTATGGTATTTGATGGAGCTGTAAATGCTTATGGTAAAGGAATTGGTGTTGTGATTGTTACTCCGCATGGATCACATATTCCTTTTACTGCAAGGTTAACATTTGATTGCACTAATAATATGGCAGAATATGAGGCTTGTATCATGGGTCTTGAGTAAGCTATTGATCTCAGAATCAAAATTCAAGATGTGTATGATGATTCAGCTTTGGTAATAAATCAGATTAAAGGAGAATGGGACACTCGTCACCCTGGCTTGATCCCTTACAAAGATTTTGCTATAAGATTACTACCCTTCTTCAATAAAGTTGAATTCCATCACATTCCTAGGGATGAAAATCAAATGGAAGATGCTCTCGCAACTATGGCTTCCATGTACCAAGTAAATGCTTAGAATGATATACCCTGAATTACAGTTCGACGACTAGATAGGCCCGCTCATGTGTTTGCGACAGAGGAGGTAGCAGATGAAAAACCTTGGTATTATGATATCAAGCATTTTCTTCAGACTCAGGAATACCTATTTGGTGCATCAAAGAAAGATAGAAAGACACTGAGAAGATTGGCAGGCAGTTTCTTCCTCAGTGAAAATGTGTTATACAAGAGAAATTATGACATGGTCTTGCTCCGATGCGTGGATAGACACGAAGCGGACATGTTGATGCATGAGATCCATGAAGGTTCTGAAAATTCTGGCTGCAGATACTCAATGTCACGTCCAATGTTATGACACCGTATCTGACTTACTATGTGACAGTAAATACAAAAGCAGTAAATAACACTGTCAATTGTTTACCCAGTTCAGTGTGCAACAACACCTACTCTGGGGGCTACCAAGCCAGGGAGAGAATCCACTATAAGAGATGTTAATTCAGGAATAAACCAACCAGTTTATCTCCTTCACTTAAGACCTACCCAATGCAATTCTAATCTAAGTACAACTTAAACCTGAGTTCCTACTCACTCCCCCTCAATCACAGCAGTGATACATAAACCAATTTGACTTAAGAATTGATGAAGACACTCTTCAAAAAAAAACACACACTTGATTAAACTTCACAGCTTTTTAATCAAGCAACACAATCACTCGTGCTTCACAGCTTTGAGTGATGTACACAACTAACTTGACTCTGCTTCACAGCTTTAGTCAAGGGACATTCAAACACTCTTGCTTCAAAGCTTTGAGTGCTACACAACCCTTACAATCGAAACCTATTCCAAGGCACTTATCACAATGATAATTGCTTGGAGTACAATAAACAAATCTATACAGATTACAAAATTGATCTTCTAATCAATCAGCAGGGATATCTTGAAAAACAGCAGCTCTGTTGAATATATAGCAGCTGCAACTTCAGTTAGGGTTTCCAAAAACCTAGGGTTGATTCCGTTTGACCTAAAGACCAGGTCACAGGACTTTATTGACCAGGTTAGGATTGAGCTAGGTTACTCCTCAGAAAACGCAGGATTCTGTTCAGAAAGGACTGAGTTATTTCCTGAAAAAACTCAGACTTATCCAATCCTGCAATCCTGTTAGTTCAGAACAGGATGTCATAACATCTGAGAAAACCTGTCTACTGATTTAGCAAAATGTGATCATTTTGCAAACATGCTCAGATACACACTTATAAACATCAGTATTTGAATTACAATATTTTTCTGCACATGTACCTAATGAGTTAGTACAACCTGAACTAGAATGTTATGACATCAGTCATGACATTCACACATACACTTGGGATTTACCAAAAATGCAAGCCAATACCTAAACACCTACAAACTCCCCCTTTGGCAGATTTTTGGCTAAAGTCCCTAAACAATCAGAGATAGATAGATAGATAGCAGCAGAAATAAGTGACAGCAGAAAAATATAATGTCAAGTACTAATTAAGCAAGTACCAAAATATTCTCCCCCTCTTTAGCCACAAATGGGCCAAAGATACATGTTCATAAAATTATACAGTTATCCAAAACAAAATAATGAGATCAGCAGCTGACAACAGCAGAACACACTTCCAAACTCCACCAGCAACACCACCAAGCAGCAATCAACCTTCAAGCACTGTCATCAGACTCAGAGGAGCCAGTTTCTTCAATGTTGAGCTGTCCTTCAGCTTCTATACCTTCTTCCCTTCTGCTTTCTTCAGCTTCCTCCTTTTCTAGCCTGGCAATTAGAGCTTCTAGGGTCCTTTTTCTAGCATCCAGATCTTTGCAAGTTTCTTTTAAAACATCTATGACATCTGATGTCTTGGACTGGGTCTTTGCAGACGATGTCTCAGCTGATGTTATGACAATGTCTGGAGCATGAGATCCCTGAAACAGTTTGTAGTGCAGGCCAAGGGCAGGAGCTCTTTTGCAGACTGTATCTCTTGCTACAAGGATGTCAGGGTATTGTGCAAGGATGATTCCACAAAGGAGGGAGGGAAAGGCAATTGGTCCTTTGACAGCATAACTGCCAGCATGCTTCAAAGTTTGTTCAAAGATGTACCTTCCATAGTCAAAGGCAGTCTTGGTTCCTACAGCATAGATAAATCTCCCCAATCCTGTGGAGATGGTTGATTTGTGATTTGTAGGCACCCAGTTTGCTGCACCTATTTTATGCAAGATGGCAAATTTCATGCTGAGTTTACTAGCATTCAGCTTCCCTTTCAATGGCCAGCACTTTACTTGCCTGGCAGTGATGGTTAAACACACTTCATTGTCAGTTGCCTCTAGATCAGGACAGTCCTTATTTGTTCTTCCAAGAAACTTGTTGATTTCTGATGGAGAGAACTTGACCCTTCTTCCTCTAACAAACACACTCTCAAAGTCAGCTGACCTCCCATCAGCACAATCATTGGACAAGTTCACTACAAACTCCTTAACCAGATTTTCATAACATTTGTTAAATTTCATCACTGTCTTCATTAGCCCAGCATTCCTGATCAGATCCATGATGTCTTTGCACTCCAAGGCATCATTGTTGAGTTCTCTCTCCAAGGTTATTCTCTTCAGGCAAACATACTTCCATCTGTTTGCATTGTCAGGATGATGAAAGGAGATGTTGTCTGTTGGCACTTCAGGCACTCTAGCAATCTTGCTGGAGGGGAGCTTCCTTCTGATGGGAGTATCTTCAATATCAATCTCAAATTCTGATTCATCATCAGAATCAGAAGTTTCAGGTTCTTTACTTTTCTTAGAGATTGGTTGTCTAGCAGTCTGCACCTGTGCCTTCTTCCCTTTTGTCTGAATTTTCTCAGCCATCCCTTCAGCCTTGGATTTCTTAGCATCAGGTTTAACATTCTGACTACTCTTTCTTTTCATCAATCTCCTAGCAATGCTAGGGTTCACATTAGCAATTAGTTCATTATCTGAGTAATCTTCATCCACATCAATGATAGGTGGATCAGCAGCCTTTTCAGAGGGGTTCTGAATGTTGTCTTTTGGTGTCACAACATCCTCAGTGACATCTACATTTTCAGAACCTTCCACATTTGGACTTTCTGATTGATTCAAAGGGATAGAAATCCCCGGTACAGATTGGTTGCCACTCAGAATGCTAGTAACCAGCCTAGCAATAGCTTGGTGTACTTGATCTGATCCTTCTCTATTAGGTATAGAAGACGAAGGATGAGAAGAATTACCAGAGATTGTAGCTTGAGCTCTTCCTGCATGTCTGTTTCTGAGCTTTTTGACTCTGGCTGGGTCAGTTGCCATCTCCCTGAGAGGAGTGACCTCAAGAACTTCAGATTCTATGCATGTAGTGATTGCCCTAGAATCTTGATCAGATGATGACGATGATGAGGAAGACGAAGCCGCCATGGTGGAAGACGATGTCTGAGACATTTTGTTTAACTTTGAGTAATAGTAGCAGTTTGAGAAAAATCTTTGATTGGGAGGAGGAAACAGGTTGCAAGGATGAGAGAGGTAGGGAGTAAAAGGGAGTCTCTTCAACTTCTTAAGGCTTTTGAAGGAATTGTGAATGAATATGATTAACCCACTAAATATAGACTTAATAAAATTAATCCCTTCAACCCTTGTTTTCAGCAAAACTAATTGCTATAATTTCTCATGTTGGTGAATACCCAACCTGCCCCTCAAATTTTCAAGTTTATTTCCAACAAGCGCCTTGGTAGAAGAATCAGTCAGCTGAAGCTTAGAGAATCTATGTTCCAGTTCAAATGACTTCTTCTCTTCAAAGTCAATAGGGTTCAAGGAAATGTTGAATGTTTTCAGATTATCACAACACAATGTCACAACATCTTGTGTAACATTGTACTCAGGGAGCATCTGTTTTGACCAGATGTTTTGAGAACAGAATTTATGAGACTTGTTCTTTCCAACATCCTTGTCAAGATGACTTAAGGTTCTGACAACACATTCTTTTTCAAGTTTATTTGCCACATCACATATATTATCAGCCTGTAGTTTTGGAGTTCTTCTGACAGCTTCCATAGGAATAGCTCTTTTCATTCTTCCAAGCTTATGCTGCCACTGTTTCATCTCTTTTTCTTCTTTGATGATTTGACTCATAATGGAGATATCAGTGTTCTCAGGATGCCACACATAACAGTTATCTTTGGATTTGATTCCTCTCATTACAACATCTAGTTTTTCATTAAATACTAGACATTCAGATCTTGAGAAGTTGACCATAAATCCTAGATCACATAATTGACTGATGCTAATGAGATTAGTAGTCAACCCTTTACCAGCAGTACCTTATTCAGACTTGGAACTCCAGGGCAGTCCAAATTACCAACTCCTTTGACTTCTCCTTTAGCACCATCTCCAAAGGTCACAAAACTGGTGGTGTGAGGCATAACATTATTGAGGAGATTTTTGAATCCAGTCATGTGTCTGGAACATCCACTGTCAAAGTACCAATCTTCCTTTGCAGAGACCCTCAGGGAAGTGTGAGCTATCAGTGTAGTAGCCTTTTTCTTCCATTGAGGAGCATGTGGTACCTTTTTAGACTTAGGTTTGACATCTGAGTTCTGATTAGGATATCCATGTAATCTGAAGCAGAAGGGCTTTATGTGACCATATTTCCCACAATGATGACATCTCCATCTTTGGTACCTCTTCTTCATATGTCTCTGTCCCTGATGTTGAGAGTAATGTTGAGACATCCGTTTTGACATTTGCTTCCCAGTACCAAATTTCTTTGTTTCCACAAATCCTAAGCCAGATTTATTTCCCATATTTTGTCCAGCCTGAAGGATCTTGTGATCGGTGGATCTGGAACTGACTGTTTAACGCTGGTTCGCGAAATGTCGCGGAAGCAAGAGTCGCCACCGTCTTTTATTTTCTCCAAATGGAAAGGACAAAAGCACAGAAAAATTCCTTTAAAGAGATTGCTCTCGGTTCGGGAGGTAGATTATAGAAAGGGAAGGTGTTAGCACCCTTTCTATCCATGGTTATCCATGGGCTCTTAGATACTTGCTCATTGTGTTTTCAAAAATGTTTGTTTGCTTTTCAATGTGGGTTTAAAAAAGTTTCTTTGAAAAATTTCAGTTCGACTCGTACGTCAGAGTGTTTGAAAAATTTGCTTTGAAAGCTTTTGAAAAGTGTCGGTGTGAAAAGATTTTGATTTGTTTTGAAGAGAGCAAGTATCTAGAGTTGTCTACCTACCCTAAGGAATTCGTCTGTGTAAATGTCCTTTAAAGTAGTGCCATCCCACCATTGAGAGGTAGGTAGCACCACCGTTGGAGGTGTTCGGGTCAATTCGATGTTCGGGACATGGTGATCACCAGAGCAATGGGAAGACACCTTAGAAGCTACCCTCATGCCAGGTTCCCGGATCATGAGGACTTACTAAGACGTCCTCTACTCGACGATCACCTTTCGAAGGCAACAGTGAAGCGTACCCTAGGGGTGGTGCGTGCGAATTTGTGTGTCAGTTTCATTGATATTTGTCTTGTCATGTTCATTGTGATCTACGCTTGATTTTAGTTAGGGCCATTCATTCTTGCATGCTTTTGTTAACAGTTAAAAAATACTTGCGGGAAAGTAAATCTAAACTATTACAAATGGCGCGGGTCCACATCGCCAAAATTAAACCGGACCCGATTTGACGGAAAATAAATAAAGCAAAGAAAGTGCGAAAAGTTTAAGTTACATGGCTTCGGGACAGATACATAACTATTTAAGCGAAATAAAATAAATACGCAAATTAAGTAAATTACGAACGAGGGCGTTGGACCCTTTTGCAAAATATTATTAATAATGGAATTGAAATTAAGAATTAAAAAGAATGTTTTTTTTTTGGTATTTTTGGTTATTAAAATTTAATAGAAAAAATAATTAATTAAAATTGAAATGAAGCGTCAAACCCTAATTCTAATGTTTCTTAAGTTTATTGTGAAAATATTAAGTTTTAACCTAATTTGAATCTAAGTTAATTTACATGCAATTTAAATGAAAATAAAATAAGTAACATTATTAAAAAAAAAAGGGAAAATTAAAAAGGAATAAAAAGAATTCATTAAACCTAATTCTATATTTTTTGTATTTTTGTTTAAAAGAATTTAAAATTTGCAACCTAATTAAACTAAATAATTACATATTAATTTATTTATGAGAATATTAAAATAAAATAATTTATTATATTTTTATCTTTTTCTGATTTTTCTGTATTTTTTATGTATTGCAAAAATAATGAATTAAATTAAAACAATAAAACAAATAAAAATAATAATTAAAAAAGATATGAGAAAAATAAAAACACTTGCAAACCAGGGTGGGGGTGTAGTCCCAAATTGTGAGGTATGGACTTGAGAATCCTGGCCCATTATTCTGAAGCCTCCTTTGACTTTTGCTAGCCTGCTTCAGCGTTGACTGGAGTTCATCATGATCTCTAATCCATGGCCTTTAGATTGATGGAGCTAGACGCGTGTATGGCTCTGATCTGGGGGTGTATCATGGCCTTCAATCCAAGCGCTATACATGAACATTAATTGAAAAGAAATAAATGGAAAGGAAGAAGACCTGGGATCGAACCCAGGTCGTTGATGTTACCAATCCACACGTGCACCGCTGAGCCAAGTTAATGCGTTTGTTAAACAAATAAACGATAAATATAATAAAAGAAAAGAACACGTTAACGAATTAAAACGCGCGAAATTCAAAACTACGTATCACTGATTGACACGATGTCGTCTTCTTCACGTCCCCTGTAACACAAACTCAAAGGCAACAGTTTTCATAGCGTTTCATTAGGTGGGCTATTGGAAAATAGCGAATAGCTCATCTCTCAACATAAATTAGGCGCGAATACATGTTCATGATCGTCCCAACCTGCTGAGTGCAATGGTAATGGCCTTGAGTCTTAATTTTACCTCGTTCCAAAAGCCCCAAATTTGCAAACCTGTAACCCTAGAAATCGCTCATGGTGAAATCTTATATAACGCGTAATAATTCAATCAAAAGCATTGGTTAGCTTCGAAACATCACACTGAACAAGAATCCATAAATAAAAATGCAAAAAGATGCGTGAATTATGATATACGATTTTGAAAATTTTGTGACACAGTTTGAGTTTAATCTACCAATTCTTTGTGTTTGAGTTGATGTTCTTGATTGGCACACGTTCAGAGAACCACAATGAAGCTATTGGAATCAAGATTAAGGCTTGACTCGTCCTCCAACAATGATTTCAGAATTTTGTTTTCAAGCAATTTTTCCAAGTTGCAAATCTGTTCTTTAGCGCAGCTTCCAGTGTCCTTGCATTAGGTTTTGATTCAAGCATATGTAGTGAACATTTTAGGTCAACAAAACTGGCCAAGATCCAATGCAATAATGGTTTTGCATATTTGATTTTCTTAAAATCTTTTTGAATCTTTTTCAAGTGTATTTTTGTTCAATCATGCCAAATCAAACCAAATCTTGCCATATTGGGATGTGCACGTGATATTGAGAGTAAAACATGCATGAAAAGATTTTTTAGGTCAAGTTTGATATTTTTCATGTATTTAAATAATTTAAATGAATTAATATAAATAATAATTCAAATAAATAAATAAAAAATGAGAAAATACTTCCCTTTGGGCCAAGTGGTCGTGCATAGGCTTGGAATGATGAATCATGGAAGAAAAATGGGCCCATTAGCAAATTTAGGTCATTTGAAGTAAAGTTGACTTTTCAAAATTCCCAAAAATTTCCCAACTTCCACAAGGCATAACTTGCTTAAATTTTAAGCTTTTCACATGTTCTTGGACATTTTGGAAAGGTCTTTGAGTCCTTTAACCAATGCCTTTGGTCCCATGTCATTTTGATTTACCAATCGCAAGTTATGGCCTTTGACTTAAAGTCCCTTTTTGTTGACTTTTGAAAATGACCTATAATGTTGAAATTGATAACTTTTTGTGAGAGCATTTCTTGGCCTTGGAATATGAAGATGAATTGTAGGAAATGTCTTTCTCTTCAAAATGAGCTTTGGATGGAATTTTTCTGATAATCCATGTGAAAGTTATGCCCTGGTCAATTTCAATTGACTTTTTCAGCTATCCAAATATAGTAACTTTTGCATCTTGATGATTTTCTGAGCCAAATTTTGAGAATCATGATCAAGCATTGATCAAATGATGTTTGTGGCTTCAAAATGATATGTTGACCAAAATTTTGAACTTTTGACTGTCAAATGACCATTTTGCCCCTACAGTTGACTGTAGTGCAATCTAGGGTTTTGACTGTGCAATTTTGGTCTGAATGCCTTGAAACTTGATGTGAGGATGCTTGACCATATTTGAGAGCATATGAGACTTGATTGGGCCTTTGAAAACTTCATTTTCTTGATCAGAACTCAAACCCTAGTTTTGACTGTATAGGAGACAGTTGCACTGTGCAACCCTTGGGGAGTTTTGTGACTTGACTTGGCAATTTCTTGGTGAATAGGGGAGGGCAAATTTTGGGGTGCAACAGTTGCCCCTGTTCAATCTTCTTAGACCTGAGGATGTAGATTGGCTTGCGTGCCTTTCGTAATCCGAGGGTAGAAGATGATTGAACACTAGAGTGCCCAGAAATTTGCGCTCACATAGTAACAGTGATGATGGAATGGGCTTATAGATGCCATTTAGAGATTGCTGGATAGGATGATGGGCTTATAGATGCCATCTGGATGTTGATCGCGTAGGAGATTCCTTAGCGAGAACCTGCATACCTGCAAAAGAAAAATGAGTACCTGACACGTTGCAGGAGCTGATTTTAGATGCTTGGCATAGATATGTCCTGACTGGTTACAGGAGCTGAGTCTGGAGCTTCATAAGATGATGAATGAACCAGGTATGGTTATTGCCTTAGCATGAATGGTAAGAGAACCTTGGGTGACTTTAACTTCAACAACGCTCGTTGAGAAAAAACTTAGCGGGAATTACCATCTTTGCAGTATCGGGAAGAGAACCATAGGCCATTATAATCTGAAAGGGAATCACCTCACTCGCCGTCGGAGGGGGAATCATAGGAAAAGGAATTGTCACCTCACACACCGTCGGAGAGGGAACCATAAGAGACTATCACCTCACACTCATCGTCGGAGAGGGAAACATCTGAAAAAGGACTTACCACCTCACTCGCCGTTGGAGAGGGAACCATAGGAGACTTTCACCTCACACTCATCGTCGGAGAGGGAAACATCTGAAGAAGGAATTACCACCTCACGCACTTGTCGGAGAGGGGACCATAGGAGACTACCACCTCACACTCATCGTCGGAGAGGGAAACGTCTGAAGAAGGAATTACCACCTCACGCACTTGTCGGAGAGGGGACCATAGGAGACTATCACCTCACACTCATCGTCGGAGAGGGAAATATCTGAAAAAGGAATTACCACCTCACGCACTTGTCGGAGAGGGGACCATAGGAGACTATCACCTCACTCACCGTCGGAGAGGGAAACATCTGAAAAGGACTTACCACCTCACTCACCGTCGGAGAGGGAACCATAGGAGACTATCACCTCACTCACCGTCGGAGAGGGAAACATCTGAAAAGGACTTACCACCTCACTCACCGTCGGAGAGGGAACCATATGAGACTACCACCTCACACTCATCGTCGGAGAGGGAAACGTCTGAAGAAGGAATTACCACCTCACGCACTTGTCGGAGAGGGGACCATAGGAGACTATCACCTCACACTCATCGTCGGAGAGGGAAATATCTGAAAAAGGAATTACCACCTCACGCACTTGTCGGAGAGGGGACCATAGGAGACTATCACCTCACACTCATCGTCGGAGAGGGAAACATCTGAAAGGCAATCTGGAAGCAGCATCAGAACGTCACCATATCTGGATCATATCTGAAACTATATCTAGAAGGATATCTGGAAGCAGCATCAGAACGTCACCATATCTGGTTTACATATGAAACTATATCGAGAAAGAATTCTGGAAGCAGCATCAGAACGTCACCATATCTGGGTCATATCTGAAACTATATCTAGAAGGAAATCTGGAAGCAGTATCAGAACGTCACCATCTCTGGGTCATATCTGAAACTATATCTAGAAAAAATTGCGATAGTTGATAGTAGTCATTTTTGTATTGATCTTTTTCCTGAAAAGGCAAAACATAATTGTATGCAAAATCATGATGCATGAACTGTATGTCTTCAAAATTGATGAGATTCGTGTAGCATGATGCATATGCATGACGATGTGATGTTTATGAATGTATTTTTGTCTAAGAAAACAAATCCTTGACGGGTGCCGGGAATTCACTCCTGGGCTGCTGTTGAAGAATAGCTTTTGCTTCCGCTGGGGATGATAGTTGCAAGTATACTGGTAGGAGAAGATGAATCTGTTGCGGAATAAACTTGGCGAATGGAAGATTCTGCGGGGAGGAAAGATACTCTAGCGACCATGCTGGGAAGCAATACTCTATGGGAATAGGGATGCCTTGCTGAATTGTTGATGACTTGCTGAGGATACCCTTGTTGTTGGAAGTGCTGACAGACTTCGCTGGGGTAAGAAGACTTTGTTGACGACGATCTTTCCTTGGCTTTTGGCTGAGGATAACCCAGTTATATCCTGTTGAGGAAATAACTCTTTAAACCAAGCCGGACGACGCGTTCGTGTTTTGCGAGGGGATAAGCTTCCAGAATCTACTGGGGATAAGCTTGCTGCTTGGGGGTATGAGTTCCACATTTCCTGGGGAACCTGGATTGGACTCTTCTGGGGAGGTATTGAACTGTATTGGTTATGTTCTTCAACAGGACCTACCCCGATACCTTGGAGGATAGAACAATCAGACTGCTCAGACCAACCTTTATTGCCCCTGTTTCTTGTGGGGTGCTGATAGTTGTTGGCGGGCAAACCTTCTTCTGGTAGACAGATGGCGGGACATAGTCGTACGCTTTTAATCCCTAACTTTTGCCTGGACCTCCCTTTCGGGTTTTCAGTCCACTGGGATACCCATTTTTGCTCAAGCCGCCTTTTCAGGTTTTCGATTTGCCGGGTGTACAGATTCTTTTCATTTCATCCCTTCATTTTACCCGAACCCTTTTGGTTCGCCGGGAAGCCCTTATTTTTGCCTAGGTATGTCAACCTAGCGGGTCTTTGATTGTGCGTAGTATTTTTCGACTATGTCTATGCTCTCAAAATGCAGGGAGTTGCCCCTGTTAGAAGTGTTTTGTCGTACCACCAGAAGATGTTTAGTCATGCAAGATTTGTTGTTGGAGTGCCCCAAGTGATTCAGGCAGAGATTTGCCCCAGACTTTTTGGCCTTTTGAGAGATTCTCCGAATCTTGACCTAACTGCCCCAGATGATGGACAATAGTCATGCCATGCCCCTTGATTGGAGATACTCTTGTTTATTAGACTTTCGTCATGCGAATTGCTAGGCTGTTCAAACAAAAAGTCATATGCAAACAAAGTTATGTTAAAAATGCAAAGCCTATGTCTGTCTTGAAGATTTTGTACATGCTTTTTTTTCATAAAACAAGTGATTGTTTGTAAAACGTGATGTCAACACCGTATTTACCGTAAGCCTTAAGGAGTCAGGATACCTTCGTAACAGTATGCTTTCGAACTAACCCATGCTTCAGCTATGACTTTTAAGGGTTATAACATGGCCTGGTTCACGGTTTAAGAAACAAAGGATAAAGGCTCAAATTATTTGTACCCACCCGCTCTTCGTGATGTTCTCCAAACCTAAACTCAGTTGATCGTGCATTAGACCTTGCTCGAGTCTTTGCTTTGATGTTCCAATAATGGTTCAGATGTTGATGATTTATTTTGAATAGGCAGTCATTTGCTTTGGTTGAGGGTTTGTGAGACCTCTTTCTTGATTTTTGTTATCCCTTTCTTTTTTTGCCTGAACTGTTTCCTTTTTCGGAATTACAGTCAGCGGGATGCCCCAGTTTCGTAAGTCCCTTTTATAGGTTTTGACTTTTTGGGCTTTTCATTTATGATTTTTTTGATAATGACTGCCTGTCCTTATGATTGTTCGGAACCATCACTGTCTTTTGTTTTTGGAAAAACTCATTTGGTGCCATTCATTGTGCACTTGGATCAACTGAGAAGACTACCCTGCCCCGGGTTATGATTAAGGGTTTCAATTTTCGAAAATAAAAACTCCTACTTCTTTGGCTCAGAGGGGTTGACGAGGGATTATCTTCCTTATAACTCCAGTGTTTAGGATTTGAAACAATGCCTGTACCTCATCAGCAGGGTCTGTTCAAAAGCATACTGTAATGATCATGGTATCGTTTTCGTCATCCTCCCTCAAGAGGCTCAGAATTATTAACCAAGAGTTTATCATCAGAAAAAATATGAAAAGAATTTTGAATATAATGAAAACAATTGTATTAATTCTCAAAACAGACATATGCGATGCATTAATAGAATAAAAGAGTTTGCTATGACATTAATTGTTTGTATAAGCAAAGAAAAACACAACTCAGAAATTCAAATAAACAAAAGGTCTTCAACGATTGGGTAATAGAGCAGTGATTATGTTCGGAGTCTCAGGCACTTCAAACTGAATCTCCCCGGCGTCGATCATGTCTTGAATCTTGTTCTTGAGAGGCCAGCAGTTGTCCGTAGTATGCCCCGGGCTATCAGAATGATACGCACACCTATCGTTGGGATGATAGTTGGGAGCAGAAGTGTTCGGATTCCGAAGAGGAGCCCTTAAGGTGATCAGTCCTGCTTTCAACATTTGTTGCAGTGCTTGATCCAACGACATGTTGAGTTTGGTGTACTGCCGTTTCTCCTTGCGCTGCTGCCCCTGTCCTTGTTGAGCAGGTCCAGGATTGGAGATCTGGATTGCCCCTATCTCATGACGGCTCTTTTCACCGTGCACAGCATTGGATTCTTTCTTCCCATGATGAGGCTTCTTATCAGAAGGTGCAGCTTCTTGAATTTTCCCAGACCGGATGCCAGCTTCTATTCGCTCTCCAGTCAAGATAAGATCTGTGAATCCAGCAGACGAATTCCCAATCAGGTGGTTATAAAATGGACCAGACAAGGTCCCCAAGAACATGTCCACAAGTTCCCGATCAGTCAGAGGTGGTTGTACCCTTCCAGCAAGATCCCTCCATTTCTGCGCATATTCTTTAAAACCTTCACTGGATCCTAACGACATACCCTGGAGTTGGGTACGCGTAGGAGTAAGGTCGGCATTATATTGATACTGCTTGTAGAAAGCAGTAGCCAACTCCTCCCAGTTACGAACCTTGGTCCCATCCAGCTGATAGAACCATTCGAGATGAGTCCCTGAAAGACTCTCCTGGAAGAAGTGGATCCATAAATTCTTGTCCACCGTATATGGTTGAATCTTCCGAACATAGGACCTTAAGTGCACCTTGGGACAAGACGCCCCGTCATACTTGGTAAATGATGGTGCTTTGAACTTCCGAGGAATAATCACACCAGTTGACAAACCCAGATCTCCAAAATCCAGCCCAGGTACTTGTTGGATCTCCATAGCATTCAGCCTATCCTCCAACTGTTTATACTTGTCTTCGGCAGGAGGGTATTGCTCGTCGTTGAAATCTGTCTCGTTGTCGGAGACCACTGGACTAGGAACCTCTCTCTTATGGTGACTTCTTTCCCTCACAGATGGGGTAGTCCTCTCAGTTTCAGTCTGTGGTGTATTCCCAGATCTGCGCCTAGGGCTGAACAAGACAGTCCTCTTCTTCTTCTTGTCCTTCTTCAAGAGCAGAGCCTTCAGATCTTGTTGCCCCTGGGTCAAATTCATGATCAGCTCTTGGAACTGGGCGTTCTGAGCCTGGAGGTCCTTGATAGTCTGCTCGGCTGATGATTCAGGATTCATGACGATCGGCTGAAATAAACAGCGGAGAAGGGTAAGCAACCTGTCAAAGGGGTACCTGCAATGCAATGAGATGTATGACATGCATGTAATGTTTTCAAGGACCTCGCGGGGTAAACAGAGAAACTTTGTTAGCATTTGGAAACTGGCAACTTGATTAAAGGAACTTCCTGTTGTAGAGAGCCCTCCTTCAAGGGTCAAAGGCTCACCATATCCAGTGGGTCATAGCCCCTGACAACCTTGGCTAGAGGAAAATAAATCCTCTTTGCCCCTGGCTAGACAGTTGGTTCATCATGACCTGCATCACAAGCCCTTGAGATCCTTGAAATGGGTTAGGATGCATGCAATGGTATGATGTCATGCTATGCATGGGGTGATGTAGGTAAACCCTGTTATGAGCCCTTATTAAGGACTACAAACAGACCCTGCGAGAAATTCAGTATACTTTGTTATGAGTCCCAATTAAGGACTATAAACAAAACAAAACCTGCAAGATATCTGGTAAATCCTGTTATGAGTCCCCGTTAAGGACTATAAACAAAACCTGCAAGAAATTTGGTAAACCTTGTTATGAGTCCTAGTTAAGGACTATAAACAACCCTGCAAGAAATTTAGTACTCCGTTATGAGTCACAATTAAGGACTATAAACAAGACCTGCAAGAAACTTAGTAAACCCTGTTACGAGTCCCCATTAAGGACTATAAACAGAACCTGCAAGTAGTTAGTACACCTTGTTATAAGTCCCAATTAAGGACTATGAACAAAACCTGCAAGACATTCGGTAAACTTTGTTATGAGTCCTAATTAAGGACTATAACCAAGACCTGCAAGAAAATTTGGTAAACCTTGTTATGAGTCCCAATTAAGGACTATAAACAAGAACTGCAAGAAATTTGGGTAAACCTTGTCATGAGTCCTAGTTAAGGACTATAAACAAAACCTGCAAGAACTTAGTACACCCTGTTATGAGTCCCAATTAAGGACTATAAACAAGACCTGCAAGAAGTTCATGTGTCAGATAACAAGCATGCAAGTAGTCAAGTACGAAGGCACACAAGTCACACAAGAAAAGCCCTTAGGGTTTAGGCCAGCATGGGGTCTGGGTAGTACCCTCTTGAAGTTGGTGGGTTCAACCTGTCCTAATCAAAGTAACTGGGTTCTAAGGTTCCCAATATCACGGGATTGCTTTCATTGTTCATCGTTTCGATTTAGCCACTGAACTGGCGACCGAAATATTCCAGGAAAGCAACCCTCAATTGAGTGTAGTATCGAGTATCAACCAACCTCGGACTGCACCAAAGTCAGTTATCTCACTACCCTAAAGAGGCCAAGATAATTCAATTAAGGTTCCTAAGGTCTGTTGATGCTTCGCGACACCACGCGGAGGCCCCGTACTCTCCTTGACTGAACTCAAGGGTTACCGGTACACACCAAAGTGCCACATCAACGTAGCAGACTGTTTAAACCATGTCGGTATACCCCGCACAGTTCCCTCACAGCCTTGTTGCTACTTTCTAAGAAGGTATCCCCCAGATCCGGGTTTAGGATCTATAGAACTCCCAAGCAACCCACAATAATAAAGCAAGCAAAGAAGACAATTGAAAACATAGTTATGACCTAGCCCTAAGGTACACCCCACTTTAAGTATTGTCCCCAGCAGAGTCGCCAATTCTGTGATAGGTGGATCTGGAACTGACTGTTTAACGCTGGTTCGCGAAATGTCGCGGAAGCAAGAGTCGCCACCGTCTTTTATTTTCTCCAAATGGAAAGGACAAAAGCACAGAAAAATTCCTTTAAAGAGATTGCTCTCGGTTCGGGAGGTAGATTATAGAAAGGGAAGGTGTTAGCACCCTTTCTATCCATGGTTATCCATGGGCTCTTAGATACTTGCTCATTGTGTTTTCAAAAATGTTTGTTTGCTTTTCAATGTGGGTTTAAAAAAGTTTCTTTGAAAAATTTCAGTTCGACTCGTACGTCAGAGTGTTTGAAAAATTTGCTTTGAAAGCTTTTGAAAAGTGTCGGTGTGAAAAGATTTTGATTTGTTTTGAAGAGAGCAAGTATCTAGAGTTGTCTACCTACCCTAAGGAATTCGTCTGTGTAAATGTCCTTTAAAGTAGTGCCATCCCACCATTGAGAGGTAGGTAGCACCACCGTTGGAGGTGTTCGGGTCAATTCGATGTTCGGGACATGGTGATCACCAGAGCAATGGGAAGACACCTTAGAAGCTACCCTCATGCCAGGTTCCCGGATCATGAGGACTTACTAAGACGTCCTCTACTCGACGATCACCTTTCGAAGGCAACAGTGAGGCGTACCCTAGGGGTGGTGCGTGCGAATTTGTGTGTCAGTTTAATTGATATTTGTCTTGTCATGTTCATTGTGATCTACGCTTGATTTTAGTTAGGGCCATTCATTCTTGCATGCTTTTGTTAACAGTTAAAAAATACTTGCGGGAAAGTAAATCTAAACTATTACAAATGGCGCGGGTCCACATCGCCAAAATTAAACCGGACCCGATTTGACGGAAAATAAATAAAGCAAAGAAAGTGCGAAAAGTTTAAGTTACATGGCTTCGGGACAGATACATAACTATTTAAGCGAAATAAAATAAATACGCAAATTAAGTAAATTACGAACGAGGGCGTTGGACCCTTTTGCAAAATATTATTAATAATGGAATTGAAATTAAGAATTAAAAAGAATGTTTTTTTTTTGGTATTTTTGGTTATTAAAATTTAATAGAAAACATAATTAATTAAAATTGAAATGAAGCGTCAAACCCTAATTCTAATGTTTCTTAAGTTTATTGTGAAAATATTAAGTTTTAACCTAATTTGAATCTAAGTTAATTTACATGCAATTTAAATGAAAATAAAATAAGTAACATTATTAAAAAAAAAGGGAAAATTAAAAAGGAATAAAAAGAATTCATTAAACCTAATTCTATATTTTTTGTATTTTTGTTTAAAAGAATTTAAAATTTGCAACCTAATTAAACTAAATAATTACATATTAATTTATTTATGAGAATATTAAAATAAAATAATTTATTATATTTTTATCTTTTTCTGATTTTTCTGTATTTTTTATGTATTGTAAAAATAATGAATTAAATTAAAACAATAAAACAAATAAAAATAATAATTAAAAAAGATATGAGAAAAATAAAAACACTTGCAAACCAGGGTGGGGGTGTAGTCCCAAATTGTGAGGTATGGACTTGAGAAGCCTGGCCCATTATTCTGAAGCCTCCTTTGACTTTTGCTAGCCTGCTTCAGCGTTGACTGGAGTTCATCATGATCTCTAATCCATGGCCTTTAGATTGATGGAGCTAGACGCGTGTATGGCTCTGATCTGGGGGTGTATCATGGCCTTCAATCCAAGCGCTATACATGAACATTAATTGAAAAGAAATAAATGGAAAGGAAGAAGACCTGGGATCGAACCCAGGTCGTTGATGTTACCAATCCACACGTGCACCGCTGAGCCAAGTTAATGCGTTTGTTAAACAAATAAACGATAAATATAATAAAAGAAAAGAACACGTTAACGAATTAAAACGCGCGAAATTCAAAACTACGTATCACTGATTGACACGATGTCGTCTTCTTCACGTCCCCTGTAACACAAACCCAAAGGCAACAGTTTTCATAGCGTTTCATTAGGTGGGCTATTGGAAAATAGCGAATAGCTCATCTCTCAACATAAATTAGGCGCGAATACATGTTCATGATCGTCCCAACCTGCTGAGTGCAATGGTAATGGCCTTGAGTCTTAATTTTACCTCGTTCTAAAAGCCCCAAATTTGCAAACCTGTAACCCTAGAAATCGCTCATGGTGAAATCTTATATAACGCGTAATAATTCAATCAAAAGCATTGGTTAGCTTCGAAACATCACACTGAACAAGAATCCATAAATAAAAATGCAAAAAGATGCGTGAATTATGATATACGATTTTGAAAATTTTGTGACACAGTTTGAGTTTAATCTACCAATTCTTTGTGTTTGAGTTGATGTTCTTGATTGGCACACGTTCAGAGAACCACAATGAAGCTATTGGAATCAAGATTAAGGCTTGACTCGTCCTCCAACAATGATTTCAGAATTTTGTTTTCAAGCAATTTTTCCGAGTTGCAAATCTGTTCTTTAGCGCAGCTTCCAGTGTCCTTGCATTAGGTTTTGATTCAAGCATATGTAGTGAACATTTTAGGTCAACAAAACTGGCCAAGATCCAATGCAATAATGGTTTTGCATATTTGATTTTCTTAAAATCTTTTTGAATCTTTTTCAAGTGTATTTTTGTTCAATCATGCCAAATCAAACCAAATCTTGCCATATTGGGATGTGCACGTGATATTGAGAGTAAAACATGCATGAAAAGATTTTTTAGGTCAAGTTTGATATTTTTCATGTATTTAAATAATTTAAATGAATTAATATAAATAATAATTCAAATAAATAAATAAAAAATGAGAAAATACTTCCCTTTGGGCCAAGTGGTCGTGCATAGGCTTGGAATGATGAATCATGGAAGAAAAATGGGCCCATTAGCAAATTTAGGTCATTTGAAGTAAAGTTGACTTTTCAAAATTCCGAAAAATTTCCCAACTTCCACAAGGCATAACTTGTTCAATATTTAAGCTTTTCACATGTTCTTGGACATTTTGGAAAGGTCGTTGAGTCCTTTAACCAATGCTTTTGGTCCCATGTCATTTTGATTTACCAATCTCAAGTTATGGCCTTTGACTTAAAGTCCCTTTTTGTTGACTTTTGAAAATGACCTATAATGTTGAAATTGATAACTTTTTGTGAGAGCATTTCTTGGCCTTGGAATATGAAGATGAATTGTAGGAAATGTCTTTCTCTTCAAAATGAGCTTTGGATGGAATTTTTTTGATAATCCATGTGAATGTTATGCCCTGGTCAATTTCAGTTGACTTTTTCAACTGTCCAAATATAGTAACTTTTGCATCTTGATGATTTTCTGAGCCAAATTTTGAGAATCATGATCAAGCATTGATCAAATGATGTTTGTGGCTTCAAAATGATATGTTGACCAAAATTTTGAACTTTTGACTTTCAAATGACCATTTTGCCCCTACAGTTGACTGTAGTGCAATCTAGGGTTTTGACTGTGCAATTTTGATCTGAATGCCTTGAAACTTGATGTGAGGATGCTTGACCATATTTGAGAGCATATGAGACTTGATTGGGCCTTTGAAAACTTCATTTTCTTGATCAGAACTCAAACCCTAGTTTTGACTGTATAGGAGACAGTTGCACTGTGCAACCCTTGGGGAGTTTTGTGACTTGACTTGGCAATTTCTTGGAGAATAGGGGAGGGCAAATTTTGGGGTGCAACAGATCTCTTCCAATTTGTCTGTTCCATTGGTCAACATCTTGACAGATTTGGTCATTTGATTCAGTTGTGAGTTCAGCAGTTGAACTTCTCCTTCTAAATGACTTATAGTTTCAAGATTTGCCCTCTTTTCAGCCTCCAGCTTTATAATGAGTTTTGATTGTTTCTCATTTTGCACACAGACTTCACCACTTCTGATACACAATTTCTTGTAGGTATCAGCCAGTTCTTCAAATGTCACTTCTTCATCACTAGTGTCACTTTCAGAAGTACAAACACTAGTTAGGGCAGTAACTAGTTTGGCAGATTCTTCTTCAGAATTGCTTTCTGAATCATAGTCAGACCAAGTAACAGTCATTCCTTTCTTTTGCTTCTTAAGAAAGGTAGGACATTCAGCTCGAATATGTCCATATCCTTCACATCCATGGCATTGAATACCTCTGCCTTGGTTTCCCTTATCTTCTGACCTTGGTCTTCTGCTGGAACTGTCAATGTCAGAAGGAATGTTATGAACATTAGACCTTGACTTTGGGTCCATTCTTTTGATGAGCCTGTTGAACTGTCTTCCAAGCATGGCAATGGCTTCTGATATGTTTTCTTCTTCATCCTCCTTGTATTCAACATCAGTGTTGGATACTAGTGCTATGCTTTTGTTCTTCTTGTCACCATTATCAGTGATCCCCATCTCAAAAGTCTGAAGAGACCCAATAAGTTCATCCACTTTTAACTTGCTAATGTCCTGGGCTTCCTCTATGGCAGTTACCTTCATTGCAAATCTTTTAGGCAAGGATCTGAGAATCTTCCTCACCAGTTTTTCTTCTGACATTTTTTCTCCCAGTGCTCCTGAGGTGTTGGCAATCTCCAAGATGTTCATGTGAAACTCATGAATGGTTTCATCTTCCATCATTTTTAGATTCTCAAACTTAGTGGTCAACATCTGAAGCCTTGACATTTTTACTTTGGAAGTGCCCTCATGAGTAGTTTTGAGAGTGTCCCAAACTTCCTTGGCCAGTTCATATTGATGTACTAGTCTGAAGATGTTTCTATCAATTCCATTGAACAAGGCATTTAAAGCTTTTGAATTTCCCAGAGCTAACTCATCTTCTTCTTTACTCCAATCTTCCTCAGGCTTCAGACTGATTGTCCCATCTCTCTCAGTTATGGTGGGATGAATCCATCCTTTGTCAGCAGCTCTCCAAGCCTTTTTGTCCAGAGATTTTAGGAAGGCAATCATACGAGGTTTCCAGTAGTCATAATTGGTTCCATCCAGAATGGGTGGTCTATTTCCAAAAAATCCTTCTTTGTCCATAGTGCCAGAAAGTGATATCCCTAGATCTCACCCAGTAATACAGGCAGGGTTCCTGCTCTGATGCCAATTGAAAATTCTGGTTGCAGATACTCAATGTCACGTCCAATGTTATGACACCGTATCTGACTTACTATGTGACAGTAAATACAAAAGCAGTAAATAACACAGTCAATTGTTTACCCAGTTCAGTGTGCAACAACACCTACTCTGGGGGCTACCAAGCCAGGGAGAGAATCCACTATAAGAGATGTTAATTCAGGAATAAACCAACCAGTTTATCTCCTTCACTTAAGACCTACCCAATGCAATTCTAATCTAAGTACAACTTAAACCTGAGTTCCTACTCACTCCCCCTCAATCACAGTAGTGATACATAAACCAATTTGACTTAAGAATTGATGAAGACACTCTTCAAAAAAAAACACACACTTGATTAAACTTCACAGCTTTTTAATCAAGCAACACAATCACTCGTGCTTCACAGCTTTGAGTGATGTACACAACTAACTTGACTCTGCTTCACAGCTTTAGTCAAGGGACATTCAAACACTCTTGCTTCAAAGCTTTGAGTGCTACACAACCCTTACAATCGAAACCTATTCCAAGGCACTTATGACAATGATAATTGCTTGGAGTACAATAAACAAATCTATACAGATTACAAAATTGATCTTCTAATCAATCAGCAGGGATATCTTGAAAAACAGCAGCTCTGTTGAATATATAGCAGCTGCAACTTCAGTTAGGGTTTCCAAAAACCTAGGGTTGATTCCGTTTGACCTAAAGACCAGGTCACAGGACTTTATTGACCAGGTTAGGATTAAGCTAGGTTACTCCTCAGAAAACGCAGGATTCTGTTCAGAAAGGACTGAGTTATTTCCTGAAAAAACTCAGACTTATCCAATCCTGCAATCCTGTTAGTTCAGAACAGGATGTCATAACATCTGTTATGACATCTGAGAAAACCTGTCTACTGATTTAGCAAAATGTGATCATTTTGCAAACATGCTCAGATACACACTTATAAACATCAGTATTTGAATTACAATATTTTTCTGCACATGTACCTAATGAGTTAGTACAACCTGAACTAGAATGTTATGACATCAGTCATGACATTCACACATACACTTGGGATTTACCAAAAATGCAAGCCAATACCTAAACACCTACAGGTTCATTTGGAACTTATGCTAATGGACATTCGATGGCTAAAAAGATGCCAAGGGAAGGTTATTATTGGTTGACAATGGAATCTGATTATTACAAATTTGTAAAGAAGTGCCATAAATACCAGATTTACGCAGATAAGATCCATGTGCCTCCGACACTCCTCAATGTGATTTCCTCCCCGTGGCCTTTCTCTATCTGGGGTATTGACATGATCGGGATGATAGAACCTAAAGCTTCGAATGGACACCGTTTCATCTTGGTAGCAATTGACTACTTTACCAAGTGGGTAGAGGCTGCTTCATATGCCAATGCTACCAAACAGGTAATTGTGCGTTTCATCAAAAACAATCTTATATGTCGGTATGGTGTGTCGAGCAGAATCATCACTGACAATGGCTAGAATTTGAACAACAAGATGATAACTGAACTGTGCGAAGAATTGAAGATTGTCCATCACAATTCATCTCCATACAAGCCAATGCTGAATGGGGCTGTTGAAGCTGCTAATAAGAATATCAAGAGAATTATCCAGAAAATGGTTGTCACTTATAAGGATTGGCATGAAATGCTCCCTTTTGCTCTGCATGGATATCGAACATATGTTCGCACTTCAACAGGAGCAACCCCATTTTCCCTAGTGTATGGAATGGAAGTTGTACTCCCTGTTGAGGTGGAGATTCCCTCATTGCATGTGATAATGGAAGCTAAATTGACAGAGGCTGAATGGGTTTAGAACAGGTTTGACCAATTGAATTTGATTGAAGAGAAGAGAATGACAGCTTTGTGTCATGAGAAGTTATATCAGAAAAGAATGAAGAAAGCATTTGACAAAAAGGTCAAACCTCGTGAATTCAGAGAAGGAGACCTCGTGCTCAGGAAGATCATGTCTTTCAACACTGATTCTAGGGGCAAGTGGACTCCCATTTTTGAAGGTCCGTATGTTATCAAGAAAGCCTTCTCTGGTGGTGCATTAATTCTTGAAACTATGGATGGCGAGGAATTCCCACGTCCCATGATGCTGACGCAGTCAAGAAATACTTCGCCTAAAGAAATAAAAGAACAACTCGCTAAGTTGAAAACCCGAAAGGGCGACTTAGGCAAAAAAGAGCGTCTCAGTAGGCCGAAAAACCGAAAGGGCGGTCTAGGCAAAAATTAGAGACAAACAGAATAAATTTCCTGAAAAGTTGAAAATCCGTAAGGGCAGCTTAGGCAAAATTTAGGGATTTTCTTGGAAAGTAACTACGTCAGACAAGACTTGATCATTGAAGCAACAATCTTCTCGGATCCTCACCATACTTCAACAAAAGCTGCTGCTCAGGATTTCAAAAAGTTGTTAGGGGGGATAGTAGTCATTGTATCTCAATGTATCTTTTCCATTATGTATTATCATTTCGCAAACTTTGTAATCATCCATGGAGTCTCGCCATTCGCAGACTACCATTATATTAATGAAATTCGAGCTTTTGCCCAATTCTTTGTGTTCTTATTTTTATTTAGCTTGCAAAGACTTCATTTATTACTGATAATAACGGTTAAAGCAAAAAGATTAAAAGAAGCAAAATTAACTTTTCAAAAAAAAGAGAGAAGAGATCTTTACAATTCAATTTACTTTGGGATTTATGATGAAACAATGACAACAAAGATGGTGATCCCAAGAATGAACAAACTCCATTTGTTTTAAGAGGTCATTTTGCTGGTGTGCGCAATCTTTGCGTGTTTCTCAGATGGTTAAAGATGATATCAGTGGGTACAAGGTACAGTATTGGGTTTGTGACCCCACTATCACCGGTCAAGTCTTGGTTCGTTTTTTTCGGGTTTGCATGATCAGAAGCCTCTATCCCAGATTCCCCAGCAAAGTCTTTCCTCATATTATGAAAGGTTTTATTCCCTTGGTGTGCTAGGATGTCGCTCTTTTTGCAGTTTTGGCATTAATGTTGACTTCTTAATTTCCCGGGAAGGTCATCCCAGGGCATCTCTTGTTGGAATGAGTATTTGTGATGAAAGTTTCAGTCCGAAGTTTTTCTCCAGGGAGGTAGGCTTGAATCCCCCAGTGAGGCTTGGTTGTTTCGGTGTCAGTCTGCTTTATTTGAGGTTGATCTTGCAATCTCCAGTAGGCATGTTGCTTTTGGAAACCCTTTTTCTCCGATGAAACAGGAAGAAGGATGTTCTATCCCGGTATCTGTTTGATTTAGTTACATCCGGATTATGGTTCTCCTCAGTGAAGTTAAAGAAATAGGTTTGGTTTCTACAGTTGCTTTTACCTTTTTTGGATTGATCTTTCTGGTTGAAGCTTAGCCCAATGTTGTTAGTACCTGAGGCGGTTTTGTTTGTTTGCACTGATTATGTATCCTTTTTACCAGCATATGCACAATAACACTCATACATCCATACATACATCATGCATTGCCAAAAATCATCATTCATTGACATTGTGTTCTGACCTTTCCTGCAACGCTCTTTGCTTAGTTGAATTTGGTTTTCCCTCTTGAGTTTATTTCTCAAAGGATGAATATGCATTGGCCGTGTTGCTCTAGTTTATTTCTGAATTGGATTTGTGGTTACATGACAATGTCATTTATTATGGATTTCTGAAAACTTTGAGTTTTAGTTTGTGCATTTATTTTGCACAGGAAGACTTTATCTCCTCAGCAGGAATATCGTGGAATTTCCTTGGGAAGTCATATTTCTATCCCTAGAATGTCATTTCTCTTTGGAATTCCCCTTGACAATAAGTGGAAGTCTCTTTATTTGAGACAGATTACGTATTACCCTTTTTAGGAAGATTTCCTTGGTTAAAAAAGAAGTTTAGACCCGTTCTTGGAAAAACACCAGAATCTTGGGGAAACTTGATATATTATCTCTTTCTACCTTCAGTGAATGTTGGTAGTTCATCGGCAGTGAACGTCGGTATTTGTTATCTTTTTGCTATCTTCAATGAATGTTGATAGTTCATCGTCAGTGAACGGCGGTGATATGATATATTTTCTCTTTCTACCTTTAGTGAACGTTGGTAGTTCATCGGCAGTGAACGTCGGTGTTTGTTATCTTTTTTCTATCTGTAGTGAATGTTGATAGTTCATCATCAGTGAACGGCGGTGAAATGATATATTTTCTCTTTCTACCTTTAGTGAACGGCGGTGATATGCCATCTTAGGGCCAAAAACAGGGTTTGTTTTATATTTAAGTGTCTTCAATCGCGTCGACGCGAAGGTTTTTAAACTTCGTATCTCCGGATAGAAGAAACTTAAATAAGGGAAGTTGTTGTACCCCAATTTTTGCCCCTAAGATCCCTTCATCATACCATATTGTTTCAATCACAACAAGATCATATTATGGCTTTTGGTTCTTCTATCTATCTTTAGCTTTGCTCTTTGAGGAGTTACCAAGCACCTTAACTTGTTTTATTTTGTGATCATTGATATTTTGCTTTGATTTTCTCTCTAATTAAAAAAATGCAATATTGGTTTGTCTTACTTGTTAATAGTGTAGGTAAAGGCAATGAGGTTTATCAAGTTGCTTCATGGGTTCATGAGTTTATTTCCATGCCCTAGTCAATAGCTTGACAAATTCAAACCTCACCATTGATTTTATTTTTAAGTTGGCATGGAAGTTTTTTAGGTGGCCATGAGTCCTCATCATCATCCTCAACAATATTTATTCACAAAGGAATAATATTGGTACAAAAAGTTTGTTCAAACTTGGCAAATTTACACCAAGCATTCTCTTGATCTAGAGGCTAGGGTTTTGGACTTCAAAGGGGCATATCTTTCTCATCTTTTGGTATTTTTGAGTGATTCCAAAAACATTCTTCTATTTAATGAGTTACCAACAAATCACTTCAAAAGTTTCAAGGAGTTTTCATGAGGAAGGAACTTCATTAAGAAGAAAGATTACATGTCATCCAGATGAATCCCCAATTTTTCATATGTGACTTCAAATGGTCAAAACTTGGTCAATTTTTATCACCTTGAGACCATTCTTTTTTCATGATGATCTTAAAGATGTGTACTTCATGCCTTCTTTTATGTGCAAAATAAAAAAATGGATGGAAGTTGCCTTAAGAATGCAAAAGATTGTAGGTCATTTCATGATTTTTGGCCAACGTCAACAAATCATAACTTGCTCAATTTTTGGATATTTTGAGTGGTTAAAATTGCAAAATGTAAATCAAGAGATCTAATTCATTCCATCTTTTTTGGTCAAGATCAAATTCTAAGTGGAAGGCCATGTTTGGATGCAATAGATTATAGGTCATTTTTAAAGAAGAATTTGAAATATTTCTAAGTATGGAAAGTCAACTCTTTTTCTTCAACTTTGACTCCATGTAACTTTAAGCTCAAGCATCCATTTGATTCCATTCTTTTTCCATTACAAATATTGTTACCTCATCTTTCCAAACCAACAAGATTTTTGCCCTAAGACCCCTTGAGGTGCAAATGACATTAGATTGAACTTGGTAACTTGGAACTGAAGTTTCTCCATAAGTCAAAATTTGAAATTCATGTTTTGGCCTTTAAACATCAAATTAACATGCGTTTGTGATCTAAACATGTTTAACCAAGTTGCCAAAGTGGATTAGAGCCTTGAAACGCAAGGATTAGATGAGTTTTGATGCAAATCAGATCACACTTTTCTCGTGCATCAGGTTCACACGATTTCCCTCCAATTTGCATCATTCCACACGCTTGAACATTCCATTTGATTCCCTATAAATAGAGGGTCATCCCCCATTCAATTTCCCAAGCTTAGATAGCTAGAATCACCCTGCCAAACTTGCTTCACAGCTCAGAATTCAGCTACTTCGAATCCTATTCTCAAGCCTTTTTCAATCCATTTTTTTCATCAATTTACCTTCCTTGATCTTCCCTGAAGCTAACCATATAATCACATTCAAGAATCGTGCCCTATATTGCTCCATAGAAGTCCAGTTTCAGAGCTCTGCAACTCAACTTCAATAGGTAGATTCCTTCATCAATTCTTCAAAACTTTGTTATCATTGTGTTGCTCTCATTGCCCTAGTTCTAGTCGCAACACTTAATTTCATCTGGAAACACGTTTTGACCATGAATATTCAAATCCCTTTTCAAAACTTTCTTTCCAAATTGCTTGAGTTACAGTTTATATAAATTTGGCGCGAGGGTGTGGTTGTCTTCGTCTTGAAGAGACGAAGCGAATGGAATAGGTCTGAGCTTCTGATTTTACAGTTTAAGAGACCTGCAATTCGTGAAGGCTGGAGGTTGAATATGACCAACGTGTCATTTTCTAACCAATGAAAGCGTGACATTTGTTATTTTCAAATCCTGATTTTATTAATGATTATGTACATTATTCATTAAAGACCATGATATGCACAGCGCGCCAGATCCTTTGGATTTGATTACTAACGTGTTTTGACTCTCATCCAATGGTCCACATCTTTTTATTTTATTTTCTTTTTCTGATTTTTATATTTTAATTGTTTTAAATTTCAAAAAATCATAGAAAATTCATTTTTAGTCAAAAGAATCTGAAAAAATTATGAAAAATATTTTTGATTATTCTCTTTCTGATTTTTATTTTTTCACAATTTAATTTTATGTTTTGGTATTTTTTATGAATTTTACACTCATTTTATTTGTTTAAAATGTTTAAAAATACTCTTACACATTTTTAATTCTGAAAAAATTATGGAATGATCCAATGATATTGTGACAAATATTGGTGACCTTATTTTATTTTTGTTTCTGACTTTACTATTTTTTACTATTTTTGTTTATTTTACCCATTTATTTTAATTTTAAAAATAGTTTCTGACTTTTAAAAATTACCAAAATTTTTATAAAAATATTTGGATCCATTACTGATTTTTCTATGGCCTTATTTTTCATTTCTTGATTAATTTGAACATAATTGATATTTTCCTCATTAATTTCATTTTTTTAAAAACATTTTTAAACCTTTCAATGTATATATTAAATATGATATTACTTTGTGATTATTTCCTGGCTGACTTGAGTTCATTTTTTGATCATGACTTTATTAACATCATTGGATCTTGGATGTTGAATTCAACTCCATAAAAATGGATGAGTGATTTTAATAATAGTTTGATTAAATTTTAATTCAAAAGTGGTTCATTCATCTTTTTGACCTAATCCTCTTCATCTCATCCCCTTCTCATTGCACTAAATGTTGTTGGAGCAATATCTCTATATCATATCTCAAAACAAATGGTGCATAGATTGCTATTGACCGGCCTCAAAATAGGTGTGACTTCTATATAAGTTCACTTACGATTGCTTAACATAGCGCTAAATTTGTCCCGATTCGAATAAATGATCATTCGTGGCCCAAACTTATGATTGCAAGCCCAAGTATATTAATTTGATCTCTTTGATCCAATAACCTTGAGATTCATTATGTGGAGGTTTTGGTTCTACCAATCCTCTAATGGATCTACAACACCTTTGGTCAACGCGGGTCACTTAAACATCGTTGATCATTAAATGGTACTTATGAGAATTCCAAATGGATGATATACTTGACAAAAAGCAAATGCAACTTGTTGTGTGGAGGCTTTGGTTCTACCAATCCTCTAATGAGTTCCAAATGCAAGTTTCGAGATGGTCATCAAACTAACCACTAATTATTGACCTATTTTATTTTATGCTTTTATTCTTTTATGCTTTATGCACTATTTATTTTTTTAGCATTTTTCATTTAATGCCATTTTTCATCTTTGCTCATTTGAGCATTTATATTCTTGTCATTTTTACTTTGCTCACTTGAGCTTTTCTTATTCTTTTCCTAAGATACTTAATAATCAACTTAAACCCTAAAAAAACTCTTAATGGTACTTGGACTATTTGGTTACTATCCTTGGCATTATGGAGCATGGGACTATTTCTTGGACTTGGGATTAGAAACCTTGGCCTATCTTAGAGACCTTGTGATCTTATCTGATTATTTTGTCTGGAGCTCTTGAGGTTTACCTCAAGACATTGGGTTGCTTGTTTGTTTTTGTGTGCAGGTTTTTGTGATTACATCCTTTGTTTGTAATCTGAAATTCACCCGCATACAGCCGTTACTCTACCCAATTTTTGTGAAGACTCAATACACTTGAAGAGGTCTAGTATCTTTGCTTGCTTGGTTTCAATCCAAAGAATGGGAATTCTATCTTGGCTCATAATGTCAAGTTTTGGCTTCTTGTTAGTTAGATGGTCTTTATCCTTAAATTTTACCTTATGCTTTAGGATAGTCTCTTCTTCTCCTCCCATCTTCTTTAATTTCAAAAATCTTCTCCCTCCTTTTGAAAACTCTTCTTGTTTTGAAACTCAAACAACTTTCATAATAAACTTGGACTTAGGTCCATGCATTTTCAAAACATTTTTATCAATAAACTTCAATCAATTTAATAAGACTTTGACATTTTTGTGAGAAGACTAAAAGTCAATCAATCTCATTTCAAACCATTTTGCCACTTTGGTTTTTATCTTTAAACTTTTCTCAAAAGGTTAGACTCTTGTCAATCCTTGTAGTGATTCAAACAACTATACTTCTACAATATGTAGTGAAGTGAGATATTTTCCACTTGGGTGTTCAGTGAGGCATTGTTGATTTTAAAATCCAATCCATATCCTCCACTTTGAGATGATGAAAATTCTCCTTTCCCATGATTGTGGGTAGTAAGTATGTTTTCCACACGGGCAATGACGATGATGTCGTATTTCTTAAAATCAACCAACACACTTGTGCTTCAAATTTTTAAAAGAGGAACTACGTGTACCCCGATCCCCTATAGCACGAAAGGTGGTACGTAGGCACTAAAGGTTCGTAACCGCGGCAGGTGCAAAAATCATAAAAATATACTTCTTTTCTCACCTCCACCATCCATCTTATATGCAACACTTTTTTTATAGCCAAAATATACAGATTTTACAAAGAGGTTCCTACGGAGTACCGTAGATGTTTAGGGTGCTAATACCTTCCCTTTGTATAACCAACCCCCTTACCTTGAATCTTTCCCCCTTTTTGGGTTATTCGCTTTTTTCCCATTCCTTTGTAAACAATAAAGCGCGGTGGAGATTTTTATTTTGATTTGTATAAAGTCTAGTCAATCCAATGGCTTAGTCTTGAACATTTCTACCGCTACAAGGAGATAGCAAAAAGGTAACGTCGACCCATCGGGGAAAGAAGTGGTAAGATTATACCAATAAACTTCAATATTAAGGTAAGCAGTCAATACTCATGACTGAAAACAGATGAACTTCTCTGGGGCAATAAAATCTCAACGACGAACTACCTTCCATAATGACAAGGCTACCATTCTTTGAAAAAGATCTCAACAACGAACTACCTTCCATAAAGACAAGGCTACCATTCATTGGAGTAAAAAATATTAACAACAAACTACCTTCCATAATGACAAGGCTACCATTTATTGGAGTACCAAATCTCAGCAACAAACTACCTTCCATAATGACAAGGCTAGCTTCCATTGGAGTAAGATCTTAACAATGAAATACCTTCTATAATGTCAAGGCTACCATTCATTGGAGTACCAAAATCTCAGCAAAAAACTATGTTCCTTAATGACAAGGCTACCTTCCATTGGAGTAAGATCTCAACAATGAACTACCTTCCATAATGACAAGGAAACCATTCATTGGAGTACCAAAATATCAGCAACAAACTACCTTGTATAATGACAAGGTTACCATCAATTGGAGTAACAAAATATCAACCACAAACTACCTTCCATAATGACAAGGATACCATCCATTGAAGTAAGAAAATCTCAACAACAATCTACCTTCCATAATGACAATACTACCATCCATTGGAGTAGCAAAATATCAGCAGCAAACTACCTTCCATAATGACAAGGCTACCATCCATTGGAGTAACAATACCTCAACAACAAACTACCTTCCATAATGACAAGGCTACCATCCATTGGAGTAACAAAATCTGAATCTTCTCTGGGAGTTATTAGATCCACTGGGGGAAGTACAAGTTGCTTAAATAAAGAGACCTACCACTTACTGCTATTAGGAGGAAATGCAATAAAGACTTTCCTAAAGGAGGAAATATGGCTTCCTGGGGAAAGAGATGGAACTCCTGGAGAAATGCCAATAAATCCTGCTGAGGGGATAAAATTTTCTTATGCAATATAAATACATATTCACAAACTAAAGCTTAAAGCTTGCCAAAATCCGAATAATAATGTTGCTGAGGGTATCCACTCCAAACAGAAATAATCCGGAATGAAGCCATCAACCAAAATACATCTCCTGAGAAATAAAATCAAGAGGGAATCCCATTCCGTCCAGACAACAAGCTGAAAAGAAGGATGAAACAAAAATTCTTCCACGAGGGATAAATTAGTGGGGAATTTGAAGGAATATACACTTTTTGCTTAAGGTTGATACTCTATTGGAGAGAGAGTAACATAACTCTGCAAAACAGGATAATATACCAACACGATATTAAAAAAATGCAAATGAGAAATGATTATGCATGATGTTGATATGAAGGTATGAATGTTATCATGTGTATGCTGATGAAACAGTCAAATTACACTGGGGATACACACAAGACCAAAAATGGGTGCAATTAATACCTGGCTAAATCCAAAATAGGATAGAAATTCCATAAGACAGTAAGCACCCACCGAGGAACCAAATTCTTATTCCATAGCTTAAATTCGCTGGGGAGGCACAAGATCAAACAAAATAGAGATGTAACATCTTGCTCCAAGCTTCTACTTGGAAACCATACGAACTTCGGGGGGAAAAAATGTTTGAAGTTCATACTTTCGCCAGGGTTACTTCATTGGGAAAAAAACATATATCACCTTATTGAGATATCAGTTGGGGATGGCATACTGACTTCACTGGGAAGGATAATACTGTATTGGTGAAGAATACTTCAAGATACATTCTCAATAATGACAGTGATAATTGAACCAACTTCTCTGGGGAGGAAGTACAAAAACATAACGGGGCAACAATTTCAGAAAAATATCTCGTCTCAACATCACCCGGGGAATTTTCAAGAAGTCAAACACTACAGCAAGAAAACTTATGGGGATTTTAAATCTAATTCAGCACTCAGTGGGAGAAAACCCAAACAGTTGATAACCAATTCAACACCTCTTCAATAAGATATTACCCTTGCCTGATTGCCGAGCAAACAAACAAATGCTAGTACTACCGAAAGGAGATGTTTCGCAAATGAGTCCAATCTCAGCATATATGGAGAGACACAACTTTAACCAAATGAGTGAAGTCTTCACTGAGGAGACATAGATAGAGTCCTCATATCACGCAAACCTTAGAGTTTATCTGTCCTTGAAATCACTAACCTTGTCCTCCTTGTATCACAAAACTTAAAGTAATTTGTAAATTCTTTTCAAAAATAATTTTGTTATTTAATATGTTTGCTTTAATCATTACTATCAATAAAAAAAGAAATCTTTATAAGTTGAATAAAATAAGAATTGCAAAGAATTGGATAAAAGGCTCAAACTTTATTAATAAAATGTTAGTCTGCAAATGGCAAGACTCCATAGATGATTACAAAGTTTGAAACATGGTAATATATATTTGAAAAGATACATTGAATTACAATGACTGCTATTCTCTCTAGCAACTTTGAATTCCTGAGCCGAAACTTTGGTCAAAGAGTAGCAAGATCCAAGTAGATTGTTACTCCAGTAATCAAGTCTTGTCTAATGCAGTTGCTTGCCAGAAAATCCCTAACTTTTGCCTAGGTTGCCCTTGCGGGTTTTCAACCTACTGGGAAAATTTGTTCTGCTTATGTCTCTAATTTTTTCCTATACCATCCTTTCGGGTTTTCAGCCTACCAAGACGCTCCTTTTTGCCTAAGCCGCCCTTTCGGGTTTTCGTCTTAGCGATCTGTTCTTTTATTTTTCTAGGCGATGTATTTCTTGATTGCATCACCACTCACAGGACGTTGGAACTTCTCGCAATCCATTGTTTCAAGAATCAGTGTACCTCCAGAGAAGGCTTTCTTGAAAACATATGGGCCTTCAAAATTTGGAGTCCACTTTCCCCTAGAATCAACGTTAAAAGACATGATCTTCCTGAGCACGAGGTCGCCTTCTCTGAATTCACGAGGTTTGACCTTCTTATCAAAAGCTTTCTTCATTCTCTTTTGGTATAATTGGCCATGACACAAAGCCGTCATTATTTTCTCTTCTATCAAATTCAATTGGTCAAACCTGTTCTAGACCCATTCAGCTTCTGACAACTCGGCTTCCATTCTTACACGTTGTAGTGGTAGAAATGTTTAAGACTAAGCCATGGGATTGACTAGACTTGTACAAATCAAAATAGAAATCGCCACCGCGCTTTATTATTTCCAAAGGAATGGGAAAAGAGCGAGTAACCCAAAAAGAGGGGGAAAGATTCAAGTTAAGGGGGTTGGTTATGCAATGGGAAGCTATTAGCGACCTAAACATCTACGGTACTCCGCAGGGACCTCTTTGTAAAATTTGTATACTTTG
Organism: Vicia faba; assembly: GCA_948472305.1. Lineage (NCBI taxonomy): Eukaryota > Viridiplantae > Streptophyta > Magnoliopsida > Fabales > Fabaceae > Vicia > Vicia faba. Next base: position 1,601,343,216 of record OX451737.1, on the reverse strand, counting down.
GCTATGAAATATTGTGTAAAAAATGGATGTTAGAGGTGAGAAAATAAATGTATTTTTTATTTATTTTTGCACCCTCCGCGGTTGGGAACCTTTAGTTCCTACGTACCACCTTTTCATGCAATAGGGGATCAGGGTAGACGTAGTTCCTCTTTAAAAAAAATGTAAGTGTGTTGGTTAAATTTTATAAGATAAGACATCATTGTCATTGTCCGTGTGGGAAAAATACATACTACCCACAATCATGAGAAAGGAGAATTTGCATCATCTCAAAGTGGAGGATATGGCTTGGATTTTAAAATCAACAATGCCTCACTCAACACCCAAGTAGAAAATATCTCTCTTCACTTCATATTGTAGAAGTATAGTTGTTTGCATCACTACAAGGATTGACAAGAGTCTAATCTTTTGAGAAAGGTTTTAAAATAAGAAAGCCAAAGTGGCAAAAATGATTTGAAATGAGATTGATTGACTTTTAGTCTTCTCACAAAAAAAATGATCTCAAAATATTATTAAGTTGATTGAATTTTATTCATGAAAATGTTTTTGAAAATGCATGGACCTAAGTCCAAGTTTATTATGAAAGTGGTTAAAGTTTAAAAATAAGAAGTGTTTTCAAAAGGAGGAAAAAGATTTTTGAAATTAAAGAAGATGGGAGGAGAAGAAGAGAATATCCTAAAGCATAAGGTAAAAGCTAGGGATAGGAACCATATAACCAACAATAAGCCAATACTTGACACTATGAGCCAAGATAGAATTCCCATTCTTTGGATTGAAACCGAGAAAGAAAAGATACTAGACCTCTTGAAAGAACCAATCTTCAAGTGTATTATGTCTTCACACAAATTGGGCAGAGTAACGGCTGTATACAGGTGAATTCCAGATTACAAACAAAGAATGTAATCACAATAACCTGCATACAAAACAAACAAACAACCTAATGTCTTATGGTAAACCTCAAGAACTCCAGAAAAAATATCAATTAAGGTTACAAAGTCTCCAATCATAGGCCAAGGTTTCTAATCCTAAGTCCAAGAAGTCCCATACTCCATAATGCCAAAGATAGTAACCAAATAGTCCAAGTATCATTAAAGTTTTTATGGTTTATCTTGATTATTAGGTGTCTTAGAATAAAAAAGAAAAGGGCTCAAGTGATCAAAGATGAAGATAGCATGAAATGTAATGCTTAAATTAAATGGTGCATAAAGCATAAAAAACATAAAAGGGCATAAAGTAACAACAAAGGGTAAAATCAATTATTAGTGATTAGTGGTTAGGTTGATGATCATCTTAAAACTTGCATTTGGAACTTATTAGAGGATTGGTGGAACCAAAGCCTCCACACAACAAGTTGCATTTTCCTTTTGTCAAGTATATCATCCATTTGGGATCCTCAAAAGTACCATTTAATGATCAACGATGTTTAAGTGATCCGCGTTGACCAAAAGTGTTGTAGATCCATTATAGGATTGGTAGAACCATAGCCTCCACATAATGAATCTCAAGGTTATTGGATCAAAGAGATCAAATTAACATACTTGGGATTGCAAACATAAGTTTGGGCCACGAATGATCATTTATTCGAATTGGGACAAAATTTAGCGTTATGTTAAGCAATCGTAAGTGGACTTATGTAGAAGTCGCACCTATTTTGAGGTCGGTTAATAGCAATCTGTACACCATTTGTTTTGAGATATGATATAGAGATCATACTCCAATAACACTTAGTGCAATAAGAAAGGGATGATATGGATATGGGTGGGGAAGAATATACAAACCCCATTTGAATTAAAATTTAATAAAACTATTATTAAAATCATTCATCCATTTTTGTGGAGTTAAACTCAACACCATGGATCCAATGATGTTAATAAAGTTTATGATCAAAAATTCAACCCAAGATTAGCCAGAAAATAATCACAAAATAATATTGCATTTTAATATATACATTAAAAAGGTTTTAGAAATATTTAAAATAGAAATAAGGGATAAAAATATAAACTATGTTCAAATTAATCAAGATATAAAAAGTACGACCATAGAAAAATCAGAAATGCACTCAAATATTTTTATAAATTTTTTGCTAATTTTTTTAAGTCAGAAACTATTTTTAAAATTAAAAGAAATGAGGAAAATAAACCAAAAATGATAAAAATACTAATGTCAGAAATAAAAAATAAGTGAATCACCAATATTTGTCACAATAACATTGGATAATTCCATACTTTTTTCAGAATTTAAAAATGCATAAAAGTATTTTTAAACATTTAAAACAATTCAAATAAAGTGAAAATTTATAAAAAAATTCAAAACACAAAATAAATTTGTGAAAAAATAAAAATCAGAAAGAGAAAAATCAAAATTATTTTTCATAATTTTTTCAGATTTTTGGACTAAAAATGAATTTTCTTATGATTTTTTGAAATTTAAAACAATTAAAAGAAAAATCAGAAAATAAAATATCAAACCAAAAAAATATTGACCATCTGATTAATGTCAAAACGTGTTAGTGAACAGATCAAGTGGACCTGGTGCGCTGTGCATGTTATGGACTTTAGTGAATAAAGCACTGAATCATTAATTAAATCAGATTTCAAAAAATACAAGTGGCGTGCCATCAATGGTTGGAAGATGACACATTGGTTATCTTCAACCTCCAGCCAATGTGAAATGCAGGTCTCTCAAACTGTAAAATCAGAAGCTCAGACATATGCCATTCGCTTCGTCTCTTCAAGACAAAGACAACCACACCTTCGCGACAAATTTATATAAATTGTAGCTTGAGAAAATTGGAAGGAATGTTTTGAAAAGGGATTTGAAATTTCGTGGTCAAAACAAGTTTCCAGATGAAAGTAAGTGTTGCGACTAGAACCAGGGCAATGAGAGCATCACAATGATATCAAAGTTTTGAAGAATTGATGAAGGAATCTACCTATTAGAGTTGAGCTGCAGAGCTCTGAAACTGGACTTCTATGGAGCAATCTAAGGCACGATTCTTGAATGTAATTATATGGTTAGCTTCAGGTAAGATCAAGGAAGGTAAATTGATGGAAAAATTGGATTGAAAAAGGCTTGAAAGCAGATTTCGAAGTAGCTGAATTTTGAGTTATGGAACAAGTTTGGCAGGGTGATTCTGGCTATCCAAGATTGAGGAAATGAATGGGGGGATGGCCCTCTATTTATAGGGAATCAAATGGAATGTCCAAGCGTGTGAAATGATGAAGTTTGGAGGGAAATCGTGTGAAGTTGTAAACAAGAAAAGTGTCACTTCCAATTTGCCAAAACTCATCCAAAATGCGCATTTTGTTGTGCTAATCAATTCTTGAACTTCACTTAACATTTTTAGAGCATAAACGCGTGGAAAACTTGTGATTAGAAGCCAAAACAAAGACTTCAAATTCTGACTTATGGGGAAACTTCAGTTCCAAGTTATCAAGTTCAATCCAATGGCATTCTCATCTCAAGGAGTCTTAAGGCATGATTCTTGATGCTTTAGAAAGAAGAGGTTACAAGCTTTGAAATGGAAAAAGAATGTAATCAAATGGATGCTTGAGCTGAAATTTGCATTGAGTCAAAGATGGGGAAAAAGGTTGACTTTCCATACTTATAAATATTTCAAGTTTTTCTTCAAAAGTGACCTATAATATTTTGCATCCAAACATGGTCTTCCTCTTGGAATTTACTCTTGACAAAAAAAGATTGCATGAAATATACCTCTTGAATGACATTTTGAAACTTGAACAAATCAAAATCTCCAAAAATTGAGAGAGTTATGGATTTTTGAAGTCTGCAAAAAATCGTGAAATGACATATAATCTTTGTATCCTTAGGGCATATTCCATCCATTTTATCACTTTGCACATAAAATAAGGAATAAAGTTCACATCCTCAAGATCATTGTTAAAAAACAGTGGGCTCAAGGTGATAAAAATTGACCAAGTTATGATCATTTAAAGTCACACATAGGAAAATGAGGGTTCATTTGGAGGACTTGTAATCTTTCTTCATCATCAAGTTTCTTCCACATGAAAAGTCATTGGAACATTTGAAGTTATTTCTTGATAACCCTTTGAAGAGAAGGATGTCTTTGTAATCACTCCAAAATACCAAAAGATGAGCAAGATATTCTTCTTTGAAGTTCAAAACCCTAGCTCCTATATCAAGAAAAATGCCTTGAGGAACTTTGACAATTTTGAACAAACTTCTTGTACCAACACAAATTCTTTGAAAATATAAGTTATTGAGGATGATAATGAGAACTCATAGCAACCACAACCACTTCCATATCTTGAGAATTGAAACAAATATGCATTTGTTACCAATGGGAACAAAGCCTTGTCCAAGCATGACAACCTCTCCAATCAATCCCTTGTACTTTTGAACCAAATTTGATAATCTTGAAATGTGGTGAAACAAAATAACCTTGCCATGTCATTTACTCTAAAACAAATCCAATGTTGAGGTTTGAACTTCTCAAGCTTTATTGACTAGGGCATGGAAATAAACTCATGAACCCATGGAGAAACATGCTGAATCTCATTGCCTTTACCTATATGAGTAACAAGCAAGACAAACCAACATTGCATTTTATTAATTAAGAGAATAAATCAAGACAAAAAATATTCATGATCACAAAAGAACACAAGTCAAGGTGTTTGGTGATTCCTCAAAGATAAAAGTTAAATATAGGGAGGGGAACCAAGAATCCTAATGTGATCTTGTTGTGATGGAATCAACATGGTATGATTGAAGGGATCTTAGGGGGGGGGGAATGGGGTACAATAGCTGCCCTTATTTAAGTTTCTTCTACCCAGAGATACGAAGGTTAAAAATATTCATCTTGATGCGATCGAAGATACTTAAATATAAAACAAACCCTATTTTTGGCCCTAAGATGCCATGCAATGCTTATGAGCATGAATGCATATGAACAAGACCAAAGTGACGCAAAACACCATTGGGGATGTAATAAAATAAAGAAATAGGAAATCAATCCGGCCAGGAAAATAAATCACTAGTGGGTCAAAAGACTCATCTTAGAGAGGATAGTAAAAAAGATGGTCAAATGATACACCAACTCCTACTGAAGGCGAAACTACCAACGTTCACTGAAGGTAGAGAAAAAATATATCATAGCACCACCGTTCACTGACGATGAACTACCAACATTCACTGAAGGTAGCAAAAAGATGACAATCACTAACTTTCACTAAAGGTGACCTACCAACTTTCACTGAAGGTAGAGAGAAAATATATCATAGTGCCGCCGTTCACTAATGATGAACTACCGACGTTCACTGAAGGTAGAAAAAAGATAACAATCACCAACTTTCACTGAAGGTGACCTACCAACTTTCACTGAAGGTAGAGAGAAAAATACTTCATAGCACCGCCATTCACTGACAATGAACTACCAACATTCACTGAAGGTAGCAAAAAGATAACAATCACCAACTTCCATTGAAGGTTGTTAGAACATAGTTTGATTCTACAACCCTTAATTAGAGTTTTGTTGATAACAAACACAAAGAACAAATATGCACTCTAAATTTGTGTTGTTTTTATAAAGAAGTTATGATTGAAACAACATCAGAAGTTAAGCCACAAAAGCTTTCAAGCTGAGCTAATCAAAATGCTCTGAAGAATGATGATTAGAATCTGCATTAAAGAAAAAGATACTCTGACTCTGAACATAAGTCTAATACGCCAACAGATCCTCACATCTCTGAGTGATCAAAGTTCTAAAGTAAAATCAGCATGCAAGATCCTATATTTCTGAAGCGTTACTTTTCAATTAAGACAGTATCATATGCAACGGCTTCATTTAGACAAGAATCTACTCAGTATGGTAAGTGCATTGAGTGTCCATTATCACATTTTATTTTGGACAGGATTTCCACGCCTATATAAACAAGCTTAAAGGACAAATCGTTGACGATTTTCACCTACGACTGCTCATACATATAAAACGCTGCAAATATTCATATTCTCTCATACTCTCAAATTGTGTAATACATCACAATAATGATACAGTTTTTGTAACGAAAAACATTTAGTACACAGTCAATTGTTCTTTGATTAAGATATTGTTCCTTGAGATAAACCGGGTTGTGGTCTTACTCAAGAAGACTTTGACAATTGTCAAAGTAGTTATGTAGTATGTTTGATTATTTGATTGTGTCCTTGTTGGAGAGAAGCGAAATCACATTGGCGGGTGGACTGGAGTAGTTTGAGATTAAGCGAACCAGGATAAAAATCTTGAGTCTATTTCATTTGATTTTTAAATTTAAATTAAACCCCCCCTTCTTGTGTTTTTCACTTCTTCAATTGGCATCAGAGCGCCTGGTTCTGAGTTCATACACTTAATCGTGTCAGTACAAGATCCAAGCTTTAGAAAAACACTATGGTGGGACCAAGCCAAAACATCAGCAATGACTATCATGATGACAAGGACAGAATCAACGGAAAACTTCCATTCTTTGATGGAGAAAATTTTGACTACTGGAAAGACAGCATTGAGAGCTTCTTTATGGCTCATGATGTTGATCTATGGGACATGGTAATTGATGGATACACATATCCAGTGGATGAAAGTGGTCAGATAAAAGATAGTAAAAGAATGTCTGACCAGCAAAAGCGTCATTTCAGAAACCATCATAAAGCTAGAACAATACTTCTCAGTGCCATCTCATACTCAGAATATGAGAAGATCTCAAATAGAGAGACAGCCAAAAACATGTTTGACTCTCTGAGAATGACGCATGAAGGCAACATACAAGTTAAAGAAACCAAGGCCCTTGCGCTCATTCAGAAATATAAAGCATTCAAGATGGAAGACAGTGAATCCATAGAAGCAATGTTCTCAAGATTCTAGATTCTTGTTGTTGGGCTGAGAGTTCTTGACAAAGGGTATTCTACTGCTGATCACGTAAAGAAGATCATCAGAAGTCTACCAAAGAAATGGAGGCCAATGGTCCTTGCACTCAAGCTGGCTAAAGATCTCAACAAGATATCTCTGGAGGAAATTGTTAGCTCCCTCAGAAGCCATGAGATAGAGCTAGAAGATGACGAGCCTCAGAAGAAAGGTAAGCCTTTAACATTAAAATCTAACAAAAAATCTAATTCTAAGGTTTTGCAGGCTATGGAAGAAATCTCTGATGGATCCTCATCAGGAGAAGACGAACTGTGTCTTCTCTCCAGAAGGGTAAATCAGCTGTGGAAGCAAAGGCAAGGAAAATTCAAGAATTCCAAAAGGTCAGGGAATCAGAATGAATCCTCCTCCGGATACAGAAAGTCTGAGTCATCCTCTGGATATAGAAGATATGAAGCTTCATCTGGTCACATGAAGTCAAACAACAGAGACATCATCTTCTATGAGTGAAATGAACAAGGGAACTACAAAAGTGATTGTCCAAGGCTTCAGAAGGAGAAGCCCAAGAAGAAGTTCTTTAAGAAGAAAAGTCTCATGTCTACATGGGATGATTCAGGCACTTTAGATGCAGACTCAGAATAAGATGATGAAAGAGCCGACATTGCTCTTATGGCTAATGTGATAGAAGATAATGAAGCATCTCAGTCAGACTCAAAATTAGACACATAAGAGGTATTTCCTGATTTTACTGTTAATTTCACTAAAGTTGAACTAGCAGAAAGCCTAAATGAGACTTTGGAAAGATATCAGCACATCAGAGACAAACTCAAGAACCTAAAAAGGGATCTTGTCTCTGACTTTGAAGAAACTGTGAGTCTGAGATTAGAAAATTCTGATCTAAAAGAAATGATTTTAAAACTAGAAACTGATTTACAAAATACTCAAAAAGAAATAATCTCAGAGGCTCCCAGTAGTGCTGATAAAATCATAAAATAATATGATCACAACTTTCAGAAGTTTCTTGCTAAAAACATAGATAGAAGCAAGATAACTTCAATGATCTATGGAGTTAGCAGGAATGGCAGAAAAGGAATAGGATACCAAGGTAAGGTATCTCCACCTAAGAAAGTCATGGACCTAGTTATAAAACGCACACCACTAAAATCACACTTCACATACGGGCACACACATGACCTAAAGTACACTAGCAATAATTATTCTGCTAAACCAAAATTCAAACAAAATTTTGGTAAAACTAATAAACCAGGACCCAAAAAGATATGGGTACCTAAGGACAAAATTATATATTAAGCAGATATCTTTAGCAGCAAGGCTAAAACACCAGTCATGGTACCTGGACTTTGGATGCTCTCGAAACATGACAGGAAGAAAGCATATGTTCCAAAGCATGGAACTTAAACCTGGAGGATATGTGGGCTTTGGAGGCAACCAAAGAGGGAAGATCATTGGCTCTGGAAAAATAGGTAATGGTAATCTTCCTTCTATTAATAATGTGCTTTTATTTGATGGATTGATGCATAACCTGTTATCCATAAGTCAATTAAGTGATAATGGTTATGATATAATCTTTAATCAAAATTCATGCAAACCTGTTATTCAGAAAGAGGAAAAACAACATTTATAAGATAAAACTTTCTGAACTAAAAAATCAAAATGTAAAATGCCTTCTTTCTGTTAACAACGAGCAATGGGTCTGGAACAGAAGATTGGGGCATGTTAGTATGAAAAGAATATCTCAGATTAACAAACTCAATCTGGTCAGAGGACTTCCTAATCTGAAGTTCAACTCAGATGCTCTGTGTGAAGCATGTCAGAAAGGAAAATTTGCAAAACATGCTTTTAAAGCTAAAACTGTTATTTCCACCTCTAGGCCATTAGAACTTCTCCACATAGACTTATTTGGACCAATGAAAACTGCGTCTGTTAGTGGCAAGAAGTATGGGTTAATGATCGTAGATGACTATAGCAGATGGAGATGGGTAAAGTTCTTAAGACACAAGGACGAATCACATTCTGTGTTCGTTGCCTTTTGTAACCAAGTTCAGAATGAAAAGGATCTTAGAATTGTCAAAGTCAGAAGTGATCATGGTGGAGAATTTGAAAATAAAAAATTTGAAATTTTTTTTAATGAAAAAGGCATTTCACATGACTTCTCTTGTCCTAGAATTCCCCAACAAAATGGAGTTGTAGAACGAAAGAACAAAACATTGCATGAAATGGCCAGAAATATGATCAATGAGATTAACATTGCTAAGATCTTTTGGGCAGAAGCAATTAACACAGCATGTTATATCCAGAATAGAATCTCTATAAGACATATTCTGGAAAAGACTCCCATATGAATTATGGAAGAACAAAAAGCCCAACATTTCTTATTTCCATCCTTTTGCATGCACATGTTTTATTCTGAATACTAAAGATCATCTGAACAAGTTTGACTCTAAAGCACAAAAGTGTATTATGTTAGGATACTCTGAACACTCAAGAGGGTACAAAGTATACAATATAGAAACACAGATTGTTGAAGAGTCAATTAGTGTTAGATTTGATGATAAGCTTGACATTCAAAAGTCAAAGCAGAATGAATCCTTTAAAGATATAGAAGTTGAATTCACAGGTGCTGAAGACAGCTCATCAGAAGTTCCCAACAGAGACTCTCCAACAACTTCATAAGGAAATGTCACAAGTGTTCCAGTACCTTCTGTTGATCAACTCCAGAAAAAGTTATCCAGAAGCAGCTTAGCTCACCCAGAAGATAAGATTATAGGAAAGAAGGATGATCCAATCAGAACAAGATCAACATTTAGAAACTTTGAAGAATCCCTCATGGGACTGGTCTCACTGATTGAACCAATAATAATTGATGAAGCTCTTCTGGACAATGATTGGATTCTGGAAATGCATGAGGAGTTAAACCAGTTCACCAGAAATGACGTATGGGATCTGGTTCCCAAGCCAAAAGGATTTAATGTCATTGGAACAAAGTGGGTGTTCAGAAACAAACTGAATGAGCAAGAAGAAGTCATCAGAAACAAGGCACGACTGGTGGCACAAGGTTATAGTCAGCAATAGGGGATAGACTATACAGAAACCATTTCTCCAATCGTCAGGTTAGAATCTATCAGACTCTTAATCTCTTTTGCTGTAAATAATGGCATCACTCTGTATCAGATGGATGTCAAAAGTGAATTCTTAAATGGTTACATTGATGAAGAGGTATATGTGCACCAACCCCCTAGGTTTGATAATTCCAAACACCAAAAATATGTTTTCAAATTAAAGAAGTCACTCTATGATTTGAAACAAGCTCGCAGAGCTTGGTATGAAAGGCTAAGTAACTTCCGGTTAGAAAAGGAATTCACCAGAGGGAAATTGGACACAACCTTGTTCTGTAAGACATTTAAGAATGAAATTTTAGTTTGTCAGATTTACGCAGATCATATTATTTTTGGATCTACTAAACCTTCTCTAGGAAGAGAATTTGCTAAGTGCATGGAGGCAGAGTTTGAGATGAGCTTAATGGGGGAACTTAAATCTTTTCTGGGCATTTAGATAAACCAGACTCCAGAAGGAACCTACATTCATCAGAGCAAATATGTCAGAGAACTTCTGAAGAAATTTTACCTCTCAGAATGTAAGCCCTCAAAGACTCTAATGCATCCCACGTGCATTCTGAAAAAGGAAGTGGTAAGTAAAAAGGTAGAACAGAAGATCTACAGGGGTATGATTGGATCTCTCCTCTATCTGACGGCTTCAAGGCCTGATATTTTATTCAGTGTTTGCTTATGTGCTAGATTCCAATCAGATCCTAGAGAATCTCACTTAATAGCATTTAAGTGAATTTTCAAGTATCTGAAAGGTACTACTAATCTAGGTTTGTTTTATAGAAAATCCAATGAATACAGCTTAGTAGGATATTGTGATGCTGACTTTGCTAGAGATAGAGTAGAGCGTAAAAGCACTTCTGGAAGCTGCCAGTTTTTCGGAGACAGCCTGATCTCATGGACCAGCAAGAGACAATCCACAATAGCATTGTCAACAGCAGAAGCTGAATACATAGCAGCTGCTAGATGTAGCACTCAAATGCTCTGGATGAAAAGTCAACTTGAAGACTTCAACATATTTGAGAGTAACATCCCTATCTTCTGTGATAACACTTCTTCCATATGTCTATCCAGAAATCCCATTTTGCATTCTAGGGCTAAGCATATATAAATAAAACATCATTTTATTAGGGATTATATTCATAAAGGAATTCTCACTTTAAAATTTATTGACACAGACCATCAATGGGTTGATGTGTTTACAAAACCCCTTTCTGAAGATAGATTCAATTTCATTCTGAAATTGTGTCCAGAATAAAAAAATTTATTTGTATATTCTAACCCTCATAATTTTATTGTTTTTGTGAACATCTGATCAATTTGTCTTCAGAAGTTAGGAGTACAGTTGCCTCAGAATCTATCTATGAAGATCTCAACTTTTCATTTCAAGGATAGAGGTGTGCAGTTCACACCATTAAATATCTGTCATCCTCTCACAAGCTACCTTATGAGGCTGAACACGCATTCAAATTCTGAAGGGTCCAAGGCTCTGATTGGATGCATTGAGGCACTTGTCATTGGTAACTATTTAATATCTAACTAAATCCCCTAATTTCAAGTTTCATTAATTCAGTATAATCATTACTTATTTTCTCTTTCTTTATGATTACGTTTTCAGAAGTGCTTATATAAACTCAATTTACTATTTCATTCATTCACGTTTTACCACCTTCAATACTCTCTTTTGCTCTAGTTTTTCAAAACAACCTTTCTATCAATTTTCTTCAAAGAATCTGTGTGAACAATGGCATCCTCATCAAGCCTGAAGAATCTCAATAGTGCTCCTGGTTCTTCGTCAACAGAATAGTATGAGGAGCCCATTAGAACACTTCTCACTCCGGTCTACAACCTTGAAGTTCTCTGTGAATTGATCATCTATTTTGAAAGTTTATAAGAAAACGGGTTTGATCTGTATGAAGATGTAACTGCACAGGGATGGAACATATACTTTGATCGTCTATTGGGTCCAACTTTTCCTATTCTTGTTAAAGAGTTTTGGATTCATGCTACTTCATCCAACCACAAGGTCACGTCATATGTTATGGGGAAGAAGATAGTGATTACAGAAGATTTGATTGGGAAACTCATTGGTTACAATGGCGGCGGAGTTAGATGCATTGATATGGCTTATAAGTTTTCTGACCTAAAATCCATTGCTAGGGTCATTTTCACTTCTGGACAGCCATCCAGCAAGATCATAGACTTGAAAGATCATTAAAGAATCTGGGCTAGAATCATTTTGGGATGTATCAATCACAGGAAGCCTACAAGCTCTCCTGATTACATCAATATTGATCAGTAGTTTCTGTTATACTTCATTGCAAAGAAGACCAAAATAAATCTTCCACATTTTCTCTTCAACCATATGAGAACAAGTGTGAAAGAGACAAAAGAAGAAGAAAGAACTAAGAGTGATTGGATTCCTCTGGGAAGATTGATTTCAGATATTCTGACGGAAAATAGGTTAATAGAACATCTGACAGAGGCTCAAGAAATCAGCACTCTGGAAGCAACTGCTGAGAAACCACTAAATGCCAAGAATCTGAAGAAAATGAAGATTATTGAAAGCATTAAGAAGGAACCAAGAATTGCTTCTCATGAGGTCATCACTTCTAGGAGAATCCCTCTGAAGGATTTTCCACTATTCTCTGAGATAAATGCCTCTCCAGAGATTATAGTCAGATACCTTGAAGCTTTGCAAGGAAGATGGGATTATTCCAGAAATCAACATCCATGACCTGCACAAGCCAGCTCCAGAGGTTGTGCTAAAGAAATCCAGAAAGAGGAAGAAAGCAGGATAAGAATCCTCTCAGAGGACACCCAAAGCTGCGAAAAAGAAAGGTAACACATCTTTTGTTTCTGTTGTAGAATCAATAGTTGTTCCAACATCTGAAACCATTCCCCCTCAACCAACAGAAAATCCTTCACCTCAAACATTTGAGGATTTTGACAAAGAGTTCGACCCATCTGTAACTCTTAGAAATTTCTTAAATAAGCCTCACTCCCCCAATCCAAATCCAGAACAACATCAACCAGAACTTGCAAGAGTTCTCTCTGATATTGAACTGTTTGATCAAGACTTTTCCTCACAAATCCCAGAAAATCCAAACACTTAATTTCAACAACCAGAAAATCCACAAACACACTCTCCTCAACCAGAACATCAAAACCTCAACTCACCCCAACCAGAAAATGAAAACCCTCTCACTCCTCAATATGAAAATCCAACTTCTGAAACACCTGAACCAGAAATTCAACACGCTATCGTAAACCAATCAGAAGACTCCCTTTTAGAGTCTGATACCACTACCCCAAATTCTGGGATAACAGAGCCTCTTACGGTTCGTTTACCTCTCTCCATTCATGATATCCCAGAAATACCTTCACCATATGAATCCACACCACCAAACACTCCTCACTCACCAATATTGATTTCTTATTCTTCTACTCCCTCACTAATCAACCGTCCAGCTGATCATCTCAGAACTTTCATTGATCTAGAAGTGCTGGACCATCTAGCTTCCACCTCAAATAAAATAGCCATTCCCAAACCCAAACCAAACTTAACCAAATCAGATGTTGGTAAGAACCTGTTGATTTTTGAAACAGAAATACAGGAATGGGTTACTTCTTTGAAGCAAGCAGGTCAAGAGAATTCTAATCCCGCTGCTTCTGATTCTCTGCGGGATAGATTCAGAAAATGGTTCAACTCTGAATCCCAGAAGCTGAAAGAATTGAGCTATGAGATGGCTTAGCAGAACTTTAGTGATCGGCTAAAATCCTTCAAAGATCAAGCCCTAAGACACTGGGACAAGAAAGAAATTCTTCTGCTAGAAAATGCTCCCTGGAAAGAGCATCAACCTTCAGAAGCCACCAAACCAGATTCTGATAGTCACCCTCTGACTACTACTCTTGAAAAAGAAATTACAACAGAAGAATTTGTTCAATCAGAAAAGGCTGCAGAGTGTTCTGAACAACATGCAACCCCTGAAGATACTCCAGGTTCGTCTCTAGTCATACAAACTCTGGAAGAGTTGAAGAAGGAGAATGCTTTAATCCACGCCATACTGGATAAGCAAGAAGACACAAACAAAGATATCAGGGATATATTGGACAAACAAGAAGATACAACAAAAGAAATAAAAGACATTCTGGGAAAGCAGGAAGAATCAAGCACTCAGATTAAGAGCTTGTTGGAAGCGTTGTTCACACGACTTCCCCCTCCTTCTTAGATTTTCTTTAACTTATTATCTGTATTCTTCATCTTATCTTCTTTGTTTCTGAAAAATGTCAATACATTATGTTTTCAATACAAGTCATCTTTTTGACTCTGATTATATTGCTTCTTGATACCTGACAAAAAGGGGGAGAACGTACGATATTTTCAATAATAGTATACCAGGACAAAGTCTCAAACATTCTGAATATCTTAACTTCTATGTTTTTTTATGAAAGCTTGAACAAGAACATATTCTGATAAGGACAAAAGGAGTTGCATCAAAATCTATGACGAGAAGAAACTTCAGGGAAGTAACTCATCTCTATCTGAGTAATCAACTTAGGGGGAGACTCTCTTAAGCTTTTTGTTCTATATTTTTTATTGAAAATCCTAGTTTTTGTCATCATAAAAAAGGGGGGAGATTGTTAGAACATAGTTTGATTCTACAACCATTAATTAGAGTTTTAATGATAACAAACACAAAGAAAAAATATGCACTCTAAATTTGTGTTGTTTTTATACAGAAGTTCTGACTGAAACAACATTAGAAGTTAAGCCACAGAAGCTTTCAAGCTGAGCTAATCAGAATGTTCTGAAGAATGATGATCAGAATTTGCGTTAAAGAAAAAGATACTCTGACTCTGAATAGAAGTCTAATACGCCAATAGATCCTCACATATCTGAGTCAACAAAGTTTTGAAGTAAAAGCAGCATGCAAGATCCTATAGTTCTGAAGCGTTACTTTTCAATTAAGACAGTATCATATGCAATTGCTTCATTCAGACAAGAATCTTCTCAGTATGGAAAGTGCATTGAGTGTCCATTATGACATTTTATTTTGGACAGGATTTCCACGCCTATATAAATAATCTTAAAGGACAAACCGTTGACGATTTTCACCTACGACTGCTCATACATCTAAAACGCTGCAAATATTCATATTCTCCCATACTCTCAAATTGTGTAATACATCACAGTAGTGATACAGTTTTTGTAACAAAAAACATTTAGTATACATTCAATTGTTCTTTGATTAAGATATTATTCCTTGAGATAAACCGAGTTGTGGTCTTACTCAAGAAGACTTTGACAGTTGTCAAAGCAGTTGTGTAATATGTTTGATTAGTGGATTAAGTCCTCGTTGGAGAGAGGCGAAATCAGCTTGGAGGGTGGACTAGAGTAGTTTGAGATCAAGCGAACAAGGATAAAGATCTTGAGTCTATTGCATTTGATTTTTAAATTTCAATTCAACCCCCCCCCCCTTCTTGTGTTTTTCACTTCTTCAAAGGTGACCTACCAACTTTCATTGAAGGTAGAGAGAAAATATATCATAGCTCCGCCGTTCACTGACGATGAACTACCGACGTTTGCTGAAGGTAGAAAAAAGATAACAATCACCAACTTTCACTGAAGGTGACCTAACAACTTTCACTGAAGGTAGAGAGAAAATATATCATAGCACCTCCGTTCACTGACGATGAACTACCAACGTTCACTGAAGGTAGCAAAAAGATAACAATCACCAACTTTCACTGAAGGTGACCTACCAACTTTCACTGAAGGTAGAGAGAAAATATATCATAGCACCGCCGTTAATTGACGATGAACTACCAACATTCACTGAAGGTAGAAAAAAGATGACAATCACCAACTTTCAATGAAGGTAGAGAGAAAATATATCATAGCATCGCCGTTCACTGACGATGAACTACCAACGTTCAATGAAGGTAGAAAAAAGATAACAATCACCAACTTTCACAGAAGGTGACCTACCAACTTTCACTGAAGGTAGAGAGAAAATATATCATAGCACCTCCGTTCACTGATGATGAACTACCGACGTTCGCTGAAGGTAGCAAAAAGATAACAATCACCAACTTTCACTGAAGGTGACCTACCAACTTTCACTGAAGGTAGAGAAAAAATATATCATAGCACCGTCGTTCACTGACGATGAACTACCAACGTTCACTGAAGGTAGCAAAAAGATAACAATCACCAACTCTCACTGAAGGTGACCTACCAACTTTCACTGAAGGTAGAGAGAAATTATAAGTTTCCCCAAAATTATGGCATTTCACCCAGAAAGGGTCTCAACTTCGTGTTTAACTGAGGCACTTTTCCTGGAAAGGGTAATATATAAATTGTCTCAAATAAAGAGACTATCACCTACAAATGTTTCACAACAAATTGTCTTTGTCATATTGAAAGTCTTACAATCCACTGGCGTAAGTTGACAATGGACTGCAAACTATCCACTCATAGAAGAGATAGCAAAAAAAAGTTACATTGACTTTTACAGGGAAGCACGCGTTGTTCAAATAAAGAGACCTGCTACTTGTTGTCATGGAGGATTGTAAAAAGAAATGACTTTATGGGGAGAGAAATATGGATTCATGGGGAAAGAAATATGACTTCCTAGGGAAATGCCACTATATTCCTGTTGAGGAGATAAAGTTTTCTCGTGCAAAATAAATGCACATTCTCAAACCAAAACTCGGAGCTTTCAGAAATCCAAAGTAAATAATATTGTTGTGGAACCAAAGATTCAAACCCGAAATAAACTAGAATAAAACAGTCAACCAAAATACATCCTTTGAGAAATAAACTCAAGAGGGAAAACCAAATCCATCCAAACCAGGATCTTTACAGGAAGGATAAAGCAAAAATCTTCCACGAGGGATAACTCAGTTGGGAAATTGAAAGAATATACGCTTTCTGCTTAAGGCCAATACTCTATTGAAGAGAAGACAACGTAACTCTACAAAACAGGGTGATATTTCAACAAAAATATTAACGAATGTGAATGAGCAATGATTTTCAAATTTTAGTTATGCATGATGTATGTATGCATGTTTGAGTGTTATCATGCGTATGCTGACAAAATAGATATACAACACTGGGAATAACCAGGAAAAACCACCTCGGGCATAATTAACAATCGGTGAAATTACATTCAAGATGAAAAATCCAAGAAAAAGTAAGCGCCAGCTGAGGAAACATAACATATTTCCTGGTTTAACTTTAATGGGGAGAAACGTAGTCCAGAAGTAAACAAAACATAGCAACCAAATAGTACAAATACAAAGATACAACATCCTTCTCCTGGATTTACCAGGTGTAGCACTCAGACTTTAGCGAAAAATCAAATATTTTCAAAAGTAGTTCTTCTACTGGGGATTTTGAAAAATAAATTTCAAGTAGAGCAGACGCTCATCAAATCATCAAAACATTCACTGGGGAATTCAGGACCATTCTAAAATAGGAAGCACACAAACTTTATTAAGGCGTACAATGTCCTATCATCAAGCAATTAACTGGAGATTTCGCGTTAATTTCATTGGGGAGGTTAACACCACATCCTCAAAGAGAAAACCAATATACATTCTTCACTAGAGAAAACGGAGACCTGCATTCTTCAAGAGTAGTTATTGTACCAACTTCTCTGGGTAGAAAGAAACTCGAAAAAATTTACTGGAGGAAACTGGGATTGAATCTTCATATCGTGAAAACTTGGAAAAGAGGAGAAATGAACCACAACTTGAATGGGGACACTGGAGTCACAAACCCAATACAGCGAGAACATCCTTAGAAAAACTTCCCCGGGAAACAAAACTTCTCAAAACAACTGGAGTTTGTCCCTTCCTGGGATCACCACTTTTGTTTTCCTATTACGTCACAAATTTTAAAGTAATAGTAAATTGTAAATTCTTTTTTGAAAATCAATTTTGTTATTTAATATATTTGCTTTGAAAGTTATTATCAATAATAAATGGAGCCTTTGCAAGCTAAATAAAATAAGAACTACAAAGAATTGGGTAAAAGCTCAAATTTCATTAATAGAATGGTAGTCTGTGAATGGCGAGACTCCATGGATGATTACAAAGTTCGGGAAATGGTAATATATAATGGAAAAGATACATTGAGATAAAATGAACAATATCCCCTCTAACAACTTAGGAAATCCTGAGCAGCAACTTCTGTTGAAGTATGATGAGGATCCAAGAAGATTGTTGCTCCAACAATCAAGTCTTGTCTGATGTAGTTACTTGCCAAGAAAGCCCCTAACTTTTGCCTAAGCTTCCCCTCTGGGTTTTCAACTTAGTCGGAAATATATTCTATTTATGTCTCTAATCTTTTCCTAGATCTCCCTTTCGGGTTTTCGGCCTACCGAGATGCTCTTTTTTTCCTAAGCCTCCCTTTCAGGTTTTCAACTTAGTGAGTTATTCTTTTATTTCTTTAGGGAAAGTATTTCTTGATTGCATCATCATTCATGGGATGTGGGAACTCCTCGCCATCCATAGTTTCAAGAATTAATGCACCGCTAGAGAAGGCTTTCTTGAAAACATATGGGCCTTCAAAATTAGGATTCCACTTTCCCCTAGAATCGGTGTTGAAAGACATGATCTTCCTGAGCACGAGGTCACCTTCTCTAAATTCACGAGGCTTGACCTTCTTATCAAAAGCTTTCTACAGTCTATTCTGATATAACTGTCCATGACACAAGGATGTCATTCTCTTTTCTTCGATCAAATTCAATTGGTCAAACCTGTTCTGGACCCATTCAGCCTATGTTAACTTGGTTTCCATTATCACACAAAAAGAGGGGATTTCAACCTCGAATGGGAGTACAACTTCCATTCCATACACAAGGGAAAACGGGGTTGCTCCTGTTGAGGTGCGGACAACTGTTTGATATCCATTCAAAGCAAAAGGGTGCATTTCATTCCAATCCTTATAAGTAACAACCATCTTCTGGATGATCTTCTTGATATTCTTATTAGCAGCTTCAACAGCCCCATTCATCTTTGGCTTGTACGGAGAGGAATTATGATGGACTATCTTGAATTCTTCACACAGTTCTGTCATTATTTTATTGTTCATATTAGAGCTATTGTCGGTGATGATTATGCTCGGCACACCATACCGACATATAAGATTATTCTTGATGAAGCGTACAACAACCGGCTTAGTGACATTAGCATATGAAGCAGACTTCACCCACTTGGTGAAGTAATCAATTGCTACCAAAATGAAACAGTGTCCATTCGAAGCTTTGGGTTCTATCATCCCAATCATGTCAATACCCCCACATGGAGAAAGGCCACGGGGAGGAAATCACATTGAGAAGTGTCGGAGGCACATGGACCTTATCTGCATAAATCTGGCATTTATGACACTTCTATGCAAATTTGTAACAATCAGATTCCATTGTTAGCCAATAGTTACCTGCCCTTAGCATCCTTTTAGCCATCGAATGTCCATAGCCATGAGTGCCAAATGAACCTTCATGAATCTCATGCATCAGCATGTCTGCTTCGTGTCTATCCATGCATCTGAGCAAGACCATGTCATAATTTCTCTTATACAACACATTTTCACTGAGGAAGAAACTTCCTGCCAATCTTCTCAATGTCTTTCTTTCTTTATTCGATGCACCAATCAGGTACTCTTGAGTCTGGAGAAAATTCTTGATATCATAATATCAAGGATTCTCATCTGCTACCTCCTCTGTTGCAAACACAAGAGCGGGCCTATCCAGTAGCCGAACCATAATTCGAGGTATAACATTCCAAGTATTTACTTGATACATAGAAGCATGAGTTACCAGAGCATCCACAATTTGATTTTCATCTCTTGGAATATGATGGAATTCAACTTTATTAAAGAAGGCTAACAACCTTCTAGCATAATATTTGTAAGGGATCAAGCCGGGGTGAAGAGTATCCTATTCTCCTTTAATCTGGGTTATTACCAAAGCTGGATCACCATACACTTCTAGAATTTTAATTCTGAGATTAATAGCTTCTTCGAGACCCATGATTCAAGCCTCAATTTCTGCCATATTATTAGTACAATCAAATGTCAACCTTGAAGTAAAAGGAATGTGCGATCCATGTGGAGTGACAATCACATCACCAATTCCTTTACCATAAGAATTAACAGCTCCATCAAATATCATACTCCAACGAGATTCAGGGTCAGGACCTTCCTCGAGCAATGGTTCATCACAATCTTTCACTTTCAGGAACATCACATCCTCATTGGGGAATTCATAATCTACATACTGGTGATCCTCCACTGGTTGGTGAGCAAGATAATCTGCCAACACATTGCTTTTAATAGCTTTTTGAGTGTCATATTCGATATCATATTCAGATAGCAACATCTGTCAGCAGGCAATTCTCCCAGTAAGAGCAGACTTTTCAAAAATGTACTTTATTGGATCCATTTTGGAGTTCAACCAAGTAGTGTGATTCAACATATACTGCCGCAAACGTTTCGCCGCCCAGGCTAGAGCACAACATGTCTTTTCTAGAATGGAATACCGCGACTCACAATCCGTAAACTTTATACTAAGATAATAAATGGCATATTGTTTCTTCCCTGTTTCATCTTGTTGTCCCAGAATACAACCCATGGATTTATCTAACACTGTCAGATACATAATCAACGGTCTTCCTTCGACGGGAGGGAGCAAGATAGGAGTTTCAAGAAGATATTATTTAATACTTTCAAATGCCCCTTGGCAGTCATCCGTCCACACACAACCTTGATCTTTCTTTAATAACTTAAAGATCGGTTCACATGTTGCAGTCATGTGGGAAATGAATATAGAAATATAATTCAAACGCCCGAGGAACCCTCTGACTTGATTTTCAGTTCTTGGCGCTGGAATTTCTTGAATTTCTTTGACTTTATCAGGGTCAACTTCAATTCCTTTCTGGCTAACAATGAAACCCAACAATTTTCCTGATCGAACACCGAAGTTGCATTTATTTAGATTCAAGCAGAGATGATACTTCCTCAAGCGCTGAAACAACTTCAACAAATCTTCTACATGCCCTTCTTCAGTTTGGGATTTAGAAATCATATCATTAACATATACTTCGATTTCCTTGTGCATCAGATCATGGAATAGGGTTGTGATAGCCCTCTGGTACGTTGCACCAACGTTCTTCAACCCGAAGGGCATCACTCTGTAACAGAATGTTCCCCAGGGTGTGATAAATGTTGTTTTTTCCATGTCCTCTGGAGCCATTCTTATTTGATTATAACCGGAAAACCTGTCCATGAACGAGAAAAATTTTAATTTTGTTGTGCTATCCACTAACATATCAATGTGTGGCAATGGAAAATCATCTTTTGGACTAGCTTTATTTAGATCTCTGTAATCTACGCACATGCGAACTTTTCCATCTTTTTTCGGTACTGGGACAATATTGGCAATCCATTAAGGATACACTGACGTCCCAAGAAAACCAGCATTAATCTTCTTTAGAACCTCCTCTTTGATCTTTAATGCATATCTGGGTGAGTTATTCTCAACTTCTATTTGATTGGCGGACACTCTGGTTTCAACGGTAAATTATGCTCCACAATATCTGTATCTAGACCAGGAATATCTTGGTAAGACCAAGCAAAAATATCCACATACTCTTTCAACAGCTCAATCAACCTGCTCTTTACATCAGGATGCAACGATGCTCCAATCTTGACTTCTTTCGGATCTTCTTCTTAACCCAAATTGATCACTTCCAATGGCTCTTTATATTGTTGAATGGTATTTTCCTCGTGGTCAAGCAACCGTGAGACCTCTTCTGGAATCTCATCATAGTATTCTTCTTCGGCCCCATACACAGGACATTCAAAGTTGGGAGATGATGCAGGGTCATTGTATTCAACAGGTTTTTTAATTAATCTGCACATATGATTTATGATTGCTTTTAGAAACTGACACATATAACAAGTGATCATGTAGATTGAATTTCAGTTATTATTTATTTTGAAAGGTTTTTTTTTTTTCTGATTACCATTTTCCAAGAAAAAGCAAAAAATAAAACACAATTTGGGAAACAAAGACAACATTTATTATTGATTTTAAAAGTCACAGCAAACAGATAAGCCCTACACATTAATACTTCCACCTTGGGCAGAGTGAAAGTTTTTCAAAAAGATTAACAAAACAAATTACTTTGAAACATGTATGCAAGAGGGAACACCAATGGTGATCCAGTTTTGAACCCTAACTCCGTGCATCACATAATTCGGAATTTCATGCTCTGTTGCATCTTCCACAATGACATTAATCCTGAAAACAGTTGGATGAAGATAACCCCTGCTACGGAAGATTTCTTGATACTTGCTTGCAGCAGACTTCAGCTTTATGCTCTTACCTTTTTCGTTCTTCAAAGAGAACCCTAAGCCGGCTCTGTTCTTGTTTTCAGGTGGATCCACAATTTGTCCCCATACCTCTCTATGACCCTTTCGCACAACTTGTTGCGCATCCTTAAGCGAAACCATGGAATTCTCATTTCCTCTTATGTTGTAAATAG
Source organism: Vicia faba (assembly GCA_948472305.1). Classification (NCBI taxonomy): domain Eukaryota; kingdom Viridiplantae; phylum Streptophyta; class Magnoliopsida; order Fabales; family Fabaceae; genus Vicia; species Vicia faba. The sequence continues at coordinate 1,601,320,668 of OX451737.1, read as the reverse complement.
ATAAGGCTTGGAAGTGGGTTCCAACAGCAGCTTCATCTGCCTCCACAATGCTGAAAGAGGACAAATGAGATATCAATAATGATTGTTCCCCATTTATGATTACTACTTTCCCTTCACGTGCAAATTTCAGTTTCTGGTGTAAAGTTGAAGTGATAGCCCCGGCCTCATGAATCCACGACCGTCCCAACAAACAGCTATAAGCGGGAACAATGTCCATGACCTGGAAAGTTATCTGAAACAAATGTGGTCCTATATGAATAGGAAAGTCCACTTCACCAATAACAGATTTCCTTGATCCATCAAACGCTTTCACAATGGGGCCACTCGAGCGCATAGGCGTTCCTTGATATTTCAACTTCATAAGAGTGATCCTCGGTATAACGTTCAAAGCGGACCCATTATCAATTAGCACATTGGATAGTGAATCATTCTTGCAATTCATAGAGATATGGAGGGCCAGGTTGTGATTCCTTCCTTCATCTAGAAATTCATCATCGCAGAAACTCAAGTTATTACATGACTTAATGTTCCCTATTATGCTGCTGAATTGGTCTATTGGCATATCACTCTCCATAAAAGCTTGGTCCAATACCCTCATCAAGGATTATCTGTGAGCAAATGAATTCATCAATAAAGCCAAGATAGATATTTTTGAAGGAGTCTACAGTAGCTGATCTACAATTCTGTAGTCGCTCATCCTGATTATCTTCAAAATAGCATCCACTTCTTTCTCTAACGTAGCCCCACTAGTCTCACTCGTAGCCTTCTTGGGTTCAACATTCTCAGCAATTTACTTTCCAGCACTAACATTTACTCGAACAACTAGTGCAAACACACGACTGCTGCGGGTCACTCTACTATTCTCAGTAATATTTCCAACATCAGGCATTGGCTGGATGGGAACTTCCACACCATCCTCTAAAATTATAGCATAATATTTGTAGGGTACTGCCTTATCTGACTTTTAGGGGACAGGATCCGGCAAACTAATCACCAATGGAGTAATAACCGGCTTGCCATGATACTAAACTTGAAAATGGGAAGGTGCACCAAAATAAGGTATAATAACGTTTACCCCTTCTTCAACACAATCGGTCATTATTGAGTCATCTCTGGAAAATAAATCCTCATTTGAGGAGAAATACTCATATGCGGAGGCATACTCATCATCTGACTCTTCTTCAGCCAAACAAACCTCAATCATATCAACTTCATGGTAATCAACCCTTTGACCTGTAACTGTAACACCCCAATTCTACCCTTTGTAATTAATAATAAAATCAGAGTTTCAAAATTTCATCCAAACATAAATTGAGGTATCACATATTCGTGTTTTTCATTACTTTGCATTATAATGCACATCACAAAATCAAAAGTCGGATATACCGATTCATAACATAAATCATCATATAAACATATGACTAATCACAGCACAGCGGATGTGTTCACAAAGTGTATGTATCATCATGTTATCATCAATACATAAAGTCATAAGATAGTATACATAAACTATCCTATCAAAATAATAACGTCTCCCAAATCCCGAGTGTTACTACTATCAGAGCAGAGAGACTCAAAATAAAGAGACTTGAGCTAATCCTCATCATCCTCGCGGATCACCTGCACATTACCAATATAAAGGCAACGACGAAACAAGTAAAGGGTGAGATACTCCAAAACATATAATTAAAGGCATGATAAAATATATATCTAGTTTTGCAATCATAAATGATATAGGATAATAAAAGTATGTCAACATATATCAAAATCTCACATACTTTAAGTCAACATTTAGTGTATAAAATCAACACTTTAATTTCATCACATAATCACCATAATCATGTCAAAACAAGACATAAACTTCGTCGCCATAAACTCATACCGTCGCTTTACCGTCATGTTATATTCATCGCTTACTCATCATGAAATCATCACATATATTCACTTTATGTTCAATACAAAATTCCTCACAAAACAAAGTATCATATAACATCGCAATTCATCATAAGCCATCTTATAAAACTCAACGCCAAAAGACTCAAAAATAAACATAATTGACTCCATGAGACACGACTATGTTATGCATGTGGTACCCGTCCCTTTGTCCATAATTAGGGATATTCGGCATAAAAACCCATATTCGCTTTGGCATAAAAGCCCTCGTCGCTTGGCATAAAAGCCCTCGTCGCCAATGGAATGTATGTGAAACGACAACACGACATCACAAACACAACAAAACAAAAATATCATCATCGCACATCAAAATTTGGCATAAATCCCACGTCGCCATATTTATCCACATCAAGATAGACATGTCATCACATCGCATATCATCAAGTATTCATTAAAAATAAACCGTCACAAACATCATTTTTAATCACACCAGATCATTATCAAATAATTCAGTGAATTCTAAACACGGAAAAATAGTCAAACATCAATGATCGTCACAAAAGTCATTCACAATTATCGACATCAATCATAATCGTCAACATCGCAATCGAATTGTCCATACGCGACTTAAACCGACTAAAACGCAACCCGGTTCAACTTAATTGTAAATTGACTTATTTCAGGTTGCTCCGTTAAAACTTGTAATCTCGAAAAATAAACCTCGCCACGACGTTCTACACGTCGAAATTAGCTAGCACGTCAATTTTCGTTCAATTCGGAGCAACTAGCTCCGTCGTCGAAATTACCGAAATCGGGAAATCAGACATAATCGGGTTCCAAATTAAATCGGCTAACTTATGTCATATTTCTATTTAATTAATATAAATATTTAATATATTAAATTAAGAAAAGAAAAGCAAAACATAAATTAATTAATTGATTAATTTTTCTAAACTTATTTCAATTTCTACTACAAGTTTACGTTTTGTTTTCTCTAAACTTCATACAATTATTATACTGCTATGCTTAGAAATGATATACTGCTATGCTTAGAAAATGATATACTGCTATTCTTAGAAATGATATACTGCTAGTTCTCGTTTTAGTTTCAATACTACATTTCATAAGTATACTGCATAATTTACTAACATCATCAATTAACATACTTTAGCATAATGCTACTACTTTATTTTATAAACAAAACTAAATTCGTTTATACTGCTAGTCCACTTTTTCTAAACATACTGCTATTTTAAAAACTAAACTTAATTAATATAATTTAGTTTTTCTAATTTAATTTCTAATAACATAACAATAATCTCACAACACTAACACCTAAATTAACTCTCCTAATTTATCTCAACAAATCTCAAGAACCCTAACATCAATTTTATCCCAAATCAAAATATACCAAATCAAATCCTAACTATAAGCATTGGAAAATCAAACCCCTTACCTTAGATGTTTGAAATGATTCTTGATGTCCCAATCACACAAAACCCAAGCTTTGTTCTTGCTCCTCTTCTTCTCTTCTAAGACTCTCTTTCTCTCTCTATGTGTTTTAGTGTGTTATGACAAAACAAGGTGTGTCTGGTTTATTTAGAACAAGACACTAGCAAGCAAAAATACCAAAAAGCCCTTGGTCTTACTACTAGTTATAACACTAATAATACTAAATAATATTATTAACTCAAATAATTAAAATAACTCCAAATAATTAAATATCGGTCCGAATAATATTTTACCTAACCGAACTAAATAAAAACCGGACCGAACAAAATAATTACCGGTCCCTCAAAACAAATATCGGACCGAATAAAATAATTACCGGAACGAATAAAATAATTACCGGTCCGAATAAAACGTCGCCGAATATATTAACAAATATATTGGTTAATATAAATATTATCGTCGCAAAAATAAACGTTAAACGGTAACTCGAAAATATTAATATAATATAATATTAAATAAAACGGGGTGTTACAACTCTCCCCCACTTAAAAAAGTTTCATCCGCGAAATTACCTGACTCGAAAAGCTCGGGATAGGAATCCCGTATCTTGCTTTCCAACTCCCACGCTGTGCTTTCACCAGCTGCTCCTATCCAAACAACTTTAATCAAGGAGATCTCTTTGCCACGAAGAGACTTCATGTCTCGATCTTCGATCCTTAAAGGAATCGTCTCCACCATAAGATTGTCTCGCACTTGGATATCATCCATCTCAATCACATGTGAAGGATCCAGAACATACTTCCGAAGTTGCGACACATGAAACACATCATGCAAGTTCAAAAGATTTGGCGGTAACGCCACTCTATAAGCCACTTTTCCCACTTTACTAGTAATTTGGTAAGGACCAATAAAGCGAGGAGTTAGCTTCTTCGACTTCAATGCTCGCCCAACGCCAGTTGTAGGAGTAACTCGCAAAAATACATGATCACCATCTTGAAATTCCAAGTCTTTTCTCCTTTTATCAGGATAACTCTTTTGTCGACTTTGAGAAATTCTCATCTTTTCTCTAATCATCTTCACTGTCTCAGTAGTCTCCCTAACCAATTCTGGTCCAAGCACCACACTTTCGCTCGACTCATGCCAACACAAAGGAGTTCTACACCTCCGACCATACAAAGCCTCGAACGGTGCCATTCCAATACTAGCATGAAAACTGTTTTTATAAGTAAACTCAATCAAAGGAAGATATGTATCCCATGAACCACCATATTCAAGAATACAAGCACGTAACAAGTCTTCCAACGATTGAATCGTCCTTTCCGTCTGACCATTAGTTTGAGGATGATAAGCCGAACTCAACCTCAACTTTGAACCCAAAGCCTCTTGCAAGCTTTTCCAAAATTCAGAAGTAAACCTCGGATCTCTATCCAAAACAATATACAAAGGAATACCATGTAATCTCATAATCACATGCGTATAAATATCCGCCAACTTTGATACATGATAAGTGATGTTAATAGGAATAAAGTGAGTCGACTTCGTAAGCCTATCAACAATCACCCAAATCGCATCGTGTCGTCTTGGTATATTCGGTAACTCCGTTACGAAATCCATAGAAATGATATCGCATTTCCACTCAGGAATCTCTAACGGTTGCATTAACCCTGCAGGTTTCTGATGCTCCACTTTAGACTTCTGACAAGTCAAACAAGCATAAACAAACTGAGCTACCTCTCTCTTCATGCCCGACCACCAAAATAGTTTCTTTAAATCTTGATACATTTTGGTCGCTCCGGGATGAATACTCAAATTGCTTCTATGACTTTCTTCCAAGATCATTCTCTTCAAATCCACATCATTGGGAATACAAATCCAATCTCGGAACCTCAAAACACCTTGAGCATCTAACTTGAAATATTCATTTTCAGTTTGTCCAATACCAACCAACAAATCAACAAGTTTCATATCAAGCTTCTGAGCTTCTCTAACACTATCAACGAAATCATTATTGATCTTTAACATACCCAAGATAACACTCTTCAGCGTCATTTCTACTACAAGACTCATATCTCTAAATTGCTCAATCAATTCTAACTCGTTCACCATCAAAAGTGACATATGAAAAGTCTTTCGACTTAAAGCATCAACCACCACATTAGCTTTACCAGGATGGTAATTCAATCCAAAATCACAATCTTTCAACAATTCAAGCCACCGTCTTTGTCTCATATTAAGCTCTTTCTGATCGAACATGTACTTCAAACTTTTATGGTCACTAAATACTTCAAATCTAGAACCATAAAGATAATTCCTCCAAATCTTAAGCACAAAAACAATCGCTACAAGCTCCAAATCGTGCGTAGGATAATTCTTCTCATGAATCTTCAATTGCCTAGAAGCATAAGCAACCACTTTTCCATTTTGCATAAGTACACAACCTAAACCCATCTTAGAAGCATCACAATAAACAACAAATGGTTCTTTAGAATTAGGTAGAATCAAGATCGGAGCCGTTGTCAACCTTTTCTTCAATTCAACAAAACTTTCTTCACACTTGACATCCCACACAAAAGTAGCTCCTTTACAAGTCAACTTTGTCAAAGGAAGCGCCAACTTAGAAAAACCTTCGATGAACCTTCTATAGTACCCAGCCAAACCTAAGAAACTTATAATCTCAGTAACAGACTTAGGAGTTTCCCATCTCAACACAGCATCAACTTTAGAAGGATCAATTGCAATGCCATCACCAGAAATGACATGCCCCAAAAAGCTCACTTCATTTAACCAGAACTCGAACTTTGACAACTTGGCATAAAGCTTCTTCTCTTTCAGAACTTTCAACATGATGTGCAAATGTTCTGCGTGCTCTTCTTCCGATTTAGAATAAACCAGAATATCATCAATGAAAACAACCACGAAACGATCCAAGTAAGGATGGAAAATACGATTCATGTACTCCATCAATACTCCCGGTGCATCAGTGACACCGAAAGGCATCACCGAATATTCGTAATGTCCATACCTCGTCCTGAAAGCAGTTTTCTGAACATCGTCTTCTTTCACCCTTATTTGATGGTAACCCGATCTCAAATCAATCTTACTAAACATGCGAGCGCCAACCAATCGGTCTATCAAATCATCAATTCTAGGAAGTGGATACCTATTCTTGATAGTCAATTTATTCAACTGACGATAATCAATACAAAGTCTCATGCTACCGTCTTTCTTCTTCACCAATAACACAGGAGCTCCTCACGGCAACACACTAGATCTAACAAACTTCTTCTCGAGAAAATCCTCTAATTGGCTCTTCAATTCTGCTAACTCAGATGCGGACATCATGTATGGTGCCATAGAGATAGTTCTGGTACCAGGGACCAGATCCACAGAAAATTTAACTTCTCTTTCTGGAGGTGCACTAGGAATCTCATCAGGGAATACTTCAGGAAAGTCGCACACCACCGGAAAGTTTGCAATCACAACATGACTCTCTACAGAAAGGGTCGCCATCAAAAAGAAAACCAACTCCCCATCCTTTATGAACTCATTCAACTGCTTCGTCGACACCAACATAGATTGTTCTTCTTCTACTAAGGAAGAATACCTCACAGTGTTGTCATAGTAATTGATATGGTCGTAATTAGCTTTTAACCAGTCCATAGCTAAAACCACGTCCAACCCGACAAGAGGTAAACAAACAAGATCCACCATAAAGTCTCTATCAAAGATTGATAAAGGGTAACTTGCACACACAAAAGAAGTAGTAACCGTTCCCTTAGCCGGAACTTCTACCACCATATCTCTATCCAGAGACGACAAAGTGAGACCCAATCTCTTTACACAATCAACAACAATAAAACAGTGAGTAGCACCGGTATCAATAATAGTAATAAGAGGAAAGCTATTAATGAAACTAGTACCTCGAACAAGACCATCCTCGTTTTCTGTCGGAACACCCGACAAAGCAAACACCTTTCCTGCTCCTTGAGTCCTCTTATGCTTCTTACATTGAACACTAATGTGACCTCCCTCGCCACAGTTAAAACAGACCACATCCTTATGTCTACAATCGCGAGTCATATGGCCCACTTCTCCACATCGGAAACATCTCACCTCATTCTCCTTAGCTCTAACATCGCTTCGACAAACATTACTCTTGTGGCCAGGTTTCCCACACTTGTAATAAACAATACTAGCAGGAGCATCACCCCCACTAGTTCTTCGCCCTTGAAACGCTTTCTGTTTCCCTTTACCAGCTAGAGCATCATACGGTTTTCCACGGCTTTGCTGACCTTTGTTTCTCTTATCAGACATAATCTTATAATGAGCATTACTGTCCTCCTCAAAGATCCTACAACTATCAATCAAATCCGAAAAGACATGGATTTTCTGATAACCAACATCTTTCTTAATCTCAAGACGCAAACCTTTTTAAAGCATGATGCATTTAGAGAACTCTCCATTCGACCTATTATAATGCGGATAGAACTTGGCCAACATAGTGAACCTTGCAGCATAATCAGTGATAGAAATGCTTCCTTGCTTTAATTCAAGGAACTCTATCTCCTTCTTTCCCCGAACATCTTCCGGGTAATACTTCCTCATGAATTCCCTTCGGAAAACTTCCCATGTCACTTCCTCACCAGCAACCTCAAGCCTCTGACGAGTTTCAACCCACCAGTCATCCGCTTCAACACTTAGCTGATGAGTACCATAACGGATCCTTTGCACAGGAGTGCAATCCATTACACGGAAGATTCTTTCAATCTCCTTCAGCCACGCCAAAGCACCTTCGGGATCATACTTTCCTTGGAAAGTACGAGGATTCTCTCTTTGAAAGGTTGCCAAACTACGAGACCTAGCGTTCTCGTCAGCATTCGGCGGGTTTTGGAATGCCTGACCTATTGCCTGCATAGCAGCAGCAAGAGCCTCATCATTCCTTCCAGTGTTCCTTCCAGCCATAACAACTTTTGCTCACAACAAAACAAGGATTAAAATCAACAAATAACAATACTTGATTGATAGACGACAACAAACTCAACAACTTGGCCGGACAGACCGACCTGCTCTGATACCACTAATGTAACACCCCAATTCTACCCTTCATAATTAATAATAAAATCAGATTTTCAAAATTTCATCCAAACATAAATTGATGTATCATATATTCGTGTTTTTCATTACTTTGCATTATAATGCACATCACAAAATCAAAAGTAGGATATACCGATTCATAACATAAATCATCATATAAACATATGACTAATCACAGCACAAAGGATGTGTTCACGAAATGTATATATCATCATGTTATCATCAATACATAAAGTCATAAGATAGTATACATAAACTATCCTATCAAAATAATAACGTCGCCCAAATCCCGAGTTTTACTACTATTAGAGAAGAGCGACTCAAAATAAAGAGACTCGAGCTAATCCTCATCATCCTCGTGGATCACTTGCACGTTACCAATATAAAGGCAACAGCGAAACAAGTAAAGGGTGAGATACTCCAAAACATATAATTAAAGGCATGATAAAATATATATCTAGTTTTGGAATCATAAATGATATAGGATAATAAGAGTATGTCAACATATATCAAAATCTCACATACTTTAAATCAACATTTAGTGTATAAAATCAACACTTTAATTTCATCACATAATCACCATAATCATGTCAAAACAAGACATAAACTCCATCACCATAAAGTCATATCGTCGCTTTACCGTCATGTTATATTCATCGCTTATCATGAAATCATCACATATATTCACTTTATGTTCAATACCAAATTCCTCATAAAACAAAGTATCATATAACATCGCAATTCATCATAAGCCATCAAATAAAACTCAATGCCAAAAGACTCAAAAATAAACATAACCGACTCCATGAGACACGACTATGTTATGCATGTGGTACCTGTCGCTTTGTCTATAGCTAGGGACATTCAGCATAAAAGCCCATCGTCGCTTTGGCATAAAAGCCCTCGTCGCTTGGCATAAAAGCCCTTGTCGCCAATGCAATTTATATGATACAACAAGACGACATCACAAACACGACACAACAAAAACATCATCACCGCACATCAAAATTTGGTATAAAGCCCACGTCGCCATATTTATCCACATCAAGATAGACATATCATCGCATCGCATATCATCAAGTATTCATTATAAATAAACCTTCGGAAACATCATGTTTAATCACACCACATCATTATCAAATAATTCACTAAATTCTAAACACAGAAAAATAGTCAAACATCAATGATCGTCACAAAATTCATTCACAATAATCAACATCAATCATAATCATCAACATCGCAATCGGATTGTCCATACGCGACTTAAACCGACTAAAACGCAACCCCATTCAACTTAACCGTAAATTGACTTATTTTGGGTCGCTCTGTTAAACCTCGTAATCTCGAAAAATTAACCTTGCCACGATGTTCTACACGTCGAAATTAGCTAGCACGTCAATTTTCGTTCAATTCGGAGAAACTAGCTCCGTCGCAGAAATTCCCAAAATCTGGAAATCAGACATAATCGGTTCCAAATTAAATCGGCTAACTTATGTCATATTTGTATTTAATTAATATAAATATTTAATATATTAAATTAAGAAAATAAAATAAAAACATAAATTAATTAATTAATTAATTTTTCTAAACTTATTTCAATTTCTACTGCAAGTTTACGTTTTGTTTTCTCTAAACTTCATACAATTATTATACTGCTATGCTTAGAAATGATATACTGCTATTCTTAGAAATGATATACTGCTAGTTCTCGTTTTAGTTTCAATACTACATTTCATAAGTATACTGCATAATTTACTAACTTCATCAATTAATATACTTTAGCATACTGCTACTACTTTATTTTATAAACAAAACTAAATTCGTTTATACTGCTAGTCCACTTTTTTTAAACATACTGCTATTTTTAAAATTAAACTTAATTAATATAATTTAGTTTTTCTAATTTAATTTCTATTAACATAACAATAATCCCACAACACTAAAACCTAAATTAACTCTCCTAATTTATCTCAACAAATCTCAAGAACCCTAACATCAATTTTATCCCAAATCAAAATATATCAAATCAAACCCTAACTATAAGCATTGGAAAATCAAACCCCTTACCTTAGATGTTTGAAATGATTCTTGATGTCCCAATCACCCAAAACCCAAGCTTTGTTCTTGCTCCTCTTCTTCTCTTCTAAGACTCTCTTTCTCTCTCTATGTGTTTTAGTGTGTTATGACAAAACAAGGTGTGTTTGGTATGTTTAGAACAAGACACTAGCAAGCAAAAATACCAAAAAGCTCTTGGTCTTACTACTACTTATAACACTAATAATACTAAATAATATTATTAACCCAAATAATAAAAATAACTCCAAATAATTAAATATCGATCCGAATAATATTTTACCGAACCGAACGAAATAATTACCGGTCCCTCAAAACAAATACCGGACTGAATAAAATAATTACCGATCCCTCAAAATAAATATCGGACCGAATAAAATAATTATCGGTCCCTCAAAATAAATACCGGACCGAATAAAATAATTACCGGTCCGAATAAAACATCGCCAAATATATTAACAGATATATCAGTTAATATAAGAGAAAAGAGAAAAGAGAAAAGAAACAGTGTTGTAGACTACTATCTGGAGATAAGAGAAAAGAAACCTGGATGGTAAGGTTATGAGAAGGAACCTGGATAGTAGGGCTTATGGGAAGGAACCTGGGTAACGATGCTTCTTGAGGAGTTTGGATAAAACTGCATATGAAGCAAGAAGGAACCTGGGTAAGGTTGCTTTATGAGGAGTTTGGGTAAAACTGCATCTGTACTGAGAAGGAACCTAGGTAAGGTTGTTTTATGATGAGTCTGTGTAGGGCTTTAGGAGGAACCTGGGTAGGGTTACTTCGGGATAAGTCCATGTAAAACTTCGGCAGGAACCTGGGTAAGGTTACTTTGGGCTAAGTCTATGTAAAACATCAAGAGGAACCTGGGTAAGGTTACTTTGTGATAAGTTCGTGTAAAACTTCAAAATGAATCAGGGTAAGGTAACTTTGAGATAATTTTGTGTAAAACTTCAGAAGGAACTTGGGTAAGGTTACTTTGTGATAAGTTCGTGTAAAACTTCAGGAGGAACCTGGGTAAGGTTACTTTGTGATAAGTTTGTGTAAAACTTCAGGAGGAACCTGGGTAAGGTTATTTCGTGATAAGTTTGTGTAAAACTTCAGGAGGAACCTGGGTAAGGTTATTTCGGGATAAGTTCGTGTAAAACATAAAGAGGAACCTGGGTAAGGTTACTTTGTGATAAGTTCATGTAAAAATTCAGAAGGATAAACCCGTGTAAAGCTGCATTTAGGAGAAACCCGTGTAAGATTGCTTCGTGATGAACCCGTGTAAAGATGCATTTAGGAGAAACCCGTGTAAGATTGCTTCGTGATGAACCCGTGTAAAGCTGCATTTGATCATGCAAATAATTTACTCTGTTTAGTTTCCGGAGCTAATCTTGAACTTGCTGAAAGTTGTTGATGATAACCATCTTTCCTGAAAAGGTACATGATTAATTGTATATGATGCATGACATGCATTGAATGATAATGTTCTCAAAATAAATGATATTATGCCGTATGCAATATGTATGCGCACGTCATGATATATGAACATGAAATGCTATTGTGGCACGTCCGAGTTTGGGAAAATAAATCTCTGACTGTTGTTGGAGAGTAATGGAAATTAAGTTCCTGGCTGTCGTAGAAAAAGTGGTTCTTCTACTTCCGCTGGAGATGGTGAACCAGAGATGACTATGTTGGGGATTTGCCCCTTATTTATGGATATTATGCCGAGGAGAGACTCTGCTTGAGAACAACTCTACGGAGGAATAATTCCGTTGGAGAGAGAAGCTTCCATAGCTGAAGGGTTAAACTCTGTCGAGGAAGAGCTTTGTATTCAGAGAAATAAACTATGTTCGGGAGAATACTTTATGAACCGCTTGCGATTACAAAATTCGGCTGGGGAATATAGACGTCGGATCTCCGAAAGAGCTTGGCTGGGAAAGTAACTCCTGTTTGGGGAGGCAGAGATCAAAACTTTGGTTGCCTCTACTCTGTTGGGAGTGTAGATGTTACTAGGACGCATGCTGAGGATACGACAATGACATCGTATCAAGACTTTTCTGCCGCTGTACCTGCTGGAGAAATTGCTTGCGGAGGCCTTGTGGCTTGAGTGTTATCCCAACTTATGAGGTGCTTGGTAACTGCCGATCGAAATCATAAGTCTTCTACTGATAGGCAAGTGACGAGATGACTGGACATAGTCGTACACTTTAATCCCTAACTTTTGCCTGAACTGTCTTTTCAAATTTTCAGTCCACCGGGATACCCTTTTTTGCCCAAGCCGCCTTTTCAGGTTTTCGACTTGCCGGGTGTACATATCTTTTTTGTTTTTATCCCTAATTTTTTCCCGAACCCTTTTGGTTCGCCGAGATGCCCTTATTTTTGCCTAGGCCAGTCAACCTAGCGGGTCTTTGTTCATGCGCATTATTTTTTGACTATGTCTATGCTCTCAGGGTGTAGGGAGTTGTCACTGTCGGTAGTGTTGTGTTGCCACACTACTAGAAGATGTTTATTTGATCGTACATGATTCGTTGCTGGAATTCATACCCAATGCCCCCAAGTGATCCAGATGGAGATCTGCCCCTGGCTATTTTGCATCTTTCAGAGATTCCTTGAATCTTGACTTGACTGCCCCAAATGATGGACAATGACCATGCTGTGCCCCTTGGTTGGAAGTGTTTTTCCACTTGAGGTGATCCTTTTTATTGAGAAGGTTTTTGTTCACTAGATATTCATCATGCGAATTTCTCTACTGTTGAACAAATAGTCATATGCAAATAATGTTATTTTAAGAATGCAAAGCTTATGTCTGTCTTGAGGTTTTGAAAATGCAATTTTTTTATAGAAAAAATAGAATTTTGCAAAGATGTGATATCAACTCAGGATTTGTAACGGACCTTCAGGAGTCAGGATACCTTTTGTAACAATATGTTTTCGAACTAACCCATGCTTCAGCTAGGACTTTTAAGGGTTATAACGTGGCCTGGTTCACGGTTTAAGAATCAAAGGATAAAGGCTCAAATTTTATTTGTACCCACCCATTCTTCGTGATGTTCTTCGATCCTAAACTCAGCTAATTGTGCATTTAGATCCCGTTTGAGTCTTTGCTATGATATTTCAGTGATGGTTCGGATACTGACAATTTATTTTGAATAGGCAGTCATTTATTTTTTGTTGAGGGTTTGTAGGACCTTATTCTTTTTTTTTATTATCCCTGTATTTTGCCTAAACTGTTTCTTTTTGTGATTACAGTCAGCGGGATGCCCCAGTGTTTTTTCTTAAGTCTCCTTCATAGGTTTTGACTTAATGGGCTTTTATTTCGAGAGATAATGACTGTCTGTATTGGTGATTATAGGGAACCATCACCATCTTTTGTTTCGGAAGGACGTCTTTGATGCCATTCATTGTGTACGAAGCGGAAAATTGTGACTGAATGCACCTCTGAATTAACTGAGAAAACTACCCTGCCCTAGGTTACAATTAAGGGTTTTAATATGTATGAAAAGAAAAACTCCTACTTTTTTGGCTCGAAGGGGTTGACTAGGGATTATCTTCCTTATAACTCCACTGTTTAGGATTTGAAAAAACGCATGTACATCGTCAACAAGGTCTGTTCAAAAGCATACTGTAGAGATTGTGGTATTGTTTTCGTCATCCTCCCTCTAAAGGCTTACAATTTTTTAGTCAAGAGTTGAATATCACGAAAAGGAAATATAAAGCAATTTAAGCATAATGAAAAAAAATTAATTCAAGACAGACACGTGTAATGCATTAATGAAATAAAAAAGTTTGACATGACAATAATTGTTTGAATAAGCAAAGAAAATACAACTTCAGAATTCAAATGAACAAAAATACTTTACATCCTAGCCATGTTTTGGAAAGGGTGCAGTGATCACATTTGGAGTCTCAGGAGGGTCGAATTCAATCTCCTTGGCGTCAATCATATTATGAATCTTGTATTTTAGCGCCCAATAATCGTTAGTATCGTTCCCCGGGCTACCAGAATGATAAGCACACCTTGCATCCAGGTTGTAGTTAGGAGAAGAAGTCTTAGGGTTCGTATGAGGGTTTATCACCGTAATCAGATTCATCTTCAACATGTGTTGCAATTCTTGTGACAATGGCATGTTGATTTGGGTGAACTGCCTTTGAGGTCTTTCCACCCGTGGCTGATTGTTTCGTTGTTGTGGTCATTGTGTGCATGCCGAATTAGAGATCAACACTACCCCCACAGATTGGTGGTAGTCTGCCTTGCTAGGCCTCTTCTGGCCGTGCACAGCATTGGCTTCCCTCTTGCCATCAAATGACTTCTTATCTGTACTCGAAGAGGTATTTTTATGGATCTTACCACTCAGGATCCCAGCTTCTACTCTTTCTCCAGTCAGAATCAGCTAGGTGAAACCCACTGACGAGCTGCCGATCAAATGATTAAAGAATGGACCAGATAGCATCCCCAGAAACATATCAACCAACTCCCTATCAGACAACGGGGGTTGGACTCTTCCAGCCAAGTCTCTCCACTTTTGGGCATAGTCTTTAAATCCTTCACTTGCACCCATGGACATACTCTAAAGTTGAGTACGAGTAGGAGAAAGGTCGGCATTGTATTGATACTGCTTGTAGAAAGAAGCAGCCAGATCATCCCAATTTCGGATATTTGCTCCCTCTAGCTAGTAGAACCCTTCAAGTTGAGTCCCTGCCAGACTATCTTGAAAGAAGTGAACCCATAGATTTCTATCAGCTGTGTGGGGTTGGATCTTCCTGACATAAGAACGGAGATGGAGTTTTGGGCAGGACACCCAATCATACTTAGCAAAAACTAGAGCTTTGAACTTCTGAGGGATCACCACTCCAGATACCAGTCCCAAATCTCCAAAATCCAAACCAGGGATCTTCTGAATCTCCATAGCACTCAGACAGTCTTCAAGTCGTTTGTATCTATCGTCAGCAGGAGGATAATGTTCCTCATCATAATCTGTATCATTATCAGAAACTGTAGGACTGGGGCCCTTTTCTTCTTCTTGGTCCTCCCCTCCCTTGGATGAAAAGGACAGATCAGCTTGTTGTTTCAACCTATCCCCAAACCTTTTGCCCATACTCAGCAGAACAACCTTCTTCTTCTTCTTCTCTTTCTCCTTCAGAATGAGAGCTTTCAAGTCCTCTTGCCCTTTATCCAAGCTCAAGAACATCTCTTGGAATTGGGCATTTTGTGCCTGAAGATCTTTGATAGCTTGATCGAAAGACATTTCTGCTGAAATAAACAACAAAGAAGATGAGAAACCTGTTATGGTACCTGTAATGGTGTGCATGATAATGGGATGCGTATGTAATGACTTCAAAGAATTTGGGAGATTTAAATTTACAAACCAAGAAATAAACAAACTTTATTAGATTAAACTTGTAAAAAGTTTCAACAATGCCTTTAAGGCGTTTACAAAGAAGCAAATGAAAAAAAAATCTAAACTAGAAAAAGCAAAATCAGAAATCCCATGGACGCTTCCCCTTGGTGCTGACGTAGTCATTGATCGTTATTTCATTCTCAAGTTACCTGGTGAGCTTCAAGATCTTCCTTTCTTTCTCATGGTACTTTTCCCGGTAGGTATCCCTCTCCTCTTTCATCTGAATCCAGGATCTCTTCAATGCCCCAAGATCAGTGGGCATGTAGGGATAAAGGACTGTATAAGGAATGCCCTCTTCATTGGTAGGCTTCACAATCACTGGAAATACAGCTTCATAAGGCATCCCAAGCTTCTGAGCTCGAGCTCGGACCCACTGGAGGTAAGGCTGCATAGGGAGAGAAGTCCTTGGTCCTAGTTCTTGAGGGTCAGATCTGTTCACCATGCCCCAAGCTCGTATAAACCTCTGGCAGTGCTCGTCAACGTCCTCCTTGTAGTCAAAGGCAATATCTGTAAGAAGTAGCTCATGAGGACCGTCTCTCCGGGCACGACCGAATTGTCGCAAAGCTAAAGAAGGACTGTAGGTTATTCCCCCTCTTATTCCGAGCAATGGGACATTAGGGTATCCTCCACATCGATCAATGACAGCAATGCTTTCCATATCCTTAGAACTCCAAAGAATATCTGTATGGGAAAGGGACATTATCCTGTAAGACCATCCTACACCTTCCTCATTCTTCAACACGGACTTGGGAAGGTGCGAAATAAACCACCTCGCCAGCAGCGGCATGCAACACATGAGAGTCCCTCTTCTTCGCACAGTACGAGTATAGAGGGCATGCAAAATATCACCCAAAAGAGTAGGCACAAGATTGTGAGACAGGAAGATCTTAACCGTATTCACATCTATGAAGGAATCTGGATTCGGGAAAAGAACCAAACCGTAGATAAGGAGAGCCAATATATCTTCAAATGCCTGAAATTCCAAACTGTCCCAGAATAGCTGAGCTTGATCTATCAAAAACTTAGCTAAGAAACCTTCAACCCTGCTTCGCGTCTCCCAATTGGATATTACATCAGCCCGTGTCAGATGCAGAGCTGAAGCAATGTCTTCTGGTCTAGGAGTCTCTTCCAAACCTGTGAAGGGCATCTGCTCAAGGATGGATATGCCCAATATGTGAGAAAACTCTTCCAAAGTGGGAACTAGATGATAATCTGGGAAGGTGAAACAATGATGCACGGGATCGAAGAACTGGAAAAGCATACTCATCATCTTCTCATCAAACTTTGAGGTAACCAAACTAAGAAGCTGACCATGTCTCTTAATGAAGGAAGAAGTCTCAGAAACTCTTGAGACCAACTCTTTGAGTTGAGCAGGTATTTGCATAAAGTTAACTCAGATGGTGTTTCTGCGCATGGAAGTCATAATCTGCAAAATAGAACAAAGATAAATCCCCTCGGTCTTTGATATGGTTAGTATAATGAAGTATGCATGCTATGTTATGATGCATGATGTCATGGTAAAAACAACACAGGTATAGCAGATAACAGACATGGTAAAGGAAAACAAGTCACACAAAAGCCCTTAAGTTTAAGGCTTGCGTGGGATCAAAGGTATTTCCCTCTTTAAGTTCAGTTAGTTTCAACCTGTCCTAGCAATAGTAATCGGGTTCTAGAGGTTCTCAATATCACTGACCATCCTCCATCGATCATGGTTTCAGCTCACGCAATCTTTTCTTGCGGCTGGAACTATCTCGAGAGTATGGTCTCAATGAGTGTAGCATCGAGTATCAACCAGTTCCCATATTTACACCGAGATCGGCTATCTCACTACTTCCTAATGTCCAAGTTGGTCTATTAAGGGTTCTAAGGTCAGTTGATGCTTAACGACGCATATAGCAGCCTCGTATTCTCCTCGTTTCTCCACAAGGGATACCGGTACCAACCAATGTGCCATACCAACGTAGCTACTGATTCAACCGTATCGGTCTACGCCGTACAGTTCCCTCACAGTTTATTGCTACTTACCTAAAAGGTGTCCCCCAGATCCGAGTTAGGATCTATAGTAACTCTCGATACAAAACCCTTTAACAGTAAAGCAACCAAAACAAACAAGAGAAGCAATTTATGATGAACTAATCCTAAGGTATGCCCTACTTATTTTATCCCCAACAGAGTCGCCAGTTCTGTGATACGGTGGCAGAACCGGACTGTTTTAGGAAAATGCTGGTTTGCATTTTGCGTTTTTGTTTGCAAAATGTCGCGGTAAGCAAGAGTCGCCACCGAATTTTATTTCATCCAATCGGAAAGGAAAAAAGTACAGAAAAAAAATCCTTTTTCGAGATATTCTGAGTACGGGGGGTAGATTATAGAAAGGGAAGGTGTTAGCATCCTTTATATCCATGATTTTCCATTGGCTTTTAGGTACTTGCTCATCTTTTGAAATTTCTTGTGTGTTCTTGTTTTGAAAAGTTTTGTTTTACTTTGTTTTAAACCTTGTTTTCTTCCTCAAGAGTGTTACGAAGTTGTTTTCGAAAACATTGTTTGAAAAGTGTTTGGTGTGAAAAAGTTTGTTTTGAGCAAGTACCTACTAGCATCTACCTACTCGAAAAAAGATCGTTTCTATTCTTGTTTCGTTTAGACCGTGTTATCCTACTATTAGTGAGTAGGTAACCCTAGTTGTTGGATGTTTGAGGGACTATCGAAAGGGACATAATGGTCATTGAAGGCAACATGTAAGGATACCTTAGCATTTCGAAGGGACTGCCATCATATATTTGTAGGCAACATCGAGGGACAAGATCATATACCGTAGGAAACTTCGATGGACATCGAGGGACCATGATCTTTATGATGATTTTAACCAAGGGCCTTTGCTAAGGGTATCCCTATGTTCGAGGGGCATGACCATTATTTTCCGAGGCAACCAAGTGTGGTATACCCTAAGGGTGCATATGTGCAAGGTGTGTTATGTTCAGTTATTTTAGTCTTGTGTTAAGTTTGCTAATGTTTGATTATTCTTGCCATACAATCCTATTAGTCATACATCTAGCAGTTAATAATTGTAGTAATTTAAAAGTGCAGAAATATAAAACCTAGCTATTACAAGGCTTCGGGGAGGAGGATTATGTACATATCAAAAACTGGGGAAAAAAATAAATAAAAGCGGTAAAGGTCCTACTAATTATCTATTACATCCCAATATACAGATACAATAATAAAATGAAGTGCGAAAGAATAATAACGCGCAAATTTGAAAAGACGTCTAAAAATTCTAAGATATAAAAAAAAATCTTTTTGTTGTTTTTTGTTTTAATTTATAAAAATGGTTTAAGTTAAAAAATAATTGTTCTAGATCTATATTTAAAAAAGATAATTATTAAAGAAATATGAAATTTAAATAAAACAAATTAATTCTATGTTTTTTTGGTATTTTTGTTACGAAAAGGAAAATAAATTAAAATGAAATTAAACCTAAGTTCTATTAATTTTAATTTTTAAAAAAAAGTTAAAGTGTTTAGTTAATTAATTTACCAAAATTAAAATTTAATTAAGAAAAAATCCTAAATCTATTTTTATGTAATTTTTATATTTGTTTATTGATAAAAAAAAAGATTAAAAGAATTAAATGAAATGAATAAAACAAGAAAATAAAGATGGGCCTAGTAGAAAATGTAAATAGGGGGTGCAATCATCAGAAATCCTTAGGCCCGAATCTTCGAAAGCTTCATGGTCTAACTATGGTGTTTTTTTATTCTTGCGTGGAACCTGTGATTCAACCATCCATAATTGTTATATATAAACTCAAATAAACGTTAGCATACCATAAATTGTGATTAAAATTAGAGATTCGAAGTTTAAAATTTTGCCAAACCGGTGTTGTCAAATGGGAGCGTGCTAGGCGTGTGATGGATTGCTCTTAGGCCTTGTAAGACTCCTGAGGACTTCAAGAGGATGGTTTGAGGCTTAATGTCAATTGAGAGAGACCGGAACCTCGAGATATGACTTGCACCAATTCTTTGATTTTTGAAGAGCTTTTTGAAGAGCTTTTAGAGAGCTTTTTGAAGAGCTTTTTGAGAGCTTTTTAGAGAGGAATTTCATCATTTTCAAGCTTGTATGGATCTATATTTATAGAGGATAATGAGGAGACAAGAAAGCATGGAAAGAATCTCCCTCATAATGTTGTGTTTTAAGACCATGATCAAGATTTGAAAAAAATGCCATATTTGATGATTTTATGTCATTTTCACATGTGGATGAACCTGGACATATTTCAAGGGTTATTGCACGAAATAAATTGACATAAACCAGCATAAAACTTGCCCAAAATGGATTCACATAAAAATTTACATTATTTCTATTATTTATTTATTTAATTCTGAATTTTAATGAATAAAATATCAAAATAAATAGCATAAATAGTAGAAAAATGTATGGGTGGGCTTAGAGGTCGTGGACCATGTTAGGAATGAGATTCAAACTTGAAAATATAGGCCCATTTGGAAAAAATCCATGTTTGGTCAATATTTACTTCATGCATTTTTTCAAAAATTATCCAACTTTGACAATGCATATCTCTCTCAATTTTAACCTTATGAGGATGTTCTTGGACTTATAATTTCCAAATTTATATCTTCTTGTGAGTGGATATTTTGAACTTGGGAGCTGAAAATGAATTGTATGGAATTACATCCTCTTCAAAATTAGATTTGGATGGGGCATTTCTGATAAAGTATGAGAAAGTTATGCTTGGTCAAAGTTGAGTTGACTTTTCCTACAAAACCCTAATTTAGCAACTTTTGGGTTTTGATGAATTGTGAGCAATCCTTGAGGAATCATGATCAACCCTTGATAAAATGATGAATAATACTTCAAAATGAGGATGTTGACCAAATATCTTGAAGTTTGACTGTATGTGGGCCACAGTTCACTTTTGCCCTAGCACAGTCGACTTTCAGGCCTTTGAGCAATTGACTGAGCAAACTTCCTCTGCAAGGCTTGAAACTTGACATGGATGATCTTGAGAACATATTAGGACAATAGTGAGAATTTGGGACCCTTTGGACTCAAACATCTTGATGCAAAATGAAACCCTAATTTGAGGTAGACTGCCTTTAGGATAGAGTTTGTCTGGTCAACTCTTGGACTTCGTTGGGCAATTTGAAGACCTTACTTGAAATGTATTGAGAAATATGGGAGGGCAAATTTTTGGGTACAAAAGCAGCGGGTCACCCTACTAGTCTCAACAATATTTCCAACATTATACATAGGTTGGATGGGAACTTCCACACCGTCCTCTAAAATTATAGCATTATACTTGTATGGTACAACCTTGTTGGATTTGTAAGGAACGGGCCCCGGTAAGTAAATCATCAAAGGGGAAACAACTGGCTTACTACAATATTCAATTTCAACAGGGGAAGAATCATTGAAACACGGTACAATCACATTCACAATTTCCTCGGAAAATTGTGACATTAAAGAATTATCACGAGAGAATATACCCTCATCTGAGGAGAAGGATTCATTTGCGGAAGCATATTCATCATCTGATTCTTCCTCGGCTAGGAAAACCTCTATCTTATTAACCTCATGGTAATCATCTCTTTTCCCTGAAACCTTGATGGTTCCATTATCCAACAACAACTAAATACCTTTCCTTACAATTGAGCATCCTTGGGAATTCCTGTAACAAACCCGGCAAGATCCATAGTGGTGCTCTACTTGACCAGCCATGTGGCAAAAACTAGCGTGTAATTGTACGAGATCATCATTCATATGTTCTACATCAAATATTTTGAACTCTCCAGGACATCCAGAAACCATGTTTACTTCCTCTTCATACTCTTCTCTAGGCCTGATTATATGGATAAGGACCTCATCCATCATCTCCTGCAAATCAGCCTTTATCTTATCACAACCTTATATATTAGTACTACAGATACCACAACCAGCATGGTCATGAGTATAGAAACTAAACACGCAAAAGACTGCGTGCATCTTTACCAAGTCTCCTTTTACCAGTTTAATATCATAGATGCAGAAGTCCCTTGGACAACCAGCAACCATGTTAACATCATTCACTCCACCATGTTTTGGGAGAGGGTTATCTTTTACATTAGGGATAACATATTTGATTGACAAAAGGCCAGATCTAACCATTTTCTATACCTCAGACTTTAGGGGATAACAATTCTCAACATTATACCCTGGCGCACCCTGATGAAAAGCACACGTCTGATCTGTTTTATAGTACCAAGGTAAAGGGGATGACACAATAGGAGGTGGCCTAGTCTGGACCAACTTTTTCTGGATTAATGCTAGAAGTAGCTCTGCATAACTCATAGGGATAGAGTCAAAAGGTTCTCTCCTTTGATTCTTCCCTTGGCTTCCCTAAGGGGATGTCCTTTGATAAGCAATTGTAGTCGGTGTCGCATATACAATCAGAGTTACTGAGGCAACCTGTTGAGGACACTGATGATTTATTCTAGAGGTGTTAACCCTTCTTTCTTGAATAAAAACATTTTTCTCTCCCTCTTTATTCTTAACAAATCCATATGATGGCTTCTTTACATTGCTGGAACTTTCACTTTTTGTCAAACGACCTTCTCTCACAACCTCTTCCAAACGAACACCCATTCCCACCATTTCAGTAAAATCACTGGGCG
Organism: Vicia faba; assembly: GCA_948472305.1. Taxonomy (NCBI): domain Eukaryota; kingdom Viridiplantae; phylum Streptophyta; class Magnoliopsida; order Fabales; family Fabaceae; genus Vicia; species Vicia faba. Next base: position 1,601,298,104 of record OX451737.1, on the reverse strand, counting down.
CACTCGCCACCATTTTTTCATAGTAAAATGCACCTAGTGTCTTCATGGAAATCTTTGTCATCTCTTTTTCCTCCATAGGAGGAATCACTTGGGCGGCTACCTCGCGCCATCTTTGTGCATATTATTTGAATAATTCCATGTCCTTCTGGATAATGGCCCTGAGTTGATCACGGTCAGGTGCCATGTCCATATTGTATTTGTATTGTCTGATAAATGCTTCCCCCAGGTCATTAAAAGATTGAATACTGGCATTGTCCAGGATCATATACCATTTCAATGTTGCACCAGTTAAACTGTCTTGAAAGAAATGAATCAACAGGCGCTGATCATCTATATGAGTAGAAAATCTTCTTACATACATCACCAAGCGAGCACGAGGACAAGTGTTGCCCTTGTATTTTTCGAACTCCGTTACTCTAAACTTTGAATGTATCTTCACATTGGGAACCAAGCACATATCATTCACATTCTACCCAAACAACTCTTTTCCCTTGAGGGCCTTCAACTCTTTCTGCATTTTGTCAAATTGGTTTTGGAAATCGTCCATTCCATCATAGAAACCCAAGCTTTCACTTGGTGGAGGAATAGGGAGATATACTTCATCATTAGCAAACATAACCACATTCATCGAGGAAGGTGCAACATAGTGAACTTCTTTCTAGCGGCAGCGGTAACATGCACCACAGGAGGTGCGGGAGCAACATCAGTCTGAGTTAGCAGATAAATCTGAGGATCCTGATTAAAACCTCATGGCATAAAGTTATATGGAATTCCCCAAGGATATCCCGGAGGCATATGATTCTGAACAACAGTTGGAGTAGTAGAAATAGAGATAGTTAGAGCTTCAAGAGTAACCATTGTCTGTTGAGTCTGAACAACCGGTGGCTGATTTTGATCAGCCACCAGAGATTCCATCAGAGCAGTGAGATTGTCCATTCTGGCCTTCAGAGCATAAACTTCCTCCCATAGCTCGCGATTCTCTTGTTCTAGGTTATCCGTCTTCCTTCTGAAATTAGCTCTGGTATTGTACTAGTGAGACAGCTTGCTGAACAAAGTAAAGAAGCTCAGTAAGACACCTGGATATGCATAAAAAATGCAAGAAGTATGTACAATATGATGCATGATGTGCAATGCACATGATTCATTTTATTATTATTTCAAGGGACTTAAAGATTTATAAACAATTTGAAAATATCAAAGTAATAACACATTTGAAATACTGAAATTTTTTATTATAATAACTTCAAAATGGATTACAAGTTTCAATAATCCCAAGTACAAGATGAAAATAAAGTCTAAAACCCTAAGAAGCAAAGTTGATGGAGATCACTCTATACATTGACGCTTCCCAGTAAGTCTGGCAATCTGAGCTTTAAACCTCTAGTTTTCTTCTGCATATCTGGTAGCGACCTCTTTCCAATCATCTGAACCAGGAAGTAAGCAAGTATTTCTTGTTTAAGGCTTAGGAAAAAATAAATTCACTTGCGTCTCCATCACCTCAACAACCCGACTCTCAAGAATCTCAATCAAGTCGTCTTTGTCCTTCAAGTCTACTCGATGAGAGACCTCTAGGGTCTGGCACTTATTGTTCCAAGCTTCCTTTTCCTGCTGCATCCTGACTAAAGCAAGTTGGAGCTCTTCTATATCATCCAATAGGGGAGGAGTGGTCTTCAAAAACATATCAGGAATAGGTTCTTCTCAAGAATATGGCATCTTTAACTGAATAGCTCTTGCTTGTACCCATTGTAGATAAGGCTCCAAAGAAACAACCCCTTTAGGTCCCAAGTCCTTCTTACTCTTCCTATGAATGTGACGCCATGCCTTCACAATATGCTCCCTAGTTTCCTTATGGTCTCCTCCCTCTTTCAGGAAAAAACTACTCAAATGAATACTATTTGGCTTATCCCTCATTGTATATCCAAGTTGTCGTCGTGCAAGAACAGGGTTGTAGTTAATTCCTTCCTTTGTACCAAGAAGAGGTACATTGGGGAAACTACCATAACTATCGACAATCTCTACATCACAATAAGCTTAATAATACTAAACGATATCTGAATGAGTAAGTGCCATGATCTTTGGATCCCAACGGGGTTCATTCTGGATATCCCAGATTGCATCAGATTGAGGCAAATGAGAAGTAAACCACTGATACAACATAGGCATGCAGCAGATGATCATCCCTCCATGATAAGAATCCCTAAGATGAATAGAGTAATAAGCATCACCCAACAATGTAGGACCGATTTTCCAATCATAAAGATCCTGATGGCATTGATATCAACAAATTTGTCTACATTGGGAAATAAGAACATACCATAAGCAAGTAGAGCAAAGATGGATTCGAAAGCAATTGTACTCTTCATCCTAGCAAAGTAGCGAGATTTATCCAACAAGAACTGAGATGGTAATCCTCTAATCCCTCCTTTGGTAGTCATGTGGGCTTCAACCTCATACTTTCCTAAATGAATCAAAGCAGCAATATCATGTGATTTTGGCCCCCCTTCTAAACCAGTAAAAGGAACACGATTGATAATAGGTAAACCCAGCATACAAGAATACTCCTCTAGTGTAGGCATCAACTGATAGCCAGGGAAAGTAAAGCATCGATACATTGAATCACAGAATTGGACCAAGGTCGAGAGAATACCCTCATTCATCTTGAGCTTCATGAGAGAAATGATGGACCCATACTTCCTTCAAAAATCTGCAGAACACTCAATCTCGGGAATTAGACTCATCAACTCATTTATCTTGGAATCTTTGAAACTGTACTTCCCGGTCTTTCTTTTTCCAGAATCCATAGTCAAAAAGTACCTGAGATATTAAAAACAATCAACTTTTAAGTCCCTTGAATAATATGTCTTTTAAGAGATGCTCATGAATGCATGAATTCATGATGCATCAATCACACACAAGGTCACAAACATAGGGTTCATAGGTTCAGCGTCACGAGCATGAGGTCGAAGGTACTACCCATAAGGTACTACCCAGAGTCTACATCCTTCCTTCGGGTATTACCAACTTCCCAATTAACTGGATAATTAGCAATATTCTTAAGAAAAACTCGTCTGAGCATAGTATCACTCCCGATTACTTAGTAAACGACACTACAGTCAAAGGGGCTTCCACTGAATGGGGGATCTCATGCCTCCTATTTTTGGATTACTCCCTCAAAGTTAACATGACTATACTGCCCGTCCTATCTTAAGTTTTCCCAAGTCCGGGTATATGACTTATAAGAAATTACCAAGCATCCTAAAAACCAGGAAAATCCATACACACATATATACAACATATAAGATATAACACATAATAGCACATATATAGATATAAACAAAAATAGGCTCAACCCACTTAGGGATGGACCAGCAAGAGGTCAATCTTTCCCCAGTGAAGTCGCCATTTTTTCAGTAGTGGTAGAAATGTTAAGACAAAGCCATTAGATTGACTTGACTTGTACATATCAAAATAAAAATTGTCATTGTGCTTTATTGTTTCCAAAGGAACAAGAAAAGAGCGAATAACCCAAAAGAGGGGGAAATATTCTAGGTAAGGGGGTTGGTTATGCAAAGGGAATGTATTAGCACCCTAAACATCTACGGTACTCCGCAGGAACCTCTTTGTAAATCTGTATATTTTGGCTATAAAATGTTGTATGTAAAATAGATTGTGGGGTTGAGAAAAAGAAGTATATTTTTTTATGATTTTTGCACCTGCCGCGGTTGCGAACCCTTAGTTTAAAAATACAAGTGTGTTGGTTAATTTTAAGAGACAAAACGTCATTGTCATTGTTCGTGTGGAAAACATACTTACTACACACAATTAGGAGAAATGAGAATTTGCATCATCTCAAAATGGAGGATATGGCTTGGATTTTAAAAACAACAATGTCTCACTCAACACCCAAGTGGAAAATATCTCACTTCACTACATATTGTAGAAGTATAGTTGTTTGCATCACTACAAGGATTGACAAGAGTCCAATCTTTTTTTGAGAAAAGTTTTTAAAGATAAGAGCCAAAATGGAAAAATAGTTGAATGATATTCATTGACTTTTAGCCTTCTCACAAAAAATGTCAAGGTATTGTTAAGTTAATTGAAATTTGATTAAGAAACAATTTTTTTGAAAATTCATGGACATATGTCCAAGTTTATTATGAAATGGTTCAAGTTTTCAAATAAGAAGATTTTTCAAAAGGAGGGAGAATATTTTTTAAATTAAAGAAGATGGTGGATATAAAGAGACTATCCTAAAGAATAAGGTAAAAGCTAAGGAGAAGAACCATCTAACCAAACAAGAAGCCAACACTTGACATAATGAGTCAATGTAGAATCCCATCCTTTGGATTTGAAACCAAGAAAAGAATTAATAAACCTCTTAAGAATACTAAACTTCAATTGCATTAAGCCTTCATAAAAATTGGGCAGAGTAACACCTGTATACAGATGAATTCCATATCACTGACAAAACATGTAATCACAATAACCTGCACACAAAAGAAACAAACAACCCAATGTCTTGGAGTAAACCCCAAGAACTCCAGACAAAGTAAAAATTAAGGTCAACAAGGTCTTCAACATAGGTCAGGGTTTCTAAGTCCAAGAAGTCCATAACTCCATAATGCCAAGGATAGTAACCAAGTAGTCCAAGTAACATTATAGTTTTTTTAGGGTTTAAGTTGATTATTAGGTATCTTCAAAAAGAAATGAAAATCTCAAGTGAGAAAATTAAAAATGACATGAATATAAAGGCTCAAGTGAGCAAAGATGAAAATATCATGAAATGTAGATGCTAAGGTAAATGGTACATAAAGTAAAAGCATAAAATAAAAACATAAAATAAGGTCAATTGTTATAAGTTAATGGTTAGTTGGATGACCATCTTGAGACTTGCATTTGGAACTCGTTAGAGGATTGGTAGAACCAAAGCCTCTCAACAACAAGTTGCATTTGCTTTTTTTCAAATATATCATCCATTTACGAACTTCAAAGTAACACTTAATGATCAATGATGTTTAAGTGATCCATTTTGACCAAAATAGATGAAGTTCCATTAGAGGATTGGTAGAACCAAAGCCTCATAACAATGAATCTCATGGTTATTGGATCAAAGGGTTCAAATTAACATACTTGGGATTACAATCATAGGTTTGCGTCACGAATGATCATTTTCTCAAATCGGGACAAAATTTAGCGCTATGTTAAGCAATCGTAAGTGGACTTATATAGAAGTCGCACCTATTTTGAGGTCGGTCAATACAAATCTATGTACTTCATGATTGGATAAATGATATAGAGATCATTATCCCATAGCATGTAATACAATAAGAAGGGGGTAAGATGAAGAGGGATGGGGAAAATGAACAAACAACATTTAAACCAAAATTTTAATTAAACTATAATTAAAACCATTCATCCATTTTTATGGAGTTAGACTCAACACCATGGTTCCAATGATGTTAACAAAGTTCATGATCAAAATTTCAACCCAAGATTAGCCAGAAAATATACAAAAATAGAATTTTATTAAAAAATAAAAGAATAAGGATTTTAAAATGATTATAATATGGAAATAATTGAGGAAGAATAGCAACTATATTCAAATTAATCAAGAAAAATTAAGGCCATATAAAAATCAGAAATGAACTCAAATATTTTTATAAATTTTTTGGTAATTTTTTAAAGTCAGCAACAATTTTTAAAATTAAAAGAAATAGGTAAAATAAATCAAAAATTATAAAAAATAACAAAGTCATAAATAAAAAATAAACGAGGTCACCAATATTTGTCAAAATGTCCTTGAATCCTTCCCTATTTTTTCAGAATTTAAAAATGAATAAAAGTATTTCTAAACATTTAAAATAAATCAAATAAAGTGAAAAATTATAAAAAAATATCAAAGCACAAAATAAAATTGTGAAAAAATAAAAATCATAAAGAGAAAAATCAAAAGTATTTTCCATTATTTTTTTAGATTTTTTGGAGTTAAATTGATTTTTCTATGAATTTTTGAAATTTAAAACAATTAAATATAAAAGTTAGAAATAAAAAATAAAGTCAAAAATATGTGGACCATTGGATGAGAGTCAAAACACATTAGTAATCAAATCCAAGGGATCTGGCACGCTGTGCATATCATGTTCATTAATGAATAAAGCACATGATTCGATATAAAATCATAAATTCAAAAATTCTAAATTGCTTTGTTTCATTGGTTGAAGGATGACACGTTGGTCATCTTCAACCTCCAGCCAGTTTCAAAACTAGGTCGCTCAAATTGTAAAATTAGAGCACGAGACCGGTACCATTCGCTTCGTCTCATCAAGACGAAGACAACCACACCTTCGCGGAAAATTTATGTAAACTGTAGCTCCAACAATTTGGAAGAGAAGTTTTGAAAAGGGATTTGAAATTTCATTGTCAAAACGTGTTTCCAGTTAAAATTAAGTGTTGCGACTAGAGCCAGGATGACAAGAGCTTCACAATAGTATCAAAATTTGAGAGAGTTGATGAAGGAATCTACCTATTGAAGTTAAGTTGCAGAGCTCTGAAACTGGACTTGGCTAGCATGATTCAGGGAGTTTTAGAACTTGATTCTTCTTCTGTTAGCTTCAGTTAGGTTCAAGGAAGGTGAATTATAAATAAAATGGATTAAAGAAAGCTAGAACACTGATTTCGAATTTGTAGAAAAGTGAGCTATGGAGAGATTTTGGAAGAGTGATTTTGGATGTTCAAGCTTGAGAAAAATGAGTAGAATAGAGCCTGTATTTATAGGAGAAGTGAATGGGATCAAGTGGAGGGGTGGATGATGCAATTTGGATGGAATTCGTGCACACTTATGATCATGAAGAAAGTGTGATCACATGTGCATCAAAACTTATCCAAATGATGTGTTTTGATACTCTAAATGTCCCAAACACGTTTGCTAATCAAGTTTAAGTGTAAAACACATGGAATTTTGGTGATTAGAAGTTGTATTATGGAAATTAAATTTTGACTTGTTGAGAAACTTCAGTTCTAAGGTACCATTTTTGAACCAATGGCATTTTCAACTACAAAGTGTCTTAGGATATGATTCTTGAAGCTTTAGAAATAGGAATTTGCGAGCTTTGAAATGGTAAAAGAATGGGATAAAATGGTTGCTTGAGCTGAAAGTTGCAAAGAGTCAAAGTTGGGAAAAAGAAGTTGACTTCCCATACACAAATTTTTTTTAAGTTTTTCTTCAAAAATGACTTATAATGTCTTGCATCCAAACATGGCCTTCCACTTGGAATTTGTTCTTGACCAAAAAAGGATGGCATGAAGTAGATATCTTGAATGACATTTTTATACTTGAGCCATTCTAAATCTCCAAAAATTGAGAGAGTTATGACTTGTTGAAGTTGGCAAAAATTCATGAAATGACCTATAATCTTTTGCATCCTTAGGGCATCTTCCATCCACTTTTGCATTATGCACTTTGAATATGGGTTGAAGTTCACACATTCAAGATCATTATGGAAAAAGAATGGGTTCAAGGTGATAAAAATTGATCAAGTTAGGATTATTTGAAGCCACATAAAGGAATTTGAGGGTTCATCTGGAGGACTTGTAACCTTTCTTCATCATCAAGTTTCTTACACACCAAATTTCCTTGAGACCTTGAAGTGATTTGTTAATAACCCTTTAAAGAGAAGGATATCTTTGGAATCACTTAAAAATACCAAAAGATGAGCAAGATATACCCCTTAGAAGTTCAAAACCCTAACTCCTAGAGCAAGAAAATGCTTTGGGAGACCTTTGCAATTTTGATCAACCTTCTTGCACCAATACCTTTGTCATGTAAATAGACGTTGTTGAGGGTGATAATGAGAAGTCATAGAAACCAACAACACTTCCATATCTTGAGAAATGAAGGAGATATGCACTTGTGATCAATGGAAACAAAGGCTTGTCCAACTATGCCAAACTTCTTCAATAAACCCTTGTACCTTAGAACTATTTTTGACAACTTGAAGTGTGATGATTCATTATAGGCTTTGTCATTATGTTACTTCATACATCTTTAATTATGAGGCTTGAATCTCAATGAAGCTTTGTTAAGGAAGACACAAAGAATGAACTTATGAGTCCAAAGACCAACTTTGATGGAATGCGTTATGCTTTCACCTACATCATCAACAATTAGGGAACACATATAATGTATTTTATTTGTTAAAGGATAATAAATACATATATTATCACAAAAATACAAGTCAAGGTGCTTGGTGATTCCTCACAGAGCAAAGCTAAAGATAGGGAGGAAAAGCAAACCCTAGTGTGTGATATTGTTGTGATTGAATTGATATGATATGATGAAGGGATCTTAGGGTATAAAATTGGGGTACAATAGGGTGAATGCCCAATTCCAAGAGGTCCAGGAAGAGAGTCCATATTTTGATCGTGGTTGTTAGATGTGTGTACTGGCGTAGGTCAAAGAAGATTTCATGATAAGGGAAAAAGGGAGCATGTGATTGTCATGGGGAGGTGCGTATCATCTTTAAATTTTTATATATATCTCATTAACAATTAACCATGCATTGAATATATCTAATCCTTCAAAACATATATGAAATCTATTATATAAGTAGAAAGGAAGGTATACAAAATAAATTTTTGCAAGTAATGCATAATCTGATGCAACCTGATGCAGTCAAATACGGTCTGATGCGGCTATTGCGGTGTTATGATGTAGCCATTGCAGTATTATGATGTATATTTTTGTGTGATTTATGATTACACCATAATTGCGACCTAATACGGATGTGGACACTACCACAACTACAATATTGCATCCGAATAACGTGATGCGGTCTGCAATTTATGTTGCTGCACAAGGTTAATAAATGAAAAAAAAGGTAAGAGAGAATAATATTAAAGCTCTATACTGATAACTATAAAGTTGTAAGGAAGAAGAATAATTGAACAATGATTGTTATTTAATGACAGCTACTACTAGTTTATTTCTACAGAGTAAAATTTCCACATAGGCCCTAATAAAAGTAAACTTAATGACTAAGTTAAAAGCTACAAATTAGGAAATACTAAACTTAACAACTACGCTAACAAACTCAGCTCTAGAACCCTAGAAGCTAAGCATACTTCTGGGAGTAACCTCAGAAGCTTCTTATTTTGATTAATAATAACTTATGACTACATCAAACTACTGTTTCTAACTAAGAAGTGTCATAAGGCTTACAACTTCTGAATAACAACCTCAGAAGCTCTACTGCTTCTGAGCAACACTACTTATAACTGACAACATATGAAGATTATGATTCAAATCAATAACTTCTGAATATGAATTACTTCCAACACCATCCCTTAATTCATATTCATCTAACCAAAACACTACAACATCAATTCCATCCCTTAAACGCATAAAGTGTTCAGTCTTGACATCCTTCATCATAACATCTGCAAGTTGTTGTTGGTTGCTACAGTGTGCAGCTTCTAATACTCCATTTAGAAATGCAGATTTCTCCTTGAAAAACCATCTGACACTGATGTTTTTCTTCTCCTTCGAAAGCTCAGTTAACTCCTAAGTCTTTTTTGTTTTAATAGCATCAAGCTCTTCTTTCATGGCCTACCAACACACTTTCTTATTAAGAGCTTCACAGGTTGACGACGCAACCACCAATTTCTTCTTGGAGCTCTAAGAAATAAGACTTTCAAGATACAAACATAAATTTCCAGAAGTACTTCTTATGTCAACTCTGTGTCCACACAAATCAGAGTCTAGATATATATCAGTTATGCATCAGTCTTTACATTAGAAGGGAATAACACTCCATACCGTAGAGTCTCTCCAGTATCTTACAGCATGTCAAACTCTACAAATCTCCTTGGTATTTTTCTGATTCGTTGTGGCCTCTAGACTTGTACAAAATCTCCTTCTGATTCTGGAATAATATCTCCTTCTAGACTTTATTTAGAAGTCTGACTACCATCATAAGCTCCACTATTGTTAGCTTCTAGACTTCGTCCAAAACAATTACCTTCAAAAATATCACCTTCAAAAGTTTGATCACCTTCAGAAGCTCTGCCTACAGAAGTTCCACCTTTAGAGTTATGATTAACACCTGAAACATGATCATCTCCAAAAGCTTGTCCTACAGAACCTACATCTTCATATTTTTCCCTTATAGAAGAATGATCACCACCAGATTATGGACTATCGTCAAAATCTAAATCAAAATAAGATTCACCAACTGAATTATCTTCAGAGTCTCCAGAAGACTCTTCATCTTCTGACTCTAGCTCTTCTTTAGAACTTTCAAATTCTGACTCATCTTCAGAAGAACAATCTTCTTCAGATTCCGTCTCATCTTCTGATTCTTCTTCAGACTCAGAATCACCTTCAGATTCTGACTTGTCTTCATCTTCTAACTCTGACTCATCTTCAGAAACCACATAATATTACTCATCTTCAGAATCTCCAGCATCATCTTATGATTCTGACTCATATTCAAATACTCCAAAGTTAGAATATTCAGAGTCATCTTCTTCCCCTTCAAAATCAGAAAATGACAATCTCACAGGCTCCTCATCAAATTCATAAGCCATCAATAGCCTAGGTTCATCATCTGAATCACCTCTGGCTATTTTTGCTTCTTATGATTTCCATCCCTTATTTGACCTGCAATCTTTAGCAAAATATCCAAACCCATTACAACAATAACATTGAAATGTTCTCTTGTCAAACTTCTCATTTTCCTTCTGATGTTTCTTTTCATCAAAATAGGAGACTTCTGACTTCTGAGACCTACCATGAATTTTCTACTTCTGTTCCTTCTTGATAAAAGAAGCTTTCGGAGCCTGCTCAACTTCCCTCTCAGAAGGTCTCTCAGTTAGACATAACTCTTGTGCCTCTAGACTGCTTTGCAGCTATTCTATTCTCATGGTGTCCATATCTTTAGAATGTTCAATTGCTACAACAAAGTAATCAAATAGAGGAGTGAGCGACCTCAATATCTTCTCAATGATTACTTGTTCAGAAAGATTTTCTCCACAAGCTTTCATCTCATTAGTAATTAGAATCACTCTAGAGATGTATTCAGAAACCTTCTCGTTGTCCTTCATGTTGAGATTATCATAGTGCTTTATAAGAGATTAAAGCTTCGCCTTCTTCACTGATGCTTCACCACCGTAACACCTGAAGAAGTGAAAAACACAAGAATGGGGGGTTGAATTGAAACTTTAAAATCAAATGCAAACGACAGGATGATTTTTATCCTGGTTCGCTTGATCTCAAACTACTCCAGTCCACCCGCCAAGGTGATTTTGCCTCTCTCCAACGAGGTCTTAATTCACTAATCAAACTGATTACAATTCTACTTTGACAACTGCCAAGGTCTTCTTGAGTACAACCACAACTCAGTTTATCTCAAGGATATTCATTAACAAAAATAAGAATTAATCTATGTACAGGATGTTTTTCATTACAAAAACAGTATCACAAAGTTGTGATGTATTACACATTTTTAGAGAATAGTATAAATATGAGTTGCAGTGTTGAGAGATTGTATGATAGCAGTGATGTAAATCATGAATGATTTAACCTTGATGCTTGTTTAAATAGGCATAGAAATATGTGCAAATGGAAACTTGATAATTGGCAGTTAATGCAATTTCCATAATATGAAAATCCTTGTCTGTTTGTAGCCGTTGCAATTGATACTGCTTTGATGGAATAGTAACGCTTCAGAACATAAGGAATCTGCTTGCTTCTTTGCTTCAGAACTTGGGAAGTTAAAATCATAAGGTCTTGTTTGCAACGTTAAACTTTTGTTCAGAGTTAAGATGTCTTTCTCTTTAGCGCAAATTTTGATCTTCATTCATCAGAACATTCTGAGATCAGTCTACGTACACAGCATGAACACCTTTGTAGCTTAACTTCTGATCAACTTCCGTTCAGAACTTTTGTACAAAATAGAACACAAATTTAGGGTTCATATTTGTTCTTTGTGTTTGTTATCATCAAAACACTTACGAGGGTTGTAGAATCAAACTATGTTCTAACAATCTCCCCCTTTTTGATGATGACAAAAACTAGGATTTTTCATTAAAAATAGACAGAATAAAAAGCTTAAGAGAGTCTCCCCCTGAGTTGAGTACTAAGATAGAGATGAATTACTTCCCTGAAGTTCATTCTGATCAGATAGAGAAGGAAATTTTATGAGAGGTTAAGGCTAGGTGGTCCAGTGCTTCTAAATCAATGATTGTTTTGAGGTGATCATCTGGACGATTAATGGGAGAGGGAGTAGGAGAATCAGAAATGATGATTGGTGAACGAGATGTGTTTGGTGGATTGGAATGATAAGGTGATGGTATTTATAGAATTTCTAGAATGGAGAAAGGTTGACGAACCATAAGAGGTTCTATTATTCCAGGAATAGGGGTAGTGGTATCAGAGTCTGTGAAAGAATCTTCTGGTTAGTTTGCGGGAGCGTTTGGATTTTCTTGTTGAGGGGTTTCAAAGTTTGGATTTTCTGTTTGGGGAGTATAAGTGTTATGATTTTATGGTTGAGGAGTATGGAGGTTTCGATTTTCTGGGATAGGTGTTTGAAAGTCTAGATCAAATAGATCAATTTTAGAAAGAACTCTTGCAAGTTCTGGCTGATTTTGTTCTAGATTTGGATTGGGGGAGTGAGGTTTGTTTAGGATGTTTCCAAGGGTTACAGAGGGATCAATATCTATATCAAAGTCTTCAAAAGTTTGAGGTGAGGGATATTCTGTTGGTTGAGAGGGGAGTGTTTCAGATGTTGGAAAAACTATTGATTTTACAACAGAAACAAAGTAAGTGTTACCTTTCTTTTTAGCAGCTTTGGGAGTCCTCTGAGAAGATCCTTCTCCTGCTGCTTTTCTCTTTCTGGACTTCTTTAACACAACATCTGGAGCTTGCTTGTGCAGATCACGAATGTTAAGTTCTGGAGTTGTTCCATCCTCCTTGCAAGCTTCTAAGTATCTGACCACAATATCTGGTGAAGCATCAATCTCAGAAAATAAAGGAAAATCTTTCAGAGGGATTCTCTTTGATGTGATGACTTCTTGAGTAGAAATTGTTGGCTCATTCTTAATGCTATCAATAATCTTCATCATTTTCAGATTCTTGGCATTAAGGGGTTTTCCAGCACATGCCTCCAGTGTGTTAATCTGCCGAGCTTCTGTCAGATTCTCTATCAGTCTATTCTCAGTCAGAATATCAGAGATTAATCTTCCCAGAGGAATCCAATCCCTCTTTGTCCTTTCTTCTTCCCTTGTTTCTTTCACTCTTCTTCTCAGATGATTGAAAAGCAAGTGTGGAAGATTTATTCTTGTCTTCTTTGAAATAAAATACTGCAGAAACTATTGATCAATGTTGATGTAGTCAGGAGAGCTTGTTAGCTTTCTGTGGTTTATACATCCCAGAATGATCTTAGCCCAGATTCTGTAGTAATCCTTCAAATCCCTAATCTTGCAGGATGGCTGTCTAGAAGTAAAGATAACTATTGCTATGGCTTTTAGGTCAGAACATTTTTCAGCCATGTCGCTGCACCTAACCCCGCCTCCATTGTACCCAATCAGTTTTCCAATCAAGTCTTCAGTGATAACAATCTTCTTCCCAATTACGTAAGACGTAACTTGATGATTATATGAAGTTGCATGAATCCAGAATTCGTTTACCAGAATGGGGATTACTGGACCTAGCAGACGATCAAAGTACTTGTTCCAGCCTTGAGCAGGTACATATTTAAAGAGATCAAACCCATTCTCCTTCAAGCTTTCAAAATCGATGATAAGCTCATATAAAACTTCAAGAGAATCGACTGGAGTGAGCAAAGTTCTTATTGGTTCTTCGTATTGTTCAGTTGTTGAAGAAGAACCAGGAACACTTTGAAGATTTTTGACGCTTCAGGAAGATTCCATTGTTCACACAGTTTGTTTTGAGATTTATGAGAAAAGGGTTTTTGCAAAATGAAAGCTACAGAGAGTAATAGAAGCGAGAAGAAGTGAATGAAATAGTGATTGTGTATTTATAATCAATTTCGAAAACTTAATCAGTAAGAAAGAGAAAACAAATTAATGATTACACTGCAATTATGAAACCTGAAAGTAGGGGATTGCATGGAGATAAGAAACAGTTATCAATGACGTGTGTCTCAATGCATCCAATCAGAGCCTTAGACCCTTCAGAATTTTAATGCATGTTCAGCCTTAGAAGGTAGCTTGTGAGAGGATGACAGATGTTTGATAGTATGAATTGCACGCCTCTATCTTTGAAATGAAAGGTTCAGATCTTCTAGATAGATTCTGAAGCAACTGTACTCCTAACTTCTGAGGACATGTTGATCAGATGTTCACAAAGAAAATATAAAGTTATGAGGGTTAATGAATATATAAATAAAAATCTTATTCTGGACATAATTTCATGCTGAGATGTTTCAGAATGAAATTAAACCTATCTTTAGAAAGTGGTTTTGTAAAAACATCAGCACATTGATGGTCTGTGTCAATAAATTTTAAAGTAAGGTTTCCTTTCTGAATATAGTCCCTAATAAAATGATGTTTTATTTCTATATGCTTAGCCCTAGAATGCAAAATTAGATTTCTAGATAAACATATTGCAGAAGTGTTATCAAAGAATATAGGGATGTTACTCTCAAATATGTTGAAGTCTTCAAGCTGACTTTTCATCCAGAGCATCTGTGTGCTGCATCCAGCAGATGCTATGTATTCAGCTTCAGCTGTTGACAATGCAATTATGGACTGCCTCTTGCTGGTCCATGAGATCAGATTATCTCCCAGAAACTAGCAGCTTCCAGAAGTACTTTTCATTCACTTTGTCTCCAGCAAAGTCAGCATCATAGTACCCTACTAAACTGTATTCATTGGTTTTTCTATAAAACAAACCCAGGTTAGTAGTACCTTTCAAATACTTGAAAATTCGCTTAACAGCTGTTAAGTGAGATTCTCTAGGATCTGATTGGAATCTGGCACATAAGCAAACACTGTATAAAATGCCAGGCCTTGAAGCTGTAAGATATAAGAGAGAACCAATCATACCTCTATAGGTCTTCTGTTCTACCTTTTTACTTACCTCTTCCTTTTTCAGATCGCATGTGGGATGCATTGGAGTCTTTAATGGCGTACACTCTAAAAGATCAAATTTCTTCAGAAGTTCTCTGACATATTTGCTCTGGTGAATGTAAGTTCCTTCTGGAGTTTGATTGATCTGAATGCCCAGAAAGAATTTGAGTTCTCCCATCAAGTTCATTTCAAAATCTGCCTGCATAGACTTAGCAAATTCTCTTCCCAGAGAAGGTTTAGTAGATCCAAATATTATATCATCTACATAAATTTGACAAACTAAAATGTCATTCTTAAATGTCTTACAGAACAAGGATGTGTCCACTTTCCTTCTGGTGAATTCCTTTTCTAACAGAAAGTTACTTAGTCTTTCATACCAAGCTCTGGAAGCTTGTTTCATACCATAAAGTGACTTATTTAGTTTGAAAACATATTCTAGATGTTTGGAATTCTCAAACCCAGGGGGTTGGTGCACATTAAACTCTTCATCAAAGTAACCATTTAAGAATGCACTTTTGACATCCATCTGATACAGAGTGATGCCATTATTTACAGCAAAAGAGATTAAGAGTCTGATAGATTCTAACCTGGCGACTGGAGCAAAGGTTTCTGTATAGTCTATCCCCTCTTGCGGACTATAACTTTGTGCAACCAGTCATTCCTTGTTTCTGATAACTTCTCCTTGTTCATTCAGTTTGTTTCTGAACACCCACTTTGTTCCAAGGACGTTGAATCCTTTTGGTTTAGGAACCAGACCCCATACGTCATTTCTGGTGAATTAATTTAACTCCTCCTACATAGCCAGAATCCAATTGTTGTCCAGAAGATCTTCATCAATTGTTGTTGGTTCAATCAGAGATACCAATCCCATGAGGGATTCTTCAGAATTTCTGAACGTTGATCTTGGTCTGATTGGATCTTCCTTCTTTCCCAGAATTTTATCTTTAGGGTGAGCTATGCTGCTTCTGGATAGTCTTTTCTGGAGATGTTCTACAGAAGTTAATGAAGTGCTTGTGACATTTCCTTATGATGTTGTTAGAGCGTCTTTGTTGGGAACTTCTGATGAATTGCCTTAAGTACCTGTGAATTCAACTTCTATATCTGCAAGAGATTCATTCTGCTTTGACTTTTGAGGGCCAAACTTGTCATCAAATCTAACACTGATTGACTCTTCTACAATTTGTGTTTCTGTATTGTATACTTTTTAGCCTCTTGAGCGTTTAGAGTATCCTAACATAATACACTTTTGTGCTTTAGAGTCAAACTTATTCAGATGTTCTTTAGTGTTAAGTATAAAACTGGTACATCCAGGAGGATGGAAATAAGAAATGTTGGGTTTTCTGTTCTTCCACAATTCATATGGAGTCTTATCCAAAATAGGTCTTGTGAAGATTTTATTCTGAATGTAACATGTTGTGTTAATTGCTTCTGCCCAGAAGATATTAGTAATGTTAGTCTCATTGATCATGGTTATGGCCATTTCTTGTAAAGTTCTGTTCTTTCTTTCTACAACTCCATTTTGTTGGGGAGTTATAGGACAAGAGAAATCATGAGAAATGCCATTTTCATTAAAAAATATTTCAAATTTTTTGTTTTCGAATTCTCCACCATGATCACTTCTGACTTTGACAATTCTAAGATCTTTCTCATTCTTAAATTGGTTATAGAAAGCAACGAACACAGAATGTGACTCGTCCTTGTGTCTTAAGAACTTTACCCATGTCCATCTTCTATACTCATCTATGATCACTAACCCATACTTCTTTCCACTAATGGATGCAGTTTTCACTGGTCCAAAACGATCTATGTGTAGAAGTTCTAGTGGTCTAGAGGTAGAAACAACATTTTTTGCTTTAAAAGGAGGTTTTGCAAATTTTCCTTTCTGACATGCTTCACGTAGAGCATCTGAGCTGAACTTCAGATTAGAAAGTCCTCTGACCAGATTGAGTTTGTTAATCTGAGATATTCTTCTCACACTAACATGCCCCAATCTTCTGTGTCAGACCAATTGCTCGTTGTTAACAGACAGAAGGCATTTTACGTTCTGACTCTTTAGTTCATAAAGTTTTAACTTGTAGATGTTGTTTTTCCTCTTTCCATTAAATAGATAGTTCCATTTTTCTGACTAACAGATTTACATGAATTTTGATTAAAGATTATATCATAACCGTTATCACGTAATTGACTTATGGATAATAGGTTATGCATTAATCCATCTACTAACAGAACCTTATAAATAGAAGGGAGGTTATCGTTACCTACTGTTCTAGAGCCAATCTTCCCTCTTTGATTTCCTCCAAAACCCACGTAGCCTCCAGGTTTAAGTTCCAGACTTTGGAACATATGCTTTCTTCCCGTCATGTATCGAGAGCATCCAGAGTCCAGGTACCATGACTGGTATTTTAGTCTTGTTGTCAAAGATATCTGCTACATATATAATTTTGTCCTTAGGTACCCATATCTTTTTGGGTCCTTATTTGTTAGTTTTACCAAAATTTTGTTTGAATTTTGGTTTAGCAGAATAATCATTACTGGTGTATTTCAAGTCGTGTGTGTGCCCATAGGTGAAGAGAGATTTTAATGGTGTCCGTTTAATAACTAAGTCCATGACTTTCTTAGGTTGGGATACTTTACCTTGGTATCCTATACCTTTTCTGCCATTTCTGCTAACTTCATAGATCATTGAAGCCATCTTGCTGCTATCTTTGGTTTTAGCCAGAAACTTCTGAAAGCTATGATCATATTCCTTTATGATCTTATCAACATTACTGGGAACCTCTGAGATTGTTTCCTTCTTAGAGTTTTGTAAATCATTTTCAAGTTTTGAATTTGACTCGAAGCTGCTGATATCTTTCTAGAATTTCACCCAGACTTTCTCCTAATTCAGCTTTAGTAAATTTAATAGTAGAGTCAGGAAATACCACTTATGTGTCTAATTCTGATTCTGACCCAGATACTTCACTGTCTTCTGTCACATTTGCCATAAGAGCAATGTTGGCTCTTTCATCTTCTGACTCTGTGTCTGCGTCCGAAGTATTTGAGTCATCCCATGTTGCCATGAGACTTTTCTTCTTCTCATTGAATAACTTCTTTTTGGGTTTCTCCTTCTGAAGCCCTGGAAAATCGCTTTTGTAGTGCCCTTGTTTGTTGCACTCATAACATACGATGTCCCTGTTGCTTGACTTTCTGTGACAAGAAGAAGATTCAAACTTTGGGTCCAGAGGAGGGTTCAGACTTTCTGTATCCATAAGAGGATTCAAACTTTCTGTATCCAGAGGGTTGTAAGTGCCCTGGCTGGAGAGTTGGCCTCATTTGTAAAACAAATAAGAAAGCAAGTTTACCCAGATCCCCTCTGTTGTTTTAATATGTGGTGTTGAAGAATTTCAACATTTGGACCAACATGTTATGTAAGATGTCACAACATCAGCATGTGACATCGCGCCTGAAACTAAGTACTGATTAAGTAACTATGTTATATGTTGAATGTTTGTAACAGCTGTGACTTATAACCTAACGATTCTAAGTGATCTAGGTTATTTGTTGTGTTGAAAAAGTTCAACATCTAGGAAAACATGTTAGATGTAATGTCATGACATCTGACTTGACATCACGACAACAGAATTGATAATTCAGTTACAGTTCTGGTACTTAAATACTCTGAGAATATATGTGGCGTTTCTTGTGGAGAATCTGAAGATCAATCAAGAATCAATCAGAATATTTGAAGAAAATACTGTTTCTAAATATGGAGATATTTTAGGAACTAGAAGATTGAAGACCTTGATTATAGGAGAAGTTTGCTGCTGAGTTGTAACAGCAAGGAGAAAAACTTGTTGAGTTAGGTAATAGGTTATAAATAGCAGATTGTAACCTAGGGTTTAAGAGACACACATAATGTAACATTAGGGGTGTTTTTGTTAGGTAAACCTGTCGGTCTGTGGCAAGGTTACCATGTATGTAACTCGAAACCTGTAGGTAAGAGTTTGAGTGTTCTTGGATGAAGCTGTGAAGCAAGTCTAAGTAGTTCTGCATTACTTCATATTCATTGTAATGTAGGAAACCAAGTGGGAGGGCACTGCTTCTTGAGTAGGAGTAAGACTTCTGTTGTTGCGACAATAGGAATGGAAACTGGTAGGTTTCTATCTAGGAGTTCCTAGGTATAGGTTGCACTGGGTAGATGATTAAGTGAAGGATGGGAACTTGTGAAGTTTAGTCCTGAATTAATATTGCTAATAGTGGATCTTCTTCCTGGCTTGGTATGCCCCCAGAGTAGGTGTATTACACCGAACTGGGTCAACAACTGATTTGTGTTTTTACCTTCAATACTTTATAATTCTGTCTGTTATACAACAAGGTAAAACTGTAATGTTGTAACAGATGATGTCTCAGAACATGTTAAGACATCATGCTGATATCTGTGCAGAAGAAACAGAACAGCAAAGGCTGTTTGCTCTCTGCAGATCGTGTGCCACAGATGAACAGAACTAGGCACATCGATGTTCTATCCTCTGCACCTTCAAAATAGATCTGGCACAACTTGGTTAAACTGAGCCTATGTTACTCTTCAGCATTGAATCATTGAAATTGGGTATCTACCTTGCAGTGTATTTATTATGTCATATCAGATGCTTAGACATTGAGTATAACATCTGAAGACTGGCATATACCAGAATTTCAATTGGTATCAGAGCAGGCATCCTGTTCTGTTTCTGGATGAGATCCATGGGTGATATTTTCTGGTATCTACAAGGTCAATTTTAGTACTGAAGATTGTAACCTGGAATGGTTTGCTATTTCCCTGAATGGTCCCTTGAAGTGGGAGGATGGACTATTCTTGACAGGAATTGTGTGTACCTGTCTCTGGTGATTGGCATTTGGCCTGGTTGTGTGATAGCTGCTCTAGGTTTGATTTATTTTCAAACTTAGGATGTGTGTACGCCTGAAGTTGTGTGTAGTAGTCATGCTAGGTTTGAACCATAATCAGACTTGGTCTATTTTTGAAGGCTAGTCTGGTGGAGTGTGTGTGCAAAGATTGGGGTGTATTATGTTCTTCCGCTGTGTAATACCTGGCAAAACTCAAGCTCTGATGTGTTTCCCCTCTTATGGATTGAAGGCCATTGTATTCAAGAATTCAACATAAACTATTGAAGATGTCACAGATACTTGAGTCCTCTCAAGTCCACTCATGAAGACGTTCTTCGTTCAGGATGGTAAGAATCACATAATCACGGATTAGTGTTATATGAAGACCTTGAAGAATTTCAAGGAGGGCCTTGTTCCAAGGTGATGTAACTGATGTTCTATGTGATGGTGGAACAAGGATGCAGCTACTAGTTGAAGAGCATATGTTTCGGGTGTCAAACAAAGGGATACCTTTGTTTGAAACCTACTCCTGACTTGGAAGAGGAGACATCTGCATGTGCAAAGTTGACAATGGTAAAGTCAACTATGTCTGTGTACACCCGAAGGTTACTTTAGGAGTCAGAACTCTAGAAGTAAAGCTGGTCAGGGCTGAGCAATTGTTTCCTGAAGTACTATGGTGTGAAGAAAGATAAGCTCACTGGTTAATAAAAGCCAATGATGGTGCAGCACTATTGCTCCTTCATAGAAGTAGATTGGGATCAAGAGTCTTGAATATGAAGACTCAGAGTTTGGTTAAGGTATAGCTCTTGGAGTTAAGTAGATCTGGTAGGGATGTCATATGTCATGTCGAGACGTTTGTGCACATGCATGGATATTTTGTGTGGAGCTTCCATGACTGATAGCTTGAGGGGGGAGATTTGGTTAACCTCCTCACATTAGTTCAGCCTGGTGTTTAGCTAGCTGTTGACCTATGTCACATGGGTTCTGGTTGTTGTGTGACATATTTGCAAGGAAGGATTCATCTCTCTCATTCCTAATGATGAATCTGGTCTGGTAGGAGTCTCAAGTCGGTTGAAGTAAGTAGAGTTTGTTCAGAGAAAATTCTATTTTCTTGAGTCAAGGGTGGCAACCTAGATATCTCAACTCTTTGGTCTCTCAAAGAAAGAGCTTGCAAGAAGAAGATATTAACACACGAAGAGTATGTCAAAGTATTCAAATGGTGAAAGTATCTTACTGGATAATGGGAAGGATCTATGATCAATTGCTATTAGTGATAAGTACAAGTACTTAATTGATTATCCTTGGGGTTCAAGATAACTGATGTTCTTAAAGATGTGGGAACATTCCTTCTTCTAGACCCTGTGAAGAATCACAGGAAGAGTGATACCTTAGATCTATCTCCTTGGTGACAGCAAAATCGTTTGATCCTTGAAAAGGTTTCCTGGAAACATGTTCAGACTTAAAGAAGAAGAAGACATCATGATCTTGATGATGGTCACTTGGATCAGTCTGGAGCTGAATTCAACAACTAGATGTTATAACATAATGCTGCGACATTTGGTTCAACATCAGATTCTTGCTTGGTGAAGTGGCTCATCAACTTAAGATAGGATGATCTACGAAGTTGAAGATTAGATCCTCCAAAAGGATCGTCTCTTTGCAGCTCTTTGGAGTTGTTACATGTTCCTGTCTCAGTGTATCTAAGCCTTTTGTGATAACTTGTAGCCTGAAGTTCAAATTTCAATTGGAAGATCAGAATATCTTTGGAAGAAGTCTGATAAACATGAAGGTGACATTTGATTCATGAAGGAGATAATCAAACAGTGGAATTTGGTCTATCTCAGCAGTGGATTCTGAGAATCAAGATAATCAACATATGACAGCTGATTATTATCGAGAAAGTTTGATTCACAGTATGAATGCGTTCAAACAATATTGTTGAACAGAGGGTGCGCTCTTGAAGACATGAAGATGCGTCTTATGTTTTCCATTCATCAAGGGGTCTTATTTACTTTAATCAGAAGCTGCATTGAAGGTCCAACTGAGTATTGAATGTGTCCTACTTGTTTTCATGAGGAGAAGTGATTGTCCCTAACAGGGGGAGTATTGGTTTGTACAAAAGGTCTTCGTCAAACTCGTAGGATATAAAGTGTGACACCTTATCAACTATTGGAATGATGTGTTCAAAACTGAAGAAGACTATGTCTGACCGAATGTCATCACATTGGTAATGACTTTGCTCCTAATTTCCTCTAAAACTACAGACAGGAGGAAAATTGGATGAAGTATGGATTATTATCCACGTGTGTACAGTTGTATGACTCAGAGGGAGTAACCATCCTCTTTGAGAAAATGGTATGGATTCAAGCTGCTAATCTGAAAATAGCAGAATGTATGACGACATAGGATTTGAGCATGTTTTCATCTGCTAAGAAAACAGAGCTGTTGTGTCTCATTATGAAACAGCTTAGTGAGCTGGAATGTTTAGGTGATAATTTGTCATCTAATAAAGGTATTATATAACTAATGCAGAGTGTAATATACCAACGATGTTTCTTGGAAAGGGGATCCTAAGACAAGGAAGTAGTCTGTTCTAAAAGACAAATGTCTGTTTTAAAAAGGGCATCCTGACATGGTCAAAGGGTCAAACCCAAGGGTAGGTACCTGCATTAAAACCAGTCCTAGGGTACTGAAACTGCCAGAGTAAAGTACCAAGGTCGTTACTATCTATGCCAAAGTTGCATTATTTATGAAGACCCTCTCTATTCCTTCTCTTCATCAGAGGGTTTCAGCAATATGAAGTTTGTTAGCATCTGGGAAAATTGTGCATGGATATGGATCTGTATGGGCAGTCTTTGTCAAATTCTGGCCAAAAAGGGGGAGAAAGATAGGGACCCAGTCTCAGGCGAGACTCAGGTGAAAGCAACAGACGGCAATGTCCAGCAAGACTCAGGAGAAAGCAACATGATCCCTTAGTAAGTGACTTTGGTTGTGTCTTGTGTTCTGAGTTAAGAGGATAGTTGTGACTTGTGATCTGAGTTACATGATCACAAGTAATAATCTGGAGAAAAGAAATCCTCTTGGGGCATCGATGGAGTGGAGTTGCTCACAGTTGACGACAGAGGTTTGTTGTTTACTCAAAGGACATCAGCCTCTACAAAAGAAGATGTTAGACAAGATGTTATAACATCTCAACTGTGTTGTGGCCTGGTCCCAAAATACAACTTGCACTTATTTGTTTTAGCCAAAATTTGCCAAAGGGGGAGATTGTAAGTGCTCTGGCTGGAGAGTTGGCCTCATTTGTAAAACAAATAAGAAAGCAAGTTTACCCAGATCCCCTCTGTTGTTTTAATATGTGGTGTTGAAGAATTTCAACATCTGGACCAACATGTTATGTAAGATGTCACAACATCAGCATGTGACATCGCGCCTGAAACTAAGTACTGATTAAGTAACTATGTTATATGTTGAATGTTTGTAACAGCTGTGACTTATAACCTAACGATTCTAAGTGATCTAAGTTATTTGTTGTGTTGAAAAAGTTCAACATCTAGGAAAACATGTTAGATGTAATGTCATGACATCTGACTTGACATCACGACAACAGAATTGATAATTCAGTTACAGTTCTGGTACTTAAATACTCTGAGAATATATGTGGCGTTTCTTGTGGAGAATCTGAAGATCAATCAAGAATCAATCAGAATATTTGAAGAAAATACTGTTTCTAAATATGGAGATATTTTAGGAACTAGAAGATTGAAGACCTTGATTATAGGAGAAGTTTGCTGCTGAGTTGTAACAGCAAGGAGAAAAACTTGCTGAGTTAGGTAATAGGTTATAAATAGCAGATTGTAACCTAGGGTTTAAGAGACACACATAATGTAACATTAGGGGTGTTTTTGTTAGGTAAACCTGTCGGTCTGTGGCAAGGTTACCATGTATGTAACTCGAAACCTGTAGGTAAGAGTTTGAGTGTTCTTGGATGAAGCTGTGAAGCAAGTCTAAGTAGTTCTGCATTACTTCATATTCATTGTAATGTAGGAAACCAAGTGGGAGGGCACTGCTTCTTGAGTAGGAGTAAGACTTCTGTTGTTGCGACAATAGGAATGGAAACTGGTAGGTTTCTATCTAGGAGTTCCTAGGTATAGGTTGCACTGGGTAGATGATTAAGTGAAGGATGGGAACTTGTGAAGTTTAGTCCTGAATTAATATTGCTAATAGTGGATCTTCTTCCTGGCTTGGTATGCCCCCAGAGTAGGTGTATTACACCGAACTGGGTCAACAACTGATTTGTGTTTTTACCTTCAATACTTTATAATTCTGTCTGTTATACAACAAGGTAAAACTGTAATGTTGTAACAGATGATGTCTCAGAACATGTTAAGACATCATGCTGATATCTGTGCAGAAGAAACAGAACAGCAAAGACTGTTTGCTCTCTGCAGATCGTGTGCCACAGATGAACAGAACTAGGCACATCGATGTTCTATCCTCTGCACCTTCAAAATAGATCTGGCACAGCTTGGTTAAACTGAGCCTATGTTACTCTTCAGCATTGAATCATTGAAATTGGGTATCTACCTTGCAGTGTATTTATTATGTCATATCAGATGCTTAGACATTGAGTATAACATCTGAAGACTGGCATATACCAGAATTTCAAGGGTTATTCATTCTGATTCCCTGTTCTTCTGGAGTTTATGAAATTTCTTTGCCTCTACTTCCACAACTGATTAACTCTTCTGGAGAGAAGAGACAGTTCGTCTTCTTCTGATGAGGATCCATCAGATGTTTCTTCCATAGCCTACAAAACTTTAGAATCATATTTTTTGTTAGATTTTAGCGCTAAAGGTTTACCTTGTTTCTGAGGCTCGTCATCTTCTAACTCTATCTCATGACTTCTGAGTGAGCTGACAAGTTCCTTCAAAGATATCTTGTTGAGATCTTTTGCCAGCTTCAGAGCAGTGACCATTGGCCTCCATTTCTTCAGTAAACTTCTGATGATCTTCTTTACATTATCAGCAGTTGAATACCCTTTTGTCAAGAACTCTCAGCCCAGCAACTAGAATCTGGAATCTTGAGAACATTGCTTCAATGGATTCACTTTCTTCCATCTTGAAGGCTTCATATTTCTGAATAAGCGCAAGGGCATTGGTTTCTTTAACTTGTATGTTGCCTTCATGCATCATTCTCAGAGAATCAAACATGTTTTTACATGTCTCTCTATTTGAGATCTTCTCATACTCTAAATATGAGATGGCACTAAGAAAAATCGTTCTGGCTTTGTGATGATTTCTGAAGTCACGCTTTTGATGGTCAGACATTCTTTTTCTATTTTCTGAATACTTTCATCCACAGGATGCATGTATCCATCAATTACCATATTCCATAAATCAGCATCATGAGCCAGAAAGAAGCTTTCAATTCTGTCTTTCCAGTAGTCAAAGTTATCTCCATCAAAGACATAAGGTTTGCTGTTGATTTTGTATTTATCATCATGATAGTCATTGTTGATGTTCTGACTTGGTCCCACCATAGTGTTTTTCTTAGCTTGGATCTTGTACTGACACGGTTAAGTGTGTGAACTCATAACCAGGCGCTCTGATGCCAATTGAAGAAGTGAAAAACACGAGAAGGGGGGGTTGAATTGAAACTTTAAAATCAAATGCAAATGACATGATGATTTTTATCTTGGTTCTCTTGATCTCAAACTACTCCAGTCCACCCGCCAAGGTGATTTCGCTTCTCTCTAACGAGGTCTTAATTCACTAATCAAACTGATTACAATTCTAATTTGACAACTGACAAAGTCTTCTTGAGTACAACCACAACCCGGTTTATCTCAAGGAAATTCACTAACAAAAATAAGAATTAATCTGTGTACAGGATATTTTTCGTTACAAAAACGTTATCACAAACTTGTGATGTATTACACATTTTTAGAGAATAGTATGAATATGAGTTGCGGCATTGAGAGATTGTATGATAGAAGTGATGTAAGTCGTGAACTACTTAACCATGATGCTTGTTTAAATAGGCGTAGAAATCTGTGCAAATGGAAACTTGATAATTGGCAGTTAATTCACTTTCCATAATATGGGGATCCTTGTCTGTTTGTAGCTGTTGCAATTGATACTGCTTTGATGGAATAGTAACGCTTCAGAACATAAGGAATCTGCTTGCTGCTTTGCTTCAGAACTTGGGAAGTCAGAATCATAAGGTCCTGTTTGCAATGTTATACTTCTATTCATAGTTAAGATGTCTTTCTCTTTAGCGTAAATTCTGATCTTCATTCAACAGGACATTTTGATATCAGTCTATGTACACAGCATGAACACCTTTGTAGCTTAACTTCCGATCCACTTCTGTTCATAACTTCTATACAAAATAGAACTCAAATTTAGGGTGCATACTTATTCTTTGTGTTTGTTATCATCAAAACAATTACGAGGGTTGTAGAATCAAACTATGTTCTAACAACACCTACACAGTGTGTCCCACGTGAAGCTACGGGCAAAAAAACATAGAGCCACCACTGATCTTTATTTATCCCGAAGGAAGGGGAAATATCGATAAAACCACAAGGAGATGGATAGGATGATCTTACGACCAAGAGAGAGGGTAAGGAAGTAGATTATGTGAGGGGAAGGTATTAGCACCCCTCACATCCGTTCTACTAAACAGGATCCATTTTGATTATTTTCTTCTAAGGGTGTGTTTATCTATAACTATACTTGCTAAGGGGAAAGAAATTGTTTTTTATTAGTGCTTTCGTGAGGGTTTCTCCACCCTTTTCCTACGTATCCAGTGAAGGAATCAGAATACCATAGTTCTTCTAGAAAATGTTGGTTTGTTGGTGTTTTTTAGTGGGCAACGTTAACACACACATTATAGCGATAGGCATGGCCTGTATCGCGGTAGAACGAAGATAACATGTTATTCGGGTGAAATTTTGATTGGTTAAGTGTTTTTTGCTAGTTTTAATGAGTTTGAATAGTGATTAAATATTTTTGGATTTTTGATTTGTGAATGAGAAATTTTAAATTACAAAAGAAGAAAAAGTTTAAGAGGGAGACTAGAAAAACCCTAATTATTGTTATGTACAAAGGTGGACTTAGTATCGAGTGGGAAAGGGAAATTTCTAACCTAATTAGTTATCATGCAATTGATGGGATAAAAGTCTACCTCAACATAAGATGATCAAAACGAGATTTAATCGCCTCATGGAGTTACCTAAGGGAGTATGGTATCTAGCAATTTAGGAAAAACAGAAATACAACGCTAATATTTTGTGTTTTTTATTGCGTAAATAAATGTGACTAAACTAAAATAATTAAAATGATTAACTAAACTTAAACAAAATATTAAATTAAATTCATAAAATTACTAAGTTGATATTAAAACTAACCCAATTGAGAAAATATAAATCTAAGAATAAAATAAACTAAACGAGCAAGAAAAATTAAATTAAACAAGTTTAAAAATAGTACAAGCAAAATGTGGGGTGGGTATGTTGAATTCGGACGGGCTTTAAAATAACAGAACAAATTGTAAGCCCAAGAATCTCAAACAATCCAACAATAAAAAAAAGAGTAAACTAGGCTCAGAGGTGGGAATTCAAATGGGCTTCATATAAGGTAAATTGGTTGGGTCCTAAGAAATGGCTCGGCCCGAGTTGGAAGACCCAACAAAAATGGGTAAAGGGGGAAATTGGAAAAACCCTAAAGGCTAATGTGGCCATTGTGCATGTGTAGTCCCAACCCAAGGTTCTCATCCTGCTATCTAAACTGACAACAACAACAACACTCATCTCCTTCCAAACTGAAACAAAAACCTCTCTCTCTTTATCCCATATCCAATATTCTCTTATCTCATCTCAAAAATCTCCTCCCACTCTCTGGCGATCGCACCAACAGAACAACACAACTCGATCTCTCGACCTCTGTTCCGGCTCGGTGATACTCCCTGTGTCTTCTTCCGAAAAATCACCATCAAAATATTCTCTCAGTATAAACCCTTCATTCGTCGTCTCTCAAGCTTAATCCATGGGAAGCCTCGGTTCACCTATTCCTCGTCGACGACCATACAATAATGGTGTAAGCTCAGTTGGTTCCTCACGCCTCCGAAAGGTAACACAACTCCATTCAGTTTCGTCTTTTTATTTCGGTTTAGTTTTAACTCAAAAAGTGACTTGTTTTACAGTTTGAAAAAAAATAAGAGTCAGCATATAAATGGATTTTGGAGGAACGACGATAACATATTGGGATAAAAGGGTAGACATATGGAAAAGAAAAGGTAAAGCAGAAAGTGAGATTCACCAAGGTACCAGATCGGAGCCTCTCTGATGTGTTCTTCAAGCTCGGGTATAGTGACCCTCTACTCTTTCTTCTACTTCACTCTGAAGATTGCTCGATTTTGTGAATGTTATGTGCTTGTTCGTTTGATGCTGTGAAACAACTCTTGAAGTTTTATGTTCTGATTTTACAGGTTGATAAATTGATGCTTGGGGAAAGCTTCACTTGGACAGCATAATTTTAAGATTTCTTCTAAATTTCTTCTTTGGTTTTCTTCCAGATTTCTAATATTTTCTGTTTGTAGTTGGGGTTTAATGAGTCTGTTCGAAACATTGTTGTGAACATTTTGGGATATTATTGTTTTTGTATTGCGGTTTATGCGGGAGGTTGGAGGAAGAGTTTGTGCAAGTGGTGGAAGATAGTTTGGAGTGGAGAAACGAATGGATGTGGCAGGTTTGAGAAATAGTTCAATGATGGTGATGAATGAAGGATATAGCAATTGAAAGTTTATGGTGTAATAAAGTTGTGGATTTGAATGAGGTTTATAGAGGTATTTAGGACTGGTTTATCAGAGTTTTTGAAGTGTTTTCTTCTCAGATTCTTTGTGTCCCTTTCTTTTTGTCATTGTTGGATTTTTATAGTTAGATGAGGGTGGAAATTGGGGGGGAAATTTATATGGCTTAAACATAATTGGCATATTGTTTCAATGCCTTTCGGGTGCAGCTTATGTTTTCCTATTTTTTATGTTATTTTTAGACTATTTTGGACAGGTTTATGAATAATTTTGTGGACTGGTATGGACAGTATAATAGGTTGTTTTCTTGCAGGGGCAGCAGGTCTGCAGCAAGTGTTTTGGGATATTCTGTTTGGCTTTGGTGCAGGGCTGGATAGTAGAGCAGTTTGTTTGATGGTTTTGTTTTGGTGATGCCTTTCTAATCTTAATCTTTTCCTCTTTTTCTGTCTGTGATGCAGAACTATTGTTCTACTTTCCTCATATAAATTATGAAGGGTTTATGCCCTTTTTTAGGAAAATGATAAACAAAAAATTGGGTTTGTATGATAGTTGTAGTCATGTATGAACCTTCCCGCTTTGGTATTTCTGTTATATTTGGACAATTTTGGTTTGTTATATGACAGAAAATGTGCAGGACATCAGTTCTGACTTTTGGGACTATTTTGTGGTTGACTTTGTTGCTGCAGCTTGTTTTTGAATATTTTTTCTGATTTGTAAAACTTGGTTTTTTGCACCTCTTTCTTTTTGTGAACCAAACTTTACTTTTGTGATTTACAATTGGAACATGGCCCATGATTTAAAATCTAGAAATCTGATTTGTATGAGGCTTTGAATTGGGCTCAGCACATGATTGAATGACCCTCTAAATTTCTGATTCCAAGCATAAACCCTCATGATGAGTTTAGAAGAAAACTTCGCTTGGAAACTTCTAGTTCAAATTATGATTGAACTAATCTATTTTCTTGTTTGTTTCTTTTCATGTCAGGGTTGTTGATTGGAATGTTAAGAAGGCGAGGCAAGGTTGAAGAAGGGATGGTGGCTAGTGGTAAATTAGTACCTCTTTTGCATGTTTGAAAATGACATGAAGTCCGGAAGAGAAGTCTCACTTGGAAACTAGCAAAGTTTTGAATTAGTTCAAAAATCTAGTTGTTGTGGATTGACATTGTAGTTTGTAATTAAGCCATAGAAAAGTTTTGTAATTACAAATAGCAATTTGTGTAGAAATTGTAATCTTAGCACATTTCTTTTGTAATTCAAACATACATCCAATTGTACTTTCAATGAAGTCCTCTTTTTTTGAATTTTGGAAATTTGTAGATTCTTAAATTATGAATGAAAAAAAGGGAAAGCCTATGAAGCTTTAATCCTTTGAGATTGTGAAACATCTTATTGAATTGAATTTCTAAAGAACTTGTAATCACTTAGTTAACTTGAACTCATGTGCCAATCTTAAAAATCAACTTCAATTTACCCAAAACTCTAACTTGGATGACAAGGAGGAAAGACGATGCTCTTAATGAATGCGGAATACTTGAATGCTTTATGCTTTTTTCATTCTCAACTCATAGTAACTTGCGTTACAAGCTACAAGCCATGAGTATGCATTTGAACACAATGCAAACCATAACTTAAATCTTGTATCATTATTGTCTTGAATAGTTCTCGAAGAAGATGGAAGGAAATAACGACCCAAGTACCACAAATGCTGACAAGCGCAAACTTGATGGATACGGAAACCCTAATTCCTTCCTTGGATGCTTAATAATAAAGAAGATATCTGTGATACGATAGGAGAACTGACTTGAAGGTTTTGCGTTTGATCGCAAATGTTACGGTTAGCAAGAGTCGTCATCGACTTTTCTTTTATCCAAAAGGAAAGGTGAAAAAGCACAGGAAATACCTTTGAGATTATTTCTTGAGTTCAGGGGGTAGATTATGAAAAGGGAAGGTATTAGCACCCTTTTCATCCATGGTTTTCCATGGGCTCTTAGTTACTTGCTAGATCACTTGCTTTTGTTTGAAAATTATGCTTTGTGTGGTTTTTGAAAGTATTTTGTAAAGAGGCCATTGTTTAGGAAATCTTTGTAATGATTCTCGTTCGTAATAATGTATACAAAGATGTTGATCTTTTGAAAATGTTTTCAAGTTTGTAAGATGTTTTGAAATGTGTACGTGTTTGTTTTGAAAATATCAAGGATGTTTGTTTGAAATTGAACAAGTAGTTAGGAGCATTCTACCTACTCAAAATTCTTTCTTGTACATTTATTTTTCCTTTGACATTGTTATCTTACCATTGATTTGGTAAGTAACCCTATCTTTGGATGTAAACGGGACGGGCGTGGGTCATCGTATAACCATGATTAGAAATGTTGCAAGGCATCTTAGCATTCTCTTTTAGGGACTAAGATTATTTGTAAGGCAACTTAGATAGCATCATCGAGGGACTATGATCTTGTATTCGTTTGTTTTTTCTAAGATACCTCACATGTGTAATATGGCCATTTTGTAAGGCAACCAAGTGGATTTTATCCTAGGGGTGCTTGTGTGCAAATGTATTTTTTCATGCTTTTTTTGTCTTGAATTAGGGTTTTCTATTTGATTGATTTTATTCTTTCCATACAAACCCTAATTACTAGCATGTGAGTATAAAGCATTTAAATTGCGGAAAATAAAAATACTAAGCTATTACATGATTTGTGGGAAGGGGGTGTACAAAGTATAAATGGGGTTTGCAAGAAATTAAACCCTAACTAATCTACTACAACCATATTGAATTGAATAAATAAATGTACAAAATATGAAAAGGAATAATGTATGAAGTAATGAATAAAAAAAAGAATGGATTTTATTTGGTTTTGTTCTTGTAAAAAAAGTTTTTATTTTTTAATCTAATGAACTAAAAAAAAAGGTTAATAAAAAAAAACAAATTTAATTTAAAAGAGAAAATGTTTTTATATTTTATGAAGAAGATTTTAACATTAAACTAAATAGTATGAAAATTAATTAAATTAGGAAAAGTATAAATTCTATGTTTATTTTAAGAAAATAAAATAATCCTAAATCTATTTAATTAAAAAAGTTAAGTTTGTAACAAAAATATTTTTGATGTTTTAGTCTAGAAAATAAAATAAATGTATATAGTATAAATAAAAATATATTTTTTATCTTTTTTTTGTCAAATAAAATAAATATTAATATTAATATTAATAAAAATAAATATAAAATAAAATAAATAAAAAGTCAGGGGGATTCATTAGTAAACAAAAGAGTATTCATGAGCAAAAATAAACTAAGCCCAATGAAGAGCCCAAATGCTGCCAAAAAAGAACAAAAAAGAGTCAGAAAATACAAAAATAACAAAATGGTCACGTTGGGGCTTTAACCCAGGACCATGGGGTGAACAGGCGCGCGCTTTACCACTAGGGTGGCTATACATCCGTTAACTTGTATGAAATGATAAATACATAACACAAAACACGCCCTGACTTTACTTCATCTTCAACCTCCGGCCAAAGGATCTGTAACTTGCTCATTTCTCAACAATTTGCAAAAATGTAAACATGAAAATTGCTCCATTTTGTCACACGAATCCAACCATATAAATATCATAAACTATAAATCAAAGATGAATAAGAATTTTTAAAAGTACCAAATTCTGACCTAAATATTTCAGAAAGTTCAAA
The DNA here is from genome assembly GCA_948472305.1 of Vicia faba. Classification (NCBI taxonomy): domain Eukaryota; kingdom Viridiplantae; phylum Streptophyta; class Magnoliopsida; order Fabales; family Fabaceae; genus Vicia; species Vicia faba. Next base: position 1,601,265,660 of record OX451737.1, on the reverse strand, counting down.
CTCAAAATTCTCCCAGCTCAATCAAAATAAACGAAATCTATGGACAAGTACAACTTCAAGAAAATGATGTCTACATTTTATCTTCACAAATGCAAGCATAACAATGCCTAAGTAATGAGATAGAAGTTCAAGAAAAATACCTCAAAACTGGAAATCTTGGAATGGATTTGAGCTTGTTTCAGGCAGTGCTGATGATCAGGTTAGCTTCCTTGGACCTCTAGGAAGCTAATGCAATGGCTGGCTTGAGCTAAGGGTGGATGGAATGTTCTGGAGAAGTCCAACTGTGATGCTCTGTTTTTGGTTATGGAAGACAGGGAAAATGGTGTTACATAAGTGAAACAGGTACAAGGATGAGTTACCCTTGATGCAAGGAAGCTTTAGAAACTAAAAGGCCAAGAAACGCACGAGGAAAATGTGAGTTTGAGGTTCAAGGTCAGAAACTGTGCAACAATGGAGTTTTTGGGAAATTTCTCAATTGAGAGAGTTTTGGTGTATTTCAGGGTGCTCAAGCTCGTCCTCTAGCTCACAAATAGTGTCTCTATTTATAAGAAACAAGTTTGGAGACTTGTTGTTGATCAGAATTCCAAATCACAAGTTTATGCATAACATATGACTTTTGAGAATTTCATGTTTCCAAGCATTGTGTACTTGCTAAACTAGAGTGGTTATGCTTTAAACAAGCTTTCTTCTGACTTTGTAGATAGTGTTTGATCAGAGGGAACAAGTTAGAGGCTTAAGAATTGACTTTACACAAAAGCTTGCTTTTCTAAAATGGAAGTGTTCACTTTGTGCCAATAATGGAAATGTGGATTAGATAAAGCTTAAACCACTTGGATTAAAGATCAAAAGTTTGTGTAATCCATTAATAATGGATAAATACACAAGTTAGGAGGCCTGAAAAGCAAGATTATGTAGCCTAGGTTTGAAATTGGATTCTTATTCATCACAAAATTCCTTTAATTCAAGTGACAAAACACCAACTTCATCTCTTCGATTCTCCCTACTCAAGAATGATCTCAAGGAGTTATTTGACATTTTAGAAAGATTGCAATGTTCTCTACAACCCATATTTGAATTGAATTTGAATATTCACCTTGGAACTATATGAAAAAGTGCCATGAAGTTGAGTCAAAATCCTGACCAAATTAGGGCAAAATTTCACTAAGTGTTTAGTTTTATGATCCTATGTTCTTGAAATTATAACTTGAGATCCAAGCACTTTGGGAAGAAGTTGTCTGAAGAAAAGTTATATATCTCATGGAGATCTGCAACTTTTATGTTGGAAGTTTCTCTTAAATCATCTTGGATCATGGTGAAAATTTGGCTCAAAGTTATCGAAAAATAAGAAATTTTCCATACTTAGGAAAATTTCTAAGTTAAGAAATTTTAACATTTCAAGATGAAATCTTGAATTCTTGATTTCTTGATGAAAAAGTTTCATATTTTGACATGTTTGATGAATTTTGATCTTTGGTACTTGAATTTGACCAAAAAGTCAAAGTTTGACTTTTCAGTATACAGTTGATTTTTGATCAATTGACTGCAAAATTCATCTGTCAACCCAATGGATTTGCAATGTTTTGAACCATGTAAATAGGTCAAAATGATGCAATTGGACTCTTGATATCATGACTTAAACCAATTTACCATTTGCTGAGTTAAAAATCAGAAATTGCCTTTTCCCAATCAAAACCTTAATTTTGACCATTTTGCCCTTTTGGAGATTTGATCAAATTTCTTGAGGGATTATGGTCCAAACTTTATCAAATGATACATATGAGTTTAAAATGTTGATGTGGATAAAAAATTATGAGGGTTGACTGTAAATTGGCCATGGTTAACTTTTTCCCCAATACAGCTGATTTTTAGGTCAATTGTTCAATTGGCTGATCAAAAGTGTGATCCAAGGCTTGAAACTTGACATGAGTAATCTTGGGGGTCCATAATGGTCCATGAAAGCCATAAGGGTCCAACTCACATTGTTGTCCGGGCCTTTGACGGGTCCAAAAGAATGGTACATGGTGAGGTAGACATCCCAATCAGGGTTGGGTCACAGGTATTTGATTCAAAATTCTATGTGATGGACATCCATCCGTCCTATTCTTGTTTGCTGGGTCGCCCGTGGATCCACAAGGCTGGAGCTGTGACCTCCACATTGCATCAGAAGCTCAAGTACCCGGTCAGGGGGAAGATCGTAACAGTGCAAGGGGAAGAGGAGTACATGGTCAGCCACCTCAACTCCTTCAGATACGTGGAAATGGATGGGGAGTTCATTGAAACCCCCTTTCAACATTTTGAGGAAGTGCCACAAACCCTGGCAGCAGCAGAAGCAGATGAAGAGGTTTCTCCTATGAAGATGGCCTCCTTAAAAGACGCCCGGGCTGTGATCGAAAAAGGTGAATGTGCAAACTGGGGCAAGCTCCCTGATCTTACTCCTAAGACTAACAAGTTTGGGCTGGGTTTCACCACAGAAGCTCAGAAAGCAGTGCGTAAGGCGAGAATTGGAAGACCTCCTGTGCTCATCACCCACTCAGAGGTGAATGCTGTTGGAGAGGAAGACAAGGTGGAAGAGTCAGAGTTCGATAGCTGGATCTACCCGACGACCGATGGTGGATTGACCAATTGGACTGCTAAAGATTTTACACCCATAACTTTTGTTCCCCAGTAATGAATTTCTTTGTTTTTGATTTGTAATAAACAATAATTTGAAACTATATGGCCCGGTGTCTTACCCGGGGCACCGTGGTTTTATTTATGAGGGCTTTTGTTTGTCACTATCATATATCATGAATAAAAGCATTGGACGTTTTTCACAATTCAAATTTTGCGCTCCTTTTCTTTCCTTTCTTTACATATTGCAAAACAGCTGTATTTACACACACACTCACTCATACAGGTTTCAATCCACTCTGGATCTCACTGGTAACGACTCTGCTACTGCCAGTTATGACTTCGAAAATCCGATCAACTTAGCCGAAAACGAAGGTGAAGATGACTGCGAAGTGCCTGGTGAACTTGCAAGACTGTTACAACAGAAAGAGAGGGCAATTCAACCCCATGAAGAGCCAGTGGAAATAATAAACATGGGTACTGAGGAAGACAAGAAAGAGGTGAAGATTGGTGCCAACCTAGAACTCAGCGTGAAGCAACGGTTGACTCAGATGCTGCATGACTATAAAGAAATCTTTGCCTGGTCCTACGAAGATATGCCCGGATTAGATACCGACATTGTGGTCAATCACTTACCAACTAAAGAGGATTGCCCTCCGGTTAAGCAAAAGGTCCGCCGTATGCGTCCAGAGATGTCTGAGAAGATTAAAGCCGAGGTGATGAAGTAGTTTGATGCCGGGTTTCTTGCAGTGACTTCTTACCCTCAGTGGGTTGCTAATGTGGTGCCGGTACCTAAGAAGGACGGAAAGGTCAGGATGTGTGTCGATTACAGGGATCTGAACAGGGCCAGCCCCAAAGATGACTTCCCTCTACCCCACATTGATGTCCTTGTTGATAATACAGCTCAGCATTAAGTGTTCTCTTTCATGGATGGTTTTTCAGGCTACAATCAGATCAAGATGGCTCCGGAAGACATGGAAAAGACTACGTTTGTTACTCAGTGGGGCACCTTCTGCTACAAAGTCATGCCTTTTGGACTAAAGAATGCTGGGGCAACCTACCAACGTGCCATGGTTGCTTTATTTCATGACATGATCCATCATGAGATAGAAGTGTATGTTGACGACATGATCGCTAGGTCCCAGACTGAGGAAGAACACCTTGATCATCTGCAGAAACTGTTTGACCGTTTGAAACTGTACAAGCTGAGGTTAAACCCGAACAAGTGCACCTTCGGGGTAAGATCTGGAAAGTTGCTAGGCTTCGTGGTAAGTGACAAGGGAATTCAAGTGGACCCTGCTAAGGTCAAAGCCATTCAAGAGATGCCAGTTCCTAAGACAGAGAAGGAAGTCAGAGGCTTTCTAGGACGTCTGAATTACATTGCTCGGTTCATCTCACACTTAACTGCTACCTGTGAACCAATCTTCAAGCTGCTGAAGAAAGATCAGGTAGTACGTTGGAATGATGAATGTCAGGATGCTTTTGACAGAATCAAAGAATATCTCCAAGAACCACCCATCCTTATGCCACCAGTTGAAGGGAGACCTTTGATACTTTACCTGACAGTGCTTGATAATGCAATGGGGTGTGTGCTGGGGTAGCATGACGAGTCTGGCCGAAAAGAGCATGCCATTTATTACCTTAGCAAAAAGTTTACCGACTGTGAGACCCGATACTCACTGCTTGAGAAAACTTGCTGCGCTTTGGTATGGGCTGCTCGCCGGCTGAGACAGTATATGCTGACTCACACTACCTTGTTAATCTAAAAAATGGATCCTATAAAGTACATATTTGAAAAGCCTGCTCTGTCTGGGAGAATTGCAAGATGGCAGATGATCTTGACGGAATACGACATTCAGTACACGACCCAAAAAGCCATCAAGGGAAGTGTATTGGCAGACCACCTAGCACATCAAGCTGTGGATGACTACCAATCAATGAACTTCGAGTTTCCAGATGAAAGCATTATGATAGTAACTGACTGTGAAATACCTGGACCGGATGAAGGACCTGAACCAGGATCCCGATGGTCTATGCACTTTGACGGAGCCTCCAATGCTTTGGGAAATGGTATCGGCGCCATAATCGTATCTCCACAAGGTACTCATACTCCGCTCACCGCCCGGCTGTGTTTCAACTGTACCAACAACATGGCGGAGTATGAAGCGTGTATTATGGGTCTTCAAGCTGCGATCGACCTGAGGATCAAATTTCTGAGTGTCTTCGGAGATTCCGCTCTCGTGATCAATCAGATCAAAGGAGAGTGGGATACGAAACATCCAAACTTGATTCCTTACAGAGAATGTGTGTTGGCCTTGATCCCCCACTTCAAAGAGATAACATTTGAGCACTTTCCAAGAGAAGAGAATCAGTTGGCGGACGCGTTAGCTACAATGTCTTCAATGTTCAAGGTTAAATGGGATAATGAAGCTCCCCGGATCATCATCTGGAAACTGGACGAACCGGCATACTGTTGTGATCTCGAAACCGAATTGGTGACTGAGAAGCCTTGGTACCACGAAGTGAAGAGATACCTAGAAGCTCAGGAATACCCTGAAGGAGCATCTGTCAATGATAAGAAATTCCTGAGGAGGTTTGCAGCCAAGTTCTTTCTTAGCAACGACATCTTGTACAAGCGAAACCAGGATTCAACCCTACTGCGTTGTGTAGATAAGACTGAAGCAGAAAGAATCATGGAAGAGCTACATGAAGGGACCTTTGGTACACACTCCAGTGGACATACCATGGCAAAGAAGATCCTACGGGCAGGGTATTACTGGTCCACCATGGAAGCTGATTGCTACCAACATTCTAGGACATGCCATAAATGCCAGATCTACGCAGACAAGGTGCATGTTCCTCCGGTTCCCCTGAATGTTCTGACTGCGCCTTGGCCATTTGCAATGTGGGGCATAGACATGATCGGTGAGATTAAACCTACGGCATCTAATGGACATCGCTTCATCCTAGTGGCAATTGATTATTTTACGAAGTGGGTTGAGGCAGCATCCTATGCTACGGTAACCAAGACTGTTGTGGCACGATTCATTCGGCAAAACCTGATCTGTCGGTACGGTGTCCCTGAGCGGATTATTACAGATAACGGTACCAATCTGAACAATAAGATGATCGCTGAGCTCTGCGAACAGTTCAAGATACAGCACCACAATTCTTCTCCTTACAGACCGAAGATGAATGGGGCTGTAGAAGCAGCTAATAAAAACATCAAGAAGATCGTGCAGAAGATGACAGTAACGTATAAAGAGTGGCACGAGATGTTACCATTCGCTCTGCATGGGTATCGTACCTCAACTAGGACGTCAACCGGGGCAACTCCTTTCTCTCTGGTTTATGGCATGGAGGCAGTCTTGCCAATCGAAGTACAAATTCCTTCTCTCCGGATAATGAAGGATGCAAATCTGAATGAAGATGATTGGATCCAGACGCGACTTGATCAGCTCAACCTTATTGACGAAAAGAGACTTGCTGCTATCTGTCATGGTCAGACGTATCAGAAACGAATGATCAGGGCATTTAACAAAAAGGTCAGGCCACAGGAATATCAAGTCGGGGATCTGGTGATCAAGCGAATCATCCTTCCTCAGAGTGATCCAAGGGGCAAATGGACCCCTACGTACGAAGGGCCATTTGTGGTTAAGCATGTGTTCTCAGGAGGGGCAATGATATTAACCAACATGGATGGTGACGACCTTCCTCATCCCGCCAATGCAGACATAGTTAAAAAATACTACGCATGAAAAAATGACCCGCTAGGCTGACATGCCTAGGCAAAAATTAGGGCTTCCCGTCGAACCAAAAGGGTTCGGGCAAAATGAAGGGATGAAAATGAAAAATCTGTACACCCGGCAAGTCGAAAACCTGAAAAGGCGGCTTGGGCAAAAATGGGTATCCCGGTGGACTGAAGACCCGAAAGGGCAGTCCAGGCAAAAATTAGGGATAAAAGCGTAATACTATGTCTCATTGGATCACTTTGCATCCAGAATCCGGTATCTACATCAAGACGGCATCGATCAGTCAGCTTCACTTTCAACTAAGGTCATCAAGTGATGAGACGCATGGAGTATAAAGGCAATAGCAGAGTTGAAACCCAGTGGATCATTCATCTTTCGCACAGCTGTTTTATTTTCTTTTGTACAAAACTTGTATAAACTCTTTTGCTCGGCGACGTTTCTCTTACTAGGATGTCAGCCTCTTGTACACAAAACGCCTATTCACAGGCTATTCAAAATCAATACAAATATACTTTTCAGTTAAACGTGCCAACTGTTTTTCTTTTTCTGTTTTGTTTTGCGAAGAACGTCCAAGGTTCAATTTGTGATATATGCATTGGCAATAATTTGCTAGCTCATAAATATTTGCATACGAAACAAAGAATTAATTGCAGGTGACACTAGAAACAGGGGCAATAAAGAGTTGTCTAAGCAGTCTAATTGTTCTATCCTCCAAGATACCAAGGTAGGTTCAGCTAAAGAACCTAACCAGGCATCTTAAATTCCCCAGAGAGTGAGACAGCAAGTCAGTGCATTCTTCCCCAAACAAAGTTAACAAGTCTCAAGGAAATTGGGTATCCTCCAGTAGATCCCAATGTTCCCCCAGCAGCATATATTCTTAACAAGCATCCCCGGCAGTCTTGGCCTAAAGATTGTTCCCCAGCATATCAAAACTTCCCCAGGAAAGTCCGATCCAGTTTCCCCAGGAAAGTTGGAATTCATCTCCCCAAGCAGTAAGCTTATCCTCAGTATATTCTGGAAGCTCATCCCCTAGCAGAGCACGAACGCGTCGTCCGGCTTTATTTAAAGAGTTATTTCCTTAACAGGATATAACTGGGTTATCCTCAGCCAAAAGCCAAGGAAAGTTCGTCGTCAACATAATTCTTTCCTACCCCCAGTGAAGTCCATTAACACTTCCAACAACAAAGACATCCTCAGCAAATTACTGTTATCGACTCAACAAAGCATCTCTAGAGTATTGCTTCCCACAGAGTATTGCTTCCCAGCATGATCGCTAGAGTATCTTTTCTCCCCGCAGAATCTTCCATTCGCCAAGTTTATTCCGCAACGGAGTCATCGTCTCCTACCGGTATCCTTGCAACTACTATCATCCCCAGCGGAAGCAAAATCTATACTTCGACATCAGCCCAGGATACGACTTCCCGGCACCCGTCAAGGATTTACTTTCCTAGACGAAAACATACATAAAACATCACATACATCATTATAGCATGCATAACGCACTGCATCATACAAATCTCATTTATGTTGAGAACATCATTGCTTGATCCATATCATGCATTGCATATGACTGACTTTTACCTTGCAGGAAAGATCCAGTTAAGTTCTCAAGCTACATTTCAAGACCTAGGCCGGTTCAGTTAAATCGTCCCAAGATTTTCCTGATGCTTATCCAGTCAAAGGCCTTCTCTGGTTCAGTCAGATCGACCCTAAGATCTCCCTGATGCTTATCCAGTTGAAGACATTTCAAGACCTAGACCGGTTCAGTTAAATCGTCCCAAGATTTTCCTGATTCTTATCCAGTCAAAGGCCTTCTCTGGTTCAGTCAGATCGACCCTAAGATCTCCCTGATGCTTATCCAATTGAAGACATCTCAGGACCTAGACCGGTTCAGTTAAATCGTCCCAAGATTTTCCTGATGCTTATCCAGTCAAAGGCCTTCTCTGGTTCAGTCAGATCGACCCTAAGATCTCCCTGATGCTTATCCAGTTAAAGACATTTCAAGACCTAGACCGGTTCAGTTAAATCGTCCCAAGATTTTCCTGATGCTTACCCAGTCAAAGGCCTTCTCTGGTTCAGTCAGATCGACCCTAAGATCTCCCTGATGCTTATCCAGTTGAAGACATTTCAAGACCTAGACCGGTTCAGTTAAATCGTCCCAAGATTTTCCTGATGCTTATCCAGTCAAAGGCCTTCTCTGGTTCAGTCAGATCGACCCTAAGATCTCCCTGATGCTTATCCAGTTGAAGACATTTCAAGACCTAGACCGGTTCAGTTAAATCGTCCCAAGATTTTCCTGATGCTTACCCAGTCAAAGGCCTCTCTGGTTCAGTCAGATCGACCCTAAGATCTCCCTGATTCTTATCCCAGTAGAAGACACCCAAGATTTTTCTCAATAAGCGTTGTTGAAGTTAAATACACCCCAGACTTTTCTCAACAAACGTCGTTGAAGTTAAAGTCGCCCAAGGTTCTCTTACCATTCATGCTAAGGTAGTAACCGTCCCTGGTTCTTTCATCGCCGTTTGAAGCTCCAGACTCAGCTCCTGTAACTAGTCAGGACACATCTATACCAGGCATCTAAACATCAGCTCCTGCAACGTGTCAGGTACTCATTTTCTGTTTTGCAGGTATGCAGGTTCTCGCCAAGGAATCTCTTACGCAATCAAACATCCAGATGGCATCTATAAGCCCATTCTCCCATCATTGCTAACATGTGAGCGCAAATTTCTGGGCACTCTAGTGTCCAATCATCTTCTACCCTCGGATTACGAAAGGCACGTCCGCCAATCTGCATCCTCAGGTCTAAGAAGATTGAACAGGGGCAACTGTTATACCCCAAAATTTGCCCTCCCATATTCCTCAAGAAATTGCCAAGCCAAGTCACAAAATTCCCCAAGGGTTGTGCAGGTCAACTGTCTCCTATACAGTCAAAACTAGGGTTTGTGTGCTGATCAAGAAAATGGAGTGTTCAAAGGCCCAATCAAGTCTCATATGCTTACAAACATGGTCAAGCATCCTCATATCAAGTTTCAAGGCATTCAGCTCAAAATTGCACAGTCAAAACCCTAAATTGCACTACAGTCAACTGTAGGGGCAAAATGGTCATTTGGCAGTCAAAAGTTCAAATTTTTGGTCAACATATCATTTTGAAGCCACAAACATCATTTGATCAATGCTTGATCATGATTCTCAAAATTTGGCTCAGAAATCATCAAAGATGCAAAAGTTGCTATATTTGGACAGCTGAAAAAGTCAACTGAAATTGACCAGGGCATAACTTTCACATGGATTATCAGAAAAATTCCATCCAAAGCTCATTTTGAAGAGAAAGACATTTCCTACAACTCATCTTAATACTTCAAGTCCTAGAAATGCTCTCACAAAAAGTTATCAATTTCAACATTATAGGTCATTTTCAAAAGTCAACAAAAAGGGACTTAAAGTCAAAGACCATAACTTGAGATTGGTAAATCAAAATGACATGGGACCAAAGGCATTGGTTAGAGGACTCAAAGACCTTTCCAAAATGTCCAAGAACATGTGAAAAGCTTAAAAATTGAGCAAGTTATGCCTTGTAGAAGTTGGGAAATTTTTGTGAAATGGCAAAAGTCAACTATCCTTGAAACTCCAATTTTTGACAAAAGGGCCCACTTTCTTCCACTTGATTCATCCTTGTCATGCCACACACGTGTCCCATGATTAATTTCAAGACCAAATATTGATTTTTCTATTTTATTTAATTTTTGATAATTTAATTCATTTTAAATCTTTAAAAATTCAAATAAAATTCAAAAACCAATGGAATAGTGTCATTTGAATTTGGACAACTTCCATATATCATGGGCCAACTCAAAAACTCAGGCTAGGGTTAAATTGCACACTAAGTCTTGGTCTTGGCTCAAAAGAAGGAAAATTGGTTAATGGTGAAAACCCTAGGACTAGTTCTTTCATGAGCATGAATTAAGGCCAACTAACAAGCTAATTCTCTTCCATCATAAGCACTAAGTCAAACCCTAACCACAATATACCAAAGGCTGCGCTCAAAAGCTTATGGACAACTTGAAAAATTAGCCATATAAGTCAAATCTGAAATCAAGGTTGGAGAGAGTTTTAAGCCTTAATTCTTTTTCTAATAGCTTCCTGGACCATTTCTGAACACATCCCAACTCCAAACATCCGTCCAAACGCAAAGAACTGGCAGCAAGGACCTCCCCTGTACAGAGAAATTTTTGAAATCGCATATCTCAAATCATACATCTTTTTGCATTTTGATTGATGAATTCATGTTCCTTGTCAAGTTTCCAAGCTAATCATTACCTTTAATTGCGTTTTTATTAACCATATGCGATTCTACCATTTTTGAATATTAGGGTTACAGGTTTCTAAAATTAGGGCTTTTGCAAAGAAGAAAAATCAAAGCTTCAGACCATGGCCATTGAATTCAGTGCATTGAGACGGACATAAACCACCATTCGCGAACAATTTATGTAGCTTATATTGCTATTCGCTATTTTTCCATAGCCCACTTTCTGCAACGTCATGAAAACCGTGGCCATACACTTTTGTTTACAGGGGACGTGAAGACGAAGATATCGTGGCAATTGCTGATTCGTTGGTTTAAAAACTTCGCGCGCTGGACCACAATTGCCTTGGTTTTGTTTTTTATTATTTATGTGATATAATATATTAAATGAAGTTCAATAGCTCAGTTGGCAACACGTGATGCATACAATCTCCAAGACCTGGGTTCAAGTCCCAGGTCTGAACAAATTCCATATTATTTTTGTATAACAATTCCTATGCGCTTCAGTGATGTAGGCATACCATGCATCCTCAATGATCAAGCCTACACGCGTCCCAGAGTATCCACATCAAAGGCTAGGTTTGAAGAACATGCTATGCCTTAGTCAAACGTGTCACACATGATTCAAAAAGTCCAACAAATTTCCAGCTTAATGGGCCAGAATTCTAGGGCCTGCACCTCCTAATCTGGGGTTACCCCACCCTGGTTTGCTACTTTTACTTATTTTTCTTATATCCTTTTTTTTTTATTTCATTTATTTTGTTGCTTTAATTCACTAATTATTTTTTTTACAAAATATGGAAAACAGCCTAAAATCAGAAAAGTCAAAAAATTTAATAATTATTTTATTTTAAATATTGTTTTTTTGTATAAATAATAACATGTAAATATTTAGTTTTAATTAGGTTTTTAACTTTAATTCCTTTTAATAAAAATCCAAAAAAAACATAGAATTAGGTTAATTAACAATGTTCATTCCTCTTAAATTTTTCTTTTTGATCATAATATTATTATTTATTTTATTTTTATAATTAAATGTATATAAATAACTTAGATTTAAATTAGGTTAAAAATTCAATCTTTTTCTTAATAACTTAAAAAAAAAACATTAGAATTAGGGTTTACATCCAATTTTGTTGTTTTAATTAATTCTTTTTCTTTTAAATCTTAAAAAACACAAAAATACCAAAACATTTAATTTTAATTTTAATTCTTCATTAATTTTAATTTATTGCAAAAGGGTCCAACGCCCATGTTCATAATGTATTTAATTTGCGCATTTATTTTATGTCATTTATTCTAATTATGTAATTGCCCTGAAGCCTTGTAACTTTATTTCTCGCACTTTTATTTTATTGCTCCTTTACTTTCAGTCAAATCGGGTTCGGTTTATTTTGGCGATGTGGACCCGCGCCAGTTGTAATAGTTTAGATTTATTTTTTTCGCAAACTTTATAACTGTTAAATGCATGCAAGAATGAATGGATAAAATAAAATCAAGCGTAGATCACAATGAACATGACAAGACAAATATCAATGAAAACGGCACACAAATCACACACCACCCCTAGGGTACGCCTCACTGTTGCCTTTCGAAAGGTGATCGTCGAGTAGAGGACGTCTTAGTAAGTCCTCATGATCCGGGAACCTGGCATGAGGGTAGCTTCTAAGGTGTCTTCCCATTGCTCTGGTGATCACCATGTCCCTAAAACTCGAATTGACCCGAACACCTCCAACGGTGGTGCTACCTACCTCTCAATGGTGGGATGGCACTACTTTTAAGGACATTTACACAGACGAATTCCTTAGGGTAGGTAGGTTCTCAAGGATACTTGCTCTAATTTCAAACAAAAAACACTTTTCACACCAACACATTTTCAAAAGCTTTCAAAGCAAATTTTTCAAACACTCTGACGTACGAGTCGAACTGAAATTTTTCAAAGAAACTTTTTAAACCCACATTGAAAAGCAAGCAAACAATTTTGAAAACACATTGCGCAAGTATCTAAGAGCCCGTGGATAACCATGGATAGAAAGGGTGCTAACACCTTCCCTTTCTATAACCTACCTCCCGAACCGAGAGCAATCTCTATAAGGAATTTTTCTGTGCTTTTGTCCTTTCCATTTGGAGAAAATAAAAGACGGTGGCGACTCTTGCTTCCGCGACATTTCGCGAACCAGCGTTAAACAGTCAGTTCCAGATCCACCGATCACATTGGGAAATATGGAAATCGAACTTGAGGATATGCAGGAGCTTTTCCTTGGTTGATGGTGTCAGCACTAGTCTCTCCCTCTTTCTTCTTGACAAAACCAGAAAGTGGTTTTTTACCAATGCCAGCATTTTTTATGGTATTGTTAGGGATACCTTGGATTGTTCCAGCCTTAATACAAGTTTCAACATGTTCTCTAATAATGACCATATCAGAGAAAGAAGTAGAGGTACTACTGAGCATGTATTGGAGATAAGGACCTCATAAAGTACCCATGAACAAATCAATCAGTTCACGATCCAAGAGAGGAGGTTGGACCCTTGCAGTCAGTTCATGCCACCTTTGGGCGTACTCTTTAAACAACTCTTTATATTTTTGTATCATCAGTTGAAGCTGAGTGTGGCTAAGAGCCATGGCAGTATTATAATAGTAATGTTTCAAAAATGTGTCAGCAAGCTCTTCCTAAGTACTGACATGGGTTCTTTCTAGTTGTATATACCAGTCCAACGGTGCCCCGATCAAGCTATCTTGGAAGAAGTGCATGAGTAAAGGTTCATTTTCAGCATAGGCTGCCATCTTGCGAAAGTAGGAACAAAGATGAGTCTCTGGGTAGGAGGTACCTTTGTATTTGTCAAAATCAAGAACCTTGAATTTGGGAGGAATAACTACCCCAGGCACGAGACACATTGCAGAAGTATTGAATCCTGAAGTCTTGATACCTTCCATGGTTTTGAGACGCTCTTCAAGAGCATGCTACATTTTTGTAGTTTCAGCGACTCCAGCGGCGAGATTCGCATGGGGTTCATCAAGATCGATGATGTCGTGATGATCACCAACATCATTCCGAAGAACTTTAGTATGGGGTCTCAACATTTTCATTATTATTCCCTCCATTCGCGGAAGTGGAGGGGGCAGCAGTGGCAAGCTTGGCAGCACTTTGATGTAACTCTTCTTGACCCTTGATGACAGCATGAAGGGTTTCCATGAGTTGATCCATGCGAGTGTCCATGGTGTCCATATCTCGGTGGAGAGCATTCTAATTTTCCTCGAAAAGATCCATAAGTCTCCGTTGGTTGCTTCTTGTACGGTAGGGAGGTAGAGAAGTCGTATTTGCTGTTCACTGAAGTATTCTGATTGAAAAGGGACCCCAATAAGTTTTTGTCATGAATAATGAATGCATGATAGTATGAATGAATGTTTTATCTTCATTTTCGAGGAAATCCAAAGACTTGTCTATCTTTTTAAAAAGTTTGTTTTCATTTTTGAAGAGCTCGACCAACGAGACTTGTCTTTGGAATTCCTTAGATATGAGATGGATATACATGATGGTATGATGTCATGGTATGCTATGGCATGAGATCTCATCTCCATATATTCTGGATAACCACTGTGTAATCCTTTGCATAAACTAAAAGTAACATGATCAAAAGTTCGACGTCACATGCATGGAGTCAAAGTAACCACCCATAAGGTATGTACTAGGGGTTTATCACCTACCAAACAAGGTTCTAGGGAGACCTCAGAGTTTACACTCTTCCTTTGGATATTACTGACGTCCTAATTACTCGGTAATCAACAATATTCATAGGAAAAACTCGTCTGAGTGCAGCATCGTGTGACAACTACTTTAGGATTACTCTGTTATATTCTCTGCACTACACCTAAAAAGGCCAGGATTGGTTAATAGTTCTATGGCTCTCAGCTTCTCTGGCTCCCAAGTCAAAAGCAACAATGTCTTCCCGATTACTCGGTAGGCAATGCTACATTAAAGGGGGCCTCCACTGAGTGGGGTATCTCATGCCTCCTTCTTCTGGATTACTCCCTCAAAGTTAGCATGACTATACCGCCCGTCCTAATCCTAAATGTACCCCCAAATTCGGGTATAGTACTTAATAAATGTAATTACCCAACCCAACATCACAAAAGATACATAATATCCAGAATATGTGAGTAGCAACAGTATAATGCAATATATACAAAAGAAAGCAATAAAGTAATAAAGAAATAAAGCGCTAAAGAAAATAAAGTAAATAAATAAAAACCCAAAGAAACAAATAAACAAAACTAGAATAGACTCATTTCTTCATTCCCCAGCAGAGTCGCCAACTGAAGCTACCAGAAAAAAATGCAAAGCCGCCACTGAACTTTATTTATCACGAAGGAAGGGGAAATATCGAGAAAACCACAATGATATGGATAAGATGATTGTTATACGATGGTAGAACCGACTATTTAATACTGGCTTGCGTTTTGTATTCGCAAATGTCGCGGTAAGCAAGAGTCGCCACTGACTTTTCTTTTATCCAACAAAGGAAAGGGTGAAAAGAACAGAAAAAGACCTTTTTCGAGAGTTTTCTGAGTAAGGGGGGTAGATTATGGAAAGGGAAGGTGTTAGCACCCTTTCCATCCGTGGTTTTCCATGGGCTCTTAGGTACTTGCTCATTTTTTAAAACTATTTATGTTTGTGTGTTTTGAAATTTTTTGTTTGCTTTATGGTAAATCTTGTATCAGTCCTCAAGAGTGTGATAAAGCGTTTTTGAAAAATATTTTGAAAAGTGTGTAAGTGTGAAAATTTATTTTTTAGCAAGTACTTAAGAACTGTCTACCTACTCGAAAAAGGATGTTATTTCCCTCCTATCATTTCGATAGTGCTATCCTACTATTAGTGATTAGGTAGCCCTATCGTCAGATATTGAGGGACTATCGAAAGGGACATTATGGTAATCGAAGGCAACATGTATGGATATCTTAGCGTTCGAAGGGACTGTCAGCATATAGGGAACATCGAGGGGAAAGATTATTTAACGAAAGGTAACTCGAGGGACGATTAGGGACCATGATCTTTTATTATGACTCTTATATCGAGGGTCTTTGCTAAGATATCTCTATGTTCGAGGGACGTGACCATTTCTGAAGCAACCGAGTGAGGAGTACCCTAAAGATTAAAGTGTGAGAAGTGTATCTTTTTCAGTTATATTATCTTTGAGATTAGTGATCTACAGATTGATTGATTTATTCTTGTCATGCACGCCTAAGTTACTAACAGTAATATTGTACAGGCATACAAAGAATAAAAAAAAGCGAGAAATAAAGGGTCCTACACTATTACAGGTCTTTGGTGTAGGTACATAAATAATGAACGAAAAAAATAAAGTACGGAAATTGAAAATGCGGGAATTTAAGTCCTAAACTATTACACTTGTAAGCAATTATAATATGAGAAAATGCGAAAATGATAAACGCGCACGAGATAAAATTGAACGTCTAAAAACCTAATAAAACTGCTAAGTAAAAAGACTTATTTGTTTGATTTTTTTGTTTTAATTAAGAAAAATAATTAAATTAAATATCCTAAAGTCTATTTTATTTTTAATTAGAGAAAATAGTTAAGATATTTATTAGTTAACTTAAGAACTTAATTATTTAAAAAATCTAATCCTAATTTGTGATTTTTCTTAATTGTTGTTTATGGTGGAAACTCATTAAGAGAAAACAAAACAAAGCGAGAAGTAAAAAAATACACAAGGACAATCCTTCGATCCAGGAAGGAAACGTCTCCTTCGATCTAGAAGGATATGGATTTCGATCCAGGAGGACTGTGGCCCTTCGATCTGGGGTGCTGAATCTGCAAATATAATGTGAGAAAAAGGAAATAATCCAAAATGCTATGTTTGGATCGAAGCTGGTCCTAATTCGGCAGCCTGGATGTTTTGAAGTTATGGCCAGAACACCCTAACATGGTTTGAAAAGGGCATATCATGATTCCAGTGTCATGGGCTTCATGCTAAACTCTTGACTTGTTTTAATGATGCCTAGCAAACTCATACATACACGTCAAAACATTCAAAAATACGTAAATACGTAAACATGAGGATTTGGATTTTAGAAGTTTTACAAAATGGGTGTTGATGATGCTCCTAATTTGGGCTTGAAGTTGTATGCTGGAGGGTTGGATGGAGTCCCTGGAAGCCTCAAGGGGATGTTTGAATCCTTGGTCTGACTTGAGGGGAGCTGTGAATGAGTGTTTGAAGTTTTTGATTTGAATGATTTTTTTTGCAAGTTTGGTAGAGCTTTTGTGTGGTACCTATGTATCTTCCCCGTCTGGCTTACCAAAGGGGTGTATTTATAGCATAAAAGAGGTACGGGATAATGAAGAGAGAATCTGTCCCATAAATCCAAGGTTTAAATCCATTAAATCCATTTTGAAAAACTACCAAACTTGGTATTTCATGCCATTTTTTCATGTTCAGTGTACCTGGACATGTTTTTTTTCCGAATGCCCTCTTGATGGCCTCCTTCGAATGGCCTCGAAGGAGTTCTTCGAATGGCCCTTGGCCTTTGATTGATCTTTTGAATTTTTGTACTGGCATCCCATTCAAAAGACCATTTGTCCAAATGCCAATTGAAGGACACAATTAACATGCATGTCGAAGCTAATCGAAAGGTCTTTCAGAATGCTAATCGAAGGCCTTGACACAATGCCAATCGAAAGGCTTGTCATGAGGCCAATCGAAAGGCCTTGTATCCATACCAATCAAAGGGTCTTTCAGAATGCCAATCGAAAGGTACTTAAAACACCACTCAAAAATTTTCTTTTTCCTTAGGCAAGGGTTTGTGGTCAACCATGTAGGGGAAGGCCTTGGAAAATATGAGAGGGAAAATTTTGGGGTACAACAGTTGCCCCTCTATAATCTTCTTAAACCTAAAGATACAGATTGGCTTGTCTGCCTTTCGTGATCTGAAGGTGGAAGATGATTGAACACTAAAGTGCCCAAAAAATTTCACTCGTATGAAGTGATACTGTTGGTGAATAATATCGGGAATGGGCTTACAGATTCCATTTGGAAAAGGTGACAGGAGACTATCGGAGATGGGCTTAAAGATGCCATCCAGATGAATGTTGATTTCATGAGATATTCCTTGGTGGGAATCCCTATTCCCGTTGTCGAGGATGACTCTGTTGAGGAATGTTGATCTTTGTCTTGGAAAATAGAGTTTAGGAGCTTCAGTTGTCCATTACTCTATTGGGGAGTCATCTATTGATTGAAGAGACGGAAGTGGACTACTATCTGGTCAAGATCCAAGCTTCGCTGTGACTTGCTGAGGATGATAAGGCTGACTACTATTTGGTCGTATTCCAGGCTTCACAGCGACTTACTGGGGAAATGAGATTAAACTATTATTTGGCTGTACCCCAGGTTTCGGTGACTTGAACTATTATTTGGTCGTGTTCAGGCTTCAGTGATTTCAATAAATTAAGTTGTTATCATGTCGGATCTATGCTACAACTTGAATTTAAGGTATACTACTATCCAGTCGAATTCAGGCTTCATAGTAATTGACAGAGTAAACTGCTATGTGGTCGGATTTCAAGATTCGTAGTGCTTTATATTGTTATCTGGTCGAAATCCAGGCTTCACAATGTCTTTGAAGAAGTGAACTACTATTTGGTCGGATTCCAGGCTTCGCAACACCTTATACTGTTATCTGGTCAAAATCCAGGCTTCATAGTGTCTTAAATTGTTGATTGACTATTATTCGGTCGGGTTCTGAGCTTTATAGTAACTGGCGGGGTAAACTGCTATCTTGTCGGATTCCATGCTTTGCAGCACTTTATACTGTTATTTGGTCGAAATCCAGGCTTCACAGTGTCTTTGAAAAAGTGAACTACTATCTGGTCGGATTCTAGGCTTCGCAATATCTTATACTGTTATCTGGTCAAAATCTAGGTGTCATAATGTCTTAAATTATTGATTGACTATTATTTGGTCAGGTTTCGGGCTTCATAGGAACTGACATGCTAAACTGCTATCTTGTCGGATTCTAGGCTTCGCAGCACTTTATATTGTTATCTGGTCGGAATCTAGGTTTCACGGTGTCTTTGAAGAAGTAAACTACTATCTGGTCGGATTCCAGGCTTCGCAACACCTTATACTGTTATCTGGTCGAAATCCAGGCTTCATAGTGTATTAAATTGTTGATTGACTATTATCCGGTCGGGTTCTGAGCTTTATAGTAACTGACGGGGTAAACTTCTATCTTGTCGGATTCTAGGCTTCGCAACACTTTATACTATTATTTGGTCAAAATCCAAGCTTCAAAGTGACTTTGAAGAAGTGAACTACTATCTGGTCGGATTCTAGGCTTCGCAGCACCTTATACTATAATCTGGTCGAAATCTAGGTTTTATAGTGTCTTAAATTATTGATTGACTATTATCTGGTCGGGTTCCGGGCTTCATAGTAACTAACAGGGTAAACTGCTATCTGGTCGGATTCCAAGCTTCGCATCACTTTATATTGTTATCTGGTCGAAATCTAGGCTTCACAGTGTCTTTGAAGAAGTGAACTATTATTTGTTCGGATTCAAGGCTTCACAACACCTTATATTGTTATCTGGTCAAAATCCAGGCTTCACAGTGTCTTAAATTGTTCATTGACTATTACCCGGTTGGGTTCCGGGCTTCATAGTAACTGACAGGGTAAACTGTTATCTGGTCGGATTCTAGGCTTCGCAGAACTTTATACTATTATCTGGTCAAAATCCAGGCTTCACAATGTCTTTGAAGAAGTGAACTACTATTTGGTAGGATTCCAGGCTTCGCAGCACCTCAAAATGTTATCTGGTCAGATTCCAGGCTTCACAGTTTCTTAAATTGTTGATTTACTATTATCTGATCGGGTTCCGAGCATCATAGTAACTAACAGGGTAAACTGCTATCTGGTCGGATTCCAAGCTTTGCATCACTTTATATTGTTATCTGGTCGAAATCTAGGCTTCACAATGTCTTTGAAGAAGTGAACTACTATCTGTTCGGATTCAAGGCATCGCAGCACCTCATATTATTATCTGGTCGGGTTCCAGGCTTCACAGTTTCTTAAATTGTTGATTGACTATTATCTGGTCGGGTTCTGGGCTTCATAGTAACTAACATGGTAAACTGCTATCTGATCGGATTCTAGGCTTCGCAGCACTTTATACTGTTATCTGGTCAAAATCCAGGCTTCACAGTGTCTTTGAAGAAGTGAACTACTATCTGGTCGGATTCTAGGCTTTGCAGCACCTCATACTGTTATCTGGTCGGATTCCAGGCTTCATAGTTTCTTCAACTGGAATGGAAATCAGAGAGATCTTAGTGTTGATCTAACTAAACCAGAGAAGGTCTTGGATTAACTTTGACTAGAATGGAAATCAGAAGAATCTTAGCATCGATTCAGCTGAACCTGACAAAAGTCTTGGAATATATTCAACTGAAATAGAAATCAGAGAGATCTTAGTGTCGATCTGACTGAACCAGAGAATGTCTTGGATTAACTTTGACTGGAATGGAAATCAGAAGAATCTTAGCATCGACTCAACTGAACCAGACAAAAGTCTTAGAATATCTTCAACTGGAATAGATATCAGAGAGATCTTAGTGTCAATCTGACTGAACCAGAGAAGGTCTTGGGAGGACATCTTTCTGAGGAAATTGCTGAAATAGCCCTTCATCAGACGTGGCTTTTGAGAAGACTACCAGGTCATATAAGTAGCGATGTTTGTTGATTTAATCTTTCCCTGTAAAAGGTAAAGAGTTAGTCATATGCAATGTCATGATGTATGAAATGCATTGTGATGATGTTCTCAAAATAAATAAAATTATGTTGTATGCGATATGTATGCACATGCCATGATGTATGAATATAGGATGATATTGAGATGTTTTGCTAGTCTAGGAAAATAAATCTCGGACTACTGCCGGAGAGTATTGGGAAGCTGAATCCTTCATTTCCGCTGGGGATGATGAATGGATATGATTTTTTGGGGATTGACTCTTCTTGAGAATAACTCTGTGGAGGGAGGATGCTTTATTGGAAGATTTTTTCGCTGTAGAGAAATAAACTTTGTTCGGAAATGAATTTCCGTAGTTAGAGAAATAAACCCTACCTGGGAGGAGGTTTTATAACTGTTTGAAATTATAAAACTCGGGTGGGGGATACAGATTTTATCTCTCTGAAGGAACTTCGTTGGAGGAGGTAATTCCTGCTTGGGGAAGGAGAGATCAAAACTCTGGTTGTTTCTACTCTGTGGGGAACATATAAGTCACGGGGTTGTATGCTGAGGACATAGTGATGACTTCGCATCAGGAAGTTTATACCCTTGTACATGTTGGAGAAAGTACCTACGAAGGCTTTGTGGATGGTTTAAGTGTCGTCCCAACTCATGTGGAGCTGGGTAAATGTTGGTCAGGATGATAAGTCTTCTACTGATACGTAAGTGACAAGATGACGGGACATAGTCGTACGCTTTAACACCTAACTTTTTCCTGGACAACCCTTTCAGGTTTTTAGTCCACCGGGATACCCTTTTTCGCCCAAGCTGCTTTTTTAGGTTTTCGACTTGCCGGTGAAACAACCGGATGAAAATAATCAAACAATGAAGTCGCCATCGAACATCTTTTATCCCACATGGAGGGAAAGGTAAACATCGAGAAAACCTGATAAGGGAGAAGTCACGGTCTTGTGACCGAGAGATCGGGTAAGGGAGTCTGTTACGCGAGGGAAAGGTATTAGCACCCCAAACGCCTGTAGTACTCTACGGTATCCACTCTTGTTGTCTATCTTATGGGTATGTTTAATCTATGCTTACTATTCACTATATTACTAAAGGTGGAATGCATGCAAAAGAAAGGGGAAAAGAATGTAGGGAAAATAAAATTGTGCTCGCTTGGGCTCTACCCCAATGCCTACGTATCCCTTTTGAGGAATCAGAACTACCATAGTTCGGCTCACATGTTTTTGTTTGTTTTATGTTTTTTATGGACAATGTTAATTCCGCCTTCTGCCGCAGCTCGACCTTTGGAGACTTATGAGTTGGCACATAAGTAAACTAATCATGTCCTTACCTGAAAAGGGTTTTTAGAGAAAAGGTGCTCGAGCGCACAAAATGGTTTAAATTGGTTTGTGTTTTATTACCTTGAAAAAGGGTTTAAGTGAGATTAGCATGTTTTTGATTTGCTAAGAAAAGATTTTAGTTTTAGATGCATATGGAAAAGGGGAAGAAAAGTTTAAGGGAGACTAGCCTATTTCTAACCTAATGTTATAATACAATGGTATTCCTACGTCAAGAATGAACAAAAGGGAAATGTTTACCTAATGTTAGCATGCATGGTTTACAACCTAAAGTCTAACTTGCATCCGAACGGAGCAAGCGCATCCTAAGGGAGCATGGTATGTACAGGGATAAAGAAAATAAGATAATAAGCTCAAGAGAGCACACCTACATATATCCTATCTAGGTTAGCATACCAAAGAAAGTCTAACACCACTATCCTATAGGGAACATGCAATGAGAGCGAAGTCGTGATCTCAATTCTAAATTGAGTTACTCATCGATCAACAAGAAATAAAAGAAAGCGATAAAATCCTATAGGGAGCATGCACTGAGAGTGGAGTCGTGATATCAATTCCTAAATTGAGTGACCCATCGATCAATCAAGAAAGTAAAAAAACACAAGCACAACACATATAGCAAATGAAGCGTGGAATGCCTGCTACAGGTCTTTAAACAACGACTTCGAGTGCACGCTCTTTATTTCCTACTTCTCATGATATCGAGAAAGCAATAAAGTCCAAAATGAGATAAACGAGAGAAAATACCAAACAGATATCAATCTGTAGCAAAAAGAAACTCGATGATCTTCGTGAAAGCTAATGGAGAAGGTCTGTTGGCTCTTTAAAATCACACAAGCGAAGAGTAAACTCTACCAAAAACTTCCCTGAATTTCTTTGATGAAAATCGCGCTCTTGGTCTGCTTCAAAACAAAGTCTCTTTTATTCGACAACATCATACAAAATTGGTACTAAATTGACCAAAGAGTCATGAGAAAAGTAGCAACTAAAATTAATTATGAAATGAATAAAAATAATGACAAACTTTTAATTAAATTCCGAGGGACAAGTCTTAAAATTAATTAATAAAATCCTACATTTTTACTATGTTAATCATGGCATCCTTATCAAAATTTATATTATCAAAAGTAATGAAAATAAAAAATTGAAAGAACCTATTGAAAAGAACCAATATAAGAGCTGTACGATTTATACTAGTGCCCAACTAGCCAGCCCAAGTGGATAGCCCAGACTGGAGTCCATGATTCATCATTTTTTTGTACAATGATTAACTTCAGAAAATCAAGCCCAATGCAAGGCAATCTCGGCCCATGATCCTTGTAGTTTTCAATCCAGATCAACATCCTAATCACCTCAAACATTACCTACTAATTGTTATTAGAAATAATTTAAAAGTGGAAAATGAACAGATTAACGAAATGAGAGAAGAAATAGTGAATACGTTTTGATGCGTTTTGGCTTATTAGGTAAAAAAATGATGACCCCTAAGGTTCCACGTATTGAGTCATCTTCTTCTCTCAAACCCAATCGGCGCATGCTTCTTTCGCTCCTGATTCCACTTCAAAGCTTTGTCATTTACCTCTGTCTCAGTCTGTTTCGACCCGCTTCTCACCATCACGGAGAAATCGCGAAATAAGACTTGAGATTCCTCTTCTACTTTCTTCAACTGCTTCCTCGTTGCCATTCCCGACCTAATTTTCTGCACTCACTGTTCTCCCCTTTCCAAATCTGAATCCTATCTTGTCCAATTACTCGCTGAATCCTTCTAATCTAAACTCATAGAAAACCCTAAAACCTTGGAACCAAAAGAAGGTTGCGATGACGAACACGCTCAAGCTGGAGTCGTGAGGAAAATACTCAGGGAATCGAAGGCCATATTGTGTTGTCAAGAAATTTGGTAGAATCGTGGGAGAAGAGATAATTTACCGACGAAAATGGCAAAGGTGACGACGAGTCTCTTGGTGAAGATTTAAGCTTCGATTTCTAGGTATCTCCATTTCCGTTTCTCGCCCCTTCTTCTTCTGATTCAGATTTATCTTCTATGCGTGATTAAGAGATTTCATATCTATGTTGGTGTTGTTCTTAAATTATTGACGCAAATGGTGAAAATTTGTTGTTGTTTGATACAGGGAGATGAAGACTATTGCATTAGTTGCCGTCGTGGATTCATTGCAAGTCGTGGAAGGAATTATAGAAAACATAACAAAGAATGATGAAGGTTTTTCAGAAGCAGCGGCTTTGGTTATGGAGATGGATATTTGTTGCAGAGGATTCAAGATTGAGAGAGTCTTCGAATTTTGTGGTGAGTTTTTTTTGGCCTTTTTTCTGGTTATGAATCCTGTTCTCTCCAATCCTGCTTCTCTCTTCTTCCTTTTTTGTTATTCTGTTATGATCTCTTGGGATTTTTCAGTTAAGAGAGTGGCTATGATTAGAAACGGTTATCGGTTGGTTAGGAATTCTGTTAGGTGGTTATAGATTAGTTGGAAACTGTTTCTGGTTTTTGAGTATGTTAGGTTGTTAGAGACATTGGTTATATGTTGGATTCTGTTAGTGAAAGTCTGTTTTGTAGTTGTAGCCAGTTTGCATGGCTATTTGTTTTTTAATTCTGAACCGACTTCTATTTCTTTGCAAAATTGCAGGATTGGGAAAACCAGATTTGGATTCAAGTGATACATGAAGCTTTGTGCATAGCTTGAAGATATTGTGGCTTGGTCATGGGAAGCAAGCATGAAGATGTATAGGAACTAAGACTTAGGCTTAGAACAAAAGTTTGTGTGATTATGAATGTAATTGGATGAAACTCAGATGCTGTATGTATTTGAAATTTAGCTTTGTGATCCGAACATGATTGAGATACCATGCTTTGAAATGGTTTTTTTATAATGGGGACTTGATTTGAATTTTGAATTGCTTTCCCTCCATTATACTTGTAAATTGAATGAAACAATCATAAATTTAAATGGAACTTTGTCCCAAAATTTAACTTTCCCAAATTAACGTTGAACTTTATCATGGGACGCCTCGCTTCCAAACTTGAATCCAATTTTACATTTCACAAATAATTGAATCTGAATCCATTTATATGTCATTCCTAGATTTGAATAATGGGAGGTGAATTAAGTGAACTTGAAGATGACAACTTGAACTACATGAATCTTCCAATCTTATCTTAAATATACCATTAACAAATCATGAAATTGAGATCTTGAACCAATATTAATCTTGAGCACAATTAGAAGTTTCAATGAATCCGAATTGGCATCTCATTTCTCTTGAACCCTAGTAAACTTGTAATCGATGCAATAATTGTTTGAAATAATGATGAAGTTTTGAACTCAACGAACCCACAACTTCATCTTTTGTATTATGGGTTGAACTTTGCAATCCAATCCATACTATATCTTGACTTTATGGATAAGAACATTTCCTTGATGGCGCCTTGAAGTATAGAAAGAAATGTAATATGAAGCTCAATGAACCTCGGTCGATATATATTACGAATTCACACATAGAAGATGTGAATCCCTAATCCATCTGCGTTTGACGAATCCTTGATGGAGGATGACCCTATAGCTTGATGAAGAAAAGATCCATAACACCCATGAACACAAAACCCTAATTCCACAATTTCACTGCCAAAAAAAAATAACCAGAAGAATCAAGCTCTATTGAACATATACACCTCAGTCAGTTGATAAAACCCTAATCATGTTCATGAATATCAACATTACTTCGATAACTTGCACTTTAAGTAAGGATATAATCCCATTGAATGATGGGATTCACTGAGGATGAACTTCTTAAGGCCCCCCTCTTGAATACCACATGACTAGGGAAATAAACCCTAATTCATACCATGATCGTCAAAGAAACAACTTGAATTGCCCTTGAATGTAGATGAGAGCCTCAAAAGCAAGGATAAACCCTAATTACCAAGCCCTTGATCCTAATGCCAATTTTATTGATTAATGAAGCGTGATATGTTAGATGATTTAATGGAAGTTATGTACATGAGAAAAGTGTGAGATGCATAAGCCAGATAAAAGTGAGCGGGTAGGACAAATTTGGGGTATTACAGTTGCCCCTATTTAATCGTCTTAAACCTGAAAGTACGATTGGCGCGTGCCTTTCAGAAGTTCGAGGTAGAAGATGATTAAATACCAATGCCAAAAATTTGTTCTGGGAAAAAGCGTGAATGTTTATCTATTTTTGTGGTATCAGCTAGAATTTTTTCTTTTTTAGTGAAAAGACAGAGATTGGACTTATAACATGGCATGATGCTAATACAAGACAAAGGTTGGTATAAAAAGACAGCGGACGAGGTCTACAGGCGACCTCGGATCCTAAGGTGAAACATGAGAGTGATTTGAAAGAGAACCTAGCGTAACAGTGATCTCAGGTTCAACGATGATCTAAGAAAGAACATAGCTAAGAGGCGATCTCAGGTTCGACGGTTATCTAAGGAAGAACCTACCGTACGGGTGATCTCAGGTTCAACGTTAATCTAAGGAAGAACCTAGCCTACGAGTGATCTCAGGTTCGACGATGATCTAAGGAAGAACCTAGCCAAGAGGCGATCTCAGGTTCGACGATGATCTAAGGAAGAACTTAGCCAACAGGCGATCTCAGGTTCGACGGTGATCTAAGGAAGAACCTAGCCTACGGGCGATCTCAGGTTCGACGATGATCTAAGGAAGAACCTAGCCAAGAGGCGATCTCAGGTTCAAAGATGATCTAAAGAAGAACCTAGCCTACAGGCGACCTCAGGTTCTAAGATGATCTGAGGAAGAACCTAGCCTACGGGCGATATCAGGTTTTAAGATGATCTGAGGAAGAACCTAGCCTACGGGCGATCTCAGGTTCGACGATGATCTATGGGAAAAACCTAGCCTACGGGCGATCTCAGGTTCTAAGATGATCTGAGGAAGAACCTAGCCTACGGGCGATCTTAGGTTCTAAGATGATCTAAGGAAGAACCTAGCCTACGGTCGATCTCAGGTTCTAAGATGATATGAGGAAGAACCTAGCCTACGGGCGATCTCAGGTTTTAAGATGATTTGAGGAAGAACCTAGCCTACGGGCGATCTCAGGTTCGAAGATGATCTAAGGAAGAACCTAGCCTACGGGCGATCTCAGGTTCTAAGATGATCTGAGGAAGAACCTAGCCTACGGGCGATCTCAAGTTCTAAGATGATATGAGGAAGAACCAAGCCTACGGGCGATCTCTGGTTCTAAGATGATCTGAGGAAGAACCTAGCCTAGAGGCGATCTCAGGTTCTAAGAAGGTGGCATTATTGGTCACGACATGATAACAAAAATGAAGACATCGATCAGGACACGATGGTTCGAGGAGAGGTATCGATCAGGACACAATAACCAAAAGTAAGACATCGATCAGGACATGACGTCTAACAATAATACATCGATCATGACACGATGATTAAAAGGGAGGTATTATGATGTAAACACAAGGACAGAGAAAACTTGTAACGTGGCGTGATGCCAATACAAGGAAGAGATCGGACTTGTAACGTAGCGTGATGCAATACAAGAGATCGAACTTGTAATGTAGCGTGATGCCAATACAAGGGAGGTATAACACATACGAGTGTTTGAATTGATATGGACGAGTATCGAAGAAAGGTCAAACACGGACGAGTGTTTGAATCAATACGGACGAGTATTGAAAGAAGATATGGACGAGTATCAA
This sequence comes from Vicia faba, assembly GCA_948472305.1. Lineage (NCBI taxonomy): Eukaryota > Viridiplantae > Streptophyta > Magnoliopsida > Fabales > Fabaceae > Vicia > Vicia faba. The sequence goes on along the minus strand of OX451737.1, from coordinate 1,601,238,185 downwards.
GGAAGAGATAACACGGACGAGTGTCGGACTCAATACGGACGAGTACTGAAGGAAGTAAGAAACGAGTATCAAAATATTTAACATAGACGAGTGTTTAAATCAATACAAACGAGTATTGAAAGAAGATATGGACGAGTATCAAAAGATTTATCACAGACGAGTGTTTGAAGAACTGACACGGATGAGTGTTTAGTAAACTGACACATACGAGTGTTTAGGAATTGACACAGACGAGTATTGGAAGACTGAATTATTTGTTAGACGGGGACTGGCCCCTAGACAAAAACTGGGTTTCGAATGACAAAGTGTACTGATTTAGTTGAGCATTAAAAAGGTGAAGGTCATCGACTGGGGATTTTGGGAATGATATCCTCTTGTAGGGATGTATTGGTGTCCTTTAATGATTCAGGTCTTTTGTGTAAGGTACCTGATCTGGCTTATGCTTTGTATGCATGTTTGAATTTCTTTTGACGCAGAGACCCACTCTGATGGATCAGCTACGCGCTTTTTAAGATGCAATGTTATGTAATGATAACTATATGTGATGCAAAAGAATAGGCTTCATGGGGATAAGCAAAAGCTTGCTGGGAACCATTGCTCACCACTGGGGATGTCAATACATATCGGCGCTAGAAACCTGCAGTACCAAAGATTATTGGGGATACTGGGAAGAATTTGCACTAGGGAGCTTGCAATACTGCAGATTATTGGTGACTATGTTGAAGATTGAATTACTGACGAAGCGAGTCTTCATGTACGTTGCTGAATTTTAAATCATACCATTGGGAAAGAGATAATCTGGCCAGACTTCCATACATCCTGAACTGTCGAGAGGATGAAAGAACTAAATATGCCAAAGAATGGATACTAAACACCATGCGAATCTCTCCGAATATATGCCCCAAGTTTAAGCACACTGGGGATTTATCTCTTGAATCATTTGGGGATAAAAGATGGGCATGGACACCTACGAATGCCCCGGTTTAGCTCTGCTAATGCCCCGGTTTAGATCTGTGAATGCCCCAGTTTAGCTTCATTGGGGATGTTGTTGATTAACTCCACTGGGAATGCACTTGCGCTTGCTGAGTCAAACAACGACTCCGGATTTTATGAATTCACTTGGGGAATCAGGTTTGAAGTTGTCTATAGCAGATGAAGGAAGCTTTGTGTACTGGCTAAGTCATGATGACCGTTATGATGCTCTTAGCTTAATTTGTCTTGTACAACATAATTGGCTTGAGCCACTTTGCAAGTACGGATGAGGAATGCCCCATTCTCGAGGATTTCTGAAAGACTTTGTGCTGGATAGATGACCATAACATTCGTTCCATAATACGATATGAGATGGCATGCCCCAATCTCTTGAACCATGAAATAAACTGCTCTTGATTACAGCTTTCTTGGAGAGATTTGTCGAATCTCGACGTAACTGCCTCAGGTTGAATGAATTCTGAATAGATTTATCAATGTGATAGGCCCTGATTGATGGCAACTTGAAGAGATCTATCGACGTGATAGGCTCTGATTGAAAGCATTAAGGGAATGCCCCAGATTTGGATGAACTCGGAGAGATCCACTCTCGACTTGATTTCCCCAGATTGGCAGACTCTGCTAACTTCATCCCTGAATGGTACTCAGACTGTGAAGTACCAAGATGATTTCTCTTGACATAATCACCGGTTAACATGCTGCTGGATAAGTCATTTCTCTTGTGGCAGCTGACTCTTGCTTCAACAGGGTATTCAAGCCTCTCTTCTCTGACAAGATTGAGCTCTTTACCGATTGTTCATTGTGTAAACTTACTTGATGCTGATCAGTTGTTTTATATGCAGAATAATGTTTATTATGAGAATGATAATTCTAATGCAACACATATGTAAGTCTTGAAGTTTGAAAAAACTTTGAATGAAATGACGTCACAACTTTGTTGTAAACAAGTCACTAGCTAGAGAGAAACATTTGCAAATTCTTTTTTTATGAAAGATAATGCAAGCATATGATGCCAACACAGATATTCAAACATACCTTTTAGTAGTCAGCTAAACGCTATCTCGTTGTATCATGCTTTCAAATTGACCCATGCTTCAATTAGGACTTTTATGGGTTGTATCGTGGCCTGGTTCACGGTTTTAGAAAAAAGGATTTAAGGCTCAAAATTATTTGGTGCCCACCCGTTCTCCATGATGTTCTCCATTCCTATGTTCAGTTAACCCGATACAAGCATCCATCTCTCTATAAGAGTTTGCGATGGTCGAGGAACCATTGAGGCCTCTCGGACACAACAGTCACTAACTTCTGATTTTGGTGTCTGATCAGACGACTTTGTTCTTTGATGAGGATTTTCATTTGTAATCATTTTCTCGCCTTTTAGGCTTTTCAATTTCCTTCTTGATTTCCCTAATTTTTGCCTGGACAAATTCTTTTGAATTTTGATTTGGAAGTCCAGAGGGATGCCCCAACTTTTGCCTCAGCGACTTGTTTTCAAGTTTCGACTTAGCGGGGATTTTTGTTTCTTTCTTATTCGCATTTTCGTTTTGAACAAGTCATCGATCTTTGCATTGTCTTTGATTTGTCGGAAGTGACCGTGACTGTCTAGTATTTGGTATACGAGGGATAGCCATTGTTGTATCGTCATCTGATCTCGGCTTCTTGATTTGCGAGAGATATCCATTGGGATATCGTTAGTTGACGCGCATTGTTTTTAGATGAGGGTTAACCATGGTGGTTTTGACTTTCCTCAACCTTTTAACGGATAACCATTGTTGTATCCTTGGATGCACACTCTTGATGAGTTTTGAATGCTTGATCAGATTAACTGAACACTACCCGCCCTAGGGTTAAAATGAGGGTTTTTTCTGAACAGAAAAGAAACTCCTACTTCGAAGGATCAGAGGGGTTAACGAGGGTCTATCTCCCTTATATCTCCGGTGTTTAGGAATTGAAACAAGGCCTGTACATCGTCAGCAGGGTATTACTCAAAAGCGTATCAACCCGAGATTTTTGCGTTTTTAGGTTATCGTCATCCTCCTTCCAATATTTACCTAACCATAAGATTTGGACACTTGGCATCAATATGCAAGTAAAACATTTAAAGAGAGATAACGAATGAATTAATAAAAACTAAAGGAACACTTCAAGACAAGCATATCTATTGCATTAAGATTTTCATTCAAAAATAGACAAGTTTCTACATGCAAGCAATGTTTAAACAAACAAGCAAGAATGCAAATGAAAATGCACTAAAGAGAACCAATGGTTTCCATCATTGAGGAGACTCGACTCCGTATGGACTTGTTGATTCTGATGACTTTCTGTAGTCTTGATGCTTGAGTGGGAGGGAGAATTCCCCTTCAGATCTGATATGGACATGACAGTCTTCGAATTGATCTCGTCTTGGACTTTGTCTCTGGATGAAATACCTTCAATTGAATGGCCAGGTGCCCCAGTATAATATGCATAGAAGATCCTTTTAGGAGAACTAATGAATGACTTACCCAACGAATCGGTAAAAACTGCATCATCAAGCATGTCACGCCACAAAGAAATAATACAGTTCGTCTCCTATCAAAACAACAGAAACATCCACCTGGTGAGAAAGAGTATGACAGTTGGCCAATAGGGAATAGACTTTTGGAAGAGACGCCAGACAAGTGTTGGGATTTATACTTCAACCCCTTTACATTCTTCGATGTCAAAACCGGGTTCCCCAGAATAGGGGATACATCTAGCATGTGTATTGCAATCGGAAGAGATGTTTGTGGAAAGAGGACCCCAAAGATCAGAGCTTTGTCGAACTTCCACCAAGTGAGGAAATAACTGGATGTAATGCACTGGGACCGCATCAATATGCTCATCAGGCTTCTTTTTTCTTGGCTTAAAAACTTCGCCCCATGAATTCACTTGGGGAATAAAGATTGACTGTTGTTGAACAGATCAGGGAACACGAGGCTATGGAGAATGCCCCTGATTGAATAGTCGGATGCCCCAGCATAGTAACCACGTCTGATGTTGGTCAAGAAGGATGGAGCATTGATGTAAGATCTCATAGTAAATGGTAGCCATCTACTAATAAGATGTTCCGAGAACTCAAGATTGAAGCACTCCATGGTTGAAAGCAATTCTCGAAAGGTGAGGGGAAGAGGGAGCCTGCTGCAGCAATAAGTACAAGATTGTTGACATCATTATCAGAGTTTCCATGATCTGGCTTATTTGAGTCTTCAATAAATTATCTTCCTCCTCAAAGAATTCCCGGCCTCAGGCCAAAGCTTGTATGTATACCACACGGAGTTACTCCATGACTGACCTTTGAGCATGTGACAGTAAGAAATCAAGTTTGAACCTCTGAGAAGAACACCAGGCCTGAATAAGAATCCCTAATCTTCGAGTACCTATTATGAATGCATGAAGATGCATGGGGTGCATGAATGAATTCCATGTCATGTTCTGTCATTTCCAAGGGATTTACATGTTTTGATTTTGATTTTGCGCAAGTAAGGGATGGAAGAGTTTAGCACAAGACTTGCAAATGTGATTCCCTCGAAATAAAAGAACATGTATGTTAAGCATGTGGTTAACTGTGTTATGTATGCAAAGGTATGGGATCAAATGGGATCAAGGTTCCATCATTCCTGAACATGATTTTTGCCCTGTTCAGAATCATATAAGTATCATTAGATCAAAGGTCTGACATAGCTTCCACACATATAAGAACCGAGTACCATGTAGATCTCCCATTGTACGGCATCAAGGCTTCTGGAACATCAGATACTGTTGAGAATTTTCTGAATATGTTGGGAATACCAAGATCGAAGGCTCGAATAAATCTCCAGGTAAAAAAGTCAGGAACTCATAAAATAAATTTGAGAACCATACGGTCACCAACAGAATATAGCATCTGCATCAAGTCATCAACAATATATAGCATCTGAATAAGTCACCAATAGGAATCCAGAACATAATCATTAGAACCAAAAGTCATCATCTGGGCATAGTCACCATCTGAACATGAGTAACCATCTGAGCATAGTCATCAACTGAGCATAATCACCATTTGTATCTGTGATAATAATTCACTCCCCGCTCACGGGTGAAAACTAGGTCAAGGTAAGGTCGTGGTAACTCAGAATCGAGGGTACTCTTGAAAAACTATCGCCGTATCACCTACGTGAAAATGATATCCCCTCATTTGTACCTCATCTGAGCGTGGACGACATGGCAGCGATAGTGAGACCAAAGTCAACCAGCCGTTCATGTTCCACTCTATTCCTAGGGTTCATATGGTATACAACTATGGCCTAGGTATTGGGCCTTTTACCTCATAGTAACACCCACCCAATAAGAAGCAGATCCAGTACAACAGTAGTATATGGAAGACAGTAGAATTCAATGCATACATATGCTCAAATATATACAAAATGAGTGAATAAACTGAAAGCATAAAAATAAACACCCCAAAGAAAATAAGAGCAAGAGCTAGGAGCGACTCCGGGATAGACCAGCATTTGGTCGACCTATCCCTAGTGACGTCGGCAGCTGAAACAACCGGCTGAAAATCATCAAACAATGAAGTCTCCATCGAACGTCTTTTATCCCACATGGAGGGAAAGGTAAACATCGAGAAAACTTGAGAAGGGAGAAGTCACGGTCTTGCGACCGAGAGATCGGGTAAGGGAGTCTGTTACACGAGGGATAGGTATTAGCACCCCACATTCCCGTAGTACTCTACGGTATCCACTCTTGTTGTCTATCTTATGCGTGTGTTTAATCTATGCTTACTGTTTACTATACTACTAAAGGGGGAATGCATGCAAAAGAAAGGGGAAAATAATGTAGGGAAAATAAAATTGTGCTCGCTTGGGCCCTACCCCAATGCCTACGTATACCTTTTGAGGAATCAGAGCTACCGTAGTTCGGCTCACATGTTTTGTTTGTGTTGTGTTTTTTTATGGATAATGTTAATTCCTCCTTCTGCCGCAGCTCGGCCTTTGGAGACTTATGCATTGGCACAGAAGTAAACTAATCATGTCCTTACCTGAAAAAGGTTTTTAGAGAAAAGGTGCTCGAGCGCACAAAATGGTTTGAATTGGTTTGTGTTTTATTACCTTGAAAAAGGGTTTAAGTGAGATTAGCATGTTTTTTATTTTCTAAGAAAAGATTTTAGTTTTAGATGCATATGGAAAAGGGGAAGAAAAGTCTAAGGGAGACTAGCCTATTTCTAACCTAATGTTATCATACAATTGTATTCCTACGTCAAGAATAAACAAAAGGGAAATGTCTACATAATGTTATCATGCATGGTTTACAACCTAAAGTCTAACTTGCATCCGAGCGGAACAAGCGCATCCTAAGGGAGCATGGTATGTACAGGGATAAAACAAACAAGATAATAAGCTCAAGAGAGCACACCTAGAGATATCCTATCTAGGTTAGCATACCAAAGAAAGTCTAACACCACTATCCTATAGGGAACATGCAATGAGAGCGAAGTCGTGATCTCAATTTCTAAATTGAGTGACTCATCGATCAATAAGAAATAAAAGAAAGCGATAAAATCCTATAGGGAGCATGCACTGAGAGCGAAGTCGTGATCTCATTTCCTAAATTGAGTGACTCATTGATCAATCAAGAAAGTAAACAAACACAAGCACAACACATATAGAAAATGAAGTGCGGAATGCTTGCTACAGGTCTTTAAACAGCGACTTCGAGCGCACGCTCTTTATTTGCTACTTTTCATGATATCTAGAAAGCAATAAAGTGCCAAATGAGATAAACGAGAGAAAATACCAAACAGATATCAATCCGTAGCGAAAAGAAACTCGAAGATCTTCGCGAAAGCTAACAGAGAAGGTCCGTTGCCTCTTTAAAATCACGCAAGCAAAGAGAAAACTCTACCAAAAACTTCCCTGAATTTATTTGATGAAAATCGCGCTCTTGGTTTGATTCAAAACAAAGTCTCTTTTATTCAACAACATTATACAAAATTGGTACTAAAATTGACCAAAGAGTCGTGAGAAAAGTAGCAACTAAAATTAATTATGAAATGAATAAAAATAATGACAAACTTTCAATTAAAGTCCGAGGGACAAGTCTTAAAATTAATTAATAAAATCCTACAGATTTACTATGTTAATCATGGCATCCTTATCACAATTTATATTATCAAATTCAATGAAAATAAAAAATTGAAAGAACCTATTGAAAAGAACCAATATAGGAGGTGTACTCTTTATACTAGTGCCCAACTAGCCAGCCCAAGTGGATGGCCCAGACTGGAGTCCATGATTCATCATTTTTTTGTTCAATGCTTAACTTCAGAAAATCAGGCCCAATGCAAGGCAATCTCGGCCCATGATCCTTGTAGTTTTCAATCCAGATCAACATCCCAATCACCTCAAACATTACCTACTAATTGTTATTAGAAATAATTAAAAAGTGGAAAATGAACAGATTAACGAAATGAGAGAAGAAATAGTGAACACATTTTGATGCGTTTTGGCTTATTAGGTAAAAAATTATGACCCCTAAGGTTCCACGTATTGAGTCATCTTCTTCTCTCAAATCCAATCGGCACGTGCTTCTTTTGCTCCTGATTCCGCTTTAAAGCTTTGTTGTTCACCTCTGTCTCAGTCTGCTTCGACCCGCTTCCCACCATCGCGGCGAAATCGCGAAATAAGACCTGAGATTCCTCTTCTACTTTCTTCGACTGCTTCCTCGTCGTCATTCTCGGCCTAATTGTCTACTCACACCGTTCTCCCCTTTACAAATCTGAATCATGTCTTGTCCAATTCCTCGCTGAATCCTTCTAATCTAAACTCATAGAAAACCTTGGAACCAAAATAAGGTTGCGACGACGAACACACTCAAGCCGGAGTCATGAGGAAAATACTCAGGGAATCGAAGGCCATATTGTGTTTTTAAAGAAATTTGGTAGAATCGTGGGAGAAGAGATGATTTACTGACGAAAATGGCAAAGGTGACGACGAGTCTCTTGTTGACGATTTAAGCTTCGATTGATAGGTATCTCCATTTCTGTTTCTCTCCCCTTCTTCTTTTGATTCAGATTTCTCTTCTATGCATGATTAAGAGATTTCATATCTGCGTTGGTGTTTTTCTTAAATTATTGCGCAGATGATGAAATTTTGTTGTTGTTTGGTGTAGAGAGATGAAGACTATTGCAGTAGTTGTGGTCGTGGATTCGGTGCAAGTCATGGAAGGAATTATAGAAAACAGAACAAAGAATGATGAAGGTTTTTCAGAAGCAGCGGCTTCGATTATGGAGATGGATATTTGTTGCATAGGATTCAAGATTGAGAGAATCTTCGAATTTTGTGGTGAGTTTTTTTTGGCCTTTTTTCTGGTTATGAATCATGTTCTCTCCAATCTTGCTTCTCTCTTCTTCCTTTTCTGTTATTTTGTTATGACCTCTTGGTATTTTGCAGTTAAGAAAGTGGCTATGATTAGAAACGGTTATAGGTTGGTTAGGAATTCTGTTAGGTGGTTATAGATTAGTTGGAAACTGTTTCTGGTTTTTGATTATGTTAGGCTGTTAGAGACATTGGTTATATGTTGGATTCTGTTAGTGAAAGTTTGTTTTGTAGTTGTAGGCAGTTTGCAGGGCTATTTGTTTTTGAATTCTGAACCAACTTCTATTGCTTTGCAAAATTGCAGGATTGGGAAAACCAGATTTGGATTCAAGTGATACATGAAGCTTTGGGCATAGCTTGAAGATATTATGGCTTGGTCATGGGAAGCAATCATGAAGATGTATAGGAACTAAGACTTAGGCTTAGAACAAAAGTTTGTGTGATTATGAATGTAATTGGATGAAACTCAGATGCTGCATGTATTTGAAATTTAGCTTTGTGATCCGAACTTGATTGAGATACCATGCTTTGAAATGGTTTTTTTATAATGGGGACTTGATTTGAATTTTGAATTGCTTTCCCTCCATTATGCTTGTAACTTGAATGAAACAATCATAAATTTAAATGGAACTTTGTCCAAAATTTAACTTTCCCAAATTAACGTTGAACTTTATCATGGGACGCCTCGCTTCCAAACTTGAATCCAATTTTACATTTCACAAATAATTGAATCTAAATCCATTTATATGTCATTCCTAGATTTGAATAATGGGAGGTGAATTAAGTGAACTTGAAGATGACAACTTGAACTACAAGAATCTTCCAATCTTATCTTAAATATACCATTAACAAATCATGAAATTGAGATCTTGAACCAATATTAATCTTGAGCATAATTAGAAGTTTCAATGAATTCGAATTGGCATCTAATTTCTCTTGAACCCTAGTAAACTTGTAATCGAAGCAATAATTGTTTGAAATAATGATGATGTTTTGAACTTAACGAACCCATAACTTCATCTTTTGTATCATGGGTTGCATTTTGCAATCCAATCCATACTATATCTTGACTTTATGGATAACAACATTGCCTTGAGGGCACCTTGAAGTATAGAAAGAAATGTAATATGAAGCTCAATGAACCTTAGTCGATAGATATTATGAATTCACACATAGAAGATGTGAATCCCTAATCCACCTGTGTTTGACGAATCCTTGATGGAGGATGACCTTATAGCTTGATGAAGAAAAGATCCACAACACCAATGAACAAAAAAACCTTAATTCCATAATTTCACTGCCAAAAAAATAATCAGAAGAATAAAGCTCTATTGAACATATACACCTTAGTCAGTTGATAAAACCCTAATCCTTTTCATGAATATCAACATTACTTCGACAACTTGCACTTTAAGTAAGGATATTATCCCATTGAATGATGGGATTCACTGACGATGAACTTCATAAGGCCCCCCTCTTGAATACCACATGACTAGGGAAATAAACCCTAATTCATACAATGATCGTCAAAGAAATAACTTGAATTTCCCTTGAATGTAGATGAGAGCCTCAAAAGAAAGGATAAACCCTAATTACCAAGCCCTTGATCCTAATGCCAATTTTATTGATTAATGAAGCGTGATATGTAAGATGATTTAATGGAAGTTATGTACATGAGAAAAGTGACAGATGCATAAGCCAGATAAAAGTGAGAGGGTAGTACAAATTTGGGGTATTACAGCCGGGTGTACATTTTTTTTCATATGTATATCCCTAACTTTTGCCCGAACCTTTTTGGTTCGGCGTGATGCCCTTTTTTTTGCCTAGGCCAGTCAACCTAGCGGGTATTTTTCATGCGTAGCCTTTTCTGACTATGTCCATGTTCACTACGTGGGGAAAATTGTCATTGTCCTTAGTAGTAAGTGTTGTCACACTACCATAAGGTGTTTATTTGATTGTACAGGATTCATTGCTGGAATTCATGTCCAATTCCCCAAGTGATTCAGATGGTGTTCTGCCCTTGGCTATTTGGAATTTTTTGAGAGATTCCTTGAACCTTGACTTGACTGGCCCAGATCATCTGGACACCATGCTATGCCCCTTGATTATGAAAGGCCTATCACTGGAATGTCTTTCTATCTGAGGTGGTTCTGTCCACTAAGAATATTTTTGTTCATCAAATATCCAGCCTGCGAATTTCTCTGTTGTTGAACAAATAGTCATATGAAAATAATGGTATTTTAAGAATGCAAAGCTTATGTCTGTCTTGAAGTTTGAAAATTCTTTGTGTTTTAGTAAAACAAAATTTGCAAGAATGTGATATCAACTCATGATTTATAGCAAAACTTACAGGAGTCAGGATACCTTTGTAACAGTATGCTCTCGAACTAACCCATGCTTCAGCTAGGACTTTTAAGGATTGTAATGTGGCCTGGTTCACGGTTTGAGAAACAAAGGATAAAGGCTCAAAATTTATTTTTACCCACCCATTCTTCATGATGTTCTTCAGTCCTATGCTCAGTTAATTGTGCATTTAGATCCCAATTGAGTTCTGGAATGTTGGCCCCGATATTTCGGTGATGGTTCAGAAATTGAATGTTTGTTTGAGAATGCAGTCATTTTTGTGACCTTTTATTTTTGTTGAGGATTTGTAGGACCTCTTTCTTTTTTGATTTCGCTATCCCTGTCTTTTTCCTGAACTGTTTCTTTTGTGATTACAGCCAGCGGGATGCCCCCAGTTTTTTTTCTTAAGTCTCTTTCATAGGTTTTGACTTAATGAGCTTTTATTTTGAGAGATGATGACTGCTTGTTCTTAATGATTATGTGGAACCATCACTATCTTTTGGAGAGCATCTTCTACACTATTTGTCGTGTATGAAGGGAAAGCTTGCGACTGAATGCACATCTGGATTAACTGAGAAAACTACCCTGCCCTAGGTTATGATTAAGGGTTTTAATTTGTGTGAAAAGAAAATTCCTACTTCTTAGGCTCAAAGGGGTTGACTAGGGATATCTTCCTTATAACTCCACTATTTAGGATTTGAAACAACGCATGTACAACATCAGTGGGGTCTGTTCAAAAGCATATTATAGAGATTATGGTATCGTTCTTGTCATCCTCCCTCTAAAGGCTTAGATCTTTTAATCAAGAGTTTAATATCACAAAAAGGAAATCAGTTTAAATATAGTGAATATGAATGAAATGATTCAAAACAGACATATGCAATGCATTGATAAAGTAACAAAGTTTGACATGAAACAAATGTTCGAACAATCAAAAGAAAATTACAATTAAGAATTCAAATGAACAAAAATCCTCTTTGTCTAATCTTGTCACTTCAGATGGCGTGGCTTGGAGGGAGGGCAGAAGAACTCAGCCTGACCATCTTGTGTAAACTCAAACACTCCTTCATCAATCAAGTTTTGAATTTTATATTTCAACATCCAACAATCGTCAGTATCATGCCCCGGACTGTTGGAGTGATATGCACACCTTGCATCGGGATTGTAGTTAGGGGAAGAAGTCTTGGGATTCAGAGGAGGCCCTATCAACGTAACAAAATTCATCCTCAACATGTATTGTAAAGCTTGAGACAGCGGCATGTTTAGTTTGGTAAACTGCCTCTTGGGTGTATCTGGCTTACTCTGATTAACCCATTGTTTTTGGCGAGGTTGTGGTTGGACCTGTGATGTGGTAGCAATTTGGAAAGGTCCACACTTCACCAAACCAACCTCTTGTCTTCTTGAAGGTTGATCAATGACTTGGTCCCCAACCTCGAATGTTTGGTTCACACGATTGCATTCGTCTTGATGAAGCTTGTTGATAATGCCTCTCAGCTCTTCTTGTACCTGGGCCAGGCCTTGGATAAGAGCCATCTACCCCAGCATCTGGGTTCTCATTGCTTCAACCTCAGCTTGCAGTTGTTCCAATCGTTCGTCCTTATTGTCTTTAGGATTTTTCTTGGCCAGGTTCTCAGCGAGGAGTGATTTCAACTCTTCCTGTCCCTTGGATAGGTTTAGGAACATTTCCATGAACTGAGCCTATTGAATTTGGAGATATCTGTTGTCTTGTTTGAGAGCCATTGCTGAAATAAATAGAGAAGAGGATGAGAAACCTTCTTTGAAACCTGCTTATGCAATGATATGTATGATATATGTATGCAATGTTTTCAAGGATTTCTCGGGGTAAACAAGAAAATGTCAGCATTTGCAGCTTTGATTGAAGAACTTTGTATCGTTGAGTGTACTTCTAAGAGAGTTAAGCTCACCATATCAAGTGGGTCATATCCCCTGACTCAAGTTGTTGAGTTTTGATCTTTTGACGGAATTGGCTAGAGGAAAATAAATCCCCTTGCCCCTTTCTAGACATCTAATTTTTCATAACCTACATCACAGACCCTTGAGATCCTTGAAATGGTTAAGGAAATGTTGTGGCATGATGTTATGATGTGTATGTTATGCGTTAAGAAAAAGTGTAAGATAATGAAGACAAGTGAGTCTAAGAAGTCTAGGCTACTGGATAATGACTGTAAACAGATCATGCAAGGAGATCATGTTGTTAGATAAAAACCATGCAAGTAGCTCAAGTTGAAAGCAAACAAATCACACAAGCAGCCTTAGGTTTAGGCTTACATGGGGTTTGTAGGTAAGTACCCTCTTGAAATTTAGTTGGCTCAACTTGTCCTATAAATAGTAACCGGGTTCTAAGGGATCTCAATATCATTGATCTTTCTTTATCGGTATTATCCCAGCTTAGCAATCTTTTCTTGCGGCTGAAACATCCTGAAAGTCCAATATCAATGAGTGTAGTATCGAGAATCAACCAATTCTTAGTTTTACACCGAGACCGGCTATCTCACTACTTTCTAATGGCGAAGTTTGTTCAACTAAGGTTCTAAGGTCCGTTAGTGCTTCACGACACCATGCGGCGGCCCCGTATTCTCCTCGATTCAACACAAGGGATACTGGTACCAACCAAACACAATTATTGCTTCAACCATATTGGTCTATGTCGTACAGTCTCCACGATCTATTGTTGTTTACCCAAAAGATGCCCCCAGATCCGGGTGTAGGATCTATAGTAACAACCCAAACAATCCTCCAAGGATATAGAAAACAAAGAAAGCAATTAAAACAGTTTTGAAATGAACTAAATCTTAAGGTAAACCCCACTTTTTTATATCCCCAGCAGAGTCGCCAGTTTTGTGATATGGTGGCAGAACCGATTGTTTAATATTGGCTTGCATTTTTTATTTGCAAATGTCGCGGTAAGCAAGAGTCGCCACCGACTTTTCTTTTATCCAACAAAGAAAAGGGTGAAAAGAACAGAAAAAGACCTTTTTCGAGTATTTTCTGAGTAAGGGGGTAGATTATGGAGAGGGAAGGTGTTAGCACCCTTTCTATCCGTGGTTTTCCACAGGCTCTTAGGTACATGATCATTTTTTAAAACTGTTTGTGTTTGTGTGTTTTGAAAGTTTTTGTTTGCTTTATGGTAACTCTTGTATCAATCCTAAAGAGTGTGATAAAGCATTTTTGAAAAGTATTTTGAAAAGTGTGTAAGTGTGAAATTTTGTTTTTGAGCAAGTACTTAAGAACTGTCTACCTACTCGAAAAATGATGTTATTTTCCTCCTATCTTTTAGATAGTGCTATCCTATTATTAGTGAGTAGGTAGCCCTATCGTCGAATATTGAGGGACTATCGAAAGGGACGTTATGGTCATCAAAGGCAACGTGTATGGATATCTTAGTGTTCGAAGGGACTGTCATCATATAGGCAACATCGAGGAGCAAGATAATTTACCGAAAGGAAACTCGAGGGACGTTTAGGGACCATGATCTTTTATGATGACTCTTATACTGAGGGTCTTTGCTAAGATATCTCTACGTTCAAGGGACGTGACCATTTCTGAGGGAACCGAGTAAGGAATACCCTAAAGATGCAAGTGTGAGAAGTGTATCTTTTTCAGTTATATTATCTTTGAGATTAGTGATCTACAGATTGATTAATTTATTCTTATTATGCACGCCTATGTTACTAAGAGTAATATTGTACAGGCATACAAGGAATAAAAAAAGCGATAAATAAAGGGTCCTACGCTATTACAGGGCTTTGGTATAGATACATAAATAATGAACCCAAAAAATAAAGTACGGAAATTGAAAATGCGGGAATTTAAGTCCTAAACTATTACAATTGTAAGCAGTTACAATATGAGAAAATGCAAAAATGATAAACGCGCACGAGATAAAATTGAACGTCTAAAAACCTAAGAAAACTGCTAAGTAAAAAGACTTATTTGTTTGATTTTTTTGTTTTAATTAAGAAAAATAATTAAATTAAATATCCTAAAGTCTATTTTATTTTTAATTAGAGAAAATAGTTAAGGTATTTATTAGATAACTTAAGAAATTAATTATTTAAAAAATATAATCCTAATTTGTGATTTTTTTTATTTGCTGTTTATGGTGGAAACTCATTAAGAGAAAACAAAACAAAGCGAGAAGTAAAAAAATACACAAGGACAATCCTTCGATCCAGGAAGGAGACGCCCTTCGATCCAGGAAGGAAATGTCTCCTTCGATCCAGAGGGTTATGGCTTTCGATCCAGGAGGATTGTGCCTCTTCGATCTGGGGTGCTGGATTTGCAAATATAAAGTGAGAAAAAGAAAATAATACAAAATCCTATGCTTGGATCGAAGCTGGTCCTGATTCGACAGCCTGGCTGTTTTGAAGTTATGGCCAGAACACCCTAACATGGTTTGAAAAGTGCATATCATGATTCCAGTGTCATGGGCTTCATGCTATACTCTTGACCAGTTCTAATGATGCCTAGCAAACTCATACATACACGTCAAAACATTCAAAAATACGCAAATATGCAAACATGAGGATTTGGATTTTAGAAGTTTTACCAAACGGGCAATGATGATGCTCCTAATTTGGGCTTGAAGCTGTATGCTAGAGGGTTGGATGGAGTCCCTGGAAGCCTCAAGGGGATGTTTGAATCCTTCGTCTGGCTTGAGGGGAGCTGTGAATGAGTGTTTGAAGTTTTCGATTTGAATGATATTTTTTGCAAGTTTGGTAGATCTTTTGTGTGGTACCTGTGTATCTCCCCCATTTGTCTTACCAAAGGGGTGTATTTATAGCATAGAAGAAAGGGACAAGATAATGAAGAGAGAATTTTTCCCATAAAGCCAAGGTTTAAAGCCATTAAATCCATTTTGAAAAACTACCAAACTTGGTATTTCATGCCATTTTTTCATGTTCAGTGTACCTGGACATGTTTTTTTCCGAATGCCCTCTTGATGGCCTCCTTCGAATGGCCTCGAAGGAGTTCTTCGAATAGCCCTTGGCCTTGATTGATCTTTTGAATTTGTGTACTGGCATCCCATTAGAAAGACCATCGTTCCAAATTCCAATCAAAGGACACAATTAACATGCCTGTCGAAGCTGCCCTAGTTTGAGATGCTAAATCGAAGAATCCCTTGACATGCCAATCGAAAGGCTTGGACCAGGGTGCCAAATGAAAGGTCTTTCAAAATTCCAATCGAAGTCCTTGACACAATTCAAATCGAAAAGGCTTGTCATGAGGCCAATCAAAAGGCCTTGTATCCATGCCAATCGAAGGGTCTTTCAGAATGCCAATCGAAAGGTACTTAAAACACCACTCAAAAATTTTCTTTTTCCATAGGCAAGGGTTTGTGGTCAACCATGTAGGGGAAATACCTTGGAAAACATGAGAGGGAAAATTTTGGGGTACAACAATGATCTTACAACCAAGAGAGGGAGTAAGGAAGTCGATTATGCGAGGGGAAGGTATTAACACCCCTCACATCCGTTGTACTCAACGAGATCCATTTTGATTATTTGCTTCTAAGGGTGTGTTTTATCTATAACTATACTTGCTAAGGGGAAAGAAATGGTTTTTTATTAATGCGTTCCTGAGGGTTTCGCCACCCTTTGCCTATGTATTCATTGAAGGAATCAGAACACCGTAGCTCTTCTAGAAAATGTTGGTTTGTTGGTGTTTTTTAATGGGCGACGTTAACGCACGCATTCTAGCGATAGGCATGACCTGTATTGCAGTAGAACGGAGATAACATGCCCTTCGGGGGAAGTTTTGATTGGTTGAGTGTTTTTTCTAGTTTTAATGAGTTTGAATAGTGATTAAATATATTTGGATTTTTGATTTGTGAATGAGAAATTTTTAATTACAAAAGAAGAAAAAGTTTAAGAGGGAGTGTTTCTAGTGATTTCTGGTAAACAACCGCTAGTCTTCCAAACTATCGAATAAACTTACTGACTGTTATTCAATTTCTCTGGTAACTCACAGGATCGACTAGATTGATCCTAGGATTCCTTGGTCATTAGGGTAACTCTCATGATCGAACAGATATTCATGGTTATTATTTGAGTGTTGTGTAGGTGTTGGCTCCTAAATTCGACACCTTTGTTTTGATTGATGTCAGCCATTAAAAGCTGAAAGATGCTTTCGACTGACTAAGTCTGTCGAAGTGCCCGTCGAAAGATGGCAGAATACTTAGAAGATTTCTTCCAAGGAAGAAGGCTGATGGCCTTCGACGTCGAAGGAGTTTCTCGTCGAAGACGTCTCTTGATGAAAGTGTTCGATGGTCCAGAGTGGAGCAGTTTGAAATTCAAAGCTTTGGAGGGAAAACGGTTTCCAGCAGTTACTACGTGTAAACGTGCAAGGATCTGGAGCGTCGAGCATGGAGAACGTGCCAAGTGGATTGATCTCGAAGCAGTGTAACTGCCCGACGGTTACTTGGAATGTTTTAGTATAAATAGGAGTAGACATGTAGTTTCTCGTGTGTGTTCACAATTCTATACATAGTCACTCATTTAGATTCAAGCAGTGTGAGCGAAAGAATTGTTGAGAAATGTATGTGTGAAACACCAATTTTATCAATTAAAGTCATTTACTTTTCCAGCATTTTACTTGCTTTTCTCCTTTAAATTCCTGTCGAACCTTTACTTTAAAGCCTTGTTTATTTTACCAAGCCTTTCCTTTATGCAATTTACTTGAAACAATTTACTTAAAGCCTTATCCAATTTAATCAAACTTCAAAATCAACCTATGTCCATAGGATCAATCTGATCGATCCTGCGAGTAACCAAATAAGTAACCATTTGGAGGATCAGTGGTTGTTTACCAAAACCCAAGGTAAACAAATTGGCACACCTGGTGGGACTGTGTGTTGATTGTTGAAAATAATCTCATCTTTTCGAGTTGTATGTTATTGAGAAGTGGTAGAATATACACCAACGATAACAATACTGCCAGAAGAAGGGAAGAGATGGCGAATCCGCCAAACAATAACGAAATCCCACAAACAAGTGTGGGAGCAACGGTTAATATGACCGTGAGTGAAGCGACGAATGTTGGTTCGATACCAGCAGTGTCAGTCACAACCACGGGGCCAATAACTTCGTTAACAGGCCCCAGAATACCTTTGGGAACACCCCCACCAAGGGGAAATATAGGCACAAGGCCTGTGGTTCCCCCAGGATTCATTCCATTCTATGGCATGCCAACTTCTGAAGTGGCAAGCCTAACGAATGCTGCGTCCACTTATTCAGACCCTTTCGTGAGTGCTTCTTCGCCACTCCAAGGCTCTGGAGTAGGCATGGCGAATAGAAATAGGACTCAACTCTTAGGAGGAACGTCCCAAGTAGCCCATGGCCTTACAAATGCCTCGACAGCAGTCTTGAGGCAACAGATGGACGAAAGCAACCATGATATGGTGCAAATGTTGGCACAAACTTTGAGTACAGTGCTAAATCCTCTAATACAAAATACTACTCAATCGAATCAGCAAGTTACAACGCAAATGACGCGTTTGGCTGACTTCTTTGGAGTACCCCCACCTATTCGACAGCCCCAAAGGGCGCAAATAAGGGGAAATCAGGGGATATTTGTAGAGGAAGAAACCACCATTAACCAGGCTCAACAGCCTGTCGAAGAAAACCTTAGGGCACGATTGGAACAACCTGTCGAAGAACCTAGGGTAATAGCCCCAGAGGTAAGGTTAGTGAACAGAAACCAAAATGCTGACGAAGTAGTTCAGCATATCCAATACCAAAACATGGGTTTGGAAAACAATCTGGCAACCATGATCGAAAGGATCATGACTCAGAATGGAATGAACATGGGCTTTCGAAGGCCCAACTTTACATCTCCATTGTCAGAATATGTGCTACAAACGGATTTACCTCCTAGGAGCAAAGTCCCCAAATTTACTAAGTTCTCTGGGGACACGACAGAATCTACTGTCGAACATGTGGCGAGGTATTTGATCGAAGCAGGAGACATTTCAAATAATGAAAACCTAAGGATCAAGTACTTCCCAAGTTCTTTAACCAAGAACACTTTTACTTGGTTCACAACTCTACCCCCCAATTCGATCCATCATTGGACCCAGTTGGAAAGATTGTTCCATGAACAATTCTATATGGGGCAAACCAAGATAAGCCTGAAAGAACTGGCCAGTGTGAAGAGACGTTTCACTGAACCTATAGACGAATATCTGAATAGGTTTAGGTTGCTTAAGGCGAGATGTTTTACACAAGTGCCAGAACATGAGTTGGTCGAAATAGCCGCAGGTGGTTTAGATTATTCCATTAGGAAGAAGCTAGACACCCAGTACCTAAGATACATGGCCCAACTGGCCGATAGAGTTCGACAGGTCGAACGCCTCAAAGCTGAAAAAGCTAAGGCAACAAAAACTCACAAAAGAGAAAGAATAGCGTACGTTGAGATGGATGAAGAAGATCTAGAATCCTTCGACGATACTTTAACTGTCGAAGAAGGAGAAGTCGATTTAGCAGAACTAAAACAAGGGCCACCATACTCTTGTAAACAGCTAGTCCCCTCAAATGGGAAAAATCCCATTGGTCCAGACAGGACCAACGATAGGTTCCCAAAAAAGACTTATAGTTTTGACATCACAAAATGTGATGAAATATTCGACTTGCTAGTTAAAGATGGCCAAATGATAGTACCCCCTGGGGTAAAAGTACCTCCTCTTGATCAAAGAAAGAAGAGAGGTTTTTGCAAATATCATAATTTTTTGGGCCATAAAACTTCTCAATGTTTTCTTTTCAGGAATC
Source organism: Vicia faba (assembly GCA_948472305.1). Taxonomy (NCBI): domain Eukaryota; kingdom Viridiplantae; phylum Streptophyta; class Magnoliopsida; order Fabales; family Fabaceae; genus Vicia; species Vicia faba. The sequence continues at coordinate 1,601,218,690 of OX451737.1, read as the reverse complement.
TTGTGCAAGACGCTATTGAGGAAGGGAGATTAAAGTTTGCTGACAAATCCCCCATGGCTGTCGACTCCAATCCACTGAAGGCTGAAGCCCACTATGCAGAACCCTCTGAGGTGAACATGATAGAGGCAACCAGCATCCAGTCGAAGAATCCAGGAATTACCATGGTCGAAGTCTCAAAGGACCACATCAACATGCCAATCTTTGGCAGTTTTTCTGGAAATTTATCCAGGAAGACAATTGAGGCTGTCCAGAAAGCGGTCGAGGACCCGAAGTCGAAGACTGCTGAAACACAAAAAACTGGACCAAAGCCCAGTTCCCACTTGGCCACTGTTCAAGGCCAGACGGAGAATCTGGAAATACAAATGAAGCAACTAACTCTTGCTAGCAAAGATACAATGAATATCAACATGGTCGAGCTTTCTGACCCTAAAGCGTCAGAAGAGGCCATAAGGCAAGAGCAGGCTAATAAGACGGCTTTCCCACGGGAAAACGAAAACTTGGCAGATTTTTTACAAAGATGCCAGAAGAAGAAATCAGAGGTAATGCTGTGTCCAAGATGCAGTTCAATCTTTGATAAAAAAGCTGTTGAGCACATTCAAGGCGTGAGAGCAGCGAACAAGAGAAGGGAGAATGCTGACCTTCGACATGATCCCAGAAGGGGTTCTAATCAAGACAAGAGGCCATTGACTTTTAGGCCTCCAACAAATGTACCAGTAGATACTTGGTACAAAACTTCTGGCCGAAAAAGGCCAAATGAAGAGAAATGGCATTCTTTCGATGTGCCAAGAGGTTCCTCTTTGACTCAAAAGAAAGAGCCTCAAGTTGCTGCACCTAAGGTTGCTCAAGTGTCCAGCAACTATAAGGGTAAAAATCCTATGTCTCGATCCCAATGGAGGAGATATCAAAGGAGGCGAAAAGCTGAAAGGGAGGCTGCCAACGAACCTAAGGCAGAAACTAGTTCGAATGTTCCTCAAAGGAAACAAAGGAAGCCTCTAGAGAGAGAACCAGTTACCAACAGGCTAGTTTGGCCTAACCAGAGTGAAGTCGAAGACGAAGACGATGCTGAGTCCGACGATACTTTGGATATAATGGTGAATATTGTTTCAGTGCTGCCCAGGGAATTCAATCGACAGGTAGAAGTCGAAGCAAGTGACTGGGAGGTGGAACAAGAAATGGCCAAACATAGGCCAGTGTGCTATTTTGTCATGGACAATGGCACTACAGAGGAACAAAATGGCTTCTTCGAGCCACCTACAGAGGCGATGAAGAATCACCTCAAGCCTTTGTTCATAAGGGCTATGCTCGAAGAGACTACTGTGAACAAAATATTGGTCGACTGTGGGGCAACTATCAATATTATCCCTCACTCTATGCTAAGGAAGATTGGCAAAAGAGATGAGGAAATTAAACCTCACAATATGGTCCTGTCGAACTATGAGGGCGGCATTGGGACCACCATGGGAGTGATCCAGCTAGATATTAAAGTTGGGTCGATCCTTCGACCAACGATGTTCATGGTCATATCGGCCAAACCTAACTACAACCTTTTGTTAGGCCGTGAGTGGATTCATGGTGTAGGCGCTGTGCCTTCATCGATGCACCAAAGACTGCTGCTATGGCGTCCAGATGGGATGGTCGAAAACATAGAGGCAGATCAAAGCTACTACCTTGGCGAAGTGAATCACTTGGGTGTGGCAGATTTCGACAAAAATTTGGCTCACATAGGGCCATGTTTAGCACCTGACTTCGACATGGCGTCAGCGCCAAACACCTTTTGTTCCCTATACCTGCATCCTGAGCATGGTTTCCAATGGGACAGAGAAGACTTGTCCCACATAGACTTCAGTGGGCTAACTGATATCCAACCAACTGGTTGGGGAAGTGAATTCAGTGATAATGACTGAGTCACAATCTCTGAAGCGAATTTCGGCTTATGTGGCCGAAACCAAGATGATAACGGCTCTCGAAGCCGAAGTAAAGTACATGGCCACTCAGGCCAAAGATCAACAATTATCTGCTGTTGGCCCAGGAAAGGATTTCGATCCAAAACCTCCTGATATCATGCCAGACGAAATGCAGGAACAGAGGCTCGACGCTATCTATGACGATGAGCCTTTGGGCTTCGAAAAGGATCCCTTGGCGAACAACATTAAGATGTTAGCACAAGACCCTTTAGAAGAAATCAACTTAGGCGAAGGATCAGAGACAAGGCCAACTTACATCAGCGCCAAAATTGATCCAGAACTTAGGTTGGAAGTAATCCAATTGCTGAAAGAGTTTAAAGACTGTTTTGCATGGGATTATGACGAAATGCCTGGTCTCGACAGAGGATTGGTAGAACTTCAGTTGCCAATCAAACCTGGGAAGAAGCCAATCAAGCAAAATCCAAGACGCTTCGCTCCTGAGATACTGTCGAAGATCAAAACGGAGGTCGAAAGACTTCTGAAATGCAAATTCATCCGTGTTACAAGGTATGTCGAATGGATTGCAAATATTGTGCCAGTGATTAAGAAAAATGGCACATTAAGGGTGTGCATAGATTTCAGAGATTTGAATGCTGCCACCCCCAAAGATGAATATCCTATGCCTGTGGCGGAAATGCTAGTCGATTCTGCCGCTGGATATGAATACCTGAGTATGCTCGATGGTTATTCAGGATATAATCAAATATTCATTGCTGAAGAGGATGTGTCGAAAACAGCTTTTTGATGCCCTGGGGCCTTAGGCACTTACGAATGGGTAGTGATGCCTTTTGGCCTAAAAAACGCTGGGGCAACGTACCAGCGAGCAATGAATACTATCTTCCATGATTTTATTAACACGTTTATGCAAGTTTATATTGATGATATTGTTATAAAATCTGTTTCCAGGAAGAATCACATTGACCACCTTCGACAATCATTCGAAAGAATGAGAGAACATGGTCTAAAGATGAACCCTTTGAAGTGTGCGTTCTGTGTGAAAGCTGGAGATTTCTTGGGCTTCGTTGTCCACAAGAAAGGAATCGAAATCAACCAGAACAAGACGAAGGCAATTCTGGAAGCGAAAGCGCCATCGAATAAGAAGGAATTGCAATCTCTCTTAGGCAAGATAAATTTCTTAAGGAGGTTTATATCTAATCTAAGTGGGAAAGCTCAGGCCTTTTCACCCTTACTTCGACTGAATAAAGAGGGGTTCGAATGGGGGCAGGAGCAACAAGAAGCCTTCGACAAAATCAAAGGGTACCTCACTAAGCCACCTATTTTGGTGCCTCCTTGTAGCAATAGGAGTATGAGATTGTACATAGCTGCATCTGACAAAACTCTGGGAAGTATGTTAGCCCAAGAGGATGAGAATGGAGTCGAAAGACCCATTTATTATCTCAGTCGAGTTTTGAATGATGCAGAAACTAGATATAGCGAAGTTGAAAAATTGTGTCTATGTCTGTATTTCTCTTGTACAAAACTCAAGCAATATATTAAACCAGTTGATGTTTATGTTTCGTCTCATTTTGATGTTTTCAAATATATGTTATCGAAACCTATCTTGCATAGTCGAATTGGCAAGTGGGCATTAGCATTAACTGAATACTCCTTGACCTTTATGCCTCTTAAGGCAGTAAAAGGACAAGTGGTTGCAGACTTCATAGTCGACCACTCAATTCAAGTCGAGGATATTAACTATGTGGAGATAGAACCTTGGAAATTCTACTTCGATGGTTCCAGCCATAAAAATGGAACAGGGGTCGGAGTCTTGATTATTTCTCCAGATAAAATTCCAACAACATTCAAGTACCAAATAGAAGGTGCTTGTTCGAACAATGAGGCTGAGTATGAAGCTCTAATTACTGGCCTTGAGATATTGTTGGAATTGGGGGAAACTCGAGTCGAAATAATGGGAGACTCAGAGTTAGTCATCAAGCAAGTCACAAAGGAATATAAATGCATAAGGGAGAATCTCATTATGTACTTTGTGATAGCAAATCGTTTATTGAAACAATTTGAAACGATCAATATTCGACACATACCCAGAGTCGAAAATCAAATAGCCAATGACTTGGCACAAATTGCATCTGGGTATAAGATTTCAAAAACGAGATTACAAAGAGAAATCGAAGTTCGAGAAAAGATAAAAGCAACCTGTCTATCACCATCAGACTTGGAATCGACGAGGCTAGGATATGCTGATCACTCAAACTTCGAGATTTCGTTCATTGATAATTTGTCAGAGCAAGACTGGAGGAAACCCATTGTGGACTATCTTCAAAATCCAGGAGCTCCGACAGAACGAAAAACAAAATACAGGGCGTTGAGTTTTGTACTCATGGGTAATGAGTTATTCAAGAAGACGCCTGAAGGGGTGTTGCTAAAATGTTTAAGTGAAACTGAAGCATACATAGCCCTTTCGACTATGCATGCTGGGGCATGTGGGGCTCACCAAGCAGGCCATAAGATGAAATGGTTGTTGTTTCGACAAGGACTATATTGGCCCACTATGCTGAAAGATTGTGTTGAGTTCGCCAAAGGTTGCCAAGAGTGTCAAGTTCATACAGGCATCCAACATGTACCAGCAAGCGAACTTCACTCGATAGTGAAGCCTTGGCCCTTTAGAGGATGGGCGTTGGATCTCATTGGAGAGATTCGACCAGCATCATCAAAGAGTCAGAAATACATATTGGTTGGCATTGATTATTTTACTAAGTGGATCGAAGTTGTCCTTTTAGTCAATGTGGACCAAGAAAATGTCATTGAATTCATTCAAAAGAACATTATCTTTAGATATGGAATCCCTGAGACAATAACAACTGATCAAGGGTCAGTTTTCACTGGTCGAAAGATGCAGGAATTTGCTCAGGAAACAGGTTTCAAACTCCTAACATCCACGCCTTATTATGCACAGGCGAACGGTCAAGTCGAAGCAGCTAACAAAGTGGTGATTGGCTTGATAAAGAAACATGTTGGGAAGAAACCAAAGAATTGGCATAAGACGTTAGACCAGATTTTATGGGCTTGTCGAACATCCCCAAAAGAAGCCACTGGGACAACACCATATAGGCTAACTTTTGGCCATGATGCAGTGTTGCCAGCAGAAATTTGTCTTCAATCTGCAAGGGTTCAGAGGCATTATGATATTCCTTCTGAAGTTTATTGGAATATGATGTTAGATGAACTGGTGGATTTAGACGAAGAGAGATTACACGCTCTCGACTTACTCAGGCTTCAGAAGAAAAGAGTAGAAGACTCTTATAATAGAAAGGTCAAACCTAAGGTATTTTTGCCTGAAGATTTAGTTTGGAAGGTAATTCTTCCCATGGATCGAAGGGATCGAAGCATGGGGAAATGGTCACCCAAGTGGGAAGGACCCTTTAGAGTTATCCAAACTTTTTCTGGTGGAGCCTATGAAGTCGAAGAGTTAAGTGGAGATAAAAGGCTCTTGAGAGTAAATGGTAAATATTTGAAAAAATACAAGCCTATACTTCAAGAGATAAAAATAAAATTATAAAAGAACAAACTAAATTAACCATGAAAAATGCCAAAATGGAAATTTTTATTAATTTCAGCCAAGATGGCAACTGTTGTCGAATAACGATTACAGAAGATGGTTACAAAAGAGAATCAATCAAAAGGTAAGAGAATTCTTGAGTCGAAGATACTTGGCGTACTGCAGCTCCAACCTCTTCTTGCACCATGAGTTTTCCTGCACTAGTTTGGCAATTTAAGCGTCGAGGCTTTGGGCCTTCTCAGCGAATTCTAGGCCTTGTTTAATCTCAGTCTGGCTCTCAGTGTCTGAGATGGTCGAAAGAATTTCCTCCTGGAGTACAGTGTTGGCGTTTATCTTCGCCTCTATCTATGCGATTTGTGCTCGGAAGGAGACATTCTCTCGCTCAATGGCATCGACTCTTTCCTGTGCAGACGCTTTCTGTTTCGACAACTCAGCAATTCGAGAAGTCGAATCTGAGACAGCAGTCCACGCAGATGAGCTTTTGCCATGCAGCACTTCAAGCTGACTGTTAAACGCTCTTTGGCGCCTGTAATCCGCTGAAACTTGATCAATCATAGAGTGTAACTCCATGATCAAGTCGGAGATTTCTGGGGCTACAGCTTCGAAGTCGACAGCATTCAAGACCTCTTTTAAGCATGATGGAGCAGTGGGGTCCCCCTCTAAAGTCTTCATCAGGTCCCTCTTGAAGAACTGGGCCTTAACCTTCGCCAATGCATCATCAAGAGGAGAAGTTTCAGTAGACTTCCCCGACAGGGTAGGAATTTCCTGACTAGTGTCAGACGAACTCTTACTCTCGATAATTGCATTGAGGTAGCTAACAGGGTCAGCTTGTTTCAAGCGTTCCAAGTCCTCCTTTGACCTGTGCTTCGAGGAGGTAACCCTTGCAATAGTATTATCTTGGGTTTGAGGTTCTTGAATGCTAAGTGCCTCGACTGGTTGCTCTTCGACTCTGACTGAGGCGGTACCAGCATCGACTTGTGGTTCTTCGTTAGCATCACCCTGGGGTCCTTCGCCAGCGTCATTTTGTGGCTCTTCGCTAGCGTCGCCCTGGTGTCCTTCGCCGGCACCACCTTGGTTCTCTTCGTCAACAGCATCTTGATTCTCTTCGCCATTGCCTTGATCCCTTTCTTCTTGATTCTCTTCTGACAAATCCACCACCTGAACCGTTTCTGGCTGTTGTTCCTCCACTGGCTGTTGTTCCTCCACCATGGGTTCCTCTGTTGTTTTCTCCACTGTTTCAGCATTGGCCTCATTCTCAGTATGGGCTTCGTCATTGCCCAAGTCTTTTTCCTGAGGCCTGCTAAGCTCAGCAGATTCCAGCGTTTCTGAGGTCCTTGGTTGAGAACTTTCAGTAGTGTCCTGAAAAAGAGAAAGAAGACAAATTTTCAGATGTCGAAAGAGACACAATCGAATACGGGTATCTACGCCTAAGTTATAACAAAGGTCTAAGGGATTACCTGTGGATTAACTTCAGCCCCAGGGCTGGAATTGTCACTTTCGACAGGCTTGGTAAGAAGAGCGTTCAGTTCCTCCTCAGTTGGCTCCTCGATGATCACTGCAGGTGGCCTAGGCTTTCTCACAGCGACCTTTATTCTGACGGTTCGACCTTCAGGAGCAGGAGCAGGAACAGAAGCATCCTTCGTTAACTTTCGCCTCTTTAAGGGGGCAGGAGGGGAATCACTTTCCTCATCACTCCCAGATTCGACAACCAGAGTTGATCGTTTCTTGGGCGAAGGTGCCTAGAAAACCAATAGGAACTCGATTGAATAATTGCATCGAAAATAAAAAATCGAAAGCCAGAAGAAAAATGAAGAAAATCTGGTTACCGATAAAGGAGGCCTCCTCGAAGAGCCTTCCCCCTGTTGGTTGCCTGTAGTCTTCGCCGGCGCTATAGTCTTCGCCGGCGGTGGAGGTTTTGTTGAAGGGACTCCTCCCTGTTGACCTTCTGTAGCCTTCTTGGCTACAGGCTTTCGAACAACTGAAAGCAAAGGAAAAGTTAACAGGATAGCAGTCGAAGAAAAAGACAAAAAGTAATGTGAGAGAATAAACTTACATTTCTTGACTTTGTCCAACACAAGGACAAAAGATTTCTGCAACTCTGCCATGAAGTCCTTCTCGTCGAAGAAGTACTCAGCATAATAGCTTCTCCACCACTCCTCGAAGGATGGTGAGCAAAGGAAATTAAGCTGGTAGTCAAACAGCGAGAGGATTGTTCGACCAGCATATCTTCCGATATGCTTGATGGCAGCTTCTTCTGTATAATCGTTGCAGAAGTACAACATTGACTTCTCCCTTTGGAAAATCGGAGAAGGCAGGGTTTGGATAATACCAAACTGGCGAGATACCAGATTTGGTTGGTAGGCAAGCAGACTCAAATGAGTCTTAGAACTCTTAAATCGAAGAGGCATGATCCTTGGTGTAAGGAACGCCTCCCAAAGTACTGAATGCTCATCGACATTAGGACCACTCGACTCCTTTGGATGTGGCCTTGTGAACCATGCTGGCCCCACTTTCCGTTGAGCAAATGGAGCCATAGTTGAAACAAATTCCTTCCTTCGAGCGAACATCAGAACGAAGTTAGTGAATGTTTGTTGAAACTCTAGTCCATCGTCCGTTGGTGTCAGCAGAGCCAGCCTGATTCCTTCGATGCGTCTATTCGCTATCGCTGGAGCTTGTTCATTTATCTGAGTCCTCTTGGGTAAGAAAGATTCAAAAGTGGCATTTAGCCACAGTTGAAGTAGCCAGAAAGGCCCAGCGAGTAGCAAACTGGCCCTATCCTCGATATGTTTCAGAAGAGTGGCCCCATTGCTGATCGAGTCATAAAGACTGGCCAGAATCAGTTCTGCCAAACAGATGTTTTGGCGGTGATGCAGTTGGGTAGCAAGAGTGACCATCTTTTTGGTCACCTGCAGAGACTTCGAGCAAAACACAAAGCGAGTTAGCCATAAGGCTAGAAACGCTATGTGTTCGACATCCGACACTGTATCCGTCGACCTGTCATGAAAATGGTTGATAAAAGTGGTGTACGTTGGCTTGGTCTCAGAGAAGCCAATTTGGTCCTCCGACATTTCCTCCGAATCGAAGTAATCTCCGGTTGGTCGAAGGCCGGTAATAGCGGCCACGTCAAAGAGTGTGGGGGTTAACATCCCACATGGAAGATGAAAAGTGAAATGGGAGTAGTCCCAGAACAACAGCGAAGCTATAAGCATCTCTGGGGAGTAGTTTAAGCCTGTCTTCGACAGCATCACTAGGTCGAAGATTCCCATTTCCTTCCAGACTGGAGTTTGATGCTTCTCCAACTTGGTTAGCCAAGCAACATAATCGGAAGTCAGATTAGGGCAAGACCTGAAGACTCTAACCCCTCTGTTGAAGAAGCGGAGGTCGATCTTTTCACGAGTAGGGTCTTCGTTGTCTTCTGCGTCTTTCTTGGCGCAGGCTACTGGCTTGAGTGTCTCGACGATTGGGAAATAGCTCTTGATCTTCAGAGCTTCAGAGATGCTTGGATTCATGGGGCCAGACATTGCGAAGATCTGGTTGGAGTATCCAATCGGGATCATCAAGTGACGCGAGTAAGCATCGCGAACGGAGATATCAGAAGGTTCAGGAACCCTTCGTTTGCCCGTAGAGTTTACTACCGGAGCAGTGACGAAGACCTTGGGTTTAACATGTTGTTCAGTTGGTGCGTTAGCCTTGGGGGCAGTAGAAGCAGAGGCCATTGTTGAGGATGAAGATGAATTGAAAGAGGAAGAGTTTTCTGCAAAGAGAGTAAGCTTGTACGAAAACAAGGAAGTTTGAAGGCTAGTTTGCGTAAAAAGTCCCACAATGGGATATTCACTACTATTTATAGTAGTGGGAGAAATCCCCAATAACGAGGACATTAAATGTCATTTAATGCTGCAGGAAGTAGTGGGACGCGTGGCAGCCCCTTGTTGCTTTGGCCGTTTCTGCAGAAGTAGAGAGACGCAGCGTGCGTCCTCGTTTTTGAGAATTGTCATAATGACAAATTCTGAAATGACGTTTGGTACTGCACGCCGTACTGAAAGTGACGTCCTAGGATCAAATCAATGATGGTTTCTTGGGATTGCCAAATAGTTGGTAAAAAGCAACAAAAAGTGCACAAGTTAACTTGTGACTAAGCGTGGAAAGACAGGTGTCGAATGGCGTTTTCAAAGAATGCCTTTTTCTTTCAGAGTCGAAATAAGGCATTCTTGGGGGGCAATTTGTTGGCTCCTAAATTCGACACCTTTGTTTTGATTGATGTCAGCCATTAAAAGCTGAAAGATGCTTTCGACTGGCTAAGTCTGTCGAAGTGCCCGTCGAAAGATGGCAGAATACTTAGAAGATTTCTTCCAAGGAAGAAGGCTGATGGCCTTCGACGTCGAAGGAGTTTCTCGTCGAAGACGTCTCTTGATGAAAGTGTTCGATGGTCCAGAGTGGAGCAGTTTGAAATTCAAAGCTTTGGAGGGAAAACGGTTTCCAGCAGTTACTACGTGTAAACGTGCAAGGATCTGGAGCGTCGAGCATGGAGAACGTGCCAAGTGGATTGATCTCGAAGCAGTGTAACTGCCCGACGGTTACTTGGAATGTTTTAGTATAAATAGGAGTAGACATGTAGTTTCTCGTGTGTGTTCACAATTCTATACATAGTCACTCATTTAGATTCAAGTACCCAGTGTGAGCGAAAGAATTGTTGAGAAATGTATGTGTGAAACACCAATTTTATCAATTAAAGTCATTTACTTTTCCAGCATTTTACTTGCTTTTCTCCTTTAAATTCCTGTTGAACCTTTACTTTAAAGCCTTGTTTATTTTACCAAGCCTTTCCTTTATGCAATTTACTTGAAACAATTTACTTAAAGCCTTATCCAATTTAATCAAACTTCAAAATCAACCTATGTCCATAGGATCAATCTGATCGATCCTGCGAGTAACCAAATAAGTAACCATTTGGAGGATCAGCGGTTGTTTACCAAAACCCAAGGTAAACAGTAGGTGTTTGACTTATTTCGATTTCTCTCTTAAAGATCTAAAGGTGTAATCAAAATGTATGTGCGCGAAACTAATTTGCATGAATAAATGTTAATTGTAAAGACATGTAAAATTGTATAAAAGGCAAGTAAATGGCTTCGAATTATAAAAACAGTTAATGTAAAAGATGCTCTGGAATGTAAAAGATTCGAAATATGAAGAAAGCGTTTAATGCAAGAAATCTGTAAATGACTTTAAGTATAAATAGGCTTTCGAAAGATAAAACTTGAAGATAAAGGCATGAAAAGTATGACAGTTTTCTGAAATGTAAAGTACTTGAAATGTAAAGAAAGCATTAAAATGTAAGGCTTTAATGAAGAGATTTCGAATAAAAGACTTTAAATGAGAAAACTTGTAAATGGTATTTGACAAGAAGATAAAGGAAAGTGCTGGAAATGATAAAAGGTTTTCATTAAATCATAAACATGTGGCGCTATCATACGTACATTGCTCTTGCATTCGTTTCCCTTGCCATGTGGTAATTTGAATGTTACTGAGTATTTAGTACAATAGATATGACACACGAAATCCTAATACTAAGACTTCTATTTATACTAATTCGACCATAACGGTCTTGCTATAGGATTATGCCACGTTCAGAACATGCAGAACAATGCCTCTCTCTTGTTTCCACGTGTCTCCAAATGCTCCAGCACATAAATTTCAAACTTCGAATGTCCCTCTTCCATTTGAATTTCAAATGCTTTGGTATTTCTCCGCTTCGAACGCACTTCTCAGACACAGCCTTGTTGTCATTTCGAGACTTCTTTAGATATGTTCCCATAACTGCCACTCGAAGCTTCAAGCTTTGATATGCTTATTCGAAACACTGCTTCTGCTACTTCGAAACATGACGCTTTTTTTCATTTCGATCGAAACGTTCAACTTATTTGGCTTCTAATAATATTATCAAAATCTTCAGCCAACAAAATGCCCCTTTAAAATATGTATTTCGATCTTTCTGAGAAATACTTATTTTAAACATCTACACAAGATTTTGAAGCGACCTTCGAATCATCGTAACATTTAATGCATTTGACTCCAGTCATGTCAATCATAGCACTTTTTGGATTCCTTAACCGTCTGGAGCCACTTCACAGTATGGTGCAGTTACAAACAATGATTATCTTTAAATCACGCCTATTACCCATGTTAACTTTACACCACCTCTTCATCAAACCAACCCATGATTTCCACGTATCACACCCTTATTCAGTGGATGCTTAAACTTCCACATTATAAAACATCATCAACTTAGTCTTTTTCTTTTCTTTTCACATTCTGAATCTTTTATCCTTCTTCTCTCGTCAAAACCCTAAGCTTTCAACATCCTTCAAAAATGTCTTCTTCTACTTCATCCCAACTCAAAAAGGTTTCCAAGAAGAAAGGAAAAACTGCAGGAACTACAATGGAAAGTAAGATTATCACTCACCAAGGTCAATCCGTTCTTGCTCCTCAGATGATCTCAAAGGAAAAAGAAATGATGTATGCATCACAGGTACTCATTCCTACCACCGTTGCTGGTAAGAGGTTAGCTTTAAATGGCCCTCTTACAGTTTTTGAAATTTTAAAAGATACCAGGACAATTTTCCCAGTTTGCTATAGTTTCAAACCCTTGTTTAACAAAATGGACGCCCCTAAGGCAATAGAATCTTCTGGTTTAAACACCATAGAAAATCCAACTGTTCCTCCTAAGGACCCCTTTGTATTGGACTATGTAAAAAGTAATTTTAAACCGTTTCGATCTTGCCCCACCTCCGATACTGCTTATCAAAACTGGTTCAAGAAGGTAGAAACTAAGAAATCCCAGCAATGGGAAGAATTAGGTATCTACAATTTGATTAAGCTATCGAAGCCTGGTTTCACTTACAGCCACCATTTGTATTTCATGTCCCTCTATTTCTGGGACAGTACCTATAATACTTTCCATCTCCCAGGTGGAATGATCACCCCTACCTTCTTCGACATAGCGGCCATCACTGGGCTATCGCCAGTAGGAGAAACATATATACCTGACAACGAAGAACATTCAAGCATAATTGACTTCGAAGTCAAGCTAGCAAGTTTTTCCAAGTTTATCAGTCACTACCATGCTGAGGGAGACAATGTGTCTGACGTAGAACACATTGCTTTCCTAACCCTATGGTTGTCAAGATATGTCTTCTGCAGTAGATCCCTACAGGTAGCCAGTAGGTTTATTCCTCTAGCTAGGGATTTGCATGAAAATCGAAGAGTGTGCTTAAGTGTGTTAGAACAAAGTTTGAATCTACTACCCTATGTTTAAGTTTTGATGATAACAAAGTGAAAAAATATATTATTTATATGATTCATGTATGAACTATCTGCTGCCTAAGTTATTACGTTCTGATTTGCAGATACTCTGATTGATATAAGCAAGATCACACCTAATCAGCATCAGAAATTTGGTTCCTGACATCAGCATCAGAAGTTGCCATATCAGAATGTCAGAATCAGAAGATTTACTCACGTATATGCTGAAGTCTGATGAACAGAACTGCGCTCAACACTCTGATAAAGAAACACAATAGTTCATCAGCAGCTAAGCAGAGTCAGAATGAGCCAAGCCAGAACTTGCATTAAGTAAGCAACGGTACTGTGCATTGAAAGCAAATTAATACCAACGGCCTCATTCCAGACAAGATCTGCTCGATAAGGAAAGTTTGTTATTAGCATTGAATCAAGAATATTGCCCCAACGTTCAACATCTCAGTGCTATATAAACAAGACTTTGAAGATTGAATTGGCTAATGCTCTCCAAATCTTTACACGCCTAAAAGCTGATCATAATCTTCTTTCTCTCAGTTTTGCTAAACACTACACATTCTCATATTCAATCATTGTTTAGAAATCTAGTTTCTAAGCTTTAAGTTGTGTATACATCACAGTTGTGATACAGTTTTGTAGAAAATATTCACACACTTAGATTTATCTTATTTGTAAGAAAGTGTTTCCTTGACAAACCGGGTTGTGGTTTGCATCAAGAAGGCTTTAGCAGTTGTTAAAGCAGTCTGTAATATTCAGTTGAATATAGTGGATTAAGACCTCGTTGGAGAGAGGCGAAATCACCTTGACGGGTGGACTGGAGTAGTTTGAGATCAAACGAACCAGGATAAAAATATCTTGTTCATTGCATTGATTTTCAGTTTTACAATTCAACCCCCCCTTCTTGTGTTTTTCACTACTTCAATTGGCATCAGAGCGCATGGTTCTGAGCTAAAACACTTAACCGTGTCACTACAAGATCCAGCGTCAGAAAAACACAATGGCAGGAAACTATTCTCACACCAGCAATGACAACAATGAGGACAGAGACAGATTCAGCGGCAAACCTCCAGTCTTTGATGGAGAAAACTTTGATTACTGGAAAGACAGAATTGAAAGCTTCTTTCTGGCACATGATGCTGATCTGTGGGATATGGTGACAGATGGATACACGCACCCTGTGAATGCAAGCGGTCAGAAGATTGATAGAAAAACAATGTCTGACCAACAAAAGCATGACTTCAAGAATCACCACAAGGCCAGAACTATCCTCCTCAGCGCCATCTCCTATACTGAATATGAAAAGATCTCCAACAGAGACACAGTGTTGTACCCCAAAATTTTCCCTCCCATATTCTTCAAAAAATGGCCAAGTCAAAGCTTCAAAATTCCCCAAGGGTTGCACAGTTCAAGGGCCTCCTAACAGTCAAAAATTAGGGTTTTGGTTCTGACAAAGAAAATGAAGTTTCCAAGGGTCCAATCAAGTCCCACATGCTTATAAGCATTGTCAAGTATCCTCATGTCAAGTTTCAAGACTTACAGCATAAAATTGCACAGTCAAAAACCCAAATTGCACTACAGTCAACTGCAGGGGCAAAATGGTCATTTGACAGTTAAAAGTTCAAATTTTTGGTCAACATCTCATTTTGAAGCCACAAACATCATTTGATCAATTCTTGATCATGATTCTCAAAGCTTGGCTCAAAAAGTCTCAAGATGCAAAAGTTTCCATATTTGGACAGTTGAAAAAGTCAACTGTAACTTGACCAGGGCATAACTTCCACATGGATTATCATAAAAATTCCATCCAAAGCTCATTTTGAAGAGAAAGACATTTCCTACAACTCCTCTTCACACTTCAAGGCCAAGAAATGCTCTCACAAAAAGTTATCAATTTCAACATTATAGGTCATTTTCAAAAGTCAACAAAAAGGGACTTTAAGTCAAAGGCCATAACATGGGATTGGTAAATCCAAATGACATGGGACAAAATGCATTGGTTAGAGGACTTCAATACCTTTCCAAAATGTCCAAGAACATGAGCAAATCTTAAAAATTGAGCAAGATATGCCTTGTGGAAGTTGGGAAAATTTTGGATATTTTGAAAAGTCAACTTTGCTTCAAATGTCTTAAAATTGCTAATGGGCCACATTTTCTTCCAAGATTGATCATCCAAAGCATGTGCACGACCATTTGGCCCAAAGGGAAGTTATTCATCATTTTTATTTATTTATTTGAATTTTTAATTGCTAATAATTCATTTAATTAAAATAAATATGTGGAAAATACCAAAGCAAACTTTTTAAATCTTTTTATGCATGGAATAACCTCAAGATTTCGTGCATGATTAGATAGGGAAAGAATCAAGTTGATTGGACATGATTGGTATCAAATATGCATGGAAAAGATTGAAAAATATATGCATAAAAATCAAATATCTTGTACATCAATGCAAAGGGTTTTGGATCCAATTTTCAACCCTAATCAGTTCCAATACTTATACTAATGCAAACCCTAGTCCAAAAGACCTCCAAGCTGCGCCTATTCTCAAGAACAAGTTTGCACTTTTTGTGAAAAAATTCCAAAACTGAAAACGTGGTTCCAAGGCTTTTCAAGGCAAAATACCAATTGCAATAGCTTGCAAAAGCTTCACTGAACCTAACTGCATTATTTTGCAACCCTCACGTGCCCAGAATTGGTATATAGAACTCAAACTTTTTCATATTGTATGCATATTCGTGTTTCAGTTTTCAAGCATTCTCATTGCATTTTTTTTGTGGATTCATACTAATAGATTGATTCTAAAACTAACCACATACTTTAATTGAGTTTTCGTGCCAAATTGGAGGATCCACCATTGAAGCGTTCTAGGTTTTCAAAGACCTTGAATTGGGGATTCTGGCATAGGGTAAAATTGGAACACGAGACTCAGACCATTAAAATCAGGACCTTCAGACGAACTCAATGATGGGGTCGCGCCTAATTTATGACTCAAGGATTTATATTCGCTATTTTCATATGCACTATTTAGTGGGGGTTTAAAACCCCCGCTATCTAACTGTTTTTTTTCAGGCCAAAAGCGAATGGATGAGGAAGACGATGACCTGTCTCCAAGTGATAGGGTAGTTTCAAATTTAGCGCGTTTTTCTGATCCATAGCGTTAGTGCGTTGTTTTTTTATATATTAATTGTCATCTATTATTATTACCAAGTTACAATGCAGCATAGATGGTGGAAAGCAGCGCTGGCAACCCCTGGGACCTGGGTTCGAATCCCAGGTCCCCCTCCCTTTCTCATATTATTTTCCATTCTATCTTCCTATGCAGCGCGTATTCAGGGGCTCACCATACGTCCATCATCCAGGCTTGCCACGCGCTTATTAAGATCAATCAAAGGGCTATGATTTGGAGACCATCATGGGCATGAGTCAACAAAGCCACACGCCAGCATAAAAGTCAACCAGGCCAGAAATCAATTGGGCCAGAATTACTGATTATACCTCCAATTTGGGGACAGAACCCCCCATGGTTTGCCTTTTTTATTCTTTTTCATATTTTCCTACTTTTATTTGTTTTAATTAATTTCCCTTTAATTCTTTTAATTAATTTATTTTCATAAAAATATAAAAATAATAAAAATCAGAAAGTCATAAAAAATATGTTTTATTTTAATATTTTTGTAAATAAAAATCATTAATTAATTTAGTTTGCAATTCTAGGATTAATTTTGACCTTTTTCTTAATAAACTTAAAATTTGTAGAATTAGGGTTTTAATCAATTTTTATCTTTTTCTTTTTCTTTTCTCATTATTAATAATTAATTGTTTATTTTTGTAAATAAAATTGCATTAATTAATTAGGTTTAATTTTAGGTTCAATTTTAATATTTTTTCTTAATAAATAAAAGTTGTAGAATTAGGGTTAATTAAATTTTAATTTCATTTAATTCTCATTAAAATCCATAAATACAAAAAAGCTAAAAAATAATTTCTTTTTCATTTTAATTTAATTAATTTGTTAATCATATTTTAATTTAATTAAAAAAAAGGGGTCCAACGCCCTCGCTTTCAATTTTAATTCAATTCGCGCATTTATTTCCTTTCTTATAATTTTTTATGTAATTCTCCCGAAGCCATGTAAATTAAATATTTATATTTCTCGCATCTTTATTTATTCAAATCGGGTCCTGGATTTAATTTTGGCGATGTGGACCCGCGCCTTTGTAATAGTTTAGGAACTTTATATTTCTCGCAACTTTTTAACTGCTAATAAATTGCATGCAAGAATGAATGATAAAATAAAAACAAAAGCGTAGATCACCCATGACATGACAAGACAAAAATAACTGAAAACGACACACAAATCACACACCACCCCTAGGGTACGCCTCACTGTTGCCTTGCCCCTCGAAAGGTGATCGTCGAGTAGAGGATGTCTTAGTAAGTCCTCATGATCCGGGAACCTGGCATGAGGGTAGCTTCTAAGGTGTCTTCCCATTGCTCCGGTGATCACCATGTCCCGAACCTCGAATTGACCCGAACACCTCCAACGGTGGTGCTACCTACCTCTCAATGGTGGGATGGCACTACTTTAAAGGACATTTACACAGAAGAATTCCTTAGGGTAGGTAGACGACTCTAGATACTTGCTCTAATTTCAAAAACAAATCAAAAATACTTTTCACACCGACACCTTTTCAAAAAGTTTTCGAAAGCAATTTTTCAAACACTCTTGAGGACCGATACAAGAATCGAACTGGAATTTTCAAAGAAACTTTTTTTAAAAACCCACAGTTGAAAAGAAAACAAACACTTTTGAAAACACAATGAGCAAGTATCTAAGAGCCCATGGATAACCATGGATAGAAAGGGTGCTAACACCTTCCCTTTCTATAACCTACCTCCCGAACCGAGAGCAATCTCTATAAGGAATTTTTCTGTGCTTTTGTCCTTTCCATTTGGAGAAAATAAAAGACGGTGGCGACTCTTGCTTCCGCGACATTTCGCGAACCAGCATTAAACAGTCAGTTCCAGATCCACCGATCATAGAACTGGCGACTCTGTTGGGGACATTTTTAAAGTGAGGTGTACCTTAGGACTAAGATCACTGTGTTTTTAATTGCTTTCTTTGCTTGCTTTAAATTGTGGGATTGTCTTGGGAGTTCTATAGATCCTAACCCGGATCTGGGGATACCTTCTTAGAAAGTAGCAACAAGGCTGTGAGGGACCTGTCCGGCGTAGACCGATACGGGTGAAGCAGTGGCTACATTGGTGTGGCACCTTGGTCTGTACCGATATCCCTTGTGTCGCAACGAGGAGAATATGGGTCTTCTGAGGAGTCATTAAGCACCAACAACCTTAGAACCTTAAATGACACAACTTGGCCATTAGAACAGTAGCAGTATGATACGCCCATTGAGGCTAAACTCTCGTGATGGTTCTGGCCGCAAGAAAAGATTGTGAAGCTGGAGTTATGACCGAATGAGGGTAGTCAGTGATATTGGGATCCTCTAGAACCTGGTTACTTCTGATAGGACAGGTCTTAACCAACAAACTGAAAGAGGGTAATACCTAGACCCCATGCTGGCCTAAACTCTAAGGGCTTCTCTTGTGTGACTTGTGTGCCTTCCAACTTGACTATTTGCATGCTTGTTATCTGACACTGGAGTTCCCTGCAGGTTTTGTTTATAGTCCTTAATTGGGACTCATAACAGGGTGCACTAAGTTTCTTGCAGGTTTTGTTTATAGTCCTTAATTAGGACTCATAACAGGGTTACTGAGTTTACTTGCAGGTTTTGTTTATAGTCCTTAATAGGGACTTATAACAAAGTTACTCACATTACCCCATGCATAGCATAACATCATACCATTGCATGCATCCTTCATAAGGACTAACCCATTTCAAGGATCTCAAGGGCTTGCGATGCAGGTCATGATGAATCAAACGTCTAGCAAGGGGCAAAGAGGATTTATTTTCCTCTAGCCAAGGTTGTCAGGGGCTATGACCCACTCGATATGGTGAGCCTTGACCCTTGAAGAAGGACTCTCAACAATAGGAAGTTCCTTCAATCAAGCTACCGGATTCAATTTCTGACAATTTTTTCTTGTTTACCCCGCGAGATCCTTGAAAACATTGCATGCATACATACGTATCATTGCACTACAGGTATCCCTTTTACAGGTGGCTTACCCTCTTCGCTGTTTATTTGAGCCAATCGTCATGAATCCTGAATCATCCAATGGACAATCTATCAAAGCCCTCCAGGCCCAGAATGCCCAGTTCCAGGAGTTGATTGTGAGCCTAGCCCAGGGTCAGAAGGAATTGAAGACTCTGATTCAGAAGAAGAAGAAGAAGAAGAGGAATGTTTTGTTCAGCCCTAGACGCTGATCTGGGAACACACTGCAGAATGAAGCTGAGAGGACTACTCCATCTGTGGGGAAAGACAGTCCCCATGAGAGAGAGGTGCCTAGTCCAGTGGTCTCCGACAACGAGACGGAGTTCAATGATGAGCAGTACCCTCCGGCTGAAGACCGGTACAAACAACTAGAGGATCGTCATAATGCCATGGAAATTCAACAAGTGCCTGGGTTGGATTTCGGAGACCTGGGTCTATCTTCCGGTGTGGTGATCCCACAAAAATTCAAGGCTCCTTCTTTTGTCAAGTATGATGGGGCATCCTGTCCCAGGCTGCATCTCAGATCTTATGTGCGGAAGATTCAATCGTACACAGTGGACAAGAACTTGTGGATCCACTTCTTCCAGGAAAGTCTTTCAGGGACTCATCTCGAATGGTTCTATCAGCTGGATGGAACCAAGGTTCGTAACTGGGAGGAGTTGGCTACTGCTTTTTACAAGCAGTATCAGTATAATGCCGACCTCGCTCCTACACGTACTCAACTCCAGGGTATGTCGTTAGGATCGGGAGAAGGTTTTAAAGAATATGCGCAGAGATGGAGAGACCTTGCTGGGAGGGTACAACCACCTTTGACTGACCGGGAACTCGTTGATATGTTCTTAGGGACCCTATCCGGGCCATTCTTCAATCATCTCATTGGTAACTCATCTGCAGGGTTTACCGACCTTATTCTGACAGGGGAAAGAATTGAAGCTGGTATCAAGGCCGGGAAGATTCAAGAGGCCACACCTTCTGATACTCACAAAAAGCCTTACACGGGAAAGAAGGAATCTAATGCTGCATACAGTCAAAAGAGTCATCATGACCAACATGCAGGGGCAGTCATGATCTCTGGTTCTGTACCACGCCGACAACCACAAAAGGGAAATCAGCGAAGGCCGGACGAGCCTAAAAGACAATTCACCAACATCAACATGTCATGGTCACAAGCATTGCAGCACATGTTGAAAATGAACCTGATTGCGGTGATCAACCCCCCTGCAAATCCCAAAACCTCCTCTCCAAACTACAATCCAGAGGCGAGGTGTGCTTATCATTCTGATAGCCCGGGGCACGATACTGAGGACTGTTGGGCGCTGAAGTATAAAATCCAGAATATGATCGACGCTAAGGAGATCGAATTTGAGCCTGCTGAGACTCCCATTGTGACCACTGCTCCTTTGCCAAAACATGGCTAGGATTGAGAGATTTTTGTTCATTTGAATTCAAGTTGTATCTTTCTTGTCTTGTTCAAACAAACAGTTATCATGTTAAACTCTTTTATTTCATAAATGCATTACACATGTCTGTCTTGAATTAATTTTGTTTACTATACTTAAAACTGTTTTCATATTTTTGTGATGTCAACTCTCGATTAATAATTCTAAGCCTCTTGAGGGAGGATGACGAAAACGATACCACGATCTTTACAGTATGTTTTTGAACAGACCCCGCTGATGAGGTACAGGCATTGTTTCAATTCCTAAACACTGGAGTAATAAGGAAGATAATCCCTCGTCAACCCCTCTGAGCTAAAGAAGTAGGAGTTTTTCTTTTCAAAATTTAAAACCCTTAATCATAACCTTGGGCAGGGTAGTTCTCTCAGTTGATCCAAGTGCATAACGAATGGCACCAAAGAGGTTCTTACAAAACAAAGAAAGACATTGATGGTTCTGAATAATCAATAAGGACAGGAAGTCGTTATATCTCTCAAAATAAAAAAAAGCCCAATAAGTCAAAAAAAACCTACGAAGGAGACTTACGAAGCTAGGGCACCCCGCTGACTGTAATTCCAAAAAGGAAACAGTTCAGGCAAAAAAAAACAGGGATAACAAAATCAAAAAAAGAAGGAGGTCACACAAACCCTCAACAAAAAGAAATGACTTCCTATTCAGAATAAATCATCAATATCTGAACCATCATTGGAACGTCAGGACAAGGATTCAATCAAGGTCTAATGCACGATCAACTGAGTTTAGGTTTGGAGAACATCACGAAGAGCGGGTGGGTACAAATAATTTGAGCCTTTATCCTTTGTTTCTTAAACCGTGAACCAGGCCACGCTACAACCTTTAAAAGTCCTAGCTGAAGCATGGGTTAGTTCGAAAGCATACTGTTACGAAGGTATCCTGACTCCTTAAGGCTTACGATAAATACAGAGTTGACATCACGTTTTACAAACATTCACTTGTTTTATGAAAAAGAATGCATTTTCAAAATCTTCAAGACAGACATAAGCTTTGCATTTTTTATATAACATTGGTTGCATATGACTATTTGTTTGAACAGCAAGGAAATTCGCACGATGAATACCTAGCGAACAAAAGCACTCCCAATCAAGGGGCACAACCAATCAAGGGGCACAACATGATCATGGTCCAATCATCTGGGGCAATCCAATCAAGATTCAGAGAATCTCTCAAAGGCCAAATAGCCTGGGGCAAATCTCCGCCTGAGTCACTTGGGGCATTCCAGCAACGAATCTTGCCTGATCAAACACCTTCAGGTGGCATGGCAAAACACTTCTAACAGGGGCAACTCCCTGCATTCTGAGAGCGTGGACATAGTCGAAAAAATACTACGCAAAATCAAAGACCCGCTAGGTTGACACACCTAGGCAAAAATAAGGGCTTCCCGGCGAACCAAAAAGGTTCGGGCAAAAATAAGGGATGAAATGAAAAAATCTGTACACCCGGCAAGTCGAAAACCTGAAAAGGCGGCTTAGGAAAAAATGGGTATCCCAGTGGACTGAAAACCCGAAAGGGCAGTCCAGGCAAAAGTTAGGGATCAAGAGCGTACGACTATGTCCCAGCATCTCGTCACCTGTCTACCAGATGAAGGTTTGTCCATCAACAGCTATCAGCACCTCCATAGGTATCTTCTTCCCTCACCTCAAAAACAGGGGCAATAATGAGTCGTCCAACGATCCAGTTGCTCTGTCAACCAAGGTACCAAGAAAAGATCAATATAAAGATGATTACCATCTACCTTTATAAATTCCAGATCAACATTGGTAACAAGCCAAGAAAAATCAGTGGACGACTGATCGTGGGCTAATATCCGAAACCAAACAGGACAATCATCCACTTAATCACCATCAGGCAACCCTACACCGGTTCCTTCTCAACCTTCAGACAAAGTCTTACACGGACTCATCCTCAGGAAAAGTCTTACACAGACCTACCTCAAAATGACCTTACCCCGGTTCATCAAAAAGTTTTACACGAACTTACCTCCAGGTAACCTCACCCCGGTTCCTCCTAAAGCCTTACACGGACTTACCTCAAAATGACCTTACCCCGGTTCATCAAAAAGTTTTACACGAACTTACCTCCAGGTAACCTCACCCCGGTTCCTCCTAAAGCCTTACACAGACCTACCTCAAAATGACCTTACCCCGGTTCATCAAAAAGTTTTACACGAAATTACCTCCAGGTAACCTCACCCCGGTTCCTCCTAAAGCCTTACACGGACTTACCTCAAAATGACCTTACCCCGGTTCATTAAAAAGTTTTACACGAACTTACCTCCAGGTAACCTCACCCCGGTTCCTCCTAAAGCCTTACACGGACTTACCTCAAGATGACCTTACCCCGGTTCGTCAAAAAGTTTTACACGAACTTATCCTGCAGTAACCTCACCCCGGTTCCTCCTAGAAGTCTTACACGGATTTATCTTAAGTTTTACACGAACTTACCTCCAGGTAGCCTTACCCCGGTTCCTCCTGAAGTCTTACACGGACTTATCTCAAAATGACCTTACCCCGGTTCATCAAGAAGTTTTACACGAACTTACCCTGCAGTAACCTTGCCCCGGTTCCGCCAAAAGTTTTACACGAACTTATCCCAAAGAAACCCTACACAGGTTCTCTCTCCCCAAAGATGCAGTTTACACGGACTCGTCATCAGAAACCCTACCCAGGTTTTACCTCTTCAAAGATGCGGTTTTACACGAGCTCATCATCGGGCAACCCTACATAGGTTCCCTCTTTCAACTTACAAAAATTACACCTCAAGAATTTCCCCAGGAGAATCCAATCCAGTTTCCCCAGGAAAGTTGGAATTCATCTCCCCAAGTAGTAAGCCTATCCCCAGTAGATTCTGGAAGCTTATCCCTCGCAGAGCACGAACGCGTCTCCCGACTTTATTCAAAGAGTTATTTCCCTACCAGGATATAACTGGGTTATCCTCAGCTAAAAGCCATGAAAAGATCATCCTCGGCACAGTCTTCTTATCCCCAGCGAAGTTACCATCAACATTTCAGCAAAGTACCTCTTTCCCCACAGAGTATTGCTCCTCAGCAAGATCGCTAGAGTACTTTTCTCCCCGCAGAGTAATCCATTCGCCAAGTTTATTTCCCAACGGGGTTATCTTCTCCTACCGGTGTTCTTGCAACTATCATCCCCAGCAAACAGTCAGTTCCAGATCCACCGATCACACACAGCAAAGAATATTTTTGACTCACTCAGAATGACGCATGAGGGCAACGTTCAGGTCAAAGAAACTAAAGCTCTGGCGCTCATTCAGAAGTATGAGGCGTTCAAAATGGAAGAATCTGAATCCATTGAAACAATGTTCTCAAGATTCCAGATTCTGGTAGCTGGTCTCAAGGTTCTGGACAAAGGATACTCTACTGCTGACCATGTCAAGAAAATCATCAGAAGTTTACCCAAGCAGTGGAGACCAATGGTTACAGCTCTGAAGCTAGCTAAAGATCTCAACAAAATCACTCTGGAGGAACTTATCAGCTCCCTCAGAAGTCATGAGATAGAGCTAGAAGCTGACGAGCCTCAGAAGCAAGGTAAGCCTTTAGCATTAAAATCTAACAAAAAATTTGAGTCTAAAGTTTTGCAGGCAGTTGAAGAAACATCTGATGGATCCTCATCAGAAGAAGACGAACTCTCCCTCCTTTCCAGAAGAGTAAATCAACTGTGGAAGCAAAGACAAAGGAAGTTCAGGAATCCTAGAAGATCTGATCAGAACGAGTCTTCTTCCAGATACAGAAGGACAGATTCTTCCTCTGGATACAGAAGATCTGAAGGCTCCTCTAGCAGCAAAAAGCCAAACACCAAGGACATCATGTGCTATGAGTGCAATGAGCAAGGACACTATAAGAGTGACTGCCCAAAGCTTCAGAGGGAAAAGCCCAAAAAGAAGTTTGGAAGAGAGAAGAAGAAAAGTCTCATGGCTACATGGGATGACTCTGACTCGTCTAAAGCTGACTCAGAATCAGATGATGAGAGGGTAAACATAGCTCTCATGGCTAACATCTCAGAAGATAGTGAAGCTTCTGAATCAGACTCAGAATTAGATACTGAAGAGGTATTTCCTAACTTTGCTGTTAACTTTACAAAGGCTGAACTTGCTGAAAGCCTTAATGAGATTCTGGAACGGTATCAGCAAATTAGAGTTAAATTCAGAGACCTGAAAAGGAATCTTGAATTTGACTCTAATAAGACTGAGAGTCTCAAATTGGAGAATTCTGAGCTGAGAAATAAGATTTCAAAATTAGAAAACACTTTACAAAACTCTTAGAAGGAACCAATTTCTGAAACTCCCAGCAACGCTAATGAGATCATCAAGGAGTATGATCACAGTTTCCAGAAGTTCCTCGCTAAAAGCATAGATAGAAGCAAAATGGCTTCAATGATCTATGGAGTTAGCAGAAACGGCAGGAAAGGAATAGGATACCAAGGTAAGGTTCCTACACCAAAGAATGTCATGGACTTAACCATTAAACACACACCTCTGAATTCACATTTTGTGTATGGTCACACACATGATATTAAATACACTAGCAGTAAGCACTCTGTGAAACCAAAATTCAACCAGAGTTTTGGTAAAACTAACAAATCAGGACCCAAGAAAATATGGGTACCTAAGGATAAAATAATACATGTTGCAGATATCTTTAGCAGCAAGTCAGAAACACCAGTCATGGTACCTGGACTCTGGCTGCTCGCGACACATGACGGGAAGAAGGCATATGTTCCAAAGCCTGGAACTTAAGTCTGGAGGCCACGTTGGTTTTGGAGGCAATCAGAGGGGAAAGATAATTGGCTCTGGAACTGTAGGTAATGGAAATCTTCCCTCTATTAATAATGTTCTGCTAGTAGATGGATTGATGCATAATTTGTTATCCATAAGTCAATTAAGTGATAACGGTTATGATATAATCTTTAATCAAAAATCATGTAAAGCTGTTAGTCAGAAAGATGGGACTATCCTGTTTAATGGTAAGAGGAAAAACAACATCTACAAAATCAAACTTTCTGAACTAAAGAGTCAGAATGTAAAATGCCTTCTGTCTGTTAACAACGAGCATTGGATCTGGCACAGAAGATTGGGGCATGTTAGTATGAGAAGAATATGTCAGATTAACAAACTCAATCTGGTCAGAGGACTTCCTAATTTGAAGTTCAATTCAGATGCTCTGTGTGAAGCATGTCAGAAAGGCAAGTTTGCAAAACCTTCTTTTAAATCCAAAAATGTTGTTTCTACCTCTAAGCCATTAGAACTTCTGCACATTGACTTATTTGGACCAGTTATAACTGCTTCAGTCAGTGGTAAGAAGTATGGGTTAGTAATCGTAGATGACTATAGCAGATGGACATGGGTAAAGTTCTTAAGACACAAGGACGAGTCACACTCTGTGTTTGTTACCTTCTGTAACCAAGTTCAGAATGAAAAGGATCTTAGAATCGTTAAAGTCAGAAGTGATCATGGTGGAGAATTTGAAAACAAAGATTTTAAGTCATTCTTTAATGACAGAGGCATTCTGCATGATTTCTCTTGTCCTAGAACTCCCCAACAAAATGGAGTTGTAGAACGAAAGAACAGAACATTGCAAGAAATGGCCAGAACCATGATCAATGAGACAAACGTTGCTAAGACCTTCTGGGCAGAGGCAATAAACACAGCGTGCTACATTCAGAATAGAATCTCAATAAGACCTATTCTGGAAAAGACTCCATATGAATTGTGGAAGAATAGAAAGCCCAACATTTCATATTTTCATCCATTTGGATGTACTTGCTTTATATTAAATACAAAGAATTATTTGAATAAGTTTGACTCTAAAGCACAGAAGTGTATTATGTTAGGATACTCTGAACGCTCAAGAGGGTACAGAGTATACAATACAGAAACACAGATTGTGGAAGAATCAATCAGTGTTCGTTTTGATGATAAGCTTGACTCTGAAAAGTCAAAGCAGAATGAAGTTTTTGCAGGTATGGAAATTGAATTTACAGGTTCTGAAGACAAGTCATCAGAAGCTCTCAACACAGACACTCCTTCAACGTCTGAAAGGAGCACTGCTAGCAATCCTACAACAGCTGCTGATCAACCTCAGAAGAGATTACCCAGAAGCAGCTTGGATCACCCAGAAGAGACTATCTTAGGAAGAAAGGAAGATCCAATCAGAACAAGAGCAAGCTTCAGAAACTATGAAGAAATTCTCATGGGACTTGTGTCTCTGATTGAACCTTCTTCTATTGATGAAGCACTTCTGGATAATGACTGGATTCTGGCAATGCAAGAAGAGCTGAATCAATTCACCAGAAACGACGTATGGGATCTCGTTCCCAGACCAAAAGGATTCAACGTCATTGGAACAAGATGGGTGTTCAGAAACAAGCTAAATGAACAAGGTGAAGTCATCAGAAACAAGGCACGACTGGTTGCACAAGGTTATAGTCAGCAAGAGGGGATAGACTATACAGAAACCTTTGCCCCAGTCGCCAGGTTAGAATCTATCAGACTTTTAATTTCATTTGCTGTTAATAAAGGCATCACTCTGTATCAGATGGATGTCAAAAGTGCATTCTTAAATGGTTATATAGAAGAAGAAGTCTATGTACACCAACCCCCTGGTTTTGAAAATACAAAACATCCAGAACATGTTTTGAAACTAAAGAAGTCACTATATGGTCTGAAACAAGCTCCCAGAGCTTGGTATGAAAGGCTGAGTAACTTTCTATTAGAAAATGAATTCACCAGAGGGAAAGTGGACACTACTCTATTCTGTAAATCAGTTAAGAATGACATCTTAGTCTGTCAAATTTATGTTGATGATATTATTTTTGGTTCTACTAATCCTTCTCTTGGAAGAAAATTTGCTAAGTGTATGCAGGCAGAGTTTAAGATGAGCCTCATGGGGGAACTGAAATTCTTTCTAGGAATTCAGATCAATCAAACTCCAGAGGGAACTTACATTCATCAGAGCAAATACATCAGAGATCTTCTGAAGAAATTTGACCTCTCAGAATGTAAGCCATCAAAGATTCCAATGCATCCCACGTGCATTCTGGAAAGAGAAGAGGTAAGCAAAAATGTAGAACAGAAAGTCTACAGAGGTATGATTGGTTCTCTCCTCTATCTGACTGCTTCAAGACCTGACACATTATTCAGTGTTTGTATCTGTGCTAGATTCCAATCAGATCCTAGAGAATCTCACTTAACAGTTGTTAAGCGAATTTTCAAGTATCTGAAAGGTACTACTAATCTGGGTTTGTTTTATAGAAAATCTAGTGATTACAGCTTAGTAGGCTACTGCGATGCTGATTTTGATGGAGACATAGTGGAGCGTAAAAGTACTTCTGGAAGCTGCCAGTTTCTGGGAGAAAATCTGATCTCTTGGTCCAGTAAAAGGCAATCAACAATTGCGCTATCAACAGCAGAAGCTGAGTACATAGCAGCAGCAGGATGTAGCACACAAATGCTCTGGATGAAAAATCAGCTTGAAGACTTCCAAATTTTTGAGAGTAACATTCCTATACTCTGTGATAATACTTCTGCTATTTGCTTAAGTAAGAATCCCATTTTACATTCTAGAGCTAAGCATATAGAAATAAAACATCACTTCATTAGGGACTATATTCAGAAAGGAATTTTGAACATAAAATTTATAGATACAGACCATCAATGGGCTGATATCTTTACTAAACCCCTTTCAGAAGATAGGTTTAATTTCATTCTGAAACATCTCAGCATGAAAGTCTGCCCAGAGTGAAAATGTTTTAACTCCATATATTTACCTTCAGAATGTAATTGTTTTACTGTGAACTTCTGATCAATCTTCCTTCAGAAAGATAGAACATGCAGATTGTATCAGATGCAAGTCTAAAGATCTGAGAGTCTAAGCTCAAAGACAGACGTGCTGATCACTACATCAAACAAGTGTCATCCAATCATCAGCAAATCTCTGAAGCAGAACGCGTGCACGCTTCTGAGAAGGCAAAGCGCTGATTGGGTGCATTGAGACACATGTCTGGTAACCGTTTTTAAGTATCTTTCTCAAAATCCCCCAATATCAGCAAGCATTTAATAAAAGTAATCATGATTTTAAAATGCAATCATGATTTTTTCTCTTTCTTAAAAACATTTATTTTTTCAAAATATTCTGAAACTCTATTTAAACACATTAACCTCTCATTCTAATTCTTTACAGTTTCTCACTAATACTCAAGCATTCTCTGCATTTTTCTGTGTTCATCTCTTGCAAAACCTCTTTTTCTCAGTTTCTTCTCAAAATCTTTTAGTGTGAACATGGCAACCTCCAGCAGTGCTTCTGCAGGTCCTCAAAAGAAAGCATCATCTGAACAGTATCAAGTGCCATTCAGAACACTCCTCACTCCTGTGAAGAATCTTGAAGTGTTATCTGAATTGATCATTGATTTTGGAAGCTTGAAGGAGAACGGTTTTGACCTAACAGAAGAAGTTAGGGCACAGAAATGGGAAAGGTATTTTGACAGATTGGTTGGACCAACATTCCCTATGTTAGTCAAGGAGTTCTGGATTCATGCGAAGGCTTCAACGCATCTAGTCACCTCCTTCTTTATGGGGAAGAAGATTGTGATCACTGAGGATCACATAGCAAGGTTAATCGGGTACAGTGGCGGTGGCGTCCGCTGTGTTGATATGGCTGAGAGATATGCTGACGTGGGCGTGATAGCTGCAAGGATTTTCACCCATGGGGTGCCCAGCAGCAAGATCAAAGATCTGAAGGATCATCACAGAGTTTGGGCTAAGATAATTCTGGGGTGCTTCAACCATAGGAAGCCAACTAGTTCACCTGATTACATAAATGTGGATCAGCAGTTTCTGATCTACTTTATTGATCAGAAGGTAAAAATCAACTTGGCTCATCTTCTGTTCAACCACCTCAGAACAAGTGTGAAGGAAACCAGGGAAGAAGAAAGAACCAAGAGGGATTGGATACCCTTTGGAAGGTTGATATCAGATATTCTGACAGAGAATAGGCTGATAGAGCATCTGATAGAAGCTCAAGAGTTAAGCACCATTGAACCAACAGTTGGGAAGCCTCTGAACGCGAAGAACTTGAAGAAAATGAAGTTGATAGAGAATATCAAAAAGGAACCCAGAGCTACTCCTATTGCTGATATCACCAGCAGAAGAGTTCCACTGAGTGACTTTCCTTTATTTTCTGAGATAGAATCTAAGCCAGAGGTGGTTCTCAGATACTTAGATGCGTGCAAGGCAGATGGTACAGATCCAAATCTGATTATCAAAGCTCTGCATCAACCTCAACAAGAAGTGACTCTGAAGAAGACTAAGAAAAGGAAGGCACCTTCAGAAGGATCATCCCAGCAGACCCCCAAGAAAAGAGGTAATTTATCTGCTGCTTCTGTTTTAAATTCTTCTACTATTCCAGCATCTATTCCTCCTCCAACCTCTCATAGAATCTCAATCCCCATCCTAACAATAGATGAAACTGAACCAGAAGATGACCCTTCTGAGGCATTAAAACTCAGAAGACCCAGAACCAAACATCCCAAACCAACAATCTCAACAACATCAGCAATTGACAAAGTGCTGTCTGACATTGATCAACACACTTCTGATCACTCCGCCAATCCAAACTCTGAACCACAAATTGTCCCTCCTCCACAACCAGAACAACAACAATCTGCTGAAGAACCTGAACAACAACAACCTCTCTCATCAATTCCAGAAGAACCCCTTATCCCTGAACAACCAGAAATTCCAACAACTTCTCCTCAACCAGCAATTTCGTCTCCCTCTCCTCAACCAGAAATTCATCCACCATCACCCAACCTGAGTTTCATCACTCTGAAACTCCTTCTCCTCAACCATCTGAACCTCATTCACCACAACCATCACCTCTGGCAATCCAGCTGCCAGGTGGAACAACAATCACCTTGGCACAGTTGCACTCCTCACCAGAATCTACACCACCAAATACTCCCAAAACACCACACAGCCCAATCATAATTTCTGATTCTCCCACTCCATCTCCAAAACAAACAGCTGCCAAGCAAACCACCGAAAACCCCAGCAGGACATTCATAGACTTAACCAGCCTTGACCGTCTTGCTGATCTGAAACATAAAATTGCCATCCCAAAACCAAAACAACCAGATGATGGCTCTGGTATTATGAATTTTGAAACAGGTGTGCAGCAATGGATTGCTTCTTTGAAGCAAGTCTGTCCTGGAATGATTGACCCAGCTGCTTCTGATCAGCTCTGGTCACAATTCAGACTTTGGGTACGTGCTGAAGCCCTCAAGTTGCAGGATATCAACTATGAGCGGGCACAACAGAACTTCAGCAAGCTGCTGAAGAAAGTTGACAGTCTGCTGCCTCAGGAAGCTGTGCTCCCTCTGGATAGTGAACCTTGGTCTGAGAAACAGCTAGCTTCAAAGGTGCAACCAGAAGAAGACAAGACCATTCAAGCTGAAGCAAGTCAAGCAGAAGATGTTGCAGAAAGCTCTCAGAAGCTTCCTGCTTCTGATGTTTCTCAAGCTGCCTTGGACAGGCAGACTCTGGAAGAGCTGAAGCTGAATGACATGCGTCTGCAGCAGAGGATGGATGAAAACGACCAGAAGATGAAAGAAAGAATGGATGTGCAGGATAGCAAGATTGACACTGTTGTCAGCATGGTGCACAAGCAGAATGAGACTGCTGATCAGATCAAAGCCATGCTGGAGAACCTGTTCACACGCTTTCCTCCCCAACCTTAGTTTTTTCATTCATGTCTTTTTCATGTTTTCTTTGATTTTCTGATGTACTATTTGAATATGTTTTGTTTGATTCTGAACCTTTTAATATGACAAGTTTTTCTGATCTTAATTGTTTTAGCACTCACCTACACTTTTTGATTGCTGACAAAAAGGGGGAGAACAAGAATGATATTTTAAACAATAACGGTTAACTAAGACAGAAATTCTCAAACATTCTAACTCCATTATACTTGAAAATGTTTTTTTTGTTTTTCTTAAAGTCTACAGGTACAAGGAAGCTCCTGGACACTCTGAAGACTAAAAGCTATGAAGCTCTGATCCGCTCTGATACTCTGATCCAAAGCAAAGCTCTGACAAGAAAAGCTCTGATACGTTGATCTGAAGCTCTGCTCTGATATGCTGATCCAAAGCTTCTGATAGTCAAAGACTCTGATACTCTGATGTTCAAAGAAAGGCAAAAAGATCTGATCCTGAAGAACACGTGTAATCAAAAAGGGAAGTAATAAACTCAGGGGGAGTATCTCTCAACTCTGATATCTTTTTACCCCTTATCTTTAATAACCTCTTACTCTGATGCATCTCTCTGATACCTTTTCACGTTATTTTCATTTAAAAATATCTAGTTTTTGTCATCATCAAAAAGGGGGAGATTGTTAGAACAAAGTTTGAATCTACTACCCTATGTTTAAGTTTTGATGATAACAAAGTGAAAAGATATATTATTTATATGATTCATGTATGAACTATCTGCTGCCTAAGTTATTACATTCTGATTTGCAGATACTCTGATTGATATAAGCAAGATCACACCTAATCAACATCAGAAATTTGGTTCCTTACATCAACATCAGAAGTTGCCATATCAGAATGTCAGAATCAGAAGATTAACTCACGTATATGCTGAAGTCTGATGAACAGAACTGCGCTCAACACTCTGATAAAGAAACACAACAGTTCATCAGCAGCTAAGCAGAGTCAGAATGAGCCAAGCCAGAACTTGCATTAAGTAAGCAACGGTACTGTGCATGAAAGCAAATTAATACCAACGGCCTCATTCCAGACAAGATCTGCTCGATAAGGAAAGTTTGTTATTAGCATTGAATCAAGAATATTGCCCCAACGTTCAACATCTCAGTGCTATATAAACAAGACTTTGAAGATTGAATTGGCTAATGCTCTCCAAATCTTTACACGCCTAAAAGCTGATCATAATCTTCCTTCTCTCAGTTTTGCTAAACACTACACATTCTCATATTCAATCATTGTTTAGAAATCTAGTTTCTAAGCTTTAAGTTGTGTATACATCACAGTTGTGATACAGTTTTGTAGAAAACATTCACACACTTAGATTTATCTTATTTGTAAGAAAGTGTTTCCTTGACAAACCGGGTTGTGGTTTGCATCAAGAAGGCTTTAGCAGTTGTTAAAGCAGTCTGTAATATTCAGTTGAATATAGTGGATTAAGACCTCGTTGGAGAGAGGCGAAATCACCTTGACGGGTGGACTGGAGTAGTTTAAGATCAAACGAACCAGGATAAAAATATCTTGTTCATTGCATTGATTTTCAGTTTTACAATTCAACCTCCCCTTCTTGTATTTTTCACTACTTCAAAGTGAACTGCTCTTAGTTGACCTTTATGAAAGCCTGAGGTCAGCTGTTTCGAGCCTCAAATCCCATACCTCCAAGAATATCCTGTTGGCTGGCCCTTTTTGGTTACTTCAGCTATGGCTAAATGCCATGTTCGAACCCTCCTTGTCAACTGCCAACACTATTGATGAACAAGACCCTGAGATAACTGATAGGATAGTCGAAGGCACTAGGCTTCGAAGATTAACTCCAAATGACGAAAAAGACGACTTCAAAGTCCTATTCTCGAAGTACATCATGATATTCTCCAAAAGGCATAAGTTCGAAGAGAGCATGGCACCTTTTGCTTCGAGGGCTCATGGACCTTCCTGGTTCACCATAGCTCTCTCGGAAGCTATCAAGAGCAAGGAGATTCAGGATGTATGGAGAGCTTTTGTGCTACCTAGACTCATTTCTTCAAGAATAACTCCAGCCAAGAATCAGATTTTTCTTTTTGCTTACCAGCCAAATTTTGTTTCGAGACAGTTTGGCTTATGCCAACTAATTCCTGAACCCTTATTTCAAACTGAGAGTGCTATTACCTCTGGGCGAACTTTCAAGGCACGGGAAGCCAAAATACAGCAAGAGCAATATCAAGGCTTTGCCCAGTTTGAGCTAATAACCTTCGAACCTACCCATCTCACAGCTAAAGGGTTTCTGGAATGGTGGACCAAGTTTTATCAAACGTATATGTTCGATACACTTACAATTCAACAGAAACTAATTGATGCCTTCGATGTGCAGGTACCAGCAAAGAAAGGTATGCTTACTCATGCCAAAGAGATTAAAGCTTTTCAAAATTATTTTGAAACTACTTATGACCCCACGCGCTTGGAATCCACTGTGCATCAAGCGGCTGAGACCTTGAAGGAAAAATTCAAACAAAAAGTTTCTAAGTTAAAACTTCCTTCAGGGTTGTCACCTGAGGATAGGTATAGGTTGGCATTCGAAATGCATCCACCTAAATTTCCTAGATTACCTACCTCAGAACTGGCTCTGGCTTGGTTTCCCCCATATCCTTTGTGGTTCACTTGCAAAGAGATGTTCAAACATCTTCAAAGGAAACCAAAGCCATCTGAGACTGTGACATGGGCTCGACACTGGCTTCATGATTTCCCAGGACACCTTCGATACGACCTTTCTGCCATGTCAATTAAATCTGATCAAGGCACAGGTGCGAATGCTTGGGAAAATCCCAAACGTTTTTCGTTTTCCATATCTTTAACCTTTGCTTTAATTGTTTCGATTTTCAGCCATCAGGATAAAGACAGCTGCCTCGAAGTCAAAAGAAGGGAGCGCCTCTCAAGCCTCCATCGAAACTACTGACAAAGTGACTCCACCCGAAACAACAACCATTGCTGCGACCACAACAACAACAACAACAATACCAACAACAACCAGTGTTCCAACTCCAACGGTAATCACTTAGCCTTGATGTTTCGAATTCACTCATGTTTTATGGTTTACATCGAACTCTTTGTTTAAATCTTTTCAGACCAACAAACTTCCTCCTACTACTCCCAAGAAGCGGAAATCAAGCACCACTGGGGAAGACCCCAAGGCTGGAGGAAACTTACCAACTGCTTCGAAGAAGAAGCAGAAGAAAGACATTTTGAAAAGCACCGTTCCAACTAGTGTCTCTGGACTTGATTCCAGGGATGCTGCTCCCTTACCCAAATCCAAAATTCCACCTTCGACCTCCAACATAATGTTGGAACGCATAGCTAGTAACCTCTCCTCCGAGAGTCCACAGGTAAATCGAATTTTAAATCTCTTTGAAAATAATAATTTCTTATTACCTTAGTGCATGTTTTTAACATTCTGTTGCTCCTTGCAGAACATCTTGAATCCAGCTTCCACTACTTCGAACTCACCATCCAAAGTTGCTGCTCCACTCAACTCCTCTCCTCAAGGAGATTCCAGCAACCTTGTACAGAACAAAGGTTCGTCCAATATGGCAATTCTGGCTGGAACTTCTGAACAACAGGATGATCAAGGCACCTCTATTCCTCTGAAAGAGACAAACGAAATAACACTTCAAACATCTGCAGAGGATTTGCAAAGAGCTTCTCTTCAAAAGTCCCCTCTTGAAACTCTTCAAGAGGATCCAAAGGACACTCAAACTGAAGGAGAGAAAGTTGATTCTGGCCAAAGAGACGAAGAATCTGCAGACGAAGAGTCTGAGGAGGAGGATGCTAATGATGGTTTGACTGCTGGGACGGAGTCCAACGCAAATAGCAGTGAAAAGGAAGGCATCAAAGTGGTGGACTTGGATGATGATGAAGAAGATCATGAGCACGAAACGAATGAAGGGGATGGTGATGCAACCAACGAACCCATGGAGGTTGAAATGGACGTGACTCCCCTACGTGTGGAACTCCCTCAATCCTCTTTGTCTCGAATGACTGACGAGGAGCTTGCACTCCTGAGACGAAATGACCCTATTGGGTACATGAAGGCAAAGCTGGCTCAAAGGGACATCACACTTGCTAGGGCTGGCACAAGTTCGACCAGTTATCCTCTTCCCACAGATGAACGAATTGTACTTCTTAATAAGATTAGGAAAACAATTCTCAATGTGGATATATTCGAAGTGCTCAAACAAGATAGTACTGCTTGCTATACTATAAAGGAGTTGCTTACAAAGGTCAATCTTGCTACCTGCTCCTTGCCAGTTAGTACTCTCTTGTTCGATCTTCAGGCTTTGCTGGACAACGTAACTGGTTACCTTCTCCAAGATGAATCTGCTGCCAAGAAGGTTCAAGAAAAACGCATTGCAATGGATGCTGCTTATGAACAAGCTTCGAAACTCTCTCAAGAAGCTGAGGATCAAGCTATGCATCTAAAGCAGGCGAAAACTGATTATGAGGCTCGAGCTGAGTCCATACTTCTTTGGGAAAGGCAGATTCTGGAACTTCAACAGAAGGTTAAGGAGGATAAAGAACAACAAATAGCCTTCGAAACCAATACTGCTGGTAACCAATTCGAAGAGCTTCTCAACCAGGGGCTTGCAGAAATAGAAACTGCAGAACAACTTAAAGGAGAAGTGGCAACCTTGGAAGGAGCCAGGCGTTTCGCTCAGCAGAGACTTGAATCGTTTCGAAGCACTTTCAACCGATTGAAAAATAACTCTTATTTCTAAATTTCAGTGTTTATTTAACTACAATTTGGTTTCTTATATGTAATATTCGAACAACGCCATTTTGGCATCTCATCTTGCCATTTTGGCCTTTTCATAATATCTTGGTTACGTTGTTACTATTCGAATCTCCTGCAGGCGTAGCTTATATTTCTTTAAATATTTCCCATTAACCTTCAGAATACGCTTATCATCCACCAGTTCTTCGATTTCGTATGCATTGTTTGAGAATACTTTTAATATTCGAAAAGGTCCTTCCCAATGAGGTGACCATTTACCTAATGCTTTATTTTTCTTGTCCATGGGCAATATGACTTTCCAAACTAAGTCATTAATAATGAATACTTTTTTCTTCACCCTCTTGTTGTATGTTCTGGCCACTCTTTCTTTTTGTCTCATCAAAATTTCCAATGCATGTAATCTAATTTCGTCCAACTCAACTAATTCATTCATCATCATTTCCTAATATAATGCAGCTGGGATATCGTTTTGTCTCTGAATTCGAACTGATTGTAGATGAATTTCTACTGGCAACACTGCATCATGACCAAATGTGAGTTGGAAAGGCGTAGTATTAGTAGCCTCCTTAGGAGATGTTCTACAAGCCCATAATATTTGGTCCAAAGTTTTGTGTCAGTTTCTTGGTTTTTTACCAATATGTTTCTTGACTAATCCTATTATCACTTTATTGGCTGCTTCGACTTGACCGTTTGCTTGAGCATAATATGGTGTTGACGTTAGCAATCTAAACCCCATTTCTTGGGCAAATTCTTGCATCTTTCTACCAGTAAACACAGAGCCTTGGTCTGTGGTTATGCTCTCTGGCAATCCGAACCTATAGATAATGTGCTTTTGTATAAACTCAATAATAGCCTCTTGATCAACAACTATTAATGGTATAGCTTCGATCCACTTGGTAAAATAATCTATTCCTACCAAGATATATTGTTGTCCTTTGGACGAAGCAGGATTTATTTCTCCTATCAAATCCAATGCCCATCCTCTAAATGGACATGGTTTGATGATCGAATGCAACTCACTTGCAGGGGCATGTTGAATCCCTGCATGTTTCTGACATTCCTCACATCCTTTAGCAAAGTCTATGCAATCTTTGAGCATGCTAGGCCAATACAAGCTGTATCGAAATAACAACCATTTCATTTTATGGCCTGCTTGATGTGCCCCACATGCCCCATTGTGGACTTCTGACAATGCTAGGTATGCCTCACTTTCTCCTAGGCATTTCAATAATACACCCTCTTGGGTCTTTTTAAACAATTCGTTCCCCATGAGGAGATATGACAATGCTCTGTATTTTGTCTTTCTATCCATGTTTAAAGTTGGGTCTGCTAAATAACTCTTCAGTGGACTTCGCCAATATGCATCTGACAAAGTACTTATGGCTAATATTTCGAATCCCTGTTTCTCAGCATATCCCAATTTCATACTTTCCAGATCCGATGGTGTGAATCTAGTAGCCATAACTCTACCCCTTAACTCAACTAAATCCTTAAAGTTCCTGGTAGAAACTTTATAACCCGAAGCCAACTGTGCTAAGTCATTTGCTTCTTGGTTCTCTATTCTTGGTATGTGTTGAATATCCATGTATTCAAATTTCCTTAGTAGCCTATTGACTATGACGAAGTATATCATTAAGTTTTCCTTTATGCACTTATATTCCTTTGTAATTTGTTTGACCATTAATTCAGAGTCTCCTTTAATTTCGACTCTAGTTTCCCCCAATTCCAACAAAGCTTCAAGTCCAACAATGAGCGCTTCATACTCAGCTTCGTTGTTCGAGCAACGAGGACCATCTAATTTATACTTGAATTTTGTTGGAATTCCTTCAGGAGAAATTAGAAGGACTCCAACGCCACTTCCATTCCTGTGGGTTGAACCATCAAAGTACAATTTCCATGGTTGCATTTCGACGTAACTCATGACAGTCTGCTCAACCAAAGAATGGTCCACAATGAAGTCAGAAATCACTTGACCTTTCATAGCTTTTAAAGGCATGAAAGTCAAAGAATATTTTGTTAAGGCTAAAGCCCATTTACCAACTCTGCTATGCATTATTGGTTTTGAAAGCATATGTTTAATGACATCGAAATGAGATGAAACATAAACATCAACAGGTTTTATATAATACTTGAGTTTCATACAAGAGAAATACAAACAGAGACATAGCTTTTCTAAATTGCTATATCTGGTCTCTGCATCATTTAGCACTCTACTTAAATAGTATATGGCTCTTTCGATACCATTGCTATCTTCTTGTGCTAGCATACTACCTATACTAACTTCAGAGGCAGATATGTACAATCTCATGGGCTTCCCCCATGAAGGTGGAGACAAAATAGGAGGCTGAGAGAGGTATCTTTTTATCCTGTCAAATGCCTCCTGGTGGGCTTCGTTCCATTCGAAGGCTTGGCCTTGCTTTAGACGAAGTAACAGAGAGAAAGCTTGGGTTCTTCCACTCAGATTCGAAATGAATCTTCTGAGGAAGTTAATTTTCCCTAGCAGATATTGCAACTCCCTTTTTGATGTAGGTGCTTTCGTCTCCATTATGGCTTTGGTTTTGTTTTGGTTGATTTCAATCCCTTTCTTGTGAACCACAAAAACAAGAAAATCTCCAGCCTGCACAAAAAATGCACATTTAAGGGGATTCATCTTTAAGCCATGTTTTCTCATTCGCTCGAATGATTGGCTCAAATGATGCAAATGTGTTTCTGCAGATATAGATTTGATGACTATATCATCAATATACACCTGCATGAAGGTTTCAATGAAATCATGAAAAATTGAATTCATTGCCCTTTGATAAGTTGCCCCAGCGTTCTTTAAACCAAAAAGCATCACCACCCATTCGTAGGTGCCTAAGGCTCCTGGGCAACGAAATGCTGTCTTTGCAACATCTTCTTCAGCAATAAAAATCTGATTATACCCAGAGTATCCATCTAACATACTCAAGTATTCGAACCCTGCAGCATAATCTACTAGCATTTCTGCCACAGGCATGGAATATTCATCTTTAGGGGTTGCAGTGTTTAAATCCCTAAAATTTATGCAAATTCTTAAAGAACCATTTTTCTTAATAACAGGTACTATGTTTGCTAACCATTCGACGTACCTTGTTGTTCTGATGAATTTGCAACGCAGCAATCTTTCGATCTCAGCTTTAATTTTTGTGAGAACCGCTGGTGCGAATCTTCTGGGAGTTTGTTTGATGGGCTTCTTGCCATCTTTGATTGGCAGTCTGTGTTCGACCAACTCCCTCTTTAAACCAGGAATCTCGTCATAATCCCATGCGAAGCAATCTTTGTTTTCCTTGAGGACTTCGATTACTTCCTTCTTGAGGCCTGGGCTAAGTTTTGCACTTATGTAGGTTATTCTTTTCGTTTTTTCATCCCCTAAGTTGACTTCTTCGAGTGGATCTTGTGCCAACATTTTGGCACCTGAGTTTATGGGGTCCCTTTCGAAGCCTGAGGGTTCTTTATCGTAGATGGCATCCAACCTTTGATTCATCTCAAATTCTTTGAAGGGTGAGCATTTCGAGCCATCCCCACTTACTTCGTTCATCTTTATAGTTAATTTATTTATTTCAGACTCTAAGGCCGCTTTTGATTCATTCTCAGCCATATAGGCCGAAATCCTTTCGAAAAAGGTGGACTCAGTCATGGATAAGGTTGTCGAAGTCCCGGCCTGCTGGCCGTTTTTGTATAGTGCTTTCGACTCCCTCTTCTTCACTGATTATTGTTCAATCCCAGTAAAGGCCATCATGGCGAAGGGTCATGTAGTAGTGGGCGTTTCTGGTTTCGTTAATCTCATCATTTAGAACACATGGAGCAATCTTTTCCAGATTTTTATCATAATCCCTCTTGTCAACTAGATTGACTGTTGACATAAAGTAACTCTGGTCTGCTTCGATGTTTTCCACGATTCCATCATCTCTCCACAGAACTAGTCGCTGATGCATTGACGAAGGAACTGCCCCCACGCCATAGATCCACTCCCTTCCCAGCAATAAGTTATAGTTGGCATTGGCTTCGATCACCATAAACATGGTGGGCCTACAGCTTGAGCCTATTGTCAATTCCAACTGGACCACTCCCAGTGTTTTACCCACTTTTCCCTCATAATTGGACAGAACCATATTATGGGGCTTGATGTCTCCTTCGCGGATCTCTAATCTTTTCAGCATGAAGTGGGGTATCAAATTGACTGCCGCACCCCCATCCACTAGAACCTTGTTCACACCATGGGCACCAACTTTTGCCCGAATAAATAGTGGCTTAAGATGGTTCTTCATAGCAGGTTCTGGACGTTCGAAGAACACGTTTTGCTCCTCAACAGCCCCATTGTCCATCACATAGTAGCACACAGGCCTATGCTTCATCAAATTTGTGGTATCTTCTTCCTCATATTCATCAATTTCGGTTTCCTGCCCAAATTCACAGGGAAGCACAGATACCACGTTACAGTTTAGGTTGAATGAAGACTCCCCCTCCGATTCGAAGTTATCTATTATCATGTCTTCGTCCTCTTCTGGGCCTGGAGTGTATTCCTTTGGTTCATCCTGTTGTAATTCAGAGAAAAGCCTCCTATTAACTGGAGGTTTGTCTTCAGTTTGATTTTTTGGTTTGTTGGTGCTAGATTCACCTTGGTTCTTTGTTGAAGTGACCCCTTTGTTTGCCACAGCTTCCCTCTCAGCCTTTCGAATCCTTTGTTGCCTGCGCCACTGGGATCTTGACATGGGGTTCCTTCCTTTGTAATTTTCTAATCTTACCTCCTCCCTTTTTGATGTGTTGAATTGCCTTCTGTACGTCATAGCATGGCGTGCATTTCGTTCGGTGTTTCTCCATCTGTCTTTGCCTTTGTCATTTTTGACTTGTAACCATCTGTCGGTTGGCACTTCAGAAGGGAGT
Organism: Vicia faba; assembly: GCA_948472305.1. Classification (NCBI taxonomy): domain Eukaryota; kingdom Viridiplantae; phylum Streptophyta; class Magnoliopsida; order Fabales; family Fabaceae; genus Vicia; species Vicia faba. The sequence goes on along the minus strand of OX451737.1, from coordinate 1,601,177,811 downwards.
TTGAAAGTCACTCTTCGAGCAGCCTTGGGGTGAGGGCTATCAGGCCTTCGTTGTTTATGTCTTCTGTCGAAACATGGACCCATCTGGACTGTTTCTTGATGGTTCCAGCAAGGGGCGAAGGGAATCGTTTCGAAGGCTCTGGCCATGCTCTGGTCATACACAGCAGAACACCTTGGGCAAATCAAGCACTTGGTTGCCCCTTTGTAGCAACGAAACACAAATTCCAGCAAACTTTCCCCAACCTTAGGATAACACCTGAACAGCTGGTTATCCTGGTGCCAATTATTGCCAGTTCGAGTCCTCTGTACCCTCTCGAAATTCACAGCGATTCTCTGATTGCAGAGGATGCTGCACCTAGGGCAAAGTATCATGCCTGTATCTCCTTTGTGGCATGTCATGAGGTAATCCTTGAGACTAGCATCTCCAGTGTGATTATCCTCCATTCTATACTTCTCTTTTTCCAAGTATTTTTCTACCTCCTCCATCTCAGAGCGAGGCCTCTCCATATCCACCATATTTATCTCAACATCTTCCCCCTTAGCTTCATCATCTCCCCATCCTGTGGGCTTTATATCCTCAATCTGAACCTTCGAACTCTCTGGGGCAGAATATTTGACCAAATAGTCAAATTTTCCACTGGGTTCCCCTAGAGTGTCCCATATTTCCTTCTGAGGGGAAGTTGGCTTCGTGATTTGGACTTTCTCCAATTCCAGCCTCAAGCCTTCAGTGACCTGTGTTAGTTCTTGGTTTTGATTTCCCTGGCCTTCAGTAGCCTGGGTTTCTTTTGCAACAGCTACAGGTGCTGCTTCAATCGAAGTCTCTGGCATCTTCTGGATGTCTTCAGTGACCTCCTTATCGACTTCGACCATCACCCAGTTTTCAGTTTCAGTACCTTTCTCTCCTGTTAGGGCATCGCTTTGGTCAGTTTCCACCATGTTAATCTCTCCAATGCATGCAGGCTCGTAGTAGTTGGTGTCTGCGACGTCCAAGGGATCTTCGTCCACTTTCATCTTCGCCTTATCAGCAAACTTTAGTCTGCCATCTTTGATTGCATTTTGAATTAGGCCCCTGAAAAGAAAACATTGTGAGGTTTTGTGGTCTAGGAAACTATGATATTTGCAAAATCCTCTCTTCTTTCTCTGATCCAAAGGAGGTATTTTGACATTTGATGGCACAATGAGTTGGCCATCTTTGACAAGTAAATCAAAAATCTCGTCACATTTAGTGACATCGAAGGTATAAACCTTCTTTGGGAATTTGTCACTTTTATCATTTTCAACAATCTCTTTCCCTTTTGTGGGAACCAATAATTTGCAGGAGTAAGGTGGAGCCTGTTTTAATTCAGCGAGGTCGATTTCGACCTCTTCGAATTCGAATTCAGGATATTCTTCTACTTCCTCAGTTCCAACATAGGAGATCCTTTCTTTCTTGTTGTTCTTAAAGACTCTGGCCTTTTCGGCCTTTAGCCTTTCGACCTGTCAAACCCTATCGGCTAACTGAGCCATATCCCTCAAATATTGAGTGTCTAGTTTCTTTCGAATAGAGTAATCCAAACCACCAGCGGCCATTTCGACTAACTCATGTTCAGGCACTACTGTGTAACATCTGGATTTCAACAGCCTAAATCTATTCAGATAATCATTTATGGGTTCGGTGAACTTTCTCTTGACACTGGCTAATTCCTTCAAGCTTATTTTCGACTGTCCCATGTAAAATTGTTCATGGAATAATCTCTCCAAGAGAGCCCAAGTGTCAATGGACCCAGGAGGCAAAGTGGTAAACCATGTGAAGGCGTTTTTAGTCAAGGAACTTGGGAAATATTTGATCCTGAGATCTTCATTATTGGCTATATCTCCCGCTTCAGTTAGATATCTCGCTATGTGTTCGACTGTTGACTCATTGGTATCCCCAACGAACTTTGTAAATTTAGGGACTTTATATCCCCTTGGTAAATCAGTATGCATTATGCAATCTAATATAGGAGAAGCATAATTTGGCCTTCTCATTCCTGTGTTGAGGCCATTCTGGGCCATGAGTCTCTCTATCATGGTGGTTAGATTGTTTTCTGCCAAGATGTTATCGTTTCGAATTCTATGAACGACAGCATCAGCATCTTGATTTCGACCAACCATGACAACCCCCCTAGGTTGTTCTTCTCGAAACTCTGGGGCTTTTAGCCTTTCGACCCTTGCCCCTGGTTCCATAATTTCTCTTTGTGGGCCTGGGATTATTGGGGCTTCTAACCTTGGTGCCCTGGCCCCTAAGTTAACTTCTTCTCTAGGTGGTCTATAAATTGGGTCGTTAGCAATTTGTTCTATAACAAGCATATTTGCTCGAAATCCCGCCTGATTCTGCCTACGCCTTTCTGGGGGAGCAAAGAAATCTGCTATTCGACTCATGTTGTCAGCGTTTTCCCTGTTTGTCACAGTCACATTTTGTACTATTGGGGCAAATATTTCCTGCATAGTTTGTGCTAACACCCCTATCATATTATGGTTACTGTCATCCATCAATTGCCTAAAAGCCAACTGGTTTTCTGTGGTTAAAATAGGCATTATGCTATAACCCACTGACCCTTGGTTATTTGTCATAAACTGATTCGCCCCAGACCCAGACCCTATTTGTGGTGATGAATTCGATGTGGAATTGTGTAAACCTGCCATAAAGGAAGTTGGCATTCCATAAGAGGAATTTCTGGTTCTATTACCATCGAAACCGGGTGGTCTAGTTAGTGGAGTGGCGAAATGGGATTGTGTCCCTGATGGTGGAACGAATCCCCCAGGGTAACCCATGGTTCCAGTATTTCCTAAGATTGAACTATTAGTTGATATGCCACTTACTCCATTGGTGGCTATATTACTGGTTGAGGATGCAACAGACTGTGCATTCGAAGGAATCACATTAGATGTTCCTGTCGAAGTGGACACATTAGTGCCTGTTGTGTGTGGGGTATTTTTTTCCCCTTGTTGATTGTCAGAATTAGACATCTTGTTCAAACGTTTTCTTCTGGATAAGGGTTGGTTGCTGTTGGTTATTTTACCACTTCTTAGGTTCATAAAACAACAAACTTCTTAGGTTCCAACGTTTTTTTATAATGTTTATGTCTCAACAATCTTTATTTCTAATTTCCAATTATTGGTCCCACCAGGTGTGCCAATTTATTTTCAGTGATATCTGGTAAACAACCGCTAGTCTTCCAAACTATCGAATAAACTTACTGACTGTTATTCAATTTCTCTGGTAACTCACAGGATCGACTAGATTGATCCTAGGGTTCCTTGGTCATTAGGGTAACTCTCATGATCGAACAGATATTCATGGTTATTATTTGAGTGTTGTGTAGGTGTTTGACTTATTTCGATTTCTCTCTTAAAGATCTAAAGGTGTAATCAAAATGTATGTGCGCGAAACTAATTTGCATGAATAAATGTTAATTGTAAAGACATGTAAAATTGCATAAAAGGCAAGTAAATGGCTTCGAATTATAAAAACAGTTAATGTAAAAGATGCTCTGGAACGTAAAAGATTCGAAATATGAAGAAAGCGTTTAATGCAAGAAATCTGTAAATGACTTTAAGTAAAAATAGGCTTTCGAAAGATAAAACTTGAAGATAAAGGCATGAAAAGTATGACAGTTTTCTGAAATGTAAAGTGCTTGAAATGTAAAGAAAGCATTAAAATGTAAGGCTTTAATGAAGAGATTTCGAATAAAAGACTTTAAATGAGAAAACTTGTAAATGGTATTTGACAAGAAGATAAAGGAAAGTGCTGGAAATGATAAAAGGTTTTCATTAAATCATAAACATGTGGTGCTATCATACGTACATTGCTCTTGCATTCGTTTCCCTTACCATGTGGTAATTTGAATGTTACTGAGTATTTAGTACAATAGATATGACACACGAAATCCTAATACTAAGACTTCTATTTATACTAATTCGACCATAACGGTCTTGCTATAGGATTATGCCACGTTCAGAACATGCAGAACAATGCCTCTCTCTTGTTTCCACGTGTCTCCAAATGCTCCAGCACATAAATTTCAAACTTCGAATGTCCCGCTTCCATTTGAATTTCAAATGCTTTGGTATTTCTCCGCTTCGAACGCACTTCTCAGACACAGCCTTGTTGTCATTTCGAGACTTCTTTAGATATGTTCCCATAACTTCCACTCGAAGCTTCAAGCTTTGATATGCTTATTCGAAACACTGCTTCTGCTACTTCGAAACATGACGCTTTGTTTCATTTCGATCGAAACGTTCAACTTATTTGGCTTCTAATAATATTATCAAAATCTTCAGCCAACAGGGAGACTAGAAAAACCCTAATTATTGTTATGTACAAAGGTAGACTTAGTATCAAGTGGGAAACAGAAATTTCTAACCTAATTATTATTATGAAATTGATGGGCTAAAAGTATACCTCAATATAAGATGATCGAAACAGGATTTAATCGCCTCATGGAGTTACCTAATGGAGTATGGATTTAAACGGGATTTTGTCGATGTTACGAGCTTGTTCGTTTGATGCTGCAAAATAACTCTTGAAGTTTTATGTTCTGATTTTATAGGTTGATAAATTGATGCTTGGGGAAAGCTTCACTTGGACAGCATAATTTTATGATTTCTTCTAAATTTCTTCTCTGACTTTCTTCCAGATTTCTAATATTTTATGTTTGTAGTTGGGGTTTAATGAGTCTGTCCGAAACATTGTTGTGAAAAGTTTGGGATGTTATTGTTTTTGTATTGTGGTTTGTGTGGGAGTTTGGAGGAAGAGTTTGTGCAAGTGGTGGAAGATAGTTTGGAGTAGAGAAACGAATGGATGTCGTAGGTTTGAGAAATAGTTCAATGATGGTGATGAATGAAGGATATAGCAATTGAGAGTTTATGGTGTAATGAAGTTGTGGATTTGAAGGAGGTTTGAGAGGTATTTGGGATTGGTTTATCAGAGAAAATTTACATGGTTTAAACATAATTGGCATACTGTTTCAATGACTTTATTATGCAGCTTATGTTTGCCTATTTTTGATGTTATTTTTAGACTGTTTTGGACAGGTTTATGCACAAGTTTATGGACTGGTATGGATAGTATAATAGGTTGTTTTCTTGCAGGTGCAGCAGGTCTGCAGCAAGTGTTTTGGAATATTCTGTTTGGCATTGGTGCAGGGTTAGACAATAGAGCAGTTTGTTTGATGGTTTTGCTTTGGTAATGCCTTTCTAATGTTAATATTTTCCTCTTTTTCTGTCTGTGATGCTGAAGTGTTGTTCTACTTTCCTCATATAAATTATGAAGGGTTTATGCCCTTTTTTAGGAAAATGGTGAACCAAAAATTGGGTTTGTATGATAGTTGTGGTCATGTATGAATCGTCCCCCTTTGGTATTTTTGTTGCTCTTTATTTATGCTTTCTCATGTAGCTTTTGTTTTTCTATTTTGTGTAAGTTTTGGACTGTTATATTTATATAGTTTGGGATTATTATATGACAGAAAATGTGCAGGACAACCTTTCTGACTTTTGGGACTGTTTTGTGGTTGACTTTGTTGCTACGACTTATTTTTTAATCTTTTTTCTGATTTGCAAAACTTGCTTTTTTACACCTCTTTCTTTTTGTGAACCAAAATTTACTTTTGTGATTTGTAATTGGAACATGGCCCGTGATTTAAAATTTAGAAATCTGATTTATATGAGGCTTTGAATTGGGCTCAACACATTATTAAATGACCCTCTAAATTTCTGATTCCAAGTATAAACTCTCATGATGAGTTTAGAAGAAAACTTCGCTTGCAAACTTCTTGTTCAAATTACGATTGAACTAACCCATTTTCTTGTTTGTTTCTTTTTCATGTGAGGGTTGTTGATTGGAAGGGGAAGAAGGCGAGCCAAGGTTGAAGAAGGGATGGTGGCTAGTGGTAAAGTAGTACCTATTTTGTAAGTTTGATAATGACATGAAGTCCTGAAGAGAAGACTCACTTAGAAGCTTGCAAAGTTTTGAATTAGTTCAAAAATCTTGTTGTTGTTGATTGACATTGTAGTTTGTAATTAAGCCATAGAAAACTTTTGTAATTACAAATAGAAATTTGTGTAGAAATTGTAATCTTATCACATTTCTTTTGTAATTCAAACATACATTCAATTGTACTTTCAATGAAATTCTCTTTCTTTTGAATTTTGGAAATTTGTAGATTCTTGAATTATGAATGAAAAAAGGGAAAGCCTGTGAAGCTTTAATCCTTTGAGATTGTGAAACATCTTCTTAAAATGAAATGATAAAGAACTTGTAATCACTTAGTTAACTTGAACTCATGTGACAATCTTAAAAATTAACTTCAATTTACCCAAAACTCTAACTTGGATGACAAGAAGGAAAGACGATGCTCTTAATGAACGCGGAATACTTGAATGCTTTAAGCTTGTTTTATTCTCAACTCATAGTAACTTGCGTTACAAGCTACATACTAGGAGTATGCATTTGAACACGATGCAAACCCTAACTCAAATCTTGTATCATTATTATCTTGAATAGTTCTCGAAGAAGATAGAAGGAAATAACGACCCAAGTACCACAAACGCTGACAAGCGCAAACTTGATGGATACGAAAACCCTAATTCCTGCCTTGGTTGCTCAATAATAAAGAAGATGGCCTTGAGTATGATTTTGTAGCTTGAGGAAGGAGAAAACCATAATAACCATAGATCCCAAAACCCTAGTCTCTTGACAAACAAATAGGGAAGTAAACCCTAATCCAAGATCTGATGAATTTGAATGAGAACTTTGCCCTGTAACTTGATGAGAGAGAAATCCATGATAACCAAACTTCAAAAACCTAACTCCATATAATCCATTGCTCAAGAACCAGATGAGATTGCCTTTAACTGATGAAGGAACCTTAAAGCCAACATGAAACCCTAGTCTTACACAAATACTACTTCTTGAACCAAAGTGCTTTATTCAATGAAACGCGTGATAGACAAATGAACTAGTGGAGATGATGTAGATGAAATGCGAAGTCTAAGCCAGACAAAAGTAAAAGGTAGGAGAAATTTGGGGTATGACACCATGCAGCATTCATCATCGTCGAATCAACGATTTTCTCAAACACGTTCTCATCCACATAGTGATGGATGAAGAACAACGTCTTCTGATCTTTCTTCCTTGTATCTCTCTGCGCATTTCTCTATTCTTCCGTTGCATTTTATGCAACTGAAACATAACCTTCGGTAACAAGCTCAAGAATATCTTGAGCACCGAACAACACACGCATTTGAATCATCCAACGATTCTAATTTTTACCATTAAATACTGGAAGCTTGGTGCTTAGACTACCATTTCCGATCATCTTCAACCTTATTCAAAATACTCAGATCTCACAAACACAGTGTTTTCTGATCCCACAAAATTAGAAAAATGTGATTCTGTTCAAATTTTGTTCAAGATTCAACACGAATTCAAGAACCAAAATCAATCACACAACGCCTAACTGTTTCGCTCGTGTTTCCCGTGAATCCAACCGAAGTTCTAGGTACCAATTTGTTGGTGCACAAGGTTAATAAATGAAGGAAAGGTAAGAGAGAATAATATATTTACGCCAATGACGACTAGAAAGCTTACAAAAGGAATGATTGAACAATGATTGTTATTAAATGACAGCTACTACTATTCTATTTATACACAAAATAAAATTGTCACGTAGGCCCTAATAAAAGTGAATTTTATGACTAAGTTAAAAAGTATAAACTAGGAAATACTAAACTTAACAGCTACGCTAACAAACTCAACTCCAGAATTCCAGAAGCTAAGCATACTTCTGAGCGTAATCTCAGAAGCTTGTGCTTTTGATTAATAACAACTTTTGATTACATCAAACTACTATTTCTAACTAAACAGCCTCAGAAGCTTACAACTTCTGACTAACAACTTCAGAAACGCTACTGCTTCTGAACAACACTATTTCTAACTGACAACATCAGAAACTTCTAATTTTAATCAACAACTTTTGAATATGAATTACTTCCAACAATTTAAAACCATGTCTGCTACAATAGTTACAAGAACACAACCAACGCTTGAACATTAAAATGCACCTTGACATTATACTTTTTTGCACAATCTTTAGGTTCTAGTCTATTCATATTCAAGTTAATTTACTGTAATCAACCATTCATGTTTGCTTCACATAAGAATTTTGTTGTGTACATCCGTAATGCTTTTAGTTTATTTCCTGATTCATTGCGGTGGTAATTTAGTAGTATAAAAAGTGTTGATAATACCATGAATTCAGTTATGCTCCATTGAAAATGAATAAAACTTCAACAATTACTTGTGGTTATTTAATTTGATTTTACTTTATGTATTCTCACGGTTGAAAACTTAATGCCTTGATAGATAGATATATATATATATATATATATATATATATATATATATATATATATATATATATATATATATATATATATATATATATATATATATATATATATATATATATATATTATATATTATACAATATGACAGAATATTATATTTTTATTGAATAAGAATATGAAATATTTTTATCTTCGTAATACATCTCCTTTAAACTCTAAATTAAAATAATATTTTCATTCTGACAGAAACATGTATAAAACCGGCATTTTGCAACATTAGGAATTTGACAAAGAACGGGTGGACAATCAGAATCTTTGTTGCATCTTGGCGTCGTAGATTCTGTAATATAATAATTAGAAAAGGAATATTACTTAAGAAATATTTCGTATAAGATAAAAAATATATATTCAAAAGGATTTAAAAATTGTTTACCAATGACGTCAGTTACAACAAGAAATAAGAAAATAAATAGAATCATTATTTTCAAAATTTTAATAAGTTCAGTCATTTTTTTCCAAAGCCTGCAATTTAATCAATATTTTTTTATTTGTTTTAAAAAATATTTCTAACACTTATATAGATCTTAAAAAAAAGAACTTGCTAGAATTAGTCATTATTAAATGTATCAAAGGTTAATCAATTTGTCACGATGTTTGCCCTTTAAGCTCACTCAATCCATAGAGGCAAGAATATAATAACAATGCACAAGCAGATATAGTTGAATTTCTTTATTTTAATACATGTTAATTGGAACAGTTTTTTCATGGTTGATTAACATATTAAAATAAATGTTATATTAATAAAATATTTATAAGTTTATTCTAAGGTGCATAATATTGAGATTGTAATTTCCAATATGAAGTACTTTGTTGTTGTTAGATAAAGTCATATTGAAATTAGTCAAATGTCTATCGAAATTTATTAGATGTCGAAGTGTCAAAGTAGATTGTTTTACATTGGATTTCGATTTAGGTTATTTTGTATTTTTTACTTTTATAGTTTTAGGTTTTAGCTTACATAGAAAGTTAACTTAAAATTATAAATAGAGGGAGTAACTCCTATTTTGTAAAACATTGTATTCACATACACTACAATAAATAACACTTTTCAGGACGAAACTTTCACCTCTGTCAGAGAAAAATCGAGGTAAAATACCAAGACGCGCCATCTTTTATTATTTATAAAAATAAAAATCTAAAATTTGTCTCGGGTTTTAAAATAACCTAGGGAAAAGACAAGTCAAGATACACTTTGAATCCCAACTGTTGCAAATTATGTTTTTATTAGTTTATAAGTATAAATTAAATGCTAGCCCTTCGATTTTCGATATAACCAAGGGATAAATAATCAGATTTTACTATAAAAGAACTCATTAAATTTTACCCTAATCCTTACTTATACGAAGTCGCCCCAAACTCACATGCATCATTCTTTAGGATGGATTGCAAGGCAAAAAAAATCTTCAATATTCTTATATCTAGAATAAAGCATTTTTTTGTCCTTGCAATCTATCTCACATAATGGTGTTGATGTTGTTGTTGTGTTTTTTGAATAAACATCCTATGATGGATTGCAGGTGCAAAAAAAAATATTTTTCAATGTTTGGAATAAATAACTTATTAGAAGATGAATGCATTCAAACCATTGAGCTTAAAAAGCATGCACACAAGGGTATGCAACTAAATATGAATTACAATAAAGATTTGTTGTTCACCAAGAATAACAGCAACTATGACGACACTCCATCTGTTGTAATAATGTATTTTAATGTTATTGCTTCAACTTACACAAAGAAGAGATCTCAACCTTTGAATGATAGATATCAGCGAAGATATTCATTCAAAAGAGAAAAGATTTGTTGTAAACCATTTATTTTAATATTTTGTGTAAACAATGTAATTGTCAAAAAAAAATATATAACAAATGTCACCTCGGTTTTTAAAAATAACCGAGGTGAAATCTCGCATTTGTAAAACAGATTTTATCCTAATTATAACTAATATGTAGCCGCGAAAGATTTGGGAAATATTTACCATTGTCTATTACCATGAAAATTTTTGATCTAGAAACTCTTAAGAACAGATCTTTCAAGACCATGAAATCTCTAAGATTTTGAAAGACTATGAGATCTCTGAAGATTCCACCAAAGATCTGTTGTAAACAATTTATTTCCAATAACTCCTTTTAGCAAAGATTTTTTTATATCCATGAATCTGTGTTTGTTGTAATATTTTGTTTTAAAATTATTTGTAAATTATGTAAATTAAAAATTAATTTTAATAATAATCTTTCACCTCAGATTTTATAAAAATCGAGAGGATATTTTAGCGCTAATTTTGAGAATATTTGTCACCGTCCTTAATCAAATCTTTGTCGTCCATTTTCATCACTATCAACACTCAAGACACTTCCATTAGCGATCCACGTGAAACCTAAATAACTTCCATTATAAGAGCGATCTGAATATCAAAAATTCATAATACAACATCATGAAGCGCTTGAAACTATCATTCACTTTAAGATTTGTAAGAGTCCTGGTCATGAAGAGTCCTCTAAGATGGAATGCAAGAGTAGAAAATTATTTGGGTTTAAGATTTTTGTTCTTAAATGTTTATTTGAACATAAAGTTCTTTATTTATCTAACCCTTTTTAAATTTATATACGAAAGAAATGCAAGGAAAAGCAATTGAAAACATATTGTTTCCAGTAATTGATCTTCCCATGGATATCGAAGATTTGAAGATCCAACATATGATCTTCATGGACAACTTTGATTTTTGTTTTGATATTCTGTGTAAACAATGTAACCAGTTTAATATTATGGGTAAATATTGTATTTTATAAACAAGTTGCTTTATTAATTTTCTGTTTAAACAATATAACCAACTTAAATTTAAAAAAATACTACTAATTTACCCCTCGGTTTTATAAAAAACCAAGATACATGAGGCGATATTATTGAAAATAATAAAAATACAGACGTTGTGGATTGAGTCCACGCGCTATTAAAATAACCCACAGTGTTTTAAACAACGAGGTGATAAGTCTTTACTTTTCATGAGAACCTTATTTACCTCGCTTTTGATACCGAGGCAAAACGTATTTCGCGTCTGATATTACATGTGTTAATTGTAGTAGTGAGAATTTTGCAGTTGCAAAGTGAATAAGAAGATTTTTCATACTTTGTGGGAAAAGAGAAACTCTGCAAAAAATTCTTTCTTCTTCAATTCATCTTTTCTCTTTTCTCATTGTTATTGGGCATTGGTAACAATCTTGTTAATCAATATAGATTGAAATTCACAGGTTTTGGTGGATTTCCAACATCTGATATCTAGAGCACTAGCTGAGCGATTCTTAGAAGAAAATCATGATGGCAGTTAATCATCCGAACAAGCATTTTTCCAACAATTCTTCTAATTTTGAAAGTTGATTACCATGATATTTAGTGCAAGCAGATGAAGGATGTGTTCTGTTGTCAAGATCTTTGGGATCTTGTGGAAGAAGGAATCGACTTTGATGAAGTTCTTGTACTGTGTCATACCCCAAATTTATCCGCCCTTAGTGCTACCGGAAAATTTATTTTCGAACTTGGATTTTAAAATTCATTTGGTTTAATTACATTAACATTTTTGGATTTTTATAAAATATTAGCTTCCAAACCTATTTAAAAATATAATGATCATTTGTATTTTTGAATAAATAAATACTTGCTCGTCTTCATGTACTTTCAATTGCCTTTTTATTTCGAATAAGTAATATATCACAGCTGGTAAGGAATTAAATTTGCAAGAGGTCGTGGGTTTGAATCTCTTATGGTGCATTTTAAATATTTTTTTATTTCTTTTTGTTACTAATTTTGTTTCCTTTTACGAAAATCAGGCTTTATGCTTTTCATACATTTTGGATAGCTTACTTGCTAAGTTATTTTAATCTAATTTAGCTTTATAAATATGACTCATTGTTGTCCTAATTTTTCATCATGAATTTCACAATTGCACTACACATTCACAATTTTTATATTCTTCGCTAACACTTTGTCTATCAACGATCCACAATTCATAAACAATTACCAACTTTTCACACAATTTTTTTACTGCATTTTCACTCTATCATTCTTACACTTTTTTTCAAAACTTTCTAAAATTTATTTTTTAAAACAATTTAACCGATGATTAAAAATTAATCAATAGACAAACATGTGTCTAAATTAATTTAGTTTTATTTGAGGCCATTCTTTCTCTATGAATTTAGCTATTATTTTCAATTTACATGATTTTTTGGTATTGTTTTAGTGGTTTTGCTAGAGAGTCACATGATAATTGATGATATAGTTTCTATTTGATGACTCCATCGTTATTTGGATTGCAGTGTTTTTGTCATTTATTTATATAGTTTATTTTGTTCTATGGTGACAAATCTTTAAAACTTTCGATACCAAATATCACAAAATGCAACATCAACAATTATGCACACAATTTTACACTTACAGATCCACAATTTCACACATTCACTAGGGAAATTCATCTCACATGAAGGTTATTTTTAAGTCAAGGCTAAAAATCTCTTCCTTTTTCTTCCACACACAGTAAACCTTACCTATCTCATAAAAAAAACATATTTTTGCTAACAATTTTCCAATACACTTTTATACATACAAAAAGCTTATTTTCTGTACATAATTTATAAACTTACTATCACATCTTTTCCAGTTCTTGCTCACACAAAAACCATCAATAATTTCAAACAAATCACAATCTTTATCATCATTCAAACAATATAAGTCTGTTAATATAAACCATAATTCATACACTACGAAAACAACATCTATGTAACAATAGCAACATCCATACAAAGTTTGAATTGGTTTTTCTGCAGAAAAATAAAGAGAGAAGAGGAAGAAGGTGTCCGGATCTGGAAATTGCAAACAACCCCATTGATTTGTGAATCGCTATTATCGGATACCTACCGCAAATCCGCTCATCCAAGAACATAAGAAATTAGCGCCTATTATTGGGTTTCGATCACTGTCAACAACTTGCCTCCAACAAACCAAAGGAAGCACACATCTGACGCCTGTTTTGTGTTTTGACGCGGACTCCCAGCCTCTGATCAATGACCGTCAACAACATACCGCCCACCACATGTTGTACCCCAATTTTTGATCCTAAGATTCCTTCATCATATCATATCAATTCAATCACAACAAAGTCACACACTAGGGTTTGTTTCCTCTCCCTATTTTTGGTCTTGCTCTATGGGGAATCACCAAGCACCTTGACTTGTATTTTGTAATCATTTATGTTTGATTACTCTTTAACTAACAAATACAATATATGTGTATCCTAATTGTTGATGATGTAGGTGAAAGCACAATGCATTCCATCAAAGTCAGCTTTTGGATTCATGAGTTCCTTCTTTGTACCTTCCTCAATAAAGCTTCATTGAGATTCAAGCCTCTAGGAAATATACTTTGAAGTAAAATCATGATAAAGTCTTTCATGATTCATTATGCCTCAAGTTGTCAAATTTAGCTCAAAAGTACAAGGGTTGACTAAAGAAGTTTGACTCAATTGGACAAATCTTTGATTTCAATGATCACAAGTGCATATATCCTTCAATTCTCAAGATTTATAAATGGTTTTGGTTGCAATGGTTTCTCCTTAACATCCTCAACAACTTATAATAACATGACTAAAGTATTTGTGCAAGAAGTTTGATCAAAATTGCAAAGATTTCTCAAGGCATTTTGTTACTCTAGGAGCTAGGGTTTTGAACTTCAAAGGGGTATATCTTGCTCATCTTTTGGTATATTTGAGTGATTCTAAAGACATCCTTCTTTTTGAAGGATTATTAACAAATCACTTCAAAAGTCTCAAGGAAATTTTTTGTGTAAGAAACTTGATGATGAAGAAAGATTACAAGTCCTTCAGATGAACCCTCAAATTCCTTCATGTGACTTCAAATGATCATAACTTGGTCAATTTTTATCAACTTAAAACAATTATTTTCCCACAATGATCTTGAATGGGTCAACTTCAACCTATCTTCAAAGTGCAAAGTGTGAAAATGGATGGAAGATGCCCTAAGGATGCAAAAGATTATAGGTCATTTCATGAATTTTTGACAACTTCAACCAGTCATAACTCTCTCAATTTTTGGAGATTTTGAATGGTTCGAGTCTCAAAATGTCATTTAAGAGATTTACTTCATGCCATTTTTTTGGTTAAGAGAAAATTCCAAGTGTAAGGCCATGTTTAGATGCAAGACATTATAAGTCATTTCTGAAGAAAAACTTAGAAATTTTCTAAGTATAGAAAGTCAACCTCTTTTTCTCAACTTTGACTCATTGCAACTTTCAGCTCAAGCAACCATTTTATCCCATTCTTTTTTCATTACAAAGCTTGTAACCTCATATTTCTAAAGCTTCAAGAATCAAGCCCTAAGACCCCTTGAGTTGAGAATGTCATTGATTTAAATTTGGTAACTTGAAACTGAAGTTTCGTCACAAATCAGATTTTAAAATCCTTATTTTAGCTTCTAATCACATTTTCCATGCGTTTTTGCTTCTAATCATGTTTAGCAACTTTCCAAAGGAGTTTAGCATCATTAAATGCACGGTTTAGCTGAGTTTTAATGCTAAACAAGTCACGCTTTGTTAATATTGCAGACCCACACAATTTCCCTCCAAATTGTATCGTTTCACACGTTTGAGGATCTCATTCACTCCCCTATAAATAGAGGATCATCCCTCATTCATTTCGTCAAGCTTAGACAGCCAAGATCACCATGTCAAACTCTCTCTTAAATCCAATTTCCAGCTACTTTGAGTTTGCTTTTACAGCATCCCTCAATCATTTTTCTTTGTCAATTCACCTTGATTGAACTTCTCTGAAGCTAACCACACAATTACCTTCAAGAATCGTTACCTATATTGATCCACAAATGTCCAGTTTCAGAGCTCTGCAACTTAACATCAATAGGTAGATTCCTTCACCAATTCTCTCAAGCTTTGATACTATTGTGAAGCTCTCATCACCCTGGTTCTAGTCGTAACATTTATTTTTAACTGGATGCACGTTTTGACCATGAAATTTCAAATCCCTTGTCAAAACTTCTCTTCCAAATTGTTTGAGCTACAGTTTATATAAATTTTTCGTGAAGGTGTGGTTGTCTTCGTCTTGATGAGACGAAGCGAATGATACCGGTCTTGTGCTCTAATTTTACAGTTTGAACGACCTGGTTTTGAGCATGGATGGAGGTTGAAGATGACCAACGTGTCATCCTTCAACCAATGAAATAGCGCCATTTGGAATTTTTGAATTTCTGATTTTATATTGAATCATATGCTTTATTCAATAATGATCATGATATGCACAGCATGCTATATCCTTTGGATTTGATTACTAACGCGTTTTGACTCTCATCCAATGATCCACATATTTTTTACTTTATTTTTTATTTCTGATTTTTATAGTTAATTGTTTTAAATTTTAAAAATTCATAGAAAATTCATTTTAACTCCAAAAAATCTGAAAAAGTTAAGGAAAATTCTTTTGATTTTTCTCTTTCAGATTTCTATTTTTTCACATTTTTATTTTGTGTTTTGATATTTTTTATAATTTTTCACTTTATTTGAATTGTTTTAAATGTTTAAAAATACTTCTATGCATTTTTAAATTCTGAAAAAAATAGGGAAGGATCCAATGACATTGTGACAAATATTGGTGGCCTCATTTATTTTTTTTATTTCTGACTTTATTATTTTTCACCATATTTATTTGTTTTACCTATTTCTTTTAATTTTAAAAACATATTCTGACTTTAAAAAAATTACCAAAAAACTTATAAAAAATATTTGAGTTCATTTCTGATTTTTCTATGGTCTTACTTATTTTTTCATGATTAATTTGAACATAGTTAGCAGTTTTCTCTCTTATTTTCATTTTTAATCATTTTTAAAAGTCTTTATTTTTATATGTTAAATACAGTTTTATTTGTGTATATTTTCTGGCTGATCTTGGATTGAATTTTTGATCATGAGCTTTGTTAACATCATTGAATCCATGATATTGAGTCTAACTCCATAAAAATGGATAAATGGTTTTAATAATAATTTGATTAAATTTTTGATTCAAACGTGGTTTATTCATTTCCCTTTCCCTCTTCATCTTATCTCATTCTTATTGTGCTAAATGTTGGTAGAGCATGATTTACATATCATATCTCAAAACATGAAGTACATAGATTGATATTGGTCGGCCTCAAAATAGGTGCGACTTCTATATAAGTCCACTTACGATTGCTTAACATAGCGCTAAATTTTGTCTCGATTTGAGAAAATGATCATTCGTGGCCCAAACCTATGTTTGCAAGCCCATGTATGTTAATTTGAACCCTATGATCTAATAACCTTGAGATCCATTGTTAAGAGGCTTTGGTTCTATCAATCCCCTAATGGAACTTCATCAATTTTGGTCAAAGTGGATCACTTAAACATCATTGATCATTAAGTTACTTTGAGATTCTTAAAATGGATGATATACTTGATAAAAAGGAAATGCAACTTATTATTGAGAGGCTTTGGTTCTACCAACTCTCTAATGAGTTTCAAATGCAAGTTTCAAGATGATCATTCAACTAACCACTAATTCCTAACAATTGACTTTATTTTATGCTTTTATTTCATGCTTTTATTTTATGTACCATTTACTTTAGCATTTACATTTCATGCTATTTTCATATTTGCTCACTTGAGCCTTTTACTTTTATATCCTTTTATTTTGCTCACTTGAGCTTTCATTCTCTTTTTGAAGATACTTAATAATAAACTTGAACCCTAAAAGCATTAATGATACTTGGACTATTTGGTTACTATCCTTGACATTATGGAGTATTGAACTTCTTGGACTTCGGATTAGAGACCTTGGTCATATGTTGGAGACCTTGTGACCTTAATTGATATTTTGTCTGGAGTTCTTGAGGTTTACCTCAAGACATTGGGTTGTTTGTTTGTTTTGTGTGCAGGTTATTGTGATTACATACTTTGTTTGTAATCTAGAATTCACCCGTATACAGCCGTTACTATGCCCAATTTTTGTGAAGACTTAATACGTTTGAAATTTAATTCCCTCAAGAGGTCTAGTATTCTTGCTTGGTTTCAATCTAAAGAATGGGAATTCTATCTTGCCTCATTATGTCAAGTGTTGGCTTCTTGTTGGTTAGACGGTTCTTTTCCCTAGCTTTTACCATATGCTTTAGGATAGTCTCTTCATCTCCTCCCATCTTCTTTAATTTCAAAAATCTTCTCCCTCCTTTTGAAAACTATTCTTGTTTCTAAACTTGAACCACTTTCATAATAAACTTGCACTTAGGTCCATGCATTTTTAAAACATTTTCTTAAATAAAATTCAATCAACTTAATAATACCTTGACATTTTTATGAGAAGACTAAAAGTCAATCAATCTCATTCAAACCATTTTTCCACTTTGGCTTTTTGCTTTAAAAACTTTTCTCAAAAATATTAGACTCTTCTCAATCCTTGTAGTGATGCAAACAACTATACTTCTATAATATATAGTGAAGAAAGATGTTTTCCACTTGGGTGTTGAGTGAGGCATTGTTGATTTTAAAATTCAAGTCATATCCTCCACCTTGAGATGACGCAAATTCTCTTTCTTCATAATTGTGGGTAGTAAGTATATTTTCTACACAGACAATGACAATGATGCCTTATCTCATAAAATTGACCAACCCATTTGTGTTTAAGAATTTTTTTGAAAAGAGGAACTACGTGTACCCTGATCCCCTATTGCACGGATGGTGGTACGTAGGTACTAAAGGTTCACAACCGCGGCGGGTGCAAAAAAATAATATACTTTTTTCTCACCTCCACCATCTATTTTATACAACATTTTATAGCCAAAATATACATATTTTTCAAAGAGGTTCCTGCGGAGTACCGTAGATGTTTAGGATGCTAATACCTTCCCTTTGCATAATCAACCCTCCTTACCTAGAATCTTTCCCCATCCATTTGGATTATTCGCTCTTTTCCCATTCCTTTGGAAACAATAAAATGCGGTGGAGATTTTTATTTTGATCTGTACAAGTCTAGTCAATTCAATGGCTTAATCTTAAACATTTCTACCGCTACACCACAACACCGACAACCTCATCAGATCCAGACCGAATAGACGTATCCTACGTCGTGGTTGATGATTTTGCTCCACCACCCTCGTCTGGTAAATCCGCTTTTCATTTTTTTCTGTGTTTTATTTTGCTTTCTATATGCCATGTTGTTGTTTGAAGGTGTGTTTTGGATGGTTGTGGTATTATTGATTTCTTTGGGTTTAACTTAAGATTAATGTGAAAATTAGGCCTAAAACAATTCTATTTCTATTTACTGGCCCGTTAAATCTTGATATCTTTTTCTTCTAAATGCTCTCCATTTGCAATATGATCACTTGGATGTTTTAACACACCTGAATGTAAATGTTACCCTTAAATTATCACTGAATTGAAAAAATTGGCAATGAGTTTTGAGAGATAAATTTTAGATAGACATGGTTAGAAAACTCATGAACGATTATGCTAATAGTAAACAATTATACTTTTTTTATTTTTTATTTTATTTTTATGTTGAAATTGAAGTAGATCTTATGTTTATGACTTGTAACATAATTGATTTAATCTATATTTTTTCTAAGGTAGTTTATTTAGTGTAATTAACTAGCTTACACAAAGAAATATAAGAAAATACAGAAAACCTTACTTAGCCATAGGATTAATTTTTTTGTATTAGATTTTTATTTTATTAATTTAGGTTACTTAACCTTGTTTATTAAAACCACCAAAAATAAAATATATTTTTAGCCTTTTTAGACAAATTAATTAGTTTAAGTATAAAATCAAACATAAATCAAAAATTAAATTATTTCGACTTTTTTATAGTGGGATTGATAAATTCTTCATCTGTCATGTCCTCGATCAAACGATTGGTCGACTCATCGTCTATCAGTAAATTATTCAAAATCAAAAATTAAAATCCACGCAACCACCAAATTCATCATCCACGAGCGACATGTGACCAATATCTGACCACGTGACGAGGAGACTTTATCAGACTTCCCTCACTTTGTATCATACCACATACTTTAATCAAATTGAAACTTAAAACAACTATTCAACAATAAAACATTTTTCTATTAACATGATAAAACTTCCAGATTATTTTCAAAAAGGATTAAATAGCATTTTCTTCAAATCCAACTGCGAACTGCATCTACGATCACTCACTTTTTAAACCGAGACAAGATTCAAGAATATATTCGAAAGCAATTATATGCAATCCATAGAAAACACCAACCAACTGCAAACTAGGAATTGGGACTCTGATTCTTCAAGAGGATACATAGGCATACAACTAAAATTGTGGCGAGTTCCCCTAATAAAAATTATAACCCTATTTCCTAAGCCATGATTCTAAATCCTAGTATCCTTGTGAACAAGGTAGATGAGGGGTGCCTAACATCTTCCCTTCGTCTAAGAACGAGTCCAACAACTTAGAATCTCTTATCAAATTAGGGTTATCCTTTATACTTCATTCCTTATGATAAAAATTAAGGGTGGCGACTCTCAATTTAAAACCAGTTACAACACATCGGTTGCTAGGATCAAAACAATCAGGTTGGTTGTTGGTCTAGCAAACATGATCAAATGGCATAAAGCCCTGTATGTACTCAAATAATCTCTAAGAACTTGAAATAAGAAGATTGATAGTTTTTTAAGGGAGAAGTGATTTGTGAAGTGCATAACTGAGCATGGATTATATGTAAGAAGAAGCAAGAGTGAATTACTTATTCTACGTCTCTATGTCGATGTGTTGTTGATAACAGATAACTGAAAGAAACAAATAGAAGACTTCAAAGTTGATCTTAGCAAGGAGTTGGAAATGACTGATCTGGGAGACATTTCATATTTCCCTGTCATTGAATTCTACAAGAGTAGTAGAGGATTAATGATGCATAAAAGAAGATATGCAAGTAAAATGAGATGGAAGATTGTAACTCGACTTCGACACTTGCTGAACCAAGACTATATCTATCGAAAGACTCAGATGAAGATGATTTCGACCTAACCCAGTATAAAAGACTTATTGGGTTATTGAGGTACCTTTGTCACACAATGCCTGACCTAGCATACAATGTAGGTATGGTAATTATATTCATGCATAAGTCAAAGGTATCACATCTAACAATGACGAAGAAGATATTGAGGTATGTGAAAGGAACTCTCGACTATGGAATTTTGTTTCATGCAGCTGATGAAGGAAAAGAATGCAAGTTAGTGGGTTACATCGACTCAAGTTGTGTAGTGACGTTGAGGATAAAAAATCCACAACTGGTTATATGTTTTTGCTAGGTGGTGATCCAGTTGCTTGGAGTTCGAGAAAAGAACCAGTAGTGGTACTATCATCGTGTGATGCAGAGTAAAAATTTGATTCTCTTTGTGTATGTCAAGCAACATGGATCATAAACGTGGTCAAAGAGATTACAGAGAATAATCATGAAGAAATTACTATGAAGATTGATAACATGTTAGATATCAATCTAGAAAAGAATCTGATAACACGTGGCAAAAGCAAGCACATCGAAATTAGGTTTCATTATCTTCGAGAGAAGGTAGAAAAAGGGAAGATGAACTTAGAACACTACAAAACTGAGAATCAGATTGCAGACATCTTGAGGATAGAAATGAAGGTCAAAGTGTTTAAAAGACTAAGAGCTATGATGAATATAGATAGGTTAGACACAATGAATTAGGTGGTGTGTTGAAATTGTAATTCTTGGTTTCGAAGTAGCATGTTGCTCGACATAAACAGGGTTGTGTCGAAATTAGTCAAATGTGTGTCAAAATGTATTAGACGTCGAAGTGTCGAAGCATGTTGCTTCACATAGGATTTTGACTTATGTTATTTTGTATTTTGGGGTTTTAAAGTTTTGGCCTTTGACTTAGAGATCAAGATAACTTAAAATTATAAATAGAGGGAGTAACCCATAATTTGCAAAACATTGCATTCACAGAATTTTGCAGTTGCAAAGTGAATAAGAAGATTTTCCATAGTTTGTGGGCGGAGAGAAACTCTGCGAAAAATTATTTCTTCCTCAATTCTTCCTTTCTCTTTTCTTTCATTGTTATTGTGCATTTATAACAATCTTGTTAATCAAGATAGATTGGAATTCTCCATAGGTTTTGGTGGATTCCCAACAGATAATATGTATAAAAATAAATTTTATGTTTTATAAATATTTTTCAATATACAAAAGTATTTTTTTTATTTTAAAAAAGGAAAGTAGAAACTTCCTACTTCACAAAAGTATATTACTATGCAAGAAAGGAACCAAACTAAGGTGGAAGAATAAGGTTGTGAAGTCAAGTTTTTCCAACATTGTGTTTTGATGAAGAAAATTTTAATCTCTCAAGACTATGTGCTTATATCAAAGAATGAGAAAAAGCATCATGAGTGAAAGCTATGGAATCAAGACTTATATCTCAAGAACCTTTGTCAAGATGATATTAGATTTCTTTGGAGTTTGATTATCACTTTAAGGTACAAGTTAAAGTCTATAATATGTTCTACCATAGTGCTCAGAAAAATAATGCTCATTTGAACTTGATGCATAACTTTCTTTTAAACATCATGAAATTTGCATTCAAACAGTTTTTTCAATTTTTAAGTGAACCAATAGATTGACACATGTCCCCAGTCAATTGTTTCAAACATTTTGTTGTTGGTAAATTGTGGCATTTGAACCCGTCGTAACAGAATATTAAAACCTCCACAATTTTCACCAGTTACACACACGTAAAACTGACTTGTTTTTTTAAAAAGTATCAAGGTAACCAGCTACACCTTTTGAATAATTGGTTACACATACGAAAATTTAAAATTTTATGCATAGCTTTAATTATAACCGGTTACGATGATGTGTTAATCGGTTACCACTAAAGCAGTGGCACTTTTTGGTTAAAAAAAAATCTTATTCTAATGTATTTCAAATTTCATCCATAAATCAAGCTAGTAATTCATCATATTATACTCTTTCATAATGGTATGATGCACTTATAAATACTCTAAGTTTAAGATTTTAAAAACTTACCTCATAAATCTTCGTGTAAAACTTACTGCATACATTTTCATTACATATCTGCAAGTTTCATCACTTATAAAATTTTGAGCACTTGTATAATATATTGTGAATTGCTTACTTGAAAGGGTAGATTAATCCCAAGTAATAGATATACATCTTACATATTCAAACTTCTTATTAAGAATCCTGAATTGTGTTTGTATACCTTGTTGTCCAAGATTATTGTAAGCAAGAGAGTGATAAAGAGAGGATTGTTCTCTTTTTCTGCTTGGCGAATTATAACATGATTTTCCTTTGTGATTTGGTTAATAGCTTGTGCATAGAGACTAGGATTAGGTTTGTACAAGGTTCTAGCACTTATTGAAATTGTTGTGAATTCAATGCCAATAACAAAGTATAGAATAAGGGAAGAATAAAGAACAAGGAAGAAGAAGAACACAAGAATTGGTTATAACTGATATTCTTTACTTTCTCTTAGAAAACAAGATTACAAGTTTACAAGAATAACAAATTACCCTCTCACCCTAAATTAGGATTTGCTGTGATGCAATGATGAGAGACTAGTATGCTATTTATAATAAAACCTAACATACTAACTAATGGGCTTTTTCCACAAGGCCCATTATACAAGCTAACTTAATAATCAAGCTAACTTAACAAATTAGGGTTTAAACACTAAAACCTAATTTAACAAGCATTCTTCGACAAATACATGCTTCGACTACAGCATGTACTTCGATCATGCTAGAGTTTGATCCAAAATCCCACATAAATCTTATACATATTATAAGGGGACTAGACGTACTTTCAATCTGTGAGAGAAACTAATATAATCCCTCTGTGTTCTTTATTTTTCTACATTTACTGCTTTCATCACTTAACCATAAACCAGAAAAATAATAACACTTATCTCTAAAAGTCAGAAAAATTTTAAAGTATCTTATGCACCCCCTCTTAAGTGCATTCCATACTTACAAAGCCAATATCACCTTAAAAATTTACAAATATATAGTTAAACAACAATAATTTGTTCTTCAAGAAACAATCTCTACTGTTATGAGGTAGTACAAACCATACAATGCCAGTTTGCAACTTCAAGCCAATGCTTGGTAGCCTATTCTCACACATGTTTCCTTTCCGAAAAATATGTGTAACCAAGAAGTTCATGCCTCTAAGAAGAATATAGTGTCTTATTAAATGATTCTTAAGATGCCAAAAAATAAAGGAGGAATTATTGAAAGCCATCACCACTAAGGTAGAATCTGTCTTAGAATCACAGATTGTTCCAATTCATCTTATTAGCAATTTCAATTTCACATATGGATCCACAAAGCTTTGTATGAAGGCCGAACCAATACTCGTGTTCTTAGTAAAATAATAATGGAGTCCTGCTTTGTGGTTTCTAAAAACACCATAACAAGAGGATGTAAGAGAGGAGGAGGTTCCATCAATGTTACAGTTAGTCTAGGATGCATTTGGAGGATCCCATATCACTTCCAAAATCTTAGGAGCTTTAGAAGGATGAATTGAAATGTTGAAAATTTAAGGATTTCGAAATCAGTGATGCAGGAAGAAGCCTTAAGGTAGGATTTATTACTTGATAGGGAAACATGATAAGTGATGAGGGCGATATCAAAATAATAATGGAGGTCTGCATAGAAAATTATTATAATAGTTGCTTTAATTTCAAGAGAACATTTAGGGTCCCAATCCTTGTCAAAAAGTTTCAACATATCTTCAAGGCAGTGAAAATGCAGGGTCAAGTTTAACTTGTGAGCCAACCAACACCAAAGATTAACTGCATATGACATTAAAAAATAGATGGGGTTATGTTTATTCATTATATAGTTAGAATGAGTACATTAAAGTAATCTGACATCCTTTTAACTTCAGATTATTATACGTGGGGAGCTTGTTAAGCATTATGCACCAAGCTAACATCAATTAGGATGGAGGGAACCCATTCACCGCATTGATTTGGCCCAGACAATGGGAGAGTGAGTTTTCTTCTTAAAGTTGTAAGAAGTGTTGGACATAAGACTTCACATATAAGAGGGGTGAATTATGTAGTTTCGAAAAACATAGTTTTGAAAACTTTCCGAAATTAAAATCAGAGTTTGAAAATATTTTTCTATATCTACGCAACAAAATATAAACATAAAGTATGGAAAGTAACAAAGTTAAGGGAAGAAGAAAAACACTGAGATCTCTAGAGGTTTGGTCAAAAATAAAATACCTACTTTTTTCCCCAAGAACTCATCTTGAGAGTTTACATTATATACTTAAGGGCTTTTAGTAGGTGAAGCTCATGAACCCCCTTATACAAGGAAATAATGGTTGTCCTACAACCAAGATATTAAAAGACGGAAGATATGATTATTTGTGTCTTCTCCATAGAAATTATTGAGACTGAGTTGGTAAAGATTCCTTCCCAACTATTTATTGAAGTGTTTAATCTTCTCTCCACAAAATAACTGATCTCAATTTGGTTTAACAAGATAACCAATAACCTCTTACGATTTTAACAGGTTGATCTTCTAACCTATGGTTTTAAATGGGCTAACCATGAACCTAACATTAAGTTCATCAATATTGATAATATTCAACCTTCAAATAAACAAGGCTTACTAAGAGCCTTAAAGGATGTTTATTGATATTAACGATCTTCAACCTAAATAAATATAAGAACTGATCACACAATCCCCAACCAAAGCTTTTAATGGGTTTAACTTCTAACCACATATTTTCACCCCTAAATGGAATGTGTTCATCTAAGATGCATAAACAACAATCTTGAAGAACTTATACAATTCTACCCGTCCAGTATTATAAGAACACCTCACTCACAAAAGATATTTTCTCTCAAAAGCATTTGGCTATAAGAACTAGTGAGAGAAAGTGAAAATGAAAACTTAGAGAGAGAGAGAGAGGGAGTGTGTGTGTGTGTGTGTGTGTATCAATACACAATTCATTTTCTGGATGCTTTGAAACGAGGAACGAGACCTCTGTTTATAGGCTTGAAAATACCCAAAAGAGGAAATATCATTAAATCCAAAATGATTGTTATTAATCAATTGACTCAATCGATTAACTCATTTAAATGTAATGGCTATGATTTATAAAATAGATAAGAAGTGATATACAATTGTTTCTAATTTTTTAGTGCATTTAAATTGCCTTGTTCCTCAAAAGAATACCAATCTAATCGATTGAAACTTTGTTCTAATCGATTAAATTTAGTCAAGATATATATTCTGGCTTTTTGAATGCTCCCATTACTTTCTATGTAACTTATATATATATATATATATATATATATATATATATATATATATATACTTCTCAAGGTTTATTAGTTTTAAAACATTTTATAAAATTATTTAAGTGTGTTTGTGTGTGTGTGTGCTTATAGCCATCTAATTCTACAAAGAAAGAACTTTTGTTTTTACAAAAGTGTCACTCACTTAAAAAATTGGGAGATTAACTCCACTACGCCTTGTCTGGTAGATTCTTTTATTGTGACACTTGTTTTGAGATTTCTTTTGAGACTTTTGATGTAATCTTTGTTTATTTGCCTTTTGTGAGACTTTGTTGATGAAGCTTTATCTATGTCAGAAAATTTGTCAATCCTTATCAAACTCATGGCTTGCATCTAAGTGTGTATGTGTGTGTGTGCGCGCGCGCGCTTATAGCCATCTAATTTTACAAATAAAGAACTTTTGTTTTTATAAAAGTTTCACTCACTTAAAAAATTGTGAGATTAACTCCACTACGTCTTATCTGATAGATTCTTTTATTGTGACACTTGCTTTGAGATTTCTTTTGAGACTTTTGATGAAATCTTTGTTTATTTGCCTTTTGTCTGAGACTTTGTTGATGAAGCTTTATCTGTGTCTGAAAATTTGTCCATCCTTATCAAACTCATGGCTTGCATCTAAGTGTGTGTGTGTGTGTGTGTGTGTGTGTGTGTGTGTGTGTGTGTGTGTTCTTATAGCCATATAATTCTACAAAGAAAGAACTTTTGTTTTTATAAAAGTTTTACTCACTTAAAAAATTGGGAGATTAACTCCATTACGCCTTGTCTGATAGATTCTTTTATTATGACACTTGCTTTGAGATTTCTTTTGAGAATTTTGATGTAATCTTTGTTTATTTTCCTTTTGTCAGAGACTTTGTTGATGAAGCTTTATTTATGTCCGAAAATTTGTCAATCCTTATCAAACTCATGGCTTGCATCTTTAACTGCTTTAAGTACATTTGTTCACTTTCTTAATGGTTGCATCTTTATTATGTTGAATGTCATATTTTTTTATCTTTCTAAAGTTGTCATCGTGTTGCATCTTTATCATGTTGATTATGTATTATGTTCTTCACTTTGTCGTACCCCAAATTTGTCCTACCTCGATGATTTTATTTTTCGAGATTAAAATAGAAGAAATATTTAATTAAGGATGGTACAACAGTATCTGATGGCCCATCTTTATCCAAGACTAAGGGTGTATTTTAATTTGCAAAAATGGGGCTTTCTAAAGCAGAAAGACTCGTGCATTCGTGAACTCATTCGCGTGGCATGTTAGCCAATGGCCCATGTGATTCAAAAGTGTAAAGTAATTTCAGAATAATAACCACTAAATAGTTGTTACTATTGAAGTTAAAATTACTAATAATAATTAAATTTACTAAAGACATTTAGGTGTTATTTTGTTGTTAGTAAAAAGGGAGGTGTGGTGGCAATTTATTTAGTTGACTCATTTCCATTTTGTTATCCAAACAGTAGAAAGGGGGGGTTTAATTTCTGAATAACTTAGCCCATTTAAATGTGTGTCGTTAGTAAAGAGAAGAGTGTGGTTACAATTGGCAAGCCCATTAAAGTTTTTTTCAGCAACTCATTTGTTGCTTTATTATTATTACTAAAACTGACGTTAATAATATAAAAATATATATAAGATATTGTTATTACTATGTTTGATTCTATTGATAAATTGTATTTATAAAAAAAATTAGAGTAATTAATGTTGCAAAAAGACCAATTGGGCCAACTGTACAAAAAAACGCCTGAAAAGGGATGTTGTTGTTGGATATCAAGATAATGCGAAGCCCAATTAAATTGTTTTTTGCTCTAATGAAAAAAACATGTTGCTGGGCTAAATGAAAACACACGCAGGCCCAAATGTTCAGTAAAAACAACTACTGTTCAAATTTAACTAAATTAACGCACGCTTTTGCTACTAATAGATACTGTTCCCATTTAACTAAATCAAATCCTTTACAAATAGAATTTCAGAAATAACAGTTCAAATCCAATAAAATCTCAGAATCTAAGTAACATTCAACCAAATCAAATCTATACTAAAACAAAATCTCTATTAACAGTAAATCAAAATAATTACAATCAATTTACAAATCACTAAATCCCTAATTTTTATCAAACATCTAAATCTATGCTAAAATTGATAAAACCCTAAATCAAGAAAACTATATATGCTAACAAGAACTAATAGTAAAGGTTTTTTTTTTGGGGGAAGGCAGTACAAGAGAAGGGGATTACAGACAAAAAGAACAGAGGTTGAAACAATTTGCTGTAGAAGAAGAAGCATCAATTGGGGTTTCGATATCTGAAACCCTAGTTGCTACCCTCGCTATCCCCATCGCCTCCAGATGCCGCTCTCACCACCGTCACCATCCCCAATCTCAACCAGAACCTGCAAGAAAGTGAAAGAGAAGAAGTGGGTTAGCCCCAAAATCGAAAAAACCCATAAATCCAGAATACAAAGACGCAAAAAGGGTAAAAACTTAGCTCTTTCATTTGATTTTGAATGGGGGGTTTTAATGGGTAGGTTTATAATAGAAGGTTATGGGTTATGGTAGTCGTCGCCGGTAGTTTGTGTTTCACGGAAGGGTTGGAGAAGAAGAAAGGGTTTGGGTGAGGAAAGGGATGAAAGGTTTGTCACGAACGAGAGAGAAAGACTGAATTGTTGTAAAACAAAAAACAAAAAAATTGATTTGTAAAAATGTAGAATCCGTAATGATCATGTACCTGCGTGTCTACTGCAATTATTATGCACCTTCAGATTCCATCCCCATGATTCGTTTTGGACGACCGTAAGGCCAAGTGCCACCGTAACTCCATGCACCCTCGCCTTACATGACAAACCAGACCCATACAAAAACTTGTAATGGGCCTAGCCCGTTATTCTTCACCCCCCCCCCCCACATTAGTCTTTTCTAAATACCAAAACAATTTACACCCCCCTGTCCAGAATGAATAATGGGTCTAACCCAGCCTCAATTAGCACCCCCTTATTTACTGGTCAACTAGAAATTGCACCCCCCTGATTTAATTAAATGATTTTTGTTATTTTTTTATATTATATTTTTTTATCTATTTTTTATATATTATACTTTTATTATTATTATAATTATTTCTTTTTCTTTATAATAATTATTATTAGTATTAATATTAATTTTTACTATCATATTTTATTTACTATTTATTTATCGTGTGAATAAATTATTTTTATTTAAAAACTCATGCATATATTTTATTATATTATTTGCATTAAATATTTTTACTTTCATGCATTAATCAAGAATTTTTTTCAATTTATACGAATAAAAAACACTCCACAAATAACGAACTATTTTTCGCGAACAAACTAAGTTAACCAATTATTTTTTGCAAAAGGGTTTCAAATCGATTTTGACTTACCACGCATTTAGTCAAAATCTCCGCAATCACCATTCCCGACCAACGTGCGAGGTGATTCAAAATATGTTTGCAACCCCTAAAAAACACCAACCCCGTATGAACTACAAATTGAGACTCTAATTCCTCATAAGAGAATACGTAGGCATACGATCAAAAATCGTAGCGAGTTCTCCTATAAAAAAATTAAACCCTTTCCCCTATTAAAAAATTAGGACACTTTTCTTTCTATTTAAAACTTAAAATCCAATTTACCCCAAACCTAAACCTAGAGTCTAATATCCTTGTGAACAAGGTGGATGAAAGGTGTCTAACACCTTCCTTTCGTCTAATTGAGTCTGAAACCTAGAATCGTTGTCCGCAAATTAGGGTTTACTACTAGATTCCCTTCTCTAGGATAAAAACTAATAGTGGCGACTCTGATTTGAAAACCAGTTGTTACAGCTGGCGACTCTGCTGGGGGCTCTCCTTAACCCTAGGTTTAGGTATTTTTTGGGGTTTCTTATTTTTATTTGCTTTATTTATTTATTACATTTATCTATTTTATTGCATTTATTTATTTACTGTCAATTCTCTTATTATCATATACTCACTGCGTGGAGGGATTTTTTCTGTCTCAAAAAATATTTTCAATATAACCCTTAGAAAGAAGGTTCGTCTATTAGCTTAGGGGGTACATCATCCCTGTGAGTTTATGTGACGACTTCGCCTAGAGTCGGTGAACTTCCGAAAAAGGAATACTTATCGAGAGATATCCTCTTGACGAGTAAGACCTTGAAAGGTCACCCATGACTCTTTGTAACGACCTTAATCCAAAAATCTCATGACGAGATCTTTCACGACTTGGAGATGAAAGTCTCAGTCCGTAAAGAGGCTCCACCTAAGGGAGGCCCTTGTGCCTTTTCCATCTGGTGTTATTCATGACACCCTTAAGGAAGCCACCTTTTGGGAGGGTAGATCAACTGTAGGTCAAAATTAAAGAGCCTACCTTCTAAGGGTACCTATCACAACAACCCCGTCACTGAACCATACATACCTACTTTATAGGTGTACTTATTACAAAAAGTCCTGTCACTCAACCTTACACCCACACATTCATATATTTCATGTACTCGTCATACATTCATCATATATTCGTCACCCGTTTCTTTGTCTTATTTACAGGGTACAAAAAATAATAATAAAATCAAGATCTCGGTGATTGTCTTTAAAAATGGATACCGAAGGAAACAACTTGTCCGCGTCAACACGCCAAACAA
This sequence comes from Vicia faba, assembly GCA_948472305.1. Lineage (NCBI taxonomy): Eukaryota > Viridiplantae > Streptophyta > Magnoliopsida > Fabales > Fabaceae > Vicia > Vicia faba. The sequence goes on along the minus strand of OX451737.1, from coordinate 1,601,147,328 downwards.
GCCTGAAATCAAGGCCACAAAAGGGAAATAACGTGGTGAAGATTTTCTCAAGATTTTTCAGGTCAAGGTGGATGACTTCCAGATCAGATACCCGTAGGCGCACCTAGAAGACTTATTTCCTTTTTGCTTGATTTCACGCAAATAAAGTATTGGTTTAAGATTGTTATATTTTTCAATATCTGAATTATGTTACCTTCAATAAAGGAATTTTTTTTCTACATCTTGTTTGCATATCTATTTTAAAGATAGTCATAAGTAAAATAATAAGCAAAAGACAAATACATACCCAAGTGAATAAGACATTTAACACAGTAACCATTTCGTATTCATTCACACGCATGCATTCACGAACACCCGCATATAGTGTCAAAACTCATTTTTTCAAAAAAAACATATCTCCAGTTGAACCATTGGTAGAAGAAGGTCTCCACATCCTTGGCCTCCATACCAAACTAGGGCTTATCAACAAAAAGCAATGGAGAAAATCGAGGAAACTCAGGCTGCGTTCAGAGAGGATCTTGACCAAATAAAGGGTGACGTCACTTCAATGAAGGGAGATTTGAGTCAAGTTATTCTAGCTTTAAAGAACATTATTGACAGGCAGGACCAAATTCCTAAGCGAGCTTTTGAAGAGGTAGCCCAAACCATTGGTGCATCGAACGGTCACCAACCAAGGAAAGAGCTGGAAGCAGGACCCCAAAAGTCCTCCATGGCCTAGAAAGAGATTGAAACTGAAGGGTTCATCCCACCACCATCTAAAGTAGGGGCATCACATACCCTATAAATTCCAACCAACAATGCAGACAACTACCTAGACTTGCAATACGGAGATCATGACCCAGAGGATGCTTACTAGGCGCTCTTAAAGATGACTGGTACTCATGTTGCAGATAACCCAATGGTAATGAATCAGTATAAAGCCCTGGAGGAAAGGTTAAAAGCTGTGGAGGGTTTTGATGCTTTTGAAGTAGATGCTCTCGAAATAGGCCTAGTTCCTGATGTGGTGATCCCACTAAAGTTCAAAGTACCTGACTTTGAAAAATACAAGGGGCTCACTTGTCTAAGAAATCATCTCTATATGTATTGCAGGAAGTGATGACACACAAATATGTGATATTTCTGGCTTGATATACACCAAATAGTTCTCATACTTTAGTTTAAATTAAATCATTTTATAAGTATTATGCAGGTATTTTTCTATTTTTGCAGATATTCATTAAGCTAAACACTTTGGAAGAAATGAGGAAAAAAGAGGTGCAAAACTAGCAAAAAGGCCAAAGGAGAAGAAATAAGCCCAAAGCCCATTATACATGTGGGCACGTGGCCCACAATGAAGAAGGCCTTGACGACCGTCAAGGAGGCGTGCCGAACATTACGCGCCAAGAAGACCAAGTGACTATCGTCACTTGAATGTGACGAAAGTCACAAGCCACTTACTCCACTTTCTTCTCATCCAACAGACAAAAACGCGTTCAAGGGTTAATCCAGCGACTACCTACATTTTCTCACCCACTCAATCAAAGTACCAAGGAACGTGACAAATTAATGGCCCTATTATTTCTCAAAGAAGGAAGTAAATTGTTCCTACATTTTCGAGAGCAAGTTATCATGCAAGACTTATAAATAGAGGCTTAGACCACAGTAGAAAGGGTTCTTCTTTTTGGAAAGAAACTTTAGAGATTTTATTGAGCGAATATTCTTTTCAGTATTATTTATATTTCCCAGCTATTTCTATATTCCTTTCCAGTATTATTTTCTTCTGTACGGTTAAATTTATTCTCCTATCGAAGCAAAGCCTACAATTTGTGCAGGAGTGCTTCTGTCTTCAGAGTTATTACCAGGTTTATGTTTACAAATTCTTATTACTTTTTAATCGATATAATTATGTTTATTTTTGTTTGTCCTTTAAATTATTTTGCGATTTGGTTTAATATTATGTTAGGCTAAAAATCCTATACCGGTATGTAAAGTCACTCAACCGAGGGAATGAGTAACTTAGTCGGGATTATTTTTACTATGAAACTTTCTTTTCTGGCCTAAGTTACTATTTTTCAATCATTAAATTGTTTTGTTACGGAAGTAAAAAAACAGATAGAGGTTAGGGTCAACAAAGCGGAAGTTTGAGATCTTTTAACTGGACAGTAGTAATTAGGCATTGGCTTAAAATACAGCGGAAGCACTTTAAAGTTAATTAAGATTTTATTTAGTTTTCAAAAAGTGTTTTTAACTCCTGCGGGATGGCAGAAGCGTATGTTAGGACTTAACTGCATAGCCTAGATCAACAAAACGACAGTGTGAGATGAGGGTTTTTAAACTAAATAAGTTTTACTGAAAGCTGTTTTGAAAATATAAAGACGCCCAACAGGTCGCTAGTTCCCGAGGTACGACTGTTGCATACTGGTAATTAAGCTCATTGATTATTAAAATCCAACTTAATTTAGTATTTAGTTTTCCCTACAACCCAATCAAATATTCATTAGATTTAGATTTGCGAAGTAACAATAGAAGACGGTAGATCGATTCATCAGTCTCTGTGGTTTGATATCTTTTAAAACTACACGATAAGACTGTGCACTTGCAGTCCGAATCATTGGATACATAAGTACAATCCCATGATAAAGTTTTTGGCGTTGTTGCCAGGGACTGATTTAAGTCGATATCGCTACTCTTTTGTTACGCAGTAGAGACTAGAGCAAAAACTTCTCTCTTTCTTCTCTATTTCTTTTCTTTTCTTTTCTTATTTGTATGCCAAACACTCGTTCACAAGGCGAGCCGTTATACATATAAATCAATGATATCGAGCGTTATCTCAGACTTAGACGCCGCATTCAAGAGTATCATCTCTTGCATAACACTCAACCTCGTCAATCACTCGAACCTCCCATTTCTCGACCAACTGAAGAAATGGCTGCCAATCCTGCTCTGCGCCCACTCAAATCCTATACCATTCCCTCACAAGATGAACCACATAATAGCATTGCTGCCCCTCCAATCGAGGCTAACAACTTTGAACTGAAACCCTCTTTGTTATCTGCTGTGCAACAGAACCAGTTCTCTGGTGGGTCAATGGAAGACCCTAATCTTCATGTATCAATATTTCTACAGTACGCAGATACAATCAAGAACAATGGGGTCAGTCAAGAGGCAATAAGACTTCGTCTCTTCCCTTTCTCTCTAAGAGACAGAGCAAGAGCTTGGCTCCAATCTCTACCCGCAAACTCAGTCACTACATGGGACGAGCTGAAGAAAGTTTTTCTTGCAAGGTACTTTCCACCAAGCAAAACAGATATGCTAAGATCTCAGATAAGCGATTTTAGACAAAAGGAGAACGAATCCCTTTTCGATGATTGGGAAAGATACAAAGATCTGATGAGACTATGCCCACATCATGGCTTGGAAGAATGGTTGATTATCCATACCTTTTACAATGGTCTCCTTTACAATACAAGATTAACGATAGACACTGCCGCAGGTGGTGCACTTATGGATAAATCCTACACCGCTGCCTATGCTCTAATAGAAAGTATGGCCCAAAACCACTATCAGTGGGGAAGGGAAAGAGGACATGCAGACAAAGGTACTACAGAGAAAGCACCGACAAAAGGAGGAATGTATGAGATAAGCGACCTAGAGAGTGTCCATGCTAAGGTAGATGCCTTCACCCTAAAGATAGATAATTTGACCGCAATACCTCCAGCCACCGTGGCTGCTATAACTCCCAATTGCGAAATATGCGGAGTACCTGGACATCTAGTTACTGAATGTAAGATCTTGGCAGGAACTCCAACTGACCAAGTGAATTATGCCCAAGGAAACCCTTACTCAAACACGTACAACCCTGGATGGAAAAATCACCCAAATCTCTCATATAAAAACCCCAATGCGTTGTATGCTCCGAACCAAGCACCTGCCGTACCACCTGGATATCAGAAAGCTCCTGCAAATGCTCCTAGTGCGCCTAGAAAATAAAACTTAGAACTGATGATGGAGAACTTCATAGCTACCCAGGCGCAAACAAACAAAGACGTCCAAAATCAGAACATACACACTAACGAGCAGATAAAACAATTAGCAAACAAAATAGATGCTTTGGCCACCCACAATAAAATGTTAGAAACCCAAATTTCTCAAGTGGCTCAATAACAAGCACCTACAGCTGCACCGGCTGATACATTTCCTGGTCAACCACAACCTAACCCGAAGGGGCATGCTCATGCCATTATATTAAGAAGTGGAACCGAGTTAGATGGACCGCCTGACCCAAGACCGTCAAATTAAAGTATGTATCAAAGGTCCGAAACACCAACTGAGAAGGAGAATCAACCAGAGAAACCAGAGGAAGACGAATAGGATAAAGGAGGAGAGGCCAAAGAAAAAGAAAAACCTTATGTTCCTCCACCGCCTTATAAACCCCATATCCCATTTCCTGGTAGATTAGCCAAACCTAAGAATGTAGGGCAATTTAAAAAATTCGTAGAACTTCTGAAACAACTTAATATAACAATTCCTTTCACAGAAGCTATAACTCAAATGCCCTTCTATGCCAAATTCCTCAAGGAAATCTTATCTAACAAGAAAAAGATAGAAGATGACGAAACAGTTACGCTTACAGCAGAATGTAGCGCAATTATGAAAAACAAGATGACTCCTAAGCTGAAAGACCCTGGAAGCTTCTCTATACCATGTCATATAGGTAATTTTGTCATAGACAAAGCCCTATGCGATTTAGGAGCTAGTATTAGCGTTATTCCTTTATCCATATGCAACAAACTGGAAATGGGGGAACTAAGACCAACAAAGATGTCCGTTCAATTGGCGGATCGCTCCGTCAAATACCCAGTAGGAATCTTAGAAAACGTTCCTGTTCGGATAGGTCAATTCTACATCCCTACAGATTTCATAATCATGGACATTAGAGAAGACGAAAGTACACCTATCATCTTAGGAAGACCATTCCTAGCTACTGTTGGAGCTATCATAGATGTAAAAAAGGGCAAACTAACCTTTGAAGTAGGTGAAGAGAAAGTCGAATTTATTCTGACACAATTCTTACAAGTTCCTGCCATAGATGACACATGTTATCTGGTAGACATCATGGACAAATGCGTAAGAGAAATTGAATGGGAACCAATACCTTGTTCTGAAACCATGAAGATTCCCACACCTCTTATATTCGAAGATAACGAATGGTGTCCTGAATACCGAGATGACAATCTAAGTGAATGCTTAGCTCTGACACCCGATCACATGCCTTGTCCAAGAAAACCAGCATTGGATCTTAAGCCATTACCTAAGACCCTCAGATATGAATTCCTTGACACCGAGTTAAAACGACCTGTAATTGTCAACGCGGACTTAGGACAACATGAAACAGACAAATTATTACAAGTCTTAAGAAAATATCCATCCGCCTTAGGAGACAACATTACAGATCTCAAAGGAATAAGTCCTTCCATTTGCATGCATCGTATTATGCTGGAAAATGACTGCAAATCTTCTAGAGAACACCAACGAAGAATTAACCCAATATGGAGCACCGTAGTTAAAGATGAAGTAAAAAAACTTCTGAACGCAGGAATCATATACCCAATCTCCGATAGTCAATGGGTAATCCTAGTCCACTCTGTACCAAAGAAAGGTGGTATAACAGTAACAGCAAACAAAGAAGGTGAAGCTGTAGCGGAACAAACTATAAGCGGATCTAGAATGTGTATTGACTATAGGAAGCTAAATAAGGCCACTCGCAAGGACCATTTCCCTCTACCATTCATTGATCAAATGCTTGAACGATTAGCTAAGCACTCACATTATTGTTATCTAGACGGTTAATCAGGATTCTTTCAAATCCCTATTCACCCCGATGACCAAGGGAAAACAACATTCACATGTCCTTATGGAACTTTCGCCTACCGACGAATGCCGTTTGGATTATGCAATGCTCCCGCCACATTTCAGAGGTGCATGATGGAAATCTTTGATGATTTCATAGACAACATCATGGAGGTCTTTATGGACGACTTCTCTGTATGTGGGGAGAGTTTTGAAGATTGTCTGATGAATTTGGAGAAAGTTTTGGAGAGATGCGTAAAAGTTAACCTCGTTCTGAATTGGGAAAAGTTCCACTTTATGGTCAAACAAGGAATCGTACTAGGACACGTTGTGTCTGAAAAGGGGATTGAAGTCGATAAAGCTAAGATCAAAGTCATAGAAAACTTGCAACCCCCTAAAACAGTAAGAGAAATACGCAGTTTCTTAGGACACGCCGGTTTCTACTAACAATTCATAAAGGATTTCTCGCAAATATCAAAACCTCTAACCACCCTCCTTATGAAAGACGTTGAATTTGATTTCAACGACAAATTCCTAAAAGCGTTTAACCAATTAAAAACAGCTCTTGTATCTGCACCAATCATGCAACCACCTGATTGGAGACTTCCATTTGAAATCATGTGCGACGCAAGTGACTACGCCGTAGGTGAAGCCCTGGGACAACGAAGAGATAAGAAGCTTCATGCGATATACTATGCTAGTAGAACCTTGGACCATGCACAGATGAATTACGCAACAACGGAAAAAGAACTTTTAGCCGTAGTCTTTGCACTAGACAAATTTCGCTCCTACCTAGTAGGCGCAAAAATAATCATCTATACAGACCACGCAGCTATTAGATATCTCTTAACTAAGCAAGATTCAAAGCCGAGACTTTTGAGATGGATTCTGCTTCTACAAGAGTTCGATTTAGAAATTAAAGACAAAAAAGGTACCGAGAACGTAGTAGCCGACCATTTATCTCGAATGGAACAACTGACACCAGAAGAAGTACCTATTAACGATGACTTCCCGTATGAACGTTTGTTAGCTCAGATGGACTTAGGAGATGCCATCAAAAAACCGCCTGAATCGAATCCAAATCAACTGCTTTTAGGACTTGACACACAAGCTGCTAACGGTGATTCACAAGAAAGCCAAGACGAAATAAATAATGATATAAAAGAAACCGTGGTCTCTGTCCGAACTAACCAAACCATACCATGGTACGCGGACATAGAAAATTACTTGGCTGCCAAAATCCTACCCCCTGATATGACTTATCAACAGAAGAAAAAATTCTTTCACGATTTGAAACATTACTTTTGGGATGAACCTTTACTATTCAAGAGAAGTGCCGACGGTATTTTCCGAAGATGCATCCCTGAAAACTAAATTGAAAGCATTATTTCTCATTATCATGATGCCCCTTACGGAGGCCATGCAAACACATCAAAGACATGTGCCAAAATTTTGCAGTCTGGATTCTACTGGCCAAATCTGTGGAAAGATGTGCACATAGCCATCCTAAACTGCGACCGATGCCAACGCACCGGAAATATATCCAGACGCGATGAAATGCCTCATACTGGCATTCTACAAGTTGAAGTCTTTGATGTATGGGGAATATACTTCATGGGACCATTTCCATCCTCATTCGGCAACAAATATATACTCGTGGCTATAGATTACGTTTCGAAATGGATTGAAGAAATAACTTCTCCAACAAACGACACTAGAGTCGTGATTAAACTCTTCAAAACCATTATATTCCCAAGGTTTGGTGTACCCAAACAAGTTATAAGCGACGGTGGCTCCCACTTCATATCAAGAATATTTGATAAACTCCTAACCAAATATGGGGTGAAGCACCGCGTCGCAACACCATACCACCCCCAAACAAGCGGACAGGTGGAAGTCTCAAATCGAGAAATAAAACAAATATTGGAAAAAATTGTTGCCACGTCAAGAAAGGATTGGTAGGCTAAGTTACCTGACGCATTATGGGCCTACAGGACGGCGTTCAAGACGCCAATAGGTACAACACCCTTTAAACTCATCTATGGAAAATCATGCCACCTGCCAATGGAAATTGAACACAAAGCTTACTGGGCAATTAAAACTTTAAACCTAAGCTACACTGCGGCATGAGAGAAAAGGATCCTCGACATAAATGAATTAGAAGAACTAAGATTAGACGCATATGAAAATGCGAGGATCTACAAAGAAACGACAAAAAATGGCATGACAAGCGAATCTCAAGGAAGGAATTCAATGAGGGAGATGTAGTTCTCCTATTCAACTCTCGTCTAAAACTTTTCCCTGGGAAACTCCGTTCACGATGGTCTGGACCATTCGAAGTAACCAAAGTTTTCCCCAGTGGTGCCATAGAGATTAAAGGAAAATCCATGAATCCATTCTTAGTAAATGGCCAACGCCTAAAACATTATTACAGCGTTGAAAATAAGGATTACATCGCGAGCTTAACGCTATTAGAGCTACCACCCGAATTTGGAAACTAATTCACGTCTAACAACATTGTCAAGCTAACAACATTAAACAAGCGCTGTGTGGGAGGCAACCCACAAGTTTTTTATTATTATTTATTTTCTTTCAAATCTCTTTATCTTTTATTTTTATTTCTGCATTTTGATTTTTACTTTCCGATTTTTTTCCTTTTTCTTTCTTTCTCCCACGACATATTTTACTTATTTGCATTTTTCTTTTACAAATTTTAGTACCGACTCACAGGAACCTACAAGCTAAAATTCATGGATACTATCATTTTTTCCTCGGAGGCCCAGCAGATGCGATATGAGATTCTGGCTCAGCGCCAGATGAGTATGACCACGTATGTGCATGATCCCACCTTGACAGCTTTAGGAATCAGGGAAAGTGTATACTTCATGTTTAACCAGATAGGATGGGAGGGGTTCCTAGCCCATAAACACACTACACACCAACGCCTCACCTTGGAGTTATTAAGCTCCCTCATCTATAAACCCACACAAGGCTTAGGGCGTAGTAGGGGTCAGATGTCCTTTAGATTGTTCGGTTTCACCCACCAGTTTACAGTTTGCAGTCTAGCTGAGTTGCTAGGATTCCCTAGTTCTTTAGACGCCCACATGGAAACCCAGGAGGATGACTACCTCAACTTTGAACTTAATCACTTTTGGAGGGACATAGTGGGCCAATATCCTGAGGAACCAGACCACCTTGATGCCACCGAGATTCATAACCCTGCGATTAGGTATTTCCAACACATTTTAGCTTTCACCTTTTTTGGAAAACCTATTAATCGACTCTCAGTTTCTAGGGATGAGTTGTTCATCATTCACTGTGCTTTTCAGTCCAGACCATTCATTGGTGCATCAATTATGATCACCAATATGTCAGCTATAGCTCAGTGTACCCATGGCCCCATCTGTGTCGGCGAGCTAGTCACTATGATAGTTGAGGCCCTATCCCTACGGTCATCTCTGTCACGCCTTACACCGTACGCCAGATACTATACCATGGACATCCCTTTTTCCTTTAACATATCTTTGATTGGTAACCTCAGCCCACCTCACTTTCAGCTGCTTGTCCAAAATAACCCTGTCCATTACTTCAAATTGCCTAGCCCCGAGAATACCAGTGTCTATACCAAGACAAATTGGCTATATCACCTAAAGAAGACAGACGAACACGACCCTGAGAGGGAGGAGAGCGACCCATCCATGCCCACATGTTACCATGATTATACACCATTGGATTACCCTACACTACCCCTTGTTACCACAGCTGATGACGTCCTTATGCCAGATCATGCACATGCGATCAAGACACTGCAGACAAATGTTACCACACTCTGAGGCGAGCTCTCCACTGTTAAAGATAATGTCAGCACACTTCGGCGTGACTTCTTTCATTTCATGGACGTCGTCACAGAGCAGTTTGATCACATTTATCAACATCTGCACGCTTCTGCACCACCTCCAGGAGGCCCTCATGCTTGATAGTTTTTGTTTCTGTGCTGCCCCAGTGAGGACACTGTTTGTTCTCAGTATGGGGGGGGGGGGGTTCATTATTATTCTCAAAAATCATTATGGTTTTATTATTTTCGAATAATTTGTTACTTTTCGGTTCTAAAATTTCGATTATTTATTCATCTATTCATTTCATATCCATTTTATTTATTTTTATTTTAAAGTATTTATTTATTTTCATACACAGTATGTATTCATTTTTATACTATGCAATTTCTATTATTATTTTCATTTGCTTCTAATTTCTAATATTATTTTCATGTGTTTCTTATTTCTGTTACTATTTTCATTTGCTTCTTATTTACCATATCATTCTTCCAATTCTACTATGCGCTACTGTACCCCTTGCAATATACTTCTCAAGATTAATGAATTAATTAATTTAGTGGAGCACGCGGTCAAAGAGGTCAAAGAGACATGCACGCATCACTTCACCCTGACGAACGTCAGGGATTGTTTCTTTGACTCTGACGAGCGTCAGAGAGCGCGTGACGAGCGGCATGGCTTGTCCCCCACGCTTTTCACTTCCCATGACCGTTGAACAGCATTGATGCACGAAAATTTGTTTTAAAACCCCACCACCCCATTTACTCCATTCACCCATAACTTCCATAACCTCTCATATTTAAAATTCTCCCATAAACCCCATTAAATTTCTTACTCAACAAAACCATCTATATAAACCTCTCTTCCATCCTTAGTTTCATCACTAACACCCACTTTCCATCTCTTTACCACAAATACATTTCTTCTATCAAGTTCAAAAATCATGGCCAACCAACCCGAACCCGACATGCGACATCGCGTGCTCCGACAAGGAGAAGCAGGTGAACTTCAAAAAGAGAGGTACATAAAATTCCATCGTCGAGGGCTAACATCCACGCGGTTCGTAGACAACAATTGCTTGCAAGAATTAGGCTTGCAACCTCATATGCAAGGCTTGCTGAATAAAGCTGGCCTAAGCTTTATTAGCACGATGAACACACCAACTTACGAAGCTCTCACGTTGGAATTCTTGAGTTCCTACGCATATCACACTCGAGATGATGCAGACGTACACCTAACGGGAGCCTCTCAATTTCGGATGTTCAACCGAGAGTACACTCTCAACCATGAAATTTTGAGAGACATATTTCATTTTCCCCGTGGGAGTAATATGCAATATCGCATTCCCCCAGAATTGGATTAGAATGGAAGTGCATACGCACTATGGGAGAGAATAACCGGCGAACCAAATGTCACACCCGAAGCACGGTACGCCTCTCACATCCATAACCCGAACATTCGCTTCTTACACCGTGTTATGGCAAACACAATATTTGGAAGGGCAAACAACAACAAGGTAAACACTAAAGAATTGTATGCTCTTCACTGTACCTTTTCACAAAACCTCCGTCTTAATACCGCTACTTTAATGATGGCCCACATTCAAAACCTCATTACAAGAGACGGGACCATACCTTTTTGTATCGGAGGCATCGTCACCGCCATCGCAGTTCACCTGAACTGGGGGGAAAGGATTCAACGCCTACCTCCGCTGCTAGCAGTTTATATGGATATTGATAACTGTAGAGCTGGCCACCTGATCAAAGTACGAGAAGCTGGAGGGTATTATCTAATGGTTAAGAATGCAAGAGTTCGTAGCGTGATCATGCCAAATCACAATCGTACTTACTTGGGTAATCCGGATAACTGGCTTTACAACCTGAATGCCCCAGAACCCGGAGAAAACGTGCAAGGAAATCAAGGTGAGGCCAACAACACTGCCGCTGACGAAATCGAAGAAGAATTAGAGCAGCAAGAGCACCAACCATAGAAAGCCAACAATCCCGCCACCATCGACGCAATCTATGCCGCAATAATGCAGCAAAACCAGCTTTCCACTCAACACCAGCAGAGCCTCGAGATGCGCCAAATCGAGATGATGACTCTCATGCAACAAATGCAGAGAGACCAAAATAACTACGCTCGCAGGCATGATCAAAGTATGCTGGAATTCACCACAGGAATAACAGAAGATATGCGAGCCTTAACACTTCGTGTTGACGACTTGCATAATATCATATCCCAGAGAGATGGAGGCGAATCTTCCAGATATGGTGGGCAAGCACGTCGAGAGCGAGGACACGTGGCCGATACCAAAGATAAGAGGAGGAAGAATGACTATCCAATTTCCATTTCCCCTTCCCATATTCTATCAATACATTGAGGATAATGTATGATTCAAGTATGGGGGAGGAAGTATTTTCCCTTTTCCTAGTAATTTTTATTTTTCTTTGTAATTTCCCTTTCGTTATCTTTATTTCAATAAAAAAAAAATTTATCAAGTTATCTATTAAAGCAATTTGTGTTCTTTAAGACTCCCCTTTCTTTTTGAGCCCATAAAAAAATTTTTTTTTGACTCACTCGACAAAGTACATAGACTGCAAGATCTCCAATCGTCAGGGATTGGGGCAAGATTAAGCGAAATTTCTACCGTCTAGACACTCTACAACCCCAGAGTATGATAGATCAGTTCAAGTACCTGTTATTCTAAAACCCTGAGTTTAGTCTTTATAGTAACCTTGAGTAGTTTATATTAGCAGTCAACACCGTCTTAAATACAAACTACGCAGGAAGTCGATGAATATAAGTGGATGATATAATATTTCAGCAAAATGTTGCAAGGAAACACATCGATTAAATTGGACGATCCTCACCCGATCGCCTAATCCAAAGGATGTAAACCTTACAAAGTAACATGAAAATTTATTTGGTGGATGGTTCAGGAGCACCTGGTACTGAACTCGGTAGGGCAGATTACGGTCTGATCCCCCGCATCCAACCATTGAATTAAAGGTTGCCCCATTACTGTGCCAGAAACCTCTAAAGTTTAAAAGGATCATAACCACTAACTGACTGTTCTGCTATGTGCGTGTAAAGATAAAAGGCTTAATGTGATTGCGCTAGAATGAAAAGGGAAAAACAAGACAAATACTCGAGGTAGGCTATGATAGGACCTGTAACTAGTTTACGTAAAATGGGATTGTCTAGTGTCATTGACATAGTAATGGAGCATGAATCAAGCCATCGATTTTCTGACAAAAACACAACGCAGCTATATATTAGTTGATCCAAGTCATAACCATGTTTAGAAAAACATCCTACTTAGCATTTGCTTGAGGACAAGCAAAGTTTAAGTATGGGGGAGTTTGATGACACACAAATATGTGATATTTCTGGCTTGATATACACCAAATATTTCTCATAATTTAGTTTAAATTAAATCATTTTATAAGTATTATGCAGGTATTTTTCTATTTTTGCAGATATTCATTAAGCTAAACACTTTGGAAGAAATGAGGAAAAAAGAGGTGCAAAACTAGCAAAAAGGCCAAAGGAGAAGAAATGAGCCCAAAGCCCATTATACATGTGAGCACGTGGCCCACAATGAAGAAGGCCTTGACAACCGTCAAGGAGGCATGCCGAACGTCACATGCCAAGAAGACAAAGTGACTATCGTCACTTGAATGTGACGAACGTCACAAGCCACTTACTCCACTTTCTTCTCATCCAACGGACAGAAACGCGTTCAAGGGTTAATCCAGCGACTACCTACATTTTCTCACCCACTCAGTCAAAGTAACAAGGAATGTGATAGATTAATGGCCCTATTATTTCTCAAAGAAGGAAGTAAATTGTTCCTACATTCTCGAGAGCAAGTTATCACGCAAGACTTATAAATAGAATCTTAGACCACAGTAGAAAGGGTTCTTCTTTTTGGCAAGAAACTTTAGAGATTTTATTGAGCGAATATTCTTTTCAGTATTATTTATATTTCCCAGCTATTTCTATATTCCTTTCCAGTATTATTTTCTTCTGTACGGTTAAATTTATTCTCCGATCGAAGCAAAGCCTACAATTTGTGCAGGAGTGCTTCTATCTTCAGAGTTATTACCAGGTTTATGTTTACAAATTCTTATTGCTTTTTAATCGATATAATTATGTTTATTTTTGTTTGTCCTTTAAATTATTCTGCGATTTGGTTTAATATTATGTTAGGCTAGAAATCCTATACCGGTATGTAAAGTCACTCAACCGAGGGAACGAGTAACTTAGTCGGGATTATTTTTACTACGAAACTTTATTTTCTGGCCTAAGTTACTATTTTTCAATCATTAAATTGTTTTGTTACGGAAGTAAAAAAGCAGATAGAGGTTAGGGTCAACAAAGCGGAGGTTTGAGATCTTTTAACTGGACAGTAGTAATTAGGCATTGGCTTAAAATACAGCGGAAGCACTTTAAAGTTAATTAATATTTTATTTAGTTTTCAAAAAGTGTTTTTAACTCCTGCGGGATGGCGGAAGCGTACGTTAGGACTTAACTGCATTGCCTAGATCATCAAAACGACAGTGTGAGACGAGGGTTTTTAAACTAAATAAGTTTTACTGAAAACTGTTTTGAAAATATAAAGACGCCCAACAGGTTGCTAGTTCCCGAGGTACGACTGTTGCATACTGGTAATTAAGCTCATTTATTATTAAAATCCAACTTAATTTAGTATTTAATTTTCCCTACAACCCAATCAAATATTCATTAGCTTTAGATTTGCGAAGTAACAATAGAAGACGGTAGATCGATTCATCAGCCTCTGTGGTTCGATATCTTTTAAAACTACACGATAAGACTGTGCGCTTGTAGTCCGAATCATTGGATACATAAGTAAAATCCCACGATCAGGAAGATGCATGCCAATTCCCATGATCATAAGATGATGATTCACTATTTCCAAGATAGCCTGAGTGGGCATCTTCAGACTGGTATATGCAATTGGAGAGAATGCATATTCGAACCTAGGCAGATCTTGCTAACGCTTTTCTAAAGCGTTACAATATTACCTGGACATGGCGCCTACCCGCATGCAACTCCAGAATTTGTCCCAGAAGAAAGAAGAGTCCTTCAAGGAGTATGCTCAGAGATGGAGGGAGTTGGCATCCCGTGTGCAACCACCACTATTAGAGAAGGAATTAGTAGACACGTTCATGTGAACTTTGCATGGGTTGTTGTTGTACCCCAAAATTTTCCCTCTCATATTCTTCAAGACATTGCAAAAAAAATCTCCAAGTGGCTCAAGGTTGCTCAAGAGTGGGTCAGACAAGTCATCTACTAAGGCAGTCAACCCCAAATTAGGGTTTTGTGTTGCATCAAGATCCTTGAGTCCAAATGACCTCAAGTGCTCCAAAATGTCCTAATATGTTCTCAAGATCATCCATGTCAAATTTCAAGCCTTGCAGAGGAAGTTTGCTCGGTCAATTGCTCAAAGGGTCCAAAAATCGACTGTGCTAGGGCAAAAGTCAACTGTGACCCAAATACAGTCAAACTTCAAGATTTTTTGTCAAAATTATCATTTTCAAGGATATTTCATCATTTGATAAAGGGTTATTCATCCTTCATCAAGGATTGCTCAAAATTCATCAAGACTCAAAAGTTGCTAAATTAGGGTTTTGTAGGAAAAGTCAACTCAACTTTGACCATGCATAACTTTCTCATACTTTATGAGAAATGACCCATACAAAGCTCATTTTGAAGAGGATGCAATTTCCTACAATCTACCTTCATATCCCAAGATCAAAAAATGCACTCACAAGAAGTTATTAATTTGGACATTATAGGTCATTTTTGAAAGTCAACAAAAACACATTTTTTTGCCAAAGCTTGTAACTTGAGCATGGAATATCAAAACAAGATGATACCAAAAGGGTTTGTTATAGGACATCTCAAGATTTCTAAAAAGTCAGAGAACACTTCCAAAAGTTCAAAATTGAAGAAGTTATGCATTGTTGAAGTTGGGTATTTTTGCAAATTTGCCAAAAGTCAACTATCCCCAAAACATCAAATTTGGTCAAATGGGCCCATTCTTTTCCACTTAATTTGAGCTTGCATCATTGCCCACGTCTCCTAGCTTCATCCATGAGCCCATATTTTATTTTTATTATTTAATTTGATTTTTATTTGAATTTATTCTTTTTAAATTAAATTAAATCATGTAAAATCCTAAACTTTGATTATATGAGATCTCTTTGCTATTTCAGGATTTGATCATCATCATTAACATCATCAAAATCGAATCAGGCCATACCATGTGCAAAAAGATTGAGATTTGGCAAAATTGGCAAGTTTGTAAAGGGTGAATCAAATCAAATTGGCAAGCATTGATGGGAGAAGATTGAATCCATAATTCTTACCCTAATACACTCCATAGTACATAAGCAAGCAAAAGGAATCGAAACAAGGGTTGGAAGCTGCAGAAGGAGGCAAAACAAAGTTGGAAAAAAGTGACAAAAAGCTTGAAATCGAAATCGTGCTTAGAGGCATTTTCAAGGGCTGAGACTTGTCCCAATCTCTTCCTGGGTGTTCACTCAATCTACCTGGATCAAAAGCAAGCTTCTTCAAACCCCATAGCACGCTGTAAGTGTCACGATAACCCGCTCTATTCTTGAAATCGTAACTCTCTATTCTTGCATCATTTGTACAAACTAACTGCATATTTGTAATCCTCACAACATTTCCAAGCTGTGTGCATCATTCAATTTTGTTTATCTGACCTATACTGCAAAATTCCATAGCTAGGGTTTCTTGGATATTTTTGGGCGTTTTTGTTTTAGGAATAATTGACCACCAAGAAGGGTATGGTTGTGACCGGGATGATGAGGCGAGCATAACCATGCCCTTGGAATTCATTTTCATGGCCTGCAGTGGATTTTTGAATATGCACGACTTGTAGTGATGGCCTGTGTCTGTAGCTATAGGTTTTACAGGGTTTTAGCCACGGGCGAAAGGTTGAAGACAATACGTGGCGTCCACCCATTGCACCATTCAAACCACGCGTGTTTTTGTTTAATTTTCTGGCCATAGTTTTTGTTTTTATATAATATATTTAGGTTTTCAATATATTTTTGTTTAATATAATAATAAACACTAATTAAATTAATTTAGGTTTTCAACTAGAATAACTTTAACCTTTTTTTTGGTAAAACATTAAAATTAAATAAGATCTAATTAGGTTTTTAATTACTTACATTAATTATTTTATTTTTCTTTCTTAAAATAACAAAAAAACAAAAAATAATTTATTTTTTATTAATTAATTTAATTAATTTAATTTAGTAATTAATTTAGGTTAATTTCTTTCTTAAAATAAAAACAACAAAAAGATATTTCTCTTTAACCAAAAAGGGTCAAAACCCCAGTTTGCGCTCGATCTAATTTCCCGCACGCGTTGCTTTTTTTATCCAATAATGTACTTGCCTCCGGTTTGTAATAGTTAATAGGACCTTTATTTATTTTTATCGCTTTATTTATTTTTAAAGGGTTTGTCTTTGGCGATGTAAATACCCGACGCCTTGTAATTTAAATTCCGCATTTTATTTCCGCAAATTATAATTGTTAGATGTTTGATAATAGGATGGCATGACAAGACTGAATGTTTTAACCTAAAATCAACTTAGATCACCCTTAACATGTACAAAGACAAAATATAACTGAAAACGACACACTCGCACATGCGCACTCTTAGGGTACACCCCACTTGGTTGCCTTCATACACGGTCATTAAGTATAGGTCACGTTAGAGGTCGCCCTCTTGTCTAAAAGATCATAGTCGCCTCGAAATGGTCGCCTCGGATATTGTTGCCTCAAAACAAATGATCTAAGACATTAAGGTTACCGCTAAGGCGTCCTAACATTGATTTAGTGACCGTCTGTCCCTTATTCGAATTGACCCTCAAACTCCAACGACGGTGCTACCTACTCATTAATAGTGGGATAGCATTGTCTAAAGGAAATTAGCATAGAACGATTCCTTTTTCGAGTAGGTAGATGGTTCTTAGATACTTTCTCTTTCAAAAAACAAAAACTTTTCACACTTACACTTTTCGAACAAAGTATTCAAAAACACTTCATACGCTCTTGAGGATAGAAGCAAGAGTTAAATCGAAGTTTTCAAACAAAAAACTTTTTTCAAACCTACAAGCACAAAGAAAGCAATATTTTGAAAACAATATGAGTAAGTACCTAAGAGCCCGTGGATAACCACAGATAGAAAGGGTGCTAACACCTTCCCTTTCTATAATCTACCCCCCGAACCCGAGATATATCTCGAAAAAGGAATTTTTTCTGTGCTTTTTTCCTTTCCTTGTTGGATAAAATAAAAGTCGATGGCGACTCTTGCTTACCGCGACATTTTGCAAAAACAAACGCAAAACACAAACCAGCATTCCAAAAAACAGTCAGTTCTTCCCACCGTATCACAGAACTGGCGACTCTGCTGGTGATAGCGATAAGTGGGGTGTACCTTAGGAATGGTTCATCATAATGTTTTCAATTGCTTAATTTGTATGCTTTATATTTGTGGGTTTGAATTGGAGTTACTATAGATCCTAACCCGGATCTGGGGGATACCCTTTAAGTAAGTAGTAATAAATTGTGAGGGAACTATACGACGTAGACCGATACGGTTGAAGCAATAGCTACGTTGGTGTGACACTTTAGTTTGTACCGATATCCCTTGTGGCGCAACGAGGAGAATATGGTTCTGCTAAGGGGTCATTAAGCACCAACTGACCTTAGAATCTTTAAATTGACCAACTTGGCCATAGAATAGTAGCAGTATGCTACACTCATTGAGACCAAACTCTCGCGATGATTACGGTCGCAAGAAAAGATTGCTAAACTGGAATTATGACCGATCGAGGGTGGTCAGTGATATTGAGATCCTCTAGAACCCGGTTACTATTTCTAGGACAGGTTTGAACCAACTGAACTAAAAGAGGGTAGTACCTAGACTCCTTGCCAGCCTGAAATCTAAGGGCTATCTGTGTGACTTGTTTTCCCTTACCATGTTTGCTATTTGTGGATACTTGTGGTGTGTTTTCTATCATGACATCATGACATCATGACATTGCATGCATTTTGCATTGGACTAACCTATTTCAAAGACAGGAGGGATTCATCTTTGTTCTGTTTTGTAGGTCATAGCACCCATGCGTAGGAACACCATTCGGATCAACTTTGTCCAGATTCTCACTCAGCTTAAGGAATTGGTTGCAAAGATCTCAAATACTACCTCCTTTATCAGAAGACATGGTTACCTTCTGAGTTTGGTCACTTCCAAATTGGACGAGCAGATGTAGAGTGTCTTAGTCCAATTCTTTGATCCACTGTACCATTGCTTTACTTTTCAGGACTACCAGTTGGTCCCCACCTTGGAAGAGTTCTTTGATCTGCTTGGTATCTCTATTCTGGAGCAGACCCTGTTCACAGGTTGGGAGAAGATCCTTAGGACGAAAGAAATTGCTCCAGCCCTCTATCTGACAAAGGCTGAGGTAATGTCTAATTGGGAAACTCGTAGTGGAGCAAAGGGCTTTTTGACTAAATTCTTGGTTGGTAAGGCTAATCAGTTCTGGGACAGTCTAGACCTCCAGGCATTTGAAGACATTATGGCTCTTCTCATATATGGTTTGGTGTTGTTTCCTAACTCATATGCTTTCATCGATGTGAATGCAGTGAAGATCTTTATGTCTGGTAATCCTATACCCACTCTCTTGGGTGACATTCTCCACTCTCTTTATGCCCGTACTGCTCGGAAGCGGGGAACCCTGATGTGCTGTGCTCCATTATTGGCGAGGTGGTTTATTTCTCACCTCCCTAAATCAGTTTTGAAGAACAAGGAAGGCATGGGATGGGCCTATAGGATCATGTCTCTCTCTCATAATGACATCATTTGGACTATTAAGGGTATGGAAGATGTGGCCATTATTGATCGTTGTGGGGAATACCCCAATGTTCCACTGATAGGAACCAACGGAGGAATCACCTATAATTCGTCCTTGGCCTTACGTCAGTTCGGGCGAGCTAGGAGGGAAGGACCTCATGAGCTTCTAATGCCAAGTATTGTCTTTGATTTCTAAGGGGATAATGACGAGCAACGCCGCATTTTCATAAGAGCTTGGGATAGAGTACACAGGTCTGATCCGCATGAGCTGGGTGCAAAGACTTCTCTTCCGATGGAGCCATATCTCCGATGGGTTCGAATCCGGGCCCAAAAGCTAGGAATGCCGTATGAAGCCGTCTTGCCTATCATTGTTGAGGTTGCTGATGAAGAAGGGGTTCCTCTTACCATTCTCCATCCACACATGCCTACTGACATTGAGGCATTAAAGAGATCATGGATCCAGCCGAGAGAAGAGCGGGATACTTATAGAGAAAAGTATCACGAGCAAGAGCTGAAGATTCAGAAGTTGACATGGCAACTGGAGAACAAGCAGATCCTCAATGACTATGTCCGCACCGACAAGAAACGACCATGGAAGCACTGGTTGTCTTTTGATTACTTCTAGTTTTGATTTACTTTTCAGTTTTTCTTTCTTGTAATCTGTTGAACAATTGATTTCAAAGTTTATCTAATAAAAGTTTGTTTCATTTTATGGTTTACGAATTTGAATCCCTAAAAGTATTTGAAATCATATCATGCGCATATCATTCTCATGCACCTTATAACAGGTATCCTTACAGGTTTTTCTCATCCTCTTCGCTGTTTATTTCAGCATCATGTCTTCTGAACCATCAACTGAACAAGCAATCAAGGCTCTGCAAGCCCAAAATTCCCAGTTCCAGGAATTGGTCATGACTTTGGCTAAGGGTCAGCAAGATCTAAAGACCCTTATACTGAAAGAGAAGAAGAAGAAGACTGTCCTATTTAATATTGGCTGCAGATTCGGAAGTGATTTGCGAGAAGAGGTTGATTTGACCCCCTCATCTAGAGGGAAAGAAAATCAGGAAGAAAGAAGGGCTGCTAGCCCTGTGGTTTCAGACAACGAGACAGACTTCGACGAGGACCAGTATCCTCCTGCTGAAGATAGATACAAGCAGCTGGAAGATCGGCTGAGTGTGATGGAAGTTCAGAAGGTTCCTGGTCTGGACTTTGGTGACTTGGGTCTGTCGTCTGGGGTGGTAATTCCCCACAAGTTCAAAGCACCAATCTTTGCTAAATACGACGGAGTTTCTTGCCCAAAATTGCACCTCCGCTCGTATGTTGGGAAGATTCAGCCATACACCGCTGACAAGAACCTCTTGATCCAATTCTTTCAAGACAGTCTCTCAGGGACTCAGCTTGAATGGTTTTACCAGTTAGAAGGAGCTAGTATCCGTAATTGGGAAGACTTGGCCGCTGCTTTCTACAAGCAGTACCAATACAATTCCGACCTTGCTCCCACGCGTACCCAACTCCAGGGTATGTCAATGGGTGCGGGCGAAGGTTTCAAAGATTATGCTAAGAAGTGGAGGGACCTCGCTGGAAGAGTGCAACCACCCTTGGCTGATAGGGAACTAGTGGATATGTTTCTGGGGACCTTGTCTGGTCCATATTTTAACCATCTGATTGGAAGTTCTTCGTCTGGGTTTACAGAGCTGATTATGACCAGGGAAAGGATTGAGGCTGGTATCAAATCTGGTAAAATACAGAAGGGTGCTTCGTCATGCACCGAGAAGAAACCTTTTAAAAAGGAGTCCAATGTTGTTTACAGTTCGAAAAGTCATAATAGACCTGAACGCCGCCAAGCTGTTAATGTGGTTATTATTTCAAGACCTCTTGTTGCTCCTCAGGGCAACAATCAGCCAAGGGCCGAGAGACCTCGAAGACAATTCACTCAGCTCAACATGACTTTATCCCAGATTCTGTCGCAGTTATTAAAGACCAATCTAGTGATTCCAAGGGAGGCCCCGAAGAATCCAAATACCACATCACTGATGTACGATTCGAACGCCCGCTGTGATTTTCACTCTGACAGCCAGGGGCATGATACAAATTATTGCTGGGTTTTGAAGAATAAGGTACAAGACCTGATTGATGCTAAGGAAATTCAGTTTGAAGCGTCGGAGAAGCCAAATGTCATAACGGCACCTATGCCCAAACATGGCGCCGGAGTGAATGCTATTGGGGATAACGATAATTAAGAGTTTGATATTGACAGCTGGATATACCCGGCTGCTGATGGTGGACTAAGCAACTAGACAGCAAAGGACTTCACCCCAATTTCTTTTATTACCCAGTAATGAGACTTTTGTTTTGAATTTGTAACAAACAATGTTTTAAACTTTACAGCCCGGTGTCTTACCCGGGGCACCGTGGCTTCATTTGTGAGGGCTTTATGTGTGCCATCTACATATATCATTAATAAAAGCATTGGACGTTTCTTGCATTTCAAATTTTGCGCTCCTTGTTTTTCTTTTATTATATATTGCAAAACAGCTATTTTACACACACTCACATATATAGGTCTACATCCACTCTGGATCTCACTGGTAATGACTCTGCTACTGCCAGTTATGACTTCGAAAGTCCGATCAACTTAGCCGAAGACGAAGGTGGAGATGGTTGTAAAGTGCCTGGGGAACTTGCTAGATAACTACTCCAGGAAGAGAGGGCCATACAGCCGCACGAAGAGCCGGTGAAATCAGTAAATCTGGGTATATAGCAAGACAAGAAAGAGGTCAAGATCGGTGCAAATCTGGAGGCTGGTGTTAAGCAACAGTTGATTCAGATGCTGCGTGACTACGTTGAGATCTTTGCATGGTCTTATGAAGATGTCCCTGGTTTGGATACTGATATTGTGGTCAACTGATGGCCTACCAAGGAAGACTGTCCTCCAGTGAAACAAAAGGTTCGCCGAATGCGCCTGGAGATGTCTGAGAAAATCAAGGCTGAAGTTATGAAACAGTTTGACGCCGGTTTTCTAGCAGTTACTTATTACCCATAGTGGGTGGCCAACGTGGTTCCAGTGCCGAAGAAGGATGGTAAGGTTCGAATGTGTGTTGACTATAGGGATCTGAAATGGGCAATCCCCAAGGATGATTTCCCTCTGCCTCATATCGACGTTTTGGTTGACAACACCGCACAACATAAGGTCTTATCCTTTATGGATGGTTTCTCCGGTTATAATCAGATTAAAATGGCTCCCGAAGACATGGAGAAGACAACCTTTTTTACTCAATGGGGTACCTTTTGCTACAAGGTCATGCCTTTCGGTTTGAAAAATGTTGGGGCAACGTATCAGCGCGCCATAGTCGCCTTGTTCCATGACATGATCCATCACGAGATTGAGGTATACGTTGACGACATGATTGCAAGATCCCAGACTAAAGAAGATCATATGGACTACCTTCAGAAGTTATTTGACAGGTTTAAGTTGTACAAGCTGAGGTTAAACCCAAACAAGTGCACCTTCGGGGTGAGATCTGGTAAGCTGTTGGGTTTCTTCGTAAGCGATAAAGGTATTCAAGTGGATCCTGTAAAGGTGAAAGCTATAGAGGAAATTCCAGCTCCCAGAACAGAAAAAGAAGTCAGAGGCTTTCTGGGACATCTGAACTACATTGCCCAATTCATTTCACACCTGACTGCTACTTGTGAGCCAATCTTCAAGCTACTGAAGAAAGATCAAGTGGTAAAATAGAATGATGAATGTCAGGCCACTTTCGGAAGGATCAAGGAATATCTCCAAGAGCCACCTATTCTGATGCCTCCAGTTGAAGGGAGACCTTTGATCTTATACTTGACAGTACTCGACAACTCAATGGGGTATGTGCTGGGTCAGCATGAAGAGTCTGGCCGAAAAGAGCATGCTATTTATTACCTTAGCAAAAAGTTTACCGACTGTGAGACCCGATACACACTGCTCGAGAAAACTTGTTGCGCTTTGGCATGGGCTGCTCTCCGGCTGAGACAATATATGCTGACTCACACTACTCTATTGATTTCAAAAATGGATCCAATCAAGTATATCTTCGAGAAGCATGCCTTGTCCGGAAGAATATTAAGATGACAGATGATATTGACGGAGTATGACATCCAATACACAACCCAGAAAGCAATCAAGGGAAGTGTGTTGGCAGATCATATGGCACATCAGGCAGTGGATGATTATCAGTCTATGAACTTTGAATTCCCAGATGAGAACGTCATGTTGGTAATCGACTGCGAAGAACTTGGACCAGATGAAGGACCTGAGGAAGGATCCCGATGGTCTATGTACTTTGATGGAGCTTCGAACGCTTTGGGCAATGACATTGGTGCCATGATCATATCTCCTAAAGGCTCTCATACTCCGCTCACCGCCCGACTATGCTTCAACTGCACCAACAATATGGCAGAGTAGGAAGCGTGCATCATGGGTCTTCGAGCAGCAATTGACCTAAGGATTAAGTTTCTAAGTGTTTTCGGAGATTCCGCTCTCGTGATC
Organism: Vicia faba; assembly: GCA_948472305.1. Taxonomy (NCBI): domain Eukaryota; kingdom Viridiplantae; phylum Streptophyta; class Magnoliopsida; order Fabales; family Fabaceae; genus Vicia; species Vicia faba. The sequence goes on along the minus strand of OX451737.1, from coordinate 1,601,123,219 downwards.
AGTTAGATCAAAGGCGAGTGGGATACGAAACACCCAAATCTCATTCCTTACAAGGAGTATGTATTGATGTTACTTCCCCACTTCGAAGAGATAACCTTTGAACACTTCCCTAGAGAGGAGAATCAGTTAGCGGACGCGTTAGGTACGATGTCTTCTATGTTCAAAGTCAATTGGGACAACGAAGCTCCCCAGATTATCATTGGAGATTGAGACTGCAGAGGTAACAGAAAAGCCCTGGTTTCATGAGGTGAAGAGGTATCTTGAAGCTCAGGAGTACCCCGAGGGTGCATCTATTAATGACAAGAAGTTTCTGAGGAGGTTCGCAGTGAAGTTCTTCATCAACAATGGTATTCTTTACAAGCGCAACCATGATTCAACCTTACTGCGATGTGTGGATAAGAACGAGGCAGAAAGGATCATGGCAAATTTACATGAAGGAACTTTCGGGACTCATTCTAGTGGACACACCATGGAAAAGAAAATCCTTCAGACAGGATATTATTGGTCCATAATGGAAGCCGACTGTTATCAGCATTCTCGGACCTGTCACAAGTGCCAAGTCTATGCTGATAAGGTGCACATACCTCCAGTTCCTCTGAACGTCTTGACAACTCCGTGGCCTTTTGCAATGTGGGGCATTGATATGATCGACGAGATCAGACCTACGACATCCAACGAGCATTGTTTCATCCTGGTAGCAATTGATTATTTTACGAAGTGCGTTGAAGCAACTTCCTTTGCTACAGTGACTAAGAACGTCGTGGCACGTTTCATTCGGCACAATCTGATTTGTCGATATGGTGTACCCGAGAGGATCATTACGGACAATGGTACTAATCTCAACAATGAAATGATCATTGAGCTCTGCGAGCAATTAAAGATACAACATCACAACTCTTTTCCCTACCGGCCGAAGATGAATGGGGCTGTTGAAGCGGCTAATAAGAACATTAAGAAGGTCGTGTAGAAGATGACAGTGACATACAAAGACTGGCACGAGATGCTACCATTTTCTCTCCATGGGTACCGTACCTCAGCGAGGACGTCAACAGGGGCAACCCCCTATTCCTTGGTATATGGTATGGAGGCCGTCTTGCCCATTGAAGTACATATACCCTCTCTTCGGATTATGAAGGATGCAGGTTTAAGCGAAGATGACTGGATTCAGACTCGGCTTGATCAGCTGAATTTAATCGATAAAATGAGACTTACTGCTATTTGTCATGATCAGACGTATCAAAAACGGATGATCAAGGCATTTAACAAGAAAGTCAGAAGACAAGAGTATCAAGTTGGGGATCTGGTAATCAAGCACATCATTCTACCTCAAGGTGATCCCAGGGGAAAATGGACCCCTACTTACGAAGGGCCATTTGTGGTTAAGAACATTTTCTCAGGAGGAGCGATGATTCTAACCACCATGGATGGTGACGACCTTCCTCACCTCGTCAATGCAGACATAGTGAAAAGATACTACGCATAATCAAAGACCCGCTAGGTCGACTGGCCTAGGCAAAAATAAGGGCTTCCCGGCGAACCAAAAGGGTTCGGGAAAAAATAAGGGATGGAAATGAAAAAACTGTACAGCCGGCAAGTCGAAAACCGAAAAAGGCGGCTTGGGCAAAAAAGGGTATCCCGGTGGGCTGAAAACCCGAAAGGGCGGTCTAGGCAAAAATTAGGGATAAAGCGTAACACTATGTCTCATTGGATCACCTTGCAACCAGACTTCAGTATCGACTATCAAGCTCAGACGACACTAATCAATCTGATCTACCTTCAACCAAGTAGCAAAGTGATGAGATGCTAGAGGATATAAAGGCAATAAGAGAGTTGGAACCCAATGGGATTATTCACATAGCTGTTTTGTTTTCTTTTACATAAATTGTATAAATTCTATTTGTTTGGCGGTGTTCTCTTACTAGGACGTCAGTCTCTTGTACAAAAACGCCTATTTACAGGCCAAACTTCAAAATCAATACAATAAATTTTCCGAGAAATTTCAAACTGTTTTTCCTTTTTCTGTTTTGTTTTGCAAAAGAACGTCCAATGTTCATTTTTGATATATGCATTTGACATTAATTGCTGCTCATAAATATTTACATGCGAAATAAAAGACGATTACTGGAAATAACATAAAAGGGGCAATAAGAATTGTCCAAGTTGTACGGATGCTTTATCCACCAGGTACAAAGGTAGATTCAGTTGGAGAATATGGCTGAAATGCTTTCACTCCCCACAGAGTAAGAAAGGACAGTAATGATAGCTCTCCCCAGCTAAGATTTACAAATGTGAATGAATCAGTAATATTCTCCCCAAGCAGAGTTTATCTACCATCAACACCGAAAAGGCTTAATATCCCCGGCAGTCTTAATATTCCCCAACGGAGTATAAGAATATTCCTCGGTGGAGTATAAAATATCCCCAGTGGAGTTTGAAATTTTTCCCAGTGCAGTCTAAAAAGCTTCCCCAGTGGAGTTTGGAGAATCATCTCCAGTAGACTTTGGAAGATTATCCCCAGCAGAACTCAAAGGAGTATCCCCATTAGAGTCTAAAAGGTTATCCCCAATTAAGTCGCAACCGAAAGATCGTCCCCAGCGGAGTTCTTTCCTTTCACAAACAGGAATTCATTCCCCAACAGGATTCAGTATCACCAGCAACGGTAATTCATCCCCAGCGGAATTTATCGGTGGAATCCTCAGCAGAGCGTCTCTTCCCCGCAGAGTAATCTCCTCATCAGTTTATTCCCCAATGGAGTTATCCTCTCCTGGAGGTTTATTCTCGCAGTCATCTTCGTTCGTTGTCCCCAGCGGAAACGAAGAATTCAATTCTTTTTTCCAGCATCTATACGGGATTTACTTTCCCCAGCTAAAACATTACATTTCCATACATTATGATACATGCATATACGCATCATACAACACAATCTCATTTATTTTGAGAACATCATTGCTTGATATATATCATGCATTGCATACAACTAACCTTTACCTTTCAGGAAGGATGTAGTTAAATTCTCAGCTATGTTGAACTACTGACCGGTTCTTAAATATCAACTGAATTAGTCTCGGGTGAATTACAGATAAGGTTCTAAATCTCGACATTTTTCCTCCGTCGAAGTGTGGACGAGTTCTTAAATCTCAACAGAATTATCCTCCGTTGAAGTACAGACAGTCCTAGATCTTGATGAAGTTGTTTCCCTCAGTCGAAGTACTGATCGGTTCTTAAATCTCAACTGAGTTAGTCTCAGTTGAATTACAGATAAGGTTCTAAATCTTGGCATTTTCCTCCGTCGAAGTGTGAACGAGTTCTTAAATCTCAACAGAATTAGTCTCCATTGAAGTAACAGACAGTCCTAGATCTTGATGAAGATGTTTCCCTCAGTCGAACTACTGACCGGTTCTTAAATCTCAACTGAATTAGTCTCGGTTGAACTACAGATAAGGTTCTAAATCTCGGAAATTTTCCACCGTCGAAGTGTGGACGAGTTCTTAAATCTCAACAAAATTATCCTCCGTTGAAGTACAGTCAGTTCCTAGATCTCAATGAAGATGTTTCCCTCAGTTGAAGTACTGACCGGTTCTTAAATCTCAACTGAATTAGTCTCGGTTGAGTTGCAGATAAGGTTCTAAATATCGACATTTTCCTCCGTCGAAGTGTGGACGAGTTCTTAAATCTCAACAGAATTAGTCTCCATTGAAGTAACAGACAGTCCTAGATCTCGATGAAGATGTTTCCCTTATTCGAAGTACTGACCGGTTCTTAAATCTCAACTGAATTAGTCTCGGTTGAATTACAGATAAGGTTCTAAATCTCGACAATTTTTCTCTGTCGAAGTGTGGACGAGTTCTTAAATCTCAACAGAATTAGTCTCCGTTGAAGTAACAGACAATCCTAGATCTCGATGAAGATGTTTCCCTTATTCGAAGTACTGACCGGTTCTTAAATTTCAACTGAATTAGTCTCGGTTGAATTACAGATAAGGTTCTAAATCTCGACAATTTTTCTCTGTTGAAGTGTGAACGAGTTCTTAAATCTCAACAGAATTATCCTCCGTTGAAGTAACAGACAGTCCTAGATCTTGATGAAGATGTTTCTCCTCAGTCGAAGTGCTGATCGGTTCTTAAATCTCAACTGAATTATTCTCGGTTGAACTACAAATAAGGTTCTAAATATCGACAGATTTTCCCCCCAGTTGAATTACGGGAAAGTTCTTAAAACTCAGCAGAGATGTTCTCTCAGTTGAAGTATAGGCAAGTTCCTAAATCTCAACAAAAGATCAGACTTCCCCAGCGGAATCTTCCACAATAACAGGTATGCAAGTTCTCGCTAAGGAATCTCGTATGCGATCGACACTCCTGTAGATGGCATCTTTAAGCCCATCCTCCCGTCATCAATCTCCAAATGGCATCTGTAAGCCCATTCCCGACATCACAAGGCTGATACCACTTCATGCGAGTGCAAATTTCTGGGCACTTTAGGGTTCAATCATCTTCCACCTTCGTATCACGAAAGGCGTGAGAGCCAATCTACATCTTCAGGTTTAAGAAGATTGAACAGGGGCAGCTGTTGTACCCCAAAATTTTCCTTCTCATATTCTTCAAGACATTGCAAGAAAAATCTCCAAGTGGCTCAAGGTTGCTCAAGAGTGGGTCAGACAAGTCATCTACTAAAGCAGTCAACCCCAAATTAGGGTTTTGTGTTGCATCAAGATCCTTTAGTCCAAATGACCTCAAGTTCTCCCAAATGTCCTAATATGTTCTCAAGATCATCCATGTCAAATTTCAAGCCTTGCAGAGGAGGTTTGCTCAGTCAATTGCTCAAAGGGTCCAAAAATCGACTGTGCTAGGGCAAAAGTCAATTGTGACCCAAATACAGTCAAACTTCAAGATTTTTTGTCAACATTCTAATTTTGAAGGATATTTCATCATTTTATCAAGGGTTGATCATGATTCATTAAGGATTGCTCAAAATTCATCAAGACTCAAAAGTTGCTAAATTAGGGTTTTGTAGGAAAAGTCAACTCAACTTTGACCAAGCATAACTTTCTCATACTTTATGAGAAATGACCCATCAAAATCTCATTTTAAAGAGGATGAAATTTCCTACAATCCACCTTCATATACCAAGATCAAAAAATGCACTCACAAGAAGTTATAAATTTGGACATTATAGGTCATTTTTGAAAGTCAACAAAAACACCTTTTTTACCAAAGCTTGTAACTTGAGAATGGAATATCAAAATGATATGAGACAAAACGGTTTAGTTAGAGGACATCTCAAGATTTCTAAAAAGTCCAAGAACACTTCCAAAAGTTCAAAATTGAAGAAGTTATGCATTGTTGAAGTTGGGCATTTTTGCAAAATTGCCAAAAGTCAACTATCCCCAAAACTTCAAATTTGGTCAAATGGGCCCATTCTTTTCCACTTGATTTGAGCTTGCATCATTTCCCACGTGTCCTAGCTTCAGCAATGAGCCCATATTTTATTTTTATTATTTAATTTGATTTTTATTTGAATTTATTCATTTTAAATCAAATTAAATCATGTAAAATCCAAAACTTTGATTATATGAGATCTCTTTGCTATTTCAGGATTTGATCATCATCATTAACATCATCAAAATCGAATCAGGCCATACCATGTGCAAAAAGATTGAGATTTGGCAAAATTGGAAAGTTTGTAAAGGGAGAATCAAATCAAATTGGCAAGCATTGATGGGAGAAGATTGAATCCATAATTCTTACCCTAATACACTCCATAGTACATAAGCAAGCAAAAGGAATCGAAACAAGGGTTGGAAGCTGCAGAAGGAGGCAAAACAAAGTTGGAAAAAAGTGACAAAAAGCTTGAAATCGAAATTCTGCTTAGAGGCGTTTTCAAGGGCTGAGACTTGTCCCAATCTCTTCCTGGGTGTTCACTCAATCTACCTGGATCAAAAGCAAGCTTCTTCAAACCCCATAGCACGCTGTAAGTGTCACGATAACCCGCTCTGTTCTTGAAATCGTAACTCTTCATTCTTGCATCATTTGTACAAACTAACTGCATATTTGTAATCCTCACAACATTTCCAAGCTATGTGCATCATTCAATTTTGTTTATCTGACCTATACTGCAAAATGCCATAGCTAGGGCTTCTTGGATATTTTTGGGCGTTTTTGTTTCAGGAATAATTGACTACCAAGAAGGGTATGGTTGTGACCGGGATGATGAGGCGAGCATAACTATGCCCTTGTAATTCATTTTCATGGCCTACAGTGGATTTTGGAATATACACGACTTGTACTGACGGCCTGTGTCAGTAGCTATAGGTTTTACAGGGTTTTAGCCACAGGCGAAAGGTTGAAGACAATACGTGGCGTCCACCCATTGCACCATTCAAACCACGCGTGTTTTTGTTTAATTTTCTGGCCATAGTTTTTGTTTTTATATAATATATTTTATTTCTATTATATTAACAAACAAAGGCAGATGGTGTAGTGGCAAGCGTGCATAGGTAACCTACTTCAGGACCTGGGTTCGAATCCCAGGTCCCCCAATTTCTATTTGATTTTTCCTTTTAGATGATCACATGCATAGTCCAAGCGTGCAACCCACCATGGTCCATCAATCCTCTAATGGCCAGATGGCCAAAGGCCAAATCTGAGAGTCCCAGGCTAAGGGTCCACCATAGGCAAGGTCCACACATGCATATCAGATCCACGAAGTCAACCAGGGCCAGCCACTAATGGGCTTCCCCATTGCTATCAACACACCCAAATTCAGGCCCAAACCCCTTTTCTCTTCTATTTATTTACTTTGTTTTAATTAATTGTTTTATTATTTCTATTTAATTTCTAGCCAATTAAAATTCAACCTTTTCATAAAATAAAAACCACCAAAATATTTTTTATATTTAATCAAATTTTCATTTTAATTTTTACTAATAAACACTAATTAAATTAATTTAGGTTTTTAACTAGAATAACTTTAACCTTTTTTTTGGTAAAACATTAAAATTAAATAAGATCTAATTAGGTTTTTAATTACTAACATTAATTATTTTATTTTTCTTTCTTAAAATAACAAAAAAAATCAAAAATAATTTATTTTTATTAATTAATTTAATTAATTTAATTTAGTAATTAATTTAGGTTAATTTCTTTCTTAAAATAAAAACAACAAAAAGATATTTCTCTTTAACCAAAAAGGGTCAAAACCCTAGTTTGTGTTTGATCTAATTTCCCGCACGTGTTGCTTTCTTTTATCCAATAATGTACTTGCCTCCGGTTTGTAATAGTTAATAGGACCTTTATTTATTTTTATCGCTTTATTTATTTTTAAAGGGTTTGTCTTTGGCGATGTAAATACCCGACGCCTTGTAATTTAAATTCCGCATTTTATTTCCGCAAATTATAATTGTTAGATGTTTGATAATAGGATGGCATGACAAGACTGAATGTTTTAACCTAAAATCAACTTAGATCACCCTTAACATGTACAAAGACAAAATATAACTGAAAACGACACACTCGCACATGCGCACTCTTAGGGTACACCCCACTTGGTTGCCTTTGTACACGGTCCTTAAGTATAGGTCACTTTAGAGGTCGCCCTCTTGTCTAAAAGATCATAGTCGCCTCGAAATGGTTGCCTCGGATGTTGTTGCCTCAAAACAAATGATTTAAGACATTAGGGTTACCGCTAAGGCGTCCTAACATTGCTTTAGTGACTGTCCCTTATTCGAATTGACCCTCAAACTCCAACAACGGTGTTACCTACTCATTAATAGTGGGATAACATTGTCTAAAGGAAATTAGCATAGAACGATTCCTTTTTCGAGTAGGTAGATGGTTCTTAGATACTTGCTCTTTCAAAAAACAAAAACTTTTCACACTTACACTTTTCGAACAAAGTTTTCAAAAACACTTCATACGCTCTTGAGGACAGAAGCAAGAGTTAAATTGAAGTTTTCAAACAAAAAACTTTTTTCAAACCCACAAGCACAAAGAAAGCAATATTTTAAAAACAATATGAGTAAGTACCTAAGAGCCCGTGGATAACCACAGATAGAAAGGGTGCTAACACCTTGCCTTTCTATAATCTACCCCCCGAACCCGAGATATATCTCAAAAAAAGAATTTTTCTGTGCTTTTTTCCTTTCCTTGTTGGATAAAATAAAAGTCGGTGGCGACTCTTGCTTACCGCGACATTTTGCAAAAACAAACGCAAAACACAAACCAGCATTCCAAAAAACAGTCAGTTCTTCCCACCGTATCACAGCTTTATTATGAGATGACGGTTGGAAGTATCTCTTCGGGGTTCTCAGACCTAGTAACCATCAAAGAAAGAACCGAGACTAGGATAAAAAGTGGGAAGATATAAGGGGGACCATCAAATAATCCCTACAATTCAAAGAAGCCTGCTTCAAACTTCACTAAAGGAAAAGAGGGAAAAATTAATGTTGTAGCGTCACAACCCAGGGTACAACAACCATTAGTGATCCCACTAGGGCAGAAGCAAGGCAGAAGGACACCCAGGAAATCTGATCCACTCTTTTATGCCACCTAGCCAGTTATTACAACAACTAGTTAAGGCATCCTTAGTGGAACTCAAGCCTATAACTCCCCAGGTCGGGCCACTCCCACGAAGATACGATGGCAACGCCAGATGTGAGTATCACGCTAATTCTCCTGGACATACCATAGAGCAGTGTTGGCCATTCAAACACAAGGTGCAGGATTTGTTGGAATCTCAAGATATCACCTTCGAGAAGCCCAACATCAAGTCAGACCCTACGCCTTTGCACGACGGGTTGGCAATAAATGCAATTGAAGTAGTCACTGACTCTGGGGAAAGCAGACAAGCAAAGACCCTGATAAAACTCGCTGAAAGAATATCAGTTGGGATATGGACTCCCGCTAGAACACAATGAAGCTCTCGAAAGAGCTCTACAAAGGCTAAGGGACCAGGGGATAGTCCAATTCAGACAATACCCTGAAGAAAAACATAAAGCTACTCTAAAGGACGAAGCATATTTTCCTTCGATCTAAGAGACTTTTGTCAACCACGGAGTGGTGCATGGCAGACATGTGGCAAAAATATCCAACAAAGCCAACACTGAAGGGGCAACCAAATTCATCCAAGAATGTGCCCCAGGAGGAAAAACCCAAAAGATGGACGATCGTGGAGATTCCTGAGATCTTTTTCTTTCCTAATTAATTTTTCTTGTTTTTGAAAGAACCTATGTCAAGCCCGAGGCATATGGGTTGCTTGTAAGGGTTTCCCTGTTATGTTTCAGACAATATTTATGATTAATAGAAGTTATGTTTTATTTTCAATCAAGATCCCTGTCTTTTTCTTGCATTTATATCTTAAAAAATGACAATACTTTCTCTACATATGCATTTTCAAATGTTCATATGCTAAATCGGCACCAAAACATGATAAAGGTGCAAATTCATGCCCAAAACCACTGATAGTGCTACTACTATGATCCGATATAATTTTGATGCTCCTATCAACCAAGCTAAAGAGGAATATGATAAAGATCTTGAATTCTCTGAGAAAATGGCGAGGGAGATAAAAAGAAAAGCTAACAATACGCAACCATATCAAGAGGCTATTAAGACCATTAATCTGAGCGCATGGGAAGATATGGAAGAAACCAAGTTAAGGGGCAATGTTAGAGCAGAGCCACAAAGAAGCTGATCAAAGTTATTGCGCATACCCATGAAAACAGGCCAAGGTAAAATACAGAAAGTGTCGTAAAAATAAGCAACTACGAAACACCAAGATCTGACGAAACACCCGTGCGAGAGGCATATTGGGTATCCACGTTTGACGAGGCTTCAAACGCATCGAGGCACGATATAGGGGAAGTTCTTATTTTCTCCAAAGAATGCTCACAAACCATACGCAAATTCGACGGTGCATGAGATACTAAATATCCAAAACTGGTTCCATATCGGGATCATGTTTTGAAAACCGACTGCAGAGTTTGCAAAAATCATTTTTAATCACGTCCCACGAAAAGGAAATCAAATGATATACGCCTTGGCAACTATATCGTATGTATTCAAGGTAACTAGGTCAAAACACAAATCGTGCATCACACATAGACGCTTCGAAGAGCCCGCACATTTCCTTGCTATTAAAAAAAATTACAATATATAACAATCCTTGGTTTTACGACATCATGAAATACCTCTAAAAATAAGAACATGCCTCCAGCATCGACAAATGAACCCTATGAAAATTAGCCTCAGAATCCTTTCAGGGTAACGGTATACTGTACAAGATGAACCACAATATGGTATAGTACTCAAGAAGATTCTGCTACCTCGCCTCGACTCACGTGGTAAATGCACCCCCAACTACGAAAGTCCATATGTAGTCAAAACAACACTCTCCGGTGGTGGTCTTATCCCCACAACAATGGATGGGGAAGAACTACCACGTCTGGAAAATTCAGACGCAGTCAAAAATACTATGTATAAGAAGCTCGCTAAGCTCGAACCTCAAACGAGCGACTTAGGCAAAAAGGAGCGTCCCGGTGGATCGAAAACCCTAAAGGGCGATCCAGGAAAAATTTAGGGGCATAAAACAAAAATTATCCCGGTGGATTGAAAACCCGGAAGGGAAATCCAGGCAAAAATTAGGGATCATTCGAAAATAAATAAAAAACAAAAAGACTGCGATCTAAGAACTGTGACTACGAACCACGAAGGGAGAGATAGATCTGAATCATACAATTCAGAAGCAAAGGAGGTAAGACCATTAAGAGGATATTGGAGAACAGTAATAACAATTATCATTTTTATTTCCATTTACAATTTTAAAAACCTTCTGTAATGACCTCTTTCTAGGAATTGCATCTTGTATTATCGGCTATTCAGAGGAATATCAATAAAACAATTGCTTTCTTTGCATCACTCAAATTGCATTTTTTCTTTTCTCAGACTTGTTTACAAAATACTACGATCATTACTTGTGAATATTATCTGGAAATAATTTCGGGGATTAACAAAATAAAAGTATTTGATAAAACATTGAAAAAACATTTTGGTCAGAAAAATATTGAAAGAAAATCCACGTCTATGTCCACGCATATGGCTACTCCTACGTGTAGCAACACAAAAGTCTACACACAGGTCTACGCCTATATCTATGCTCACGATGCAAAAACTCTACGCCCACACGTACATCTGCGCCTATGCTTGCACACAATAATACAAAATCTATGCATATCTACTCCTACGTCTACGCATCCGTACACAAAGTCTATGTCAGTACTTATACTTACGCTTGCAACACGAAGTCTATGTCCACACGTGCGTCCACACACATGTGTATTCCTGCCAAATATACATACATCTGCGCTTACGCCCACGCCTACGACATACGAATCTACATACGTCTATGCTTACGCTTGTTCCTACGAATCTACGTACGTCTATGCTTACGCTTGCGCCCACAACATACGAATTTACCTACGTCTACGCTTACGCTTACAAAGACTATACATATGCCAATACATATGTCTACGCCTGCACTTACAACATACAAATCTACGCATAGGCCATTACTTACGTCTATGTCTACATCTACAAAATCAACGCTCAACTTTTGCTAACATTTCCCACGGCATTCAAGTTCAACAATGCTACGATGACACAACATACAACGCCAGGACTGGATAACTCTAAGCCAATGGTTTAAAGGAGAGAATGCCATAAATGGTCTTCAAAACATTTCAAGGCATATGTGCATCTTACACACATTTCACACATACATTTTGCATATCTAAAGCATACATACCCTATACATTTCAATATTCAATACACTCAGGGTTCCATATCAATGTCAAACATCATATATTTCACATACATACAACATTCCATACGCATGCATACACATGCATCACATAACAATCAGACAAATAATCTCACCCTCGGTTCAACTATGTAGAGGTTGACCAATGCAATACCTCTCCTACGATTCAACCTATCACCTTAGGCTTTATTCCGTGACACATTCAGCCCATCACCTAAGTCCTCCTGCAGTGATGAGTTCCTTACAAACCCAGTACATTGCCTCTGAGCCGCAATGAATATGCATAATTCAGAACATTGCCTCTAAGACACAATGTATTTGCAAACTCAACACATTGCCTCTAAGCCGCAATGTATTCGCAAAACTCAGCATATTGCCTCTAAACCTCAATATATTATCCAACTCAAGCACATTGCCTCTAAGCTGCAATGTATCCTCAAAAGTCAACACATTGCCTCTAAGCCACAATATATTCTCCAAGCCCGACACATTACCTCTAAGCCGCAATGTATTGTCCGAACTCACTACGTTGCCTCTAAGCTGCAACATATTCTCAAAACCCATTACATTACCTCTAAGTCGCAATGTATCCTCAAAAGTCAACACATTGCCTCTAATCCGCAATGTATTCTCCAAGCCCGACACATTGCCTCTAAGCCGTAATGTATTGTCCGAACTCACTACATTGCCTTTAAGCCGTAATGCATTCGCAAAACTCCGTACGTTGCTTCAAAGCCGCAACGCATTGTCAAAACCCATTGTAATGCCTCTAAGCCGCAATGTGTTCTCAAAACCCATTACATTTCTTCTAAGCCGCAATGTATTATCCAAGCCAACACATTGCCTCTAAGCCGCAATATATTCTCACAACTTATTACATTGCCTCTAAGCCGCAATGTTTTTGCAAAACCTAGATCATCGCCTCAGACTTCATGCAGCGGTGCTCGAAAATAAAACCTAGCTTATCACATCAGACTTCACGCAGTGATTTGCAAACCTAATCCATTGCCACAGACTTCATGCAACAGTGTGTTTCTTATTCTGTGACATAAATCATTGCCTCAAACTTCATGCAGCGATGTTCGAAACAAAATTTAGCTTATCACATCAGACTTTACGCAGTGATTTGCGGACCTGACCCATTGCCTCAGACTTCATGCAGCATTGTGTTTCTTTATTCCACAAAATCCAGCCTATTGCATCAGACTTCATGCAGCGATTTGCGAACCAAACTCATTGCCTCAGACTTCATGAAGCAATGTACATTTCTTTACCCCGTAACCCAAACCATTGCCTCAGGCTTCAGGCACCGATGTTCGAAATTACAAACTTAGCTTATCGCCTCAGACTTCAGGAAGCTATTTGTGAATCTAACCCAATGCACTAGACTTCAGGCAGCAATACCTTCCTTTATTCCATAAACACCGATCATCATCTCAGACTTTATGCAGCGATATTCGAAACAACAAATTTAGCTTACCAGATCAGACTTCACGCAGTGATTTATGAACCTGGCCCATTGCCTTAGACTTCATGCAACAATGTACATATCTCTACTTTGTAACACAAACCATTGCCTCAGACTTCATGCAACATTGTGTTTCTTATTCTGTGACACATATCATTACATCAGACTTCATGCGGCAATTTCCAAAGACCAAATCTAGCTTCATGCTGCGATGCTCGGAAGAAAAACACTTTAACCTATTTCATGCAACAATACGTTTCTTTATTCCATAGCACCGATCATCGCCCCAGACTTCATGCAACGATGCTCGAAAGAAAATAAAACTCTAGCCTATCGCCTTAGACATCATGCGTGATTCGCGAACATAACCCATGGCCTCGGTCTTCGAGCAGCCATGCATCATCAATTATTGTTGTATTCATCCTCCAAATGGATGAATAATCAAAAACCAAACCAAGGCATACAAAATTGCACTCTTAAGTTCAAAACCATATGCCTCGTTACCAAACTCTGGTAAGCGATACATCATCATCTTTGCCAACTTCCTTGAGACTCGTAAGGGTATGCTATATCAATGTAACCTTATGTTTGTCGGACAAATTTTGGGGTATTCCAAGTATTCAATAAACTCCCAATCAGAATGCGCAAGACTCGAGTTTTCTCACGCTATTCGATTGGAAGATAATTGAATAGGGGCAGCTGTCGTACCCCAAATTTGTCCTACCTCGATGATTTTATTATTCGAGATTAAAATAGAAGAAATATTTAATTAGGGATGGTACAACAGTATCTGATGGCCCATCTTTATCCAAGACTAGGGGGTGTATTTTAATTCGCGAAAATGGGGCTTTCTAAAGCAAAAAGACTCGTGCATCCGTGAACCCATTCGCGTGGCATGTTGGCCAATGGCCCATGCGATTCGAAAGCGTAAATTTATTTCAGAATAATAACTACTAAATAGTTGTTTTTATTGAAATTAAAATTACTAATAATAATTAAATTTATTAAAGACATTTAGGTGTTATTTCGTTGTTAGTAAAAAAGGAGGTGTGGTGGCAATTTATTTAGTTGGCCCATTTCCATTTTGTTATCCAAACAACAGAAAGGGAGGGTGTAATTTTTGAATAACTTAGCCCATTTAAATGTTTGTGGTTAGTAAAGAGAGGGGTGTGGTTACAATTGGCAAGCCCATTAAAGTTTTTTTCAGTAACTCATTTGTTGCTTTGTTATTATTACTAAAACTGCCGTTAATAATATAAAAATATATATAAGATATTGTTATTACTGTGTTTGATTCTATTGATAAATTGTATTTATAAAAAAAAATAGAGTAATTAATGTTGCAGAAAGACCAATTGGGCCAACTGTACAAAAACGCCAGAAAAGGAATGTTGTTGTTGGATATCAAGATAATGTGAATCCTAATTAAATTGTTTTTTGCTGTAATGAAAAAAACATGTTGTTGGGCTAAATGAAAACACACGCAGGCCGAAATGTTCAGTAAAAACAACTACTGTTCAAATTCAACTAAATTAACGCACGCTTTTGCTACTAACAAATATTGTTCCCATTTAACTAAATCAAATCCTTTACAAATAGAATCTCAGAAATAACAGTTCAAATCCAATAAAATCTCAGAATCTCAGTAACATTCAACCAAATCAAATATATAATAAAACAAAATCTCTATTAACAGTAAATCAAAATAATTACAATCAATTTACAAATCACTAAATCCCTAATTTCTATCTAACTCCTAAATCTATGCTAAAATTGATAAAACCCTAAATCAAGATAACTATATATACTAATAAGAACTAACAATAAAAGGGGATTTTTGGGGGTAGTACAAGAGAAAGGGGATTACAGACAAAAAGAACAGAGGTTGAAACCATTTGCCGTAGAAGAAGAAGCAACAACTGGGGTTTCGATATCTGAAACCCTAGTTGCTACCCTCGCTAGCCCCGTCGCCTCCAGCCTCCTCTCTCACCACCGTCACCATCCTCAATCTCAACCGGAACATGCAAGAAAGTGAAAGAGAAGAAGAGGGTTAGCCCCGGAATCGAAAAAACCCAGAAATCCAGAATACAAAGACGCAAAAAGGGTAAAAACTTAGCTCTTTCTTTTGTTTTTGACTGGAGGGTTTAATGGGTAGGTTTACAATAGAAGGTTCCAGGTTATGGTAGCCGCCGTTTGTAGTTGGTGTTTCGCGTAAGGGTTGGAGAAGAAGAAAGGGTTTGGGTGAGGAAAGGGATGAAGGGTTTGTCACGAACGAGAGAGAAAGACTGAATTGTTGTAAAACAAAAAACAAAAAAATTGATTTATAAAAATGTAGAATCCGTAATGATCATGTACCCGCGTGTCTACTGCAATTGTTATGCACCTTCAGATTCCATCCCTACGATTCGTTTTGGACGGCCGTAAGGCCAAGTCCCACCGTAACTCCGTGCACCCTCGCCTCACATGACAAACCAGACCCCTACAAAAACTTGTAATGGGCCTAGCCCGTTATTCTTCACACCCCCCACGTTAGTCTTTACTAAATACCAAAATAATTTACACTCCCCTGTCCAGAATGAATAATGGGCCTAACCCAGCCTCTATTAGCACCCCCCGTTATTTACTGCTCAACTAGAAATTGTACCCCCTTGATTTAATTAAATAATTTTTGTTATTTTTTTATATTATATTTTTTATATATTATACTTTTATTATTATTATAATTATTTCTTTTTCTTTATAATAATAATTATTAGTATTAATATTAATTTTTATTATCATATTTTATTTACTATTTATTTATCATCTGAATAAATTATTTTTATTTAAAAACTCATGCATATATTTTATTATATTATTTGCATTAAATATTCTTATTTTCATGCATTAATCAAGAATTTTTGCAATTTTTACGATTAAAAAACACTCCACAAATAACAAACTATTTTTCGCGAACAAACTAAGCTAATCAACTGTTTTTTGCAAAAGGGTTTCATACCAATTTTGACTTACCGCGTATTTAGTCAAAATCTCCGCAATCACCATTCCCGACCAACGTGCGAGGTGATTCAAAATATGTTTGGAACTCCTAAAAAACACCAACCCCATACGAACTACAAATTGGGACTCTGATTCCTCATAAGAGGATACATAGGTATATGATCAAAAATCGTAGCTAGTTCTCATCTAAAAAAATTAAACCCTTTCCCCTATTAAAAAATTAGGACACTTTTCTTTCTATTTAAAACGTAAAATCCAGTTTTCCCCAAACCTAAACCTAGAGTCTAATATCCTTGTGAACAAGGTGGATGAAAGGTGCCTAACACATTCCTTTCATCTAATTGAGTCCGAAACCTAGAATCTCTATCCGCAAATTAGGGTTTACTGTTAGATTTCCTTCCTTAGGATAAAAACTAATACTGGCAACTCTGATTTGAAAACCAGATGTTAAACACAGTTGTCATGATCTTTCTACATTTGTCATCATGTTTCATCTTTATCATGTTGAATTTCTGTTTATTCTTCATAGTTGTCATCATCAAAAGAAAACTTATTACTTGCAAAACAAGGTTCCAAATTCTCCATTTTTTATTTATTTTGACAGCACATCTCTCAGGGGAGGTTGTAAAAGAAACAAAGCAATATATTTTGGATTGATAACACTTTTCATGAGTTAGATATAATGTATAACCTTCCCCTCAGAGTATACTTCTCCCCCTTTATCAAAATAAAAAAGGCGGGTAAATGATGCGAATATTTACGTATGTTCTAACAATCTATAGCAAAAAAATATCATGGCCAATCAATGTTGTAATACATGGCATAAATCATTTTATCATAACATATGACATGCTTAAAAACAATAATATCACACGTGTTGAACTATGCAAGAGCAAGTAGTGATGAGATGCATTTATGCATGACAAAGATTTTGAATTATATAATGTCATATAAAGAAGCATGTTTAGAAGAAATTAATCTTGATGAGAAACAAAAGATTCTTTAAAATAAGGATTCCTAAAAAGGTGTTTAGACAGGGCATAAGGTTTTTATCATATGCATAAGGTTTTTATCACCGATTAGTTTTTCTTCGAACACCAACCCCATATTTCTGATTAGCCTCATTGATTGTGTATGAGATATGAAGGAGATAAGACGTGCGATTCAAATGTTCGTTGGTATAATGCACTCACATCTTTATGCCACGCTTACATAAACCTATAAGTATCTCCATATTATACATGAATGTAGGGTTAGTTTTAGGATATTATTGTGTGGCCCAAGAAAGTTTTACCAAGGCACTACAGAGGATGCCAAATATTCTTGCTAAAACACTTAAAGGTTGACTTAGTTGCCATAGATCATGGAGAGTCGCTGTAGCGGTAGAAATGTTCAAGACTAAGCCATTGAATTGACTAGACTTTATACAAATCAAAATAAAAATCGCCACTATGCTTTATTATTTCCAAAGGAATGGGAAAAGAGCGAATAACCCAAAAAAGAGGGGGAAAGATTCAAAGTAAGGGGGTTGGTTATGCAAAGGGAAGGTATTAGCACCCTAAACATCTACGGTACTCCGCAGGATCCTCTTTGGAAAATCTGTATATTTTGGCTATAAAACTGTTATATAAAATGGATCGTGGAGATGAGAAAAGAAATATATATATATATATATATATATATATATATATATATATATATATATATATATATATATATATATATATATATATATATATATATATATATATATATATATATTATGATTTTTGCACCCGCCGCAGTTGCGAACCTTTAGTGCCTACGTACCAACTTTCGTGCAATAGGGGATCAGGGTACACGTAGTTCCTCTCTTAAAAATTTAAAACACAAATGTGTTGGTTAATTTTATAAGATCAAAACATCATCGTCATTGTCTGGGTGGAAAACACACCTACTACCCACAATCATGAGAAAGGAGAATTTGCATCATCTCAGAGTGGAGGATATGGCTTGGATGTCAAAAATCAACAATGCCTCACTCAACACCCAAGTGGAAAATATCTCTCTCCACTATATATTGTAGAAGTATAGTTGTTTGCATCACTACAAGGATTGACAAAAGTTTAATCTTTTTCAGAAAAAGTTTTAAAGGTAAAAAAGCCAAAGTGGCAAAATGGTTTGAAATGAGATTGATTGACTTTTAGTCTTCTAAAAAAAAGGTCAATGTATTATTAAGTTGATTGGAGTTTATTTATGAAAATGTTTTGAAAATATATGGACATAAGTCCAAATTTATTATGAAAATGGTTTAAATTTAAAATAAGAAGAGTTTTCAAAAGCAGGGAGAAGATTTTTGAAATTAAAGAAGATGGGAGGAGAAGAAGAGACTATCCTAAAGCATAAGGTGAAAGCTAGGGATAAGAACCATCTAACCAACAAGAAGCCAATACTTGGAATTATGAGCCAAGATAGAATTCTCATTCTTTGGATTGAAACCAAGCAAGCAAAAATACTAGACCTCTAGAGAGAATCCAAACTTCAAGTGTATTAAGTCTTCATAAAAAAATGGGCAGAGTAACGGTTGTATACGGGTGAATTCCAGATTACAAGCAAAGAGTGTAATCACAATAACCTGCACACAAAACAAACAGACAACCCAATGTCTTGAGGTAAACCTCAAGAGCTCCAGACTAAATAATCATATAAGATCACAAGGTCTCCAAGATAGGCCAAGGTTTCTAATCCTAAGTCCAAGAAAAAAGTCCCATGCTCCATAATGCCAAGGATAGTAACCAAATAGTCCAAGTACCATTAAAGATTTTTTAGGGTTTATATTGATTATTAAGTATCTTAAGAAAGGAAAAGAAAAGCTCAAGTGAGCAAAGTACAAAATGGCAAGAAAATAAATGCTCAAATGAGCAAAGATGAAAATGACATGAAATGTAAATGCTAAAAGTAAATAGTACATAAAGCATAAAAAAGAATAAAAGCATAAGGTAAAACAAGTCAATAATTAGTGGTTAGTTAGATGACCATCTTGAAACTTGCATTTGGAACTCATTAGAGGATTGGTAGAACCAAAGCCTCCATACAACAAGTTGCATTTTCTTTTTGTCAAGTATATCTTCCATTTGGAATTCTCATAAGTACTATTTAATGATCAACGATGTTTAAGTGATCCACGTTGACCAAAGGTGTTGTAGATCCATTAGAGGATTGGTAGAACCAAAGCCTCCACACAATGTATCTCAATGTTATTGGATCAAAGAGATCAAATTAACATACTTGGGATGGCAATCATAAGTTTGGGCCACGAATGATCATTTATTCGAATCGGGACAAAATTTAGCGCTATGTTAAGCAATCGTAGGTGGACTTATATAGAAGTCTCACCTATTTTGAGGTCAGTCAATAGCAATTTATGCATAATTTGTTTTAAGACATGATATAGAGATCATGCTCCAATAACACTTAGTGCAATAAGAAGGGGATGAGATGAAAAGGGATAGGAAAAAAATATACAAACCACATTTGAATTAAATTTTAATCAAACTATTATTAAAATTATTCATCCATTTTTGTGGAGTTAAATTCAACATTATGGATCCAATGATGTTAATAAATTTCATGATCCAAAATCTAACCCAAGATCAACCAGAAAATAGTCACAAAATAATATCACATTTTAATATATACAAAAGGGTAAAAAAATTGTTTAAAAAAAAGAAAATAAAGAGAAAAATATCAACTATGTTCAAATTAATCAAAAAATAAAAGTAAGACCATAGAAAAATCAGAAATGGATCCAAATATTTTTATAAAATTTTTGATAATTTTTAAAAGTCAGAAACTATTTTTAAACTATTAAAAATTTCTCAAAAAAATAGAAAATAGGTCAAAAATAGTAAACCTCAATATAAAATTTCATAAAATTTTCAGAAAGTCAAAAATATGCAAAATAATATTTATGAATTTTTTCAGAACTAAAAAATGTCAGAAAGTATTTTTTTTAAGTAATTAAAAGAAAGCAAATGATTCAAAAATAAAAAATATCAGATATCAAAATAAAAATATGAAAAAATAGTCATGAGATCAGAAATAATTCAAAGTATTTTTGTGAATTTTTTCATGATTTTTGGATAAAAAATAAAAGAGTTATGAATTTTTTAAAATTTAATCAATAAAAATATAAAATCAGAAAATAAAATAAAACCAAAAAAGATGTGGACCATCAGATTAAAGTCAAAACGCGTTAGTAAGCTGATCTAGTGGACCAGGCGCACTGTGCTTGATATGGACCTTAGTAAGATACGCATAGGATCAGAAAAAGGGCAACCAATGAAATTTAAACGTTTGGCACAATATCATTGGCTGAGACGAGACATGTCATCGTCTTCAACCTCCAGACACCCTGCAATGGGGATTTTGTGAGATCCTTCAAATGGAAAAATTAGATTCCCGGGCTATTATCATTGAACTCGTCTCTTCAAGACGATTCTAACACCACCATCGCGCCAAATTTATATAAGGTGTGGAGAGAGATATGAATCAAAAACCTAGAAAATAGCGAGCACCTTCAATTTGAGATTTCTCTCTCAATTCTCAATGGATTTAAAAATTGTAAGCAGCGTTAGAATCAGAAGAAGGAGTAGAATAAATTAGTGCTTGATTTGGATCCAAATGATGGAGAATTCTACCTTTTCGAAGTTCAAGGAAGAAGCTCTGAAACTGGACTTCTGTAGCTTGAATTATGGCTTGTTTTGATTGGTTTAAGTGCTGGAGAATTTGTATGATGCTTAAGGATGATGAATGCGTAAAGAATTTTGGAAAAGGGAGCTTAAATCTCAGAAACTGAATTCAAAAAAGATGGATTCGTGTGAGGTTTTGGCAGGGTGTTTTTGGCTCTCAAAGCTTGAAGAAATGGATGGGGATGACCCTCTATTTATAGGGAAGTGAATGAGAATGAAAATTGGAAGGAACAAGGAAGTTTGGAGGGAAATTGGATGAAGGTCGAGCACGAGTGAAGTGTGACTTCATTTCTATCAAAACTCAACCAAATCTTGCCTTAAGGAGTGCTAATCACTTCTGGCAAGTTTTCTAATCAAGTTTAAATAAAAAACGCGCATAAATCTTGTATTTTGAAATCACATTATGGATTTCAAAATTCTGACTTTGTGGAAAATTCAGTTTCAAGTTAACAAATTCAAATCCATGGCATTTCTAACTCAAGGGGGTCTTAGGGCATGATTCTCGATGTTTTAGAAAGATGAGGTTACAAGCTTTGCAATGGAAAAAGAATGGAATCAAATGGATGCTTGAGCTGAAAGTTGCATTGAGTCAAAGTTGAAGAAAAAGGGTTGACTTTCCATACTTAGAAATATTTCAAATTCTTCATAAAAAATGATCTATAATGTCTTGCATCCAAACATGGCATTCCACTTGGAATTTGCTCTTGATAAAAAAAGATGGCATGAAGTAGATCTCTTGCATGACATTTTGAAACTTGAACCACTCAAAATATCCAAAAATTGAGCATGTTATGACTTGTTGAAGTTGGCTAAAAATCATGAAATGACCTATAATCTTTTGCATATTTAAGGCAAATTCCATCCATTTTCCCACTTTGCACATAAAAGAAGGCATAAAGTTCACATCCTCAAGATAATTATGGAAAAATAATGGGCTCAAGGTGATAAAAATTGACCAAGTTATGATCATTTGAAGTCACACATGGAAAATTGGGGATTCATTTGAAGGACTTGTAATCTTTCTTCTTCATCAAGTTTCTTCCACATGAAAAATCCTTGGAACTTTTGAAGTGATTTGTTGATAACCCTTTGAAGAAAAGTATGTCTTTTTAATCATTCAAAAATACCAAAAGATGAGCAAGATATACTCCTTTGAAGTTCAAAACCCTATCTTCTAGATCAAGAAAATGCCTTGAGGAACTTTGACAAGTTTGAACACACTTCTTGTACCAATATTTTTGCTTTGTGAATAAAAGTTGCTGAGGATGATAATGAGGACTTATAGCCACCAAAACCATTTCCATACCTTTAAATTTTAGAGAACTATTCCCTTGTGACCAACATGAACAAGGCCTTGTCCAAACATAACAGATTCTCCAATCAACCCCTTGTACTTTTGAGTAAATCTTGATAACTTTGAAATATGGTGAACCCAAACAAACTTTGCCATGCCATTTCTTCCAAAACCACTCCAATGATAAGGATATGTCCTAGCATTTTGGTGACATATAAAAATCAAAGACCCCAAGTAGGATGTGGACATAGAGAGGTTGGAGAGCGCTAGTAATGTCTTGACTCTTTGTCGTTTGTAGAACCTGGTAGATTCTAGAGACAGTGAGCTCAGAGAATTCTAGTGGGTTGTCGGCCAGTCAACACTGCAGAACTCCGTGAGTTCTAGATGTAGAAAGGTCAAAAAGGCCCAACAATTTATTGATCGGTTGATAACAGTGAATTATGAAATACTTTTAGACATAAGTTGGCAACTCCTGCGCAGACCTTGCTTCATTTTTCTTATGACCCCAAAGGACTTTTGAAATAATTAAAGTCATAGTTCGCTCTTCACAATTGTTTCGACGTCTTAGTCATCCTTTGAGGGTGCATTTTGTAATTTTTCTCTCCTAGATATTAACTTATAGCCATATGCATATATTTAGTTGGGCTCAGTACCTTGTAGGCATGGGTTATGCCCATGTCAGATATGTGTCCCATTCGGCCTTAGTATGAGTCAATGGTCCAACTAAAATAAATCGGAAACATATTTAATTTTTATTTTGTTCACTGAATCGTGAATAAGTTTTAAAAGACAACCCTCAGTTAAGCTTTAGTTTTACTGAGACGTGCTCGTGGTGTTTTACGTTTCTTAATGGATGTTGTTACTTTGTCAATTTTGATCGTAACATTGATTTTAATAAGCCCTAAGTCATTGAAGTCAGGTTCATATACCTTGTCGTTCCTAATTTCCCGGGATTGAAGTCGGTGTGCTTTGGCACAGAATAAAACTTTACTTTGTTGCTTTGAGATTGACATGGTTGTGGTTACCGCAATGGGAGTTACATGTTTTGTTTGGGAGTTACCACAATAGGAGTTACCAGATTTTCCTTGGAATTACCATAACGGGAGTTACCCGTTTGGTTCAGAGCCCCTGACAAGGTTGACCGAGTTGGTTCAGAGCCTTTAGTGAGGTTGACCGACATTCAGAGCCCCTGGCAAGGTTGACCGAGTTGGTTCAGAGCCTTTGGTGAGGTGACGTAAATTTTAGTTCAGAGTCCCTAGCAAGGTTGACCGAGTTAGTTCAGAGCCTTTGGCGAGGTTGAAAGACGATCAGATCCCCTAACAAGGTTGACCAAGTTGGTTTAGAGCCTTTAACGATGTTAACGTAAAATATGGTTCAGATCCCCTAACAAAGTTGACCATTTTGGTTCAGATCCTTTTACAAGGTTGACCGACGTTCAAAGCCCCTAGCAAGGTTGATCGAGTAGGTTCAGAGTCTTTGTGAGGTTGACGTAAAATTGGGGGAGTTACCACAATGGGAGTTATCACAATGGAAGTTATCTGATTCGCTTGGGAGTTACCTAGTGGGAGTTACCCGTTCAGCAGGGAGTTACCACAATGGGTGTTAACCAATTTGAATCGAGAGCATTGATTAGTCTCGGTCTTCATTTTTGTTGGAGTGAGTCTTTATCCAGACTTTGTACCTGAAATACAGATTAAGAGAATTTAGTCAGTTAGTAATAATAACTTTAAGATATTGTCTAGCTTTGTGTCATATGCTTTCTTAAATGAGATGAGTAGACTATGTCTTCTATCATTTCTAATTTGTGGCATCTCGATTTCTTCTGTTCATAGTGTGCATTGACTTTTTTATTCTTTTGTAAAAGATAGGTTCTTCCAATTATCTTCAGTATACTCTCTATAAGTTTTAAAAAAGACGAAATATCTCTCATCTACGTAGGAAAAAAGAGCGACATTCATTATTTAAAATAAATTCTAAAAAATTCTTTAAAATAATTAAAAATGACAAAGACCATTACTCGCCTTTTACAATCATAAATTAAACTATAAACTTATTCAAATTTTTGGTGAATTGGCATACGTCACTCACTTATGATACTAGATATTTGACCACTTCAATCTAATTATGGAATATAGGGTAAAGTGCCTATCATGGCCGAGGTATGACATGTATCATAGTATTATATATCAATGTTGTATTACACTTCTCAAATGTCTATCATACCATAAAATTGACAGAAAATCTGTACATGTATGTTACTGGCCTTTAGTGGTTCTATGTTGTAAGAAGATGTCAATAAATTAAATAGAATTTCATGATTACTTGTCCAAAATACAAACCGTTTCTCCAAATTTATTATTCTAATAAATCCTAAAACCAGTTATTATTTGATGACGAACTTAGCTTTCTCCGATGTTGCCGCTACAAGTATCCTAAACAGAACAGCGTCGGCTATTGCCCTAACTGGGATACTAAGGCATCATGCAGTTGTGGTAGCGGGTTAAAAAACATTCTATATGCTACTGTTGGATAACTTTGGGAAGAGTGCAAACTATCTCAACTCTCTATAATCATTGTTCCAAACCCATCTTAGAAACAAATATTTTATTCCTTGACAAACTATACTTCAAAAGGCTTGTAATAAGAACAAGATACAAGGGAAATAAAATGAAAGAAGTTCGCCAACCACTATTTCGACCATGACTTCTATAAGCAATAAGCAAAGTTACATCTCTAAACTCTTAAAATTTAAGAATAAATTACGTAACAGTCAGTCAAGCAAACGTTAGCCTTACGCATTATGATACAAGTTACGAAACCAATAACCATGCAGGAACCCTGGTTTTTTGGAACTGTCAGTATGTAAACAGTCAATTCCATGCTCGTCGCCTTAACGTACCAACCAGACAACAAACAACGTATACGTCCTAAAGTCATTTACGCTGTAACTTTCAACAGCGGGAACGACATCATACTTCTCGTCGATGTCGGGAGCTCTTAAATAATCCTCATTGGACCGCTCTTTTCCGTTTCTAGCTTCTCGACCAGTGTTTCAAGAAAAGTCTCAATCTCGTATCCCGACTTCTTTTCCCTGATATTGAAATTTCCAAGGTCCCAAAGATCGGCAAAGTTTTGGGATAATTTTGTTAGAATAACATAGCAAGTGTAAGTAAGTGGGGAAATAGTCTCACATTGGATAAAAATATGGAGACTTAAACATATATATAAGTGGGAGAACCCACTCACCTATCACCTTAAAGTTTTAGGTGGATAAGTAGTGTGTCTCCTTTACAAAGGTGTTTATTCCTACACTATGTATCGATGCTCCTAGTAACTTCCCCCAATAAATGGTATCATAGCTTTTGGTTTGAGAAAGAGATCGGAAGAGGATGTCAACGGCGGCGGTACATTGTGGACTCACACTTGCTATATTATTTCAATATTTGGGGAAATAGTGTGGGAGAGAGAACCCACTACGAAAATCATCAAATCAAGCACGACGACCTCAACATTTCGGGGAAAGCGAGCATTGAGCTTGGACGCTCTTGGGTCCGGATCGTACAATCAAGCGAATTTGCGAATTTTGACCAGATCTACCCCTTGCATGTATTCTCGAGTTTGGAAACAGTGACTCGGAATTGCAAGCCCCAATCAAAGCATTGTAGTCTTTCAATGATGCGACTCTATGAGGTATCGCCGATGAGTTTTGCTTCTAACACTAATCCTAGATTTCCGATTAGCCCCACCGATTGTGTATGAGCTACCAAGGAGAGAAGACGTGCGATTCAGATGTTCGTTGGCATAATGCACTCTCAAAATAAACATTTGAGTAAAACATGAGTAAAATCATCAAAATAAACATCGACTATATATTCAACCGAATGACGAAGTAAGACCAATTAGAATTACTTATAATTTGGTGCTGATGTTTGTCTAGGTATGATCAACTTGATCTCTTAACCAATTCAAATATGAGCTTGCATGTATTCAAACCGATACACG
Source organism: Vicia faba (assembly GCA_948472305.1). Classification (NCBI taxonomy): domain Eukaryota; kingdom Viridiplantae; phylum Streptophyta; class Magnoliopsida; order Fabales; family Fabaceae; genus Vicia; species Vicia faba. Next base: position 1,601,096,914 of record OX451737.1, on the reverse strand, counting down.
GAAATCAAATCAATCACGACGACCTCAACATTTCGGGGAAAGCGAGCATTGAGCTTGGACGCTCTTGGGTCCGGATCGAGAAATCAAGCGGATTTGTGAATTTTGACCAGATCGCATAATGCACTCTCATCTTTCTACCACGCCTACAGAAACCTATCAGATTCTCCATATTGGACATGAATGTAGGGTTAGTTTTAGGAGATTGTTGTATGGCCCGAGAAATTTCTACCGGGGCCTCATGATGGACACCAAATATTCTTGCTAAAACACTAAAAGATTGACTTCCTTGCTATTGATCACGTAGAGTCGCAATGTATGGTTATTTGTGTCCATATTGAAGGGGTTTGTAAGAGGAGGGTGAAGGAATGATCTATTATTTGAGATCCCAAGGTCTTACTGATACATTGCATTCAACCATTTTTTATTTCTTCCTTCCGGTCTCTTTTCTCCTTTGTATTTTGGCCTATTTATAATTGGGGTGGCAAACGGGTATGTCCGCCCCGTTTAGGCTCGTCCTGCAAAAGCCCGCAAAAAAACAGAGCGGGGCGGGGCGGGCATTGTTGAGAATGAGGGTCTAAAACCTAGGTCCACCCTGCAAAAAAGTGAGTGCGGGACAGGGAAAGCCCGCGGGAACTGAACCTTTTAGTCCTAAAAATGTAAAATTTTATGCTAATAATCATGCCTGTAAAAGCCCGCGAAGAAAACGAGGCGGGATGATACGGTCACATTAGAGGGTGAAACGGGCATGTCCAATGGGTCGGGCCCGTTTTTCCATCCCTAATTTATAGTATGGGCCTTAGTTCTTACTAAATAGTCATGATTAATGACCATAACAATGTAACCGTCCATTAATCACTTGTAACGTACCCCGTAAAAGTTTATAATGTTTGTCTCATCATCAATCATCAGTTACAACTCTTCATCTAAATTATTTTGAGCCCTTACCCAGTTGCATGTGTGTTTTTCCAATCAAATATCACATCCCGACGTCTTCTCCTTCATAATCGAATCTGGGTTTATACTCGGTTATGACCTGGTTGGGTAGTCGGATCCGATTTCTAAGAGTGATCCAAATCACCGACCCATATTCTATTTCCCATACGGGTTCGTATCTCGGCCATGATAAAAATATTATGTGATGTACACTTTTCACTTATTTCCCTTTGTTCTTCAAGGATGTTGGTGTTGGATCTAGATGGAGGAGTGTTCCTTCTTTCCCTTCTTCTTGGTTGTTAGAAAATAAATTCCCCTTGTTGAATTGTGAAGCCCATTTTGCATCTTGCAGCTTGTCCTATCTTTATGTGCTCAAAGATAGGTACTTCTTCTCCAAAGAGATAGCCAGTGTTTTGGAGAATTTTAGTGATGTGTTCAACATAGGGCAAGATGTTGCTCTTTCTTTTTCTTTCTAGCATATTATCAAGAACTCCATCTACCCAATTTTTGGGAATCTGATTATGAAGGAACCATACAACGGGTATGTCTAATCTTGAAATGGTGTTATAATTGCCCTTTCTTGGAAACATGATCCGGCCTGAGGTATAGTGACCTAACATAATGTTTAGTTGAATGAATCCTATAATGAATGAAGAATGGACAAAGGATCTAGAATCGATGAGGATGGAGTGAGCAAGAGTATCAAAACCAAGTTCATTACCTTCGTAATTTTGATCATATTCCTTCTCTAGGTATGGTAGGTTGAAAATGTTTTCAAATTCCTCGAGAGAGGACAAAGGGATACCTTTCTTTTGGTTTTTCTAAGTCAAAATCTTTCAAACCTGAAAAGTTGAATGCTTCCATGAAAGAGGAATCTTTGAAGAGTTCTTTATATAAGTAGTGAGTGATGAAGAGTTCTCTATCAGAGTAGTAAAGGTTAAAGTTGGTTTCTTGATCTAAGCTTGAGAAATCCTCAGAGAAGTAGGATGGTGATGGGTGGGAAGAACTGGTTCTTTTTGGGGCCGTTTTGGAGATGATGATGATAATTTGAGAACATGAAAAGTATTTTTTATGCATGTAAGGAGTGAGAAATGATGTTGTGAAGAAGAATAAAAATGCACCTCTTTATATAACCTTCATTTATAGATTGGATCAACCGGTTAGAATTTTCCGTTGCAAGTATTTGTTACAATATTTAATTCTCCAACTCTTCGTTGGGGAGTTGTTCAACATTCAAATTTTTACCTTTTTGAATGATCATGTCAATCGAATAATTCTTCCTTAACACTTCCACTTCACACTTTTGACACCCCTAAGCTTAAAACACTTGAGCAAACTTGTTTTAAGAGTTAGAAATAATTAATCTTGAAAAATACACAATAAAATAATATTTATTTATAACATAAAAGAGTTAAAAATAATTATTTTAAGGGGTTAATCAGATTGACTGATTATCTCAACCTTAAAATAATTTTACTTGTATCAAGAATGAATTCTTGATAAAATTCCCTTAGGGAAGACACTTAAAAAATGTAACCTTCTCCAAATAAGTAAATATGTTATTCTGATTTTTATTTCTATCTGCTATCTTCTTTGTGGGTGCTTTTGAGCAATGTGTTATCTTCTTTATTAGAAGAAGATTCTTTATATTTCTCTCCAAGGTTGAAATATTTCCTCTTCTATGTTCAACTGTTGAAGAAACTTCTTCATCTTCTTTTTTTTTCTTTGAGAATTAGGATTTCTTGACTGATGTTGATTAAACTAGAAGATCGCATGATATGAGTGATGATCTTCCAGTTTAATCTTTTGATTGCTTCAGCTTCTACGATTTTCTTCTTTCTTGATTTTCCTGAAATTCATGAAGGATTTCTATCTATAGATTTAGGAGTTGGAAAAATTTTCAACTCTTAATTCTCTAGATAAATGTTAGTGACAATAATCTACACATTTTAAGAAAATAATTTTCTTTGCCTCATGTGTTCATATTCTTTTGTTCGATACTTGGAGAGACTCCTCATATATTTTTCTAAAGTATCTTACATTTCTTTGGCAATTTTGAAATGATAAACATAAAAAATATTTAGAAGTTTAAATTTGAAAATTTTCTTTTCTTCTTTGGTCCATAGATAATATGGTGTTTTTTTACTTCTTCATCATTGATTTGATGAGTAAGGTAAAACAAACCATTAAATAGGTTTCAAAATATTTTTTTTCTAAATTTTAAGAAAAATTGAAAAGGAAAGAATAATTTTCAAAAAGGTGGTGCTGAGTTTTGAAAATAATATTGTGTTAGAAGTTATCTTCCTCTTGAGACAATTAGTCCTTAAACTGAAGTTAGACTCTGATACCACTTGTTAGACTTGAGACTTCACAACAGTGGGGGGTGAATTGTGTGGTTTGAAAAAATATAGTTTTGAAAACTTTTTAAGATTAAAGTCAGAGTTTGTAAATATTTTCCTATTTCTAAGTAGCGGAAAACAAAAATAAAATGCAGAAAGTAAAAGAGTTAAGGAAAGAAGATTTTTTTTTTAGAATTATAGAGATTCAATCAAAAATAAAATACCTACTCCTTTCCCAAAGAATTGATCTTGAGAGTTTCCATATAAACTTGAGAGTTTTTAGTAGGTGAAGCTCACAAACCCCCTTATACAAGGAAATGGTGGTTGTCCTACAACTAAGATATTACAAGACAAAAGATATGATCATTTGTGTCTTCTCTATAGAAACTGCTGAGACTAAAATGGCCAAGCTTGCTTCCTAACTGTATATTGATGTGTTTAATCTTCTCTCCATAAAATAAATGATCTCAAATTGGTTTAAAATGATAACCAATAACCTTTTGAGATTTTAATTGGCTGATCTTCTAAGGTATGGTTTTAAACGGGAAAAGTTCAACATTCAAATAAACAAGGGTTACTAAGAGCCTTAAGGGAAGTTTGAAGGTACAAGAAACACAATAAATGGGGGGGGGGGGGGGGGTGAATTAGGTTTCAGTAATTAAGACTTTTTCTTCCCAACACAAAGAACAATGAGACAAGAACAAAAATAAATGAACACAATTATTTTTATCTTGGTTCGTTGTAAATGAAGTTACTCCAGCCCACCCACCATGGTGATTTTTCTTTATCAACAAGTACTTAATCCTCTATAACAAAATTGATTACAAACTATAAAGACTACCCGTCAATGTCTTCTTGAGAAATTCTGACTAAAACCTAGTCTCTCATGGAATAATCAACTCACAAGTTGAAATACAATGCTTGTGTTTACAAGATGCTTCTTAAAAAGCAGATTGCACAAGTTGAAATACAAACAGAAACATAAAAGTGTTCTTAGCAAGTTAACGAACTAAAGTTCCATGCTTTACAAATTTTCTTCGCAAAATAAAATATTTACATAAGAATTCTTGCAAGAGTTGTTTTAGTGAAGATCAATAGTCATTTAATTTTTCCAAGTCTTTCTTATATAGAAAAAGAAAGATTCGTTGCAGGGTAGAAGAATAATTCCAAATTCCGACTATATTTTCAATAATAGTCAATGAGATAGGGGTAGACAACATTGTACCATAGTACATTCCTTGCGCCACAAAATCAGAGTAGTGGAAACATTTGATTTTGTATCATGTACTATTCACTCAGATAAACCATTTTGATCTTATTTTCTAATCTTCAGAGGATTCTAATGGGTTGTTCATGAAGCATTCTTAGAAGGACCAAGACTAGAAATTGAATCTTCAGGTCCTATGTCTTCATAGTCTTTAGAACTTGTTCTTCTAAAACCTTATCTTCAAAGTCTCTAGAACTTGGTCTTTTGAAACTTGTCTTCAGAGTCTTCAGAACTTGTTCTTATAGAACCTTGTCTTCAGAGTCTTCAGAACTTGGAAGCACATAACATAAGATCTTGAGAAGTCTTCATAATCTCTTCTCGTTAGATTCACAACAAGAAGCTTTGAACTAACGTTCATCAGAATTGTTATCCAGAAGCATTCCAAAACTTGACTTGATATTTGTAACACATACTTGTATCTCTCCTGAATCAAAGTGTCTTGATTTCAGAAACCGATGATGTCATATGTCATTCTATCAGAGTCAGAACTTGTTAGAAAAAGCTACACACTAGAAAAAACCAATAGGGTAATACTGTGTTGTTATCCTAAAAACTAAAGGTCAAATGCATAACCAAATCTTGTTCTTACAAGCTCCCCATGAGTTCTATATTCTCAAAACTTATCTCAGCTTGTTTAGAGTCTCCCCTTGAGTTTAAGGCTTATGAAATCATTTTAAAATATAAAACAATCTAATCTACATGAAAGGAATACTTCCCTGATTAGAAACACTCATCAGAATCTGGTTATAATGTCTAGTTAAGCACATCATTAGAGTTTGAGTAAAAATTATGGTTCTTCATTGGTATGTCTAGAAGAGCTTGATTGATTAACTCACATCTTGGCTTGCTATCAGAACACGATGAACTCTTAAAACTTGGTTCATCCAGAGCCTGGTTCTAAACATTAGATCCTAGTTTAACACATAAGATTCTAGTTTGAACCTAGTTGGTGTATCTGAGTCTAGTTCGATTTCCTTTATGCAAAAGGTATCATATCGTGGTTAACATGACTTTATTACCAAAGTCTTCTGGATCTTCTTCAGAGTTTCTGAACTTTGCCTGGCTAAAAGAAATTCAGTAAAAATTTTAAAGTTCCTGATCAATCAAACATGGTTAGAGGCAAAAATATGAAAAAATGTATGGGATAATTCTTGAGAATAGATATATCAAAATCATCTCACTTCCTCCCTCATTGTAAAAAATCAAAAAGGCTAACAAAATTAACCAAAAGAAAACTTCATTGATTAATCAGATAAAGTACATATTTTCAAAATAAAAACAAAAGAAAAAAGATAAAGGTAAAAACAAGAAAGATAAGGGTTTGGTCCTAGAGGCAGTCTTGACGCAATATTTGGGAGCATCTGAGTAATCACATCATTGGTATCCATTTGATCCTAGTATTGTTGATCTTGCAGATCAAAACTCTATTTGGCCAGAACATTCTCTTGTCTAAACTCTTCCATAATTCTCTACAATAGAGAAGGAAACTCTTTAGATCCAGAAACATAAGGCTTCACTTCCTCATAAGTAATTCTTACCTTAGTGACAATAGGAATCACATCTTGAGTGAGATTTTATTATTCATAAGTAGTTTTGTGAACCAGTTGACCTTGAGCAGAAGTGTCTTCTTGATCAATCTCCATCTCAGAAGAAACTTCTTCAAGAGCGGGACAAATTGGTTTCGGAGAAGGAAGATACAAAGGCCAGATTCTTCTTAAAATGGGTAGAATAACTTCTGAAAATCAGGCATGGAATCTCTCTGCATTGTCTGAAATTGTGGAACTTAGAAAACATATGTCATATACGATGTTAGGACGTCTAGAATGTCAAATTTAATGTTGAATGCAATTTTAAGATAACGTAATAACAAATAGAATAATACAAATAACAAGTTAGATGAAGTAAAGAATATAATTTAATTATTAACCCAACTCAGTGCAACGACACCTATATCTGGTGGCATCCAAGCCATAAAGGAAATCCATTATAATGGTATTAGTTTGAAGTTCTAAACAACCTCTGGTTTTACAATCTTCACACCTGTGATACGATGGAAAGACCTGGCTGTTTTTGGAATGCTGGTTCGCGTTTTGCATTTGTGTTTGCAAAATGTCACGGTAAGCAAGAGTCGCCACCGTCTTTTATTTTATCCAACAAGGAAAGGAAAAAATCACAGAAAAATTCCTTTTTCGAGATATTTCTGAGTACGGGGGATAGATTTATAGAAAGGGAAGGTATTATCACCCTTTCTATCCGTAGTTATCTACGGGCTCTTAGGTACTTGCTCATCAATTTCAAAATGTTCTCTTTGTGCTTGTGGGTTTTGAAAAGTTTTTGTTTTAACTTCGATTTAACTCTTGCTTCTATCTTCAAGAGTGTAATGAAGTGTTTTTGAAAACTTTGTTCGTAAAAGAGTGTAAGTGTGAAAAAAGTTTTGTTTTGGATGAGCAAGTATCTAAGAACTAATCTACCTACTCGAAAATGGAACCGTTCTATGTTTGTTTCCTTTAGACAATGCTGTCCCACTATTAATGAGTAGGTAGCACCGTCGTTGGAGTTTGAGGGTCAATTCAAAGGAGGGACATACGATCACTAAAGCAATGTTAGGATGTTTTAGCGGTAACCCTAATGTCTTAGATCATTTGTTCGAGGCAACAATATCCGAGGCAACTATGATCTTTTAGATAAGAGGGCAACCTCTAAAATAACCTATACTCAATGACCGTTTTCAAAGGCAACCAAGTGGAGTGTACCCTAGGAGTGCACATGTGCGAGTGTGTTGATTTCAGTTATTTTTATCTTTGTACATGTTAAGGGTGATCTAACTGTTTTAAATTAGACATTCATTCTTGTCATGCAAACCCTATTACCAAACATCTAGCAGTTAATATTTGCAGAAATTAAAGGTGTGGAAATTAAACTAAATTATTACAAGGCGTCGGGTATTTACATCGCCAAAAACCACCCTTTGAAAATAAAGCGGTAAAATTAAATGTCCTAATTAATTATTAAAAACCGGGAGCAGATACAATAATTGGATAAATAAAGCGCACGGTGCGAAATTAGATCGAATGCGAAATCCGAGTTTTGACCCTCTAAATTAAAAGAAAATGCTTTTTTTTGTTTTTATTTTTTAAGAAAAAGAAATTAAATCCGAAAGTTAAATGCTAAATCAATTAGTTATTAATTTAATAGACGAAAAATAATTAAGTGACATATTTTTGGAGTTTTGTTAATTTAGGAAAGAAAATAAAATAATTAAATTAATGTTAAAACCTATTAATTCTAATTAATTTTAAAGATTTGCAATACTCATTTAAAGTTATCTAACATTAATATCCTATTTAAATTAATTAATATTTATTAATGAAAAATAAAATTCTAAAATTATTTGGGCATAAAAATATTTTTTGGTGATTTTTTTGATAAAAAGAAAATCAATTATGGTTAATAAAATAAATAAAATAACTAATTGAAAATAAAATAAAATATAAAGAGATGGAGAGTGGGCCTAAGAAAGTGAGGTGTGTATAGCAATTTTCTGGGCCCAATTGAGGAGGTCCATTTGACTTTTGCAATCCAGCGCGTGTGCATTGACTTGGCCTATGGTGTACTTTCAATGATGACCACCAGATTTGGCCATCTGGCCATCTGGCGCTTTGATGAGGAAGGAATATGGTGGGCATCTGGCTTATGCATGCACTGAATCGCCTGGAATAATTAAGAAAAATAACAAATGGTGGAGGCAGGGATCGAACCACTGACCTCCAGCTCCCAATGCCTTGAAAACCTGTGTGGCAACCACTAGGCTGTGTTGTTCTATTTGTTAACATATTACAAAATAATAATAATATAAAAAAACAAACGCAATAATGGATTTTCCGCGCGAAATTCAAACAGCCCAGTAAGGGAGTGACAACGCATCATCTTCTTCCTCTGCACCGTGGCTAAAAACTCTGAAACCTATACCCACGGACAAATGTTCGTCGCTACAAACCTATCCACTCTCAAAATCTCGTACAGGCCATGTAAATGAATTCTAACACCATGGTTAGACTCGTCTCCTTCTTCTGATCACAACCATACCTATTACTAGGGCCAATTATTCCTAAAATCAAAAACCCTAAAAACAAATCTGAAACCCTAACAATGGTGGATTTCGTTACAGACCATATAAACGCAATTGAATAATGCCAAAAGCTTGCAAATGCTCTGTAGGTTAAGAATATGCCATTATTTCACATTATGGATGCAAGAAAAAGGTTATTCTAATTCAAGAAGAAGGTGATACAGTTGCGGACTTACAGTGCATGGGAGAACTTGAAAACGCCTGGTTTGGATTGCCTTAGGTTCCTGAGAGTGCCAGGAAGCGATTGGAACAAGTCACGAGCCTTGAGGATGCCTCCAAAAGGGATTTTGAACTCACACTTTTTTTGGTATTTTTTAAGATTTTGTTATCTCTCTCTCGCCTGTTCCCAACCTCTATTTTGATCTCCCTCGCCTCCTTATGTATCCAGCAATGTATTAGGGTTAATTCTTGTGTCCAAATCCCTCTCCATCAATGCTTTGGATATTGATTTGATTCCCTTTAACAACCTTCAAAATTTGGCTTCTTTTCAATCTTTTTGTACACATATGGCTTGATGTGAATTTGAATGCCTTGCTAGCTATGATTAGAGCCTGAAACAATCAAAAGATCCTTTGTTATCAATGCTTTGGATTTTATTTGATTTAAATTCAATTAGTTCAAATAAAAATCAAAATAATTAATAAAAATATGATATAGAAAAGTGGTAAGGGCTAGAGCACGTGGGCTATGATGCCAACTCAAAACAAGTGAAAAATAATGGGCCCATTTGGCAAAATTTGAAGTTTTGGGGATAGTTGACTTTTGGCAATTTTGCAAAAAAGTCCAACTTCAACAATGCATAACTTCCTCAATTTTGACTGTTTGGAGGTGTTCTCTTGACTTTTTAGAAATATTGAGATGTCCTCTAAGAAACCCTTTTGGTCTCATCTCAATTTGATATTCCATGCTCAAGTATGAAGCTTTGACAAAAACGGTCTTTTTGTTGACTTTTCAAAATGACCTATAATATCCAAATTCATAACTTTTTGTGAGTTCATATTTTGATCTTGGGATATGAAGATGGATTTTAGGTAATTTCATCCTCTTAAAAATGAGCTTTGGATGGGTCATTTCTCATAAGGTATGAGAAAGTTATGCTTGGTCAAAGTTGAGTTGACTTTTCCTGCAAAACCCTAATTTAGCAACTTTTGAATCTTGATGAATTATGAGAAATCCTTAATGAATCATGATCAACCCTTGATAAAATGATGAAATATACTTTAAAATTAGGATTTTGACCAAAAATCTTGAAGTTTGACTGTATGTGGGTCATAGTTGACTTTTGCCCTAGCATAGTCGATTTTTGGACCTTTGAGCAATTGACTGAGCAAACTTCCTCTGCAAGGCTTGAAACTTGACATGGATGATCTTGAGAACATATTAGGACATTGTTGAGCATTTGGGACCACTTGGACTCAAGGATATTGATGCAACATGAAACCCTAATTTGGGGTAGACTGCCTTAGGAGAGAGCTTGTCTGGCCAACCCTTGGACTTCCTTGAGCAATTTGGAGATCTTTCTTGAAATGGTTTTTGAGAAATATGGGAGGGAAAATTTTGGGGTACAACAGCTGCCCCAGTTCAATCTTCTTAAACTTGAGGATGTAGATTGGCCTTCGTGCCTTTCGTAATCCGAAGGTGGAAGATGATTGAACACTAGAGTGCCCAGAAATTTGCACTCGCATGAAGTGGTAATCGTCTTGTGATGTTGGGAATGGGCTTACGGATTCCATTTGGGGATTGCTGATGGGAGATGGGCTTCAAGATGCCATCTGAAGGAGTGTCGATCGCATAAGAGATTCCTTAGTGAGAGCTTGTATACCTGTTGTTTGAGGAAAATTCCGCTGGGGAAGTCTAATCTTTGTTGAGAGACGTAGAATTTAGGAGCTTCGTCATCCGTCATTCTGCTGGTGAGTCGTCTCTGTTGATATTTAGGAACTTTGGTCGTCCGTACTCAACTGAGGAATCATCTCTGCTGAGATTTAGGAATTCCGTCCGTAATTCAACTGAGGAAACATCTTTGTTAAGATTTAGGAACTCGTTCGTAATTCAACTGAGGGAATATTTTTGTTGAGATTTAGGAACATTGCCCGTAGTTCAACTGAGGTAAACATCTCTGCTGAGATTTAGGAGCTCGTCCATAATTCAACTGAGGAAATATCTTTGTCGAGATTTAGGAGCTCGTCTGTAATTCAACAACTTCGCTGAGATTTAGGAACTTGTCCGTAATTCAACTGGAAAAATATCTGTCGAGATTTAGGAACTCGTCCGTAATTCAACAATTTTGTTGAGATTTAGGATTCTGTTCGTAATTCAACTGAGGTAATATCTTTGTCAAGATTTAGGAACTTGTCCATAATTCAACAACTTCGCTGAGATTTAGGAACTTGTCCGTAATTCAACTGAGAAAGAAACTCTACTGAGATTTAGGAACTCATCTGTAATTCAACTGAGATAATAACTTCGCTGAGATTTAGGAGCTCGTCCGTAATTCAACTACTTTGCTAAGATTTAGGAACATCGTTCGTAATTCAACAACTTTTCTGAGATTTAGGAACTTGTCCGTAATTCAACTGAGAAAGCAACTCTGCTGAGATTTAGGAACTCATCCGTAATTCAACTGAGATAAATGTTCTGTCGAGATTTAGGAATTCTCCGTAATTCGACTGAGGTAGAAACTTCATAGCTTGAATTTTGTGTATTTTTTCCTGAAAGGTAAAGGTTAGTTGTATGTAATGCATGATATGTATCAAGCAATGATGTTCTCAAAATAAATGAGATTGTGTTGTATGATGCATATATGCATGTGTCATGATGTATGGAAATGTGATGTTTTCATCTGGGGAAAATAAATCCCGTATTGTTGCTAGAGAAAAAGATTGTGAGAATAAACCTGCAGGAGAGAATAAATCCGCTGGGGAATAAACTGACGAGGAGATTACTCTGTGGGGAAGAGATGATCTGCTGAGGATTCCGTTGATAAATTCAGCTGGGGATGAATTACCGTTGCTGGTGATAATGAAACCTGTTGGGGATTGAATTTCTGCTTGGTGAAAGGAAAGAACTCCGTCGGGGATGATTTTCCAATAGCGACCTTACTGGGAATAGTCCTTTTAGACTCTACTGGGGATAATCTTCCAGAGTCTATTGGGGACAATTCTTCAAACTCCACTAGGGATATTTTTTATACTCCGCTGGGGATGATAAGACTTTTCAGTGCTGATGGTAGGTAAACTCTGCTTTGGGGAGAATATCACCGACTCATTCGTGGTTGTGAGCCTCAGCTGGGGAGAGCTAACACCACTATCTTTATCCTTACTCTGCGGGGAGTGAATGTACCTCAGTCATATTCTTCAACTAAATCTATCCTTGTACCTGGTGGACAGAGCAACTGTACGGTTTGGACATTTCTCGTTTGCCCCTTATTTTTGATGTTACGAGTAATCGTCTTTTGTTTCGTATGTAAATATTTATGAGCACCAATTAATGTCAAATGCATATATCAAAAATGATCATTGGACGTTCTTGCAAAACAAAACAGAAAAAGGAAAACAGTTTGAAAATTCTTTGTAAAAATAACTTGTATTGATTTTGAAGTTAGCCTGTAAATAGGCGTTTTTGTACAAGAGGCTGACGTCCTAGTAAGAGAGCACCGCCGAACAATAGAGTTTATACAATTTGTGAAAATACAAAGAAAAACAGCTATCCGAACAATCCCACTGGGTTCCAACTCCGTTATTGCCTTTATGTCCTCGAGCATCTCATCACTTTGCTACTTGGTTGAAGGTAGATCAGATTGATTAGTGTCGTCTGAGCTTGGTAGTCGATACTGAAGTCTGGTTGCAAGGTGATCCAATGAGACATAGTGTTACGCTTTGATCCCTAATTTTTTCCTGGACCGCCCTTTCGGGTTTTCAGTCCACCGGGATACCCTTTTTTGCCCAAGCCGCCTTTTTAGGTTTTCGACTTGCCGGGTGTATTTCATTTTCATCCCTTATTTTTTCCCGAACCCTTTTGGTTCGCTGGGAAGCCCTTATTTTTGCCTAGGCCAGTCAACCTAAGGGGTCTTTGATTATGCGTAGTATCTTTTCACTATGTCTGCATTGACGGGGTGAGGAAGGTCGTCACCATCCATGGTAGTTAGAATCATAGATCCTCATGAGAAAATGTTCTTAACCATAAATGGCCCTTCGTAAGTAGGGGTCCATTTGCCCCTGGAATCACCTTGTGGTAGGATAATGCGCTTGATCACCAGATCCCCAACTTGATACTCTTGTCGTCTGACTTTCTTGTTAAATGCCTTGATCATCAGTTTTTGATACGTCTGACCATGACAAATAGCAGTAAGTCTTTTTTCGTCGATTAAATTCAGCTGATCAAGTCGGGTCTTAATCCAGTCATCTTTTCTCAAACCTGCATCATTCATAATCCTAAGAGAGGGTATCTGAACTTCAATGGGCAAGACGGCCTCCATACTATAAACCAAGGAGTAAGGTGTTTCCCCTGTTGACGTCTGCACTGAGGTACGGTACCCATGAAGAGCAAAAGGTAACATTTTGTGCCAGTCTTTGTATGTTACCGTCATCTTCTGCACAACCTTCTTAATGTTCTTATTAGCCTCTTCTACAGCCCCATTCATCTTCGGCCGGTAAGTAGAAGAGTTGTGATGCTGTATCTTGAACTGCTTGCAGAGCTCGGTGATCATCTTATTATTGAGATTTGTACCATTGTCCGTAACGATCCTCTCTGGTACACCATATCGACAAATCAGATTGTGCCGAATAAACCGTGCCATTACATTCTTGGTTACAGTAGTAAAGGAAGCTGCTTTAACCCATTTCGTAAAGTAATCAATTGCTACCAAGATGAAACGATGTCCGTTGGACGCAGTAGGTCTGATTTCACCGATCATGTCGATGCTCCACATTGTAAAAGGCCAAGAAGCTGTCAAGACGTTCAGAGGAACTGTAGGTATGTGCACCTTATCAGCATAGACTTGGCACTTATGACAGGTCCGAGAATGCTGATAACAGCCGGCTTCCATAGTAGACCAATAGTATCCTTCCCGTAGGATTTTCTTTTCCATGGTGTGTCCACTAGAATAAGTTCCGAAAGTACCTTCGTGTAACTCTACCATAATCCTTTCTGCCTCGCTTTTATCCATACATCGCAGTAAGGTTGTATTATGGTTACCCTTGTAAAGGATGCCATTGCTGATGAAGAACTTCGCCACGAACCTCAGAAACTTCTTATCATTAACAGATGCACCCTCAGGGTATTCTTGAGCCTCAAGATACCTCTTTACCTCATGAAACCAGGGTTTATCTGCTACCTCTTCAGTCTCAATGTCACAACAATGTGTAGGTTCGTCTAGCTTCTCAATGGTAATCTGGGGAGCCTCGTTGTCCCATCTGACCTTGAACATAGAAGACATCGTAGCTAGTGTGTCCGCTAACTGATTCTCCTCTTTAGGGAAGTGTTCAAAGGTTATCTCCTCGAAGTGCGGAAGCAACGTCAACACATACTCTTTGTAAGGAATAAGATTTGGGTGCTCCGTATCCCACTCGCCTTTGATCTGACTGATCACGAGAGAGGAATCTCGGAATACACTTAAGAACTTAATCCTTAGGTCAATTGCTGCCCGAAGACCCATGATGCACGCTTCATACTCCGCCATGTTGTTGGTGCAGTTGAAACATAGTCGGGCGGTGAACGGAGTATGAGAACCTTCAGGAGATATGATTACGGAACCAATGCCATTATCCAAAGCGTTTGAAGCTCCATCAAAGTACATAGACCATCGGGATCCCTCCTCAGGTCATTCATCCGGTCCAGGTGTCTCACAGTCAGTCACTATCATGATATTCTCATCCGGGAATTCAAAGTTCATGGATTGGTAATCGTACACTGCCTGATGTGCCAAATGATCCGCTAACACACTTCCCTTAATTGCCTTTTGGGTCATATACTGGATGTCATATTCAGTCAAGATCATCTTCCATCTTGCTATTCTTCCGGACAAGGCAGGCTTCTCGAAGATATACTTGATTGGATCCATCTTTGATATCAATAGAGTAATGTGAGTCAGCATATACTGTCTCAGCCAGCGAGCATCCCATGCCAAAGCGCAACAAGTTTTCTCAAGCAACGAGTATCGGGTCTCGCAGTCGGTAAACTTTTTGCTAAGGTAGTAAATAGCATGCTCTTTTCGGCCAGACTCGTCATGCTGCCCCAGCATGCACCCCATTGAATTATCGAGTACTGTCAAGTATAAGATCCAAGGTCTCCCTTCAACTGGAGGCATCAGAATAGGTGGCTCTTGGAGATATTCTTTGATCCTTTCGAAAGTGGCCTGACATTCATCATTCCATCTTACCACTTGATCTTTCTTCAGTAACTTAAAGATTGGCTCACAAGTAGCAGTCAAGTGTGAGATGAATCGAGCAATATAGTTCAAACGTCCCAGAAAGCCTGACTTCTTTTTCTGTTCGGGGAGTTGGCATTTCTTGTATAGCCTTCACCTTTGCCGGATCCACTTGAATACCTTTATCACTTACGACGAAACCCAACAGCTTACCATACCTCACCCCGAAGATGCACTTGTTCGGGTTTAACCTTAGTCTGTACAAATTCAACCTATCAAATAGCTTCTGAATGTGGTCAAGATGTTCTTCCTCAGTCTGGGACCTTGCAATCATGTCATCAACGTATACCTCAATCTCATGATGGATCATGTCGTGGAACAAAGCGATTATGGCGCGCTGATACGTTGCCCCATCATTCTTCAATCCGAAAGGCATGACGTTGTAGCAAAAGGTACCCCATTGAGTAACAAAGGTTGTCTTCTCTATGTCTTCGGAAGGCATTTTAATCTGATTATAACCGGAGAAACCATCCATAAAGGAGAAGACCTTATGTTGTGCGGTGTTGTCAACCAGAACGTCGATATGAGGCAGAGGGAAATCATCATTAGGACTCGCCCTGTTCAAATCCCTATAGTCAACACACATTCGAACCTTGCCATCCTTCTTCGGAACCGGAACCACGTTGTCCACCCATCGTGGGTAAGAAGTAACTGCTAGAAAACCGGCATCAAACTGCTTCATCACTTCAGCCTTGATTTTCTCAGACATCTCTGGGCGCATTCGGCGGACTTTCTGTTTCACTGGAGGACAATCTTCCTTGGTAGGCAGGCGGTGAACCACGATATCGGTATCCAAACCAGGCATATCTTCATAAGACCAGGAAAAGATCTCAACCTAGTCAAGCAGCATCTGAATCAATCGTTGCTTAACACTAGACTCCAGATTTGCACCGATCTTGACCTCTTTCTTGTCTACCTTTGTGCCCAGATTTACTATTTCTACTGGCTCTTCATGCGGCTGTATGGACCTCTCTTCCTGAAGTAACAGTCTAGCAAGTTCACCAGGCACTTCGCAATCATCCTCACCTTCGTCCCCGACTTATTTGATTGTGCTTTTGAAGTCATAACCGGCAGTAGCATAGTCGTTATCAGTGGGATCCAGAGTGGATGTAGACCTGTATATGTGAGTGTGTGTAAAATAGTTGTTTTGCAAGATAGAAAAGAAAAACAAAGAGCACAAAATTCGTAATGCAAGAAAACATCCAATGCTTTTATTAATGGTATATGGAGATGAAAAATATCAACCCCTCACAAACAAAGCCACGGTGCCTCGGGTAAGACACCGGGCCATAAAAGTTTAAAATTGTCTGTTACAAACTCAAAACAAAAGTCTCATTACTGGGTAATAAAAGAAATTGGCACGAAGTCCTTTGCCGTCCAATTGCTTAGTCCGCCATTGGTAGTCGGGTAGATCCAACTGTCAAACTCAGATTCTTCATCATCGTCTTCAATGGCATTCACTCCCGAATTGCTGATAAACAGGGGAGGTCCTCCGATCCGCGCACGCCAAATAGCCCTTTGAGCTTCTGCAGTGAAACCCAAACCAAACTTGTTAGTCTTATGTGCAAAGTCAGGGAGTTGGCCCCAATTCGCACACCTACCTTTCTCAACAACAGCCCGGGCATCCTTGAGGGAAGCCATCTTCATTGAAGGGCCTTCAGCAACAGTCTCAGTTGATGCTAGCATCTGGGGGACTTCTTCAAAGTGTTGACAAGGGGTTTCAATGAACTCCCCGTCCATCTCCATATACCGGAAAGAGTTTAGGTGGCTCACCATGTACTCCTGTTCTCCTCGTACCATAACAATTTTCCCCTTCATTAGGTATTGTAGGTGTTTAGGTATTGGCTTGCGTTTTTGGTAAATCCCAAGTGTATGTGTGAATGTCATGACTGATGTCATAACATTCTAGTTCAGTTTGTACTGACTCATTAGGTACCTTTGCAGAAAAATATTGTAATTGAAGTACTGATGTTTATAAGTGTGTATCTGAGCATTTTGCAAAATGATCACTCTTTGCTAAATCAGTAGACAGGTTTTCTCAGATGTCATAACAGATGTTATGACATCCTGTTCTGAACTAACAGGATTGCAGGATTGGATAAGTCTGAGTTTTTTCAGGAAATAACTCAGTCCTTTCTGAACAGAATCCTGCGTTTTCTGAGGGGTAACCTAGCTCAACCCTAACCTGGTTAATAAAGTCCTGTGACCTGTCTTTAGGTCAAACGGAATTAACCCTAGGAATTTGGAAACCCTAACTGAAGTTGCAGCTGCTATATATTCAACATAGCTGCTGTTTTGCAGGGGAATCCCTTTATTTTGATCAGAAGATCATTTGTAATCTGTTTAGGTTTGATTATTGTACTCCAAGCAATTATCATTGTGATAAGTGACTTGGAATAGGTTTCCTATTGTAAGGGCTGTGTAGCACTCAAAGCTTTGAAGCAAGAGTGTTTGAATGTTCCTTGACTAAAGCTGTGAAGCAGAGTCAAGTTAGTTGTGTGCATCACTCAAAGCTGTGAAGCAAGAGTGATTGTGTTGCTTGATTAAAAAGCTGTGAAGCTTAATCAAGTGTTTGTTTTTGAAGAGTGTCTTCATCAATTATTGAGTCAAATTAGTTTATGTATCACTGTTGTGATTGAGGGGGAGTGAGTTGGTACTCAGGTTTAAGTTGTACTTAGATTGGAATTGCATTGGGTAGGTCTTAAGTGAAGGAGATAAACTGGTTGGTTTATTCCTGAATTAACATCTCTTATAGTGGATTTCCTCCCTGGCTTGGTAGCCCCCGGAGTAGGTGTTGTTGCACACTGAACTGGGTAAACAATTGACTGTGTTCTTTACTGCTTTTGTATTTACTGTCATATAGTAAGTCAGATACGGTGTCATAACATTGGACGTGACATTGAGTATCTGCAGCCAGAATTTCAATTGGCATCAGAGCAGGCACCCTGCCTGTATTACTGGGTGAGATCTAGGGATATCACTTCTGGCACTATGGACAGAGAAGGAGTTTTTGGAAATAGACCACCCATTCTGGATGGAACTAATTATGACTACTGGAAACCTCGTATGATTGCCTTCCTAAAATCTCTGGACAAAAAGGCTTGGAGAGCTGCTGACAAAGGATGGATCCATCCCACCATAACTGAGGAAGATGGGACAATCAGTCTGAAGCCTGAGGAAGATTGGAGTAAAGAAGAAGATGAGTTAGCCCTGGGAAATTCCAAAGCTCTAAATGCCTTGTTCAATGGAATTGATAGAAACATTTTCAGATTAGTTCATCAATATGAACTGGCCAAGGAAGTTTGGGACACTCTCAGAACTACTCATGAGGGCACTTCCAAAGTAAAAATGTCAAGGCTTCAGATGTTGACCACTAAGTTTGAGAATCTAAAAATGATGGAAGATGAAACCATTCATGAGTTTCACATGAACATCTTGGAGATTGCCAACACCTCAGGAGCACTGGGAGAAAAAATGTCAGAAGAAAAACTGGTGAGGAAGATTCTCAGATCCTTGCTTAAAAGATTTGCAATGAAGGTAACTGCCATAGAGGAAGCCCAGGACATTAGCAAGTTGAAAGTGGATGAACTTATTGGGTCTCTTCAGACTTTTGAGATGGGGATCACTGATAATGGTGACAAGAAGAACAAAAGCATAGCACTTGTATCCAACACTGATGTTGAATACAAGGAGGATGAAGAAGAAAACATATCTGAAGCTATTGCCATGCTTGGAAGACAATTCAACAGGCTCATCAAAAGAATGGACCCAAAGTCAAGGTCTAATGTTCATAACATTCCCTCTGACATTGACAGTTCCAGCAGAAGACCAAGGTCAGAAGATAAGGGAAACCAAGGCAGAGGTATTCAATGCCATGGATGTGAGGGATATGGACATATTCGAGCTGAATGTCCCACCTTTCTTAAGAAGCAAAAGAAAGGAATGACTGTTACTTGGTCTGACTATGATTCAGAAAGTAATTCTGAAGAAGAATCTGCCAAACTAGTTACTGCCCTAACTAGTGTTTGTACTTCTGAAAGTGACACTAGTGATGAAGAAGTGACATTTGAAGAACTGGCTGATACCTACAAGAAATTGTGTATCAGAAGTGCTGAAGTCTGTGTGCAGAATGAAAAACAATCAAAACTCATTATAAAGCTGGAGGATGAAAAAAGGGCAAATCTTGAAACTATAAGTCATCTAGAAGGAGAAGTTCAATTGCTGAACTCACAACTGAATCAAATGACCAAATCTGTCAAGATGTTGACCAATGGAACAGACAAATTGGAAGAAATCCTTCAGGTTGGACAAAATGTGGGAAATAAATCTGGACTAGGATTTATGGAAGCAAAGAAATCTGGTACTGGTAAGCAAATGTCAAAACGGATGTCTCAACACAACTCTCAACATCAGGAACAAAGACATATGAAGAAGAGGTACCAAAGATGGAAATGTCATCATTGTGGGAGATATGGTCACATAAAGCCCTTCTCCTTCAGACTACATGGATATCCTAATCAGAGCTCAGGTGTCAAACCTAAGTCTAAAAAGGTGCCTCATGCTCCTAAATGGAAGAAAAAGGCTACTGCACTAATAGCTCACACTTCCCTGAGGGTCTCTGCAAAGGAAGATTGGTACTTTGACAGTGGATGTTCCAGACACATGACTGGATTCAAAAATCTCCTCAATAATGTTATGCCTCACACCACCAGTTTTGTGACCTTTGGAGATGGTGCTAAAGGTGAAGTCAAAGGAGTTGGAAATTTGGATTGCCCTGGAGTTCCAAGTCTGAATAAAGTACTGCTGGTAAAAGGGTTGACTACTAATCTCATTAGTATCAGTCAATTATGTGATCTAGGATTCATGGTCAACTTCTCAAGATCTGAATGTCTAGTAATTAATGAAAAATTAGATGTTGTAATGAGAGGAATCAAATCCAAAGATAACTGTTACGTGTGGCAGCCTGAGAACACTGTTATCTCCACTGTGTGTCAAATCATCAAAGAAGAAAAAGAGATGAAACTGTGGCAGCATAAGCTTGGTCTCCTTCATCTAAGAAGAATGAAAAGAGCTATTTCCTTGGAAGCTGTCAGAAGAACTCCAAAACTACAGGTTGATAATATCTGTGATGTGGCAAATAAACTTGAAGAAGAATGTGTTGTCAGAACCTTAAGTCATCTTGACAAGGATGTTGGAAATAACAAGTCAAATAAATTCTGTTCTCAAAACATCTGGTCAAAACAGATGCTCCCTGAGTACAATGTTACACAAGATGTTGTGACATTGTGTTGTGACAATCTGAAAACAATCAACATTTCCTTGAATCCTATTGACTTTGAAGAGAAGAATTCATTTAAACTGGAACATAGTTTCTCTAAGCTTCAGCTGACTGATTCTTCTACCAACAGTTCAAGTTCACCAAGCTATTGCTAGGCTGGTTACTAGTATACTGAGTGGCAACCAATCTGTACCGGGGATTTCTATCCCTTTAAATCAATCAGAAAGTCCAAATGTGGAAGTTTCTGAAAATGTAGATGTCACTGAGAATGTTGTGACACCAAAAGACAACATTCAGAACCCCTCTGAAAAGGCTGCTGATCCACCTATCATTGATGTGGATGAAGATTACTCAGATAATGAACTAATTGCTAATGTGAACCCTAGCATAGCTAGGAGATTGATGAAGAGAAAGAGTAGTCAGAATGATAAACCTGATGCTAAGAAATCCAAGGCTGAAGGCATGGCTGAGAAAAGTATTCAGACAAAAGGGAAGAAGGCCCAGGTGCAGACTGCTAGACAACCAATCTCTAAGAAAAGTAAAGAACCTGAAACTTCTGATTCTGATGATGAATCAGAATTTGAGATTGATATTGAAGAAACTCCCATCAGAAGGAAGCTCCCCTCCAGCAAGATTGCTAGAGTGCCTGAAGTGCCAACAGACAACATCTCTTTTCATCATCCTGACAATGCAAACAGATGGAAGTATGTTTACTTAAAGAGAATAGCCTTGGAGAGAGAACTCAACAATGATGCCTTGGAGTGCAAAGACATCATGGATCTGATCAAAAATGTTGGGCTAATGAAGTCAGTGATAAAGTTTAACAAATGTTATGAAAATCTGGTTAAGGAGTTTGTAGTGAACTTGTCAAATGATTGTGCTGATGGAAGGTCAGCTGACTTTGAAAGTGTCTTTGTTAGAGGAAGAAGGGTCAAGTTCTCTCCATCAGAAATCAACAAGTTTCTTGGAAGAACAAATAAGGACTGTCCTGATCTAGAGGCAACTGACAATGAAGTTTGTCTAACCATCACAGCCAGGCAAGTAAAGTGCTGGCCCTTGAAAGGGAAACTGAATGCTAGTAAACTCAGCATGAAATTTGCCATCTTGCATAAAATAGGAGCAGCCAACTGGGTGCCTACAAATCACAAATCAACTATCTCCACAGGATTGGGGAGATTTATCTATGCTGTGGGAACCAAGACTGCTTTTGACTATGGGAGGTACATCTTTGAACAAACTTTAAAGCATGCTGGCAGTTATGCTGTCAAAGGACCAATTGCCTTTCCCTCCCTCCTTTGTGGAATCATCCTTTCACAATTCCCTGATATCCTTGTGGCAAGAGATACAGTCTGCAAAAGAGCTCCTGCCCTTGGCCTGCACTACAAACTGTTTCAGGGATCTCATGCTCCAGACATTGTCATAACATCAGTTGAGACATCGTCTGTAAAGACCCAGTCCAAGACATCAGATGTCATAGCTGTTTTAAAAGAAACTTGCAAAGAGCTGGATGCTAGAAAAAGGACCCTAGAAATTCTAATTGCCAGGCTAGAAAAGGAGGAAGCTGAAGAAAGCAGAAGGGAAGAAGGTGTAGAAGCTGAAGGACAGCTCAACATTGAAGAAACTAGCTCCTCTGAGTCTGATGACAGTGCTTGAAGTTTGATTGCTGCTTGGTGGTGTTGCTGGTTGGATGCTGAGTTTGGAAGTGTATTCTGTTGTTGTCTGCTGCTGATCTTATTATTTTGTTTTGGATAACTGTATAATTTTCTGAACATGTATCTTTGGCCCATTTGTGGCTAAAGAGGTGGAGAATATTTTGGTACTTACTTAATTAGTACTTGACATTCTATTTTTCTGCTGTCACTTATTTCTGCTGCTATCTATCTCTGATTGTTTAGGGTCTTTAGCCAAAAATCTGCCAAAGGGGGAGTTTGTAGGTGTTTAGGTATTGGCTTGCATTTTTGGTAAATCCCAAGTGTATGTGTGAATGTCATGACTGATGTCATAACATTCTAGTTCAATTTGTACTGACTCATTAGGTACCTTTGCAGAAAAATATTGTAATTGAAGTACTGATGTTTATAAGTGTGTATCTGAGCATTTTGCAAAATGATCACTCTTTGCTAAATCAGTAGACAGGTTTTCTCAGATGTCATAACAGATGTTATGACATCCTGTTCTGAACTAACAGGGTTGCAGGATTTGATAAGTCTGAGTTTTTTCAGGAAATAACTCAGTCCTTTCTGAACAGAATCCTGCGTTTTCTGAGGGGTAACCTAGCTCAACCCTAACCTGGTTAATAAAGTCCTGTGACCTGGTCTTTAGGTCAAACGGAATTAACCCTAGGAATTTGGAAACCCTAACTGAAGTTGCAGCTGCTATATATTCAACAGAGCTGCTGTTTTGCAGGGGAATCCCTTTATTTTGATCAGAAGATCATTTGTAATCTGTTTAGGTTTGATTATTGTACTCCAAGCAATTATCATTATGATAAGTGACTTGGAATAGGTTTCCTATTGTAAGGGCTGTGTAGCACTCAAAGCTTTGAAGCAAGAGTGTTTGAATGTTCCTTGACTAAAGCTGTGAAGTAGAGTCAAGTTAGTTGTGTGCATCACTCAAAGCTGTGAAGCAAGAGTGATTGTGTTGCTTGATTAAAAAGCTGTGAAGCTTAATCAAGTGTTTGTTTTTGAAGAGTGTCTTCATCAATTATTGAGTCAAATTAGTTTATGTATCACTGCTGTGATTGAGGGGGAGTGAGTTGGTACTCAGGTTTAAGTTGTACTTAGATTGGAATTGCATTGGGTAGGTCTTAAGTGAAGGACATAAACTGGTTGGTTTATTCCTGAATTAACATCTCTTATAGTGGATTTCCTCCCTGGCTTGGTAGCCCCCAGAGTAGGTGTTGTTGCACACTGAACTGGGTAAACAATTGACTGTGTTCTTTACTGCTTTTGTATTTACTGTCATATAGTAAGTCAGATACGGTGTCATAACATTGTACGTGACATTGAGTATCTGCAGCCAGAATTTCAGGTATTTCAAAATCTGGTGGAGCGTAGAAGTTACTGCCCCATCTTTGTGGATCCACGGGCGACCCAACAAACAAGAATAAGATGGCCGAATGTCCATCACATATAATTAGACGCGAAAATCTGAGAACCAACCTTAACCGGAATATCCACTTCTCCATGTACCATCCTCTTGGACCCGTCAAAGGCCCTAACCACAATGTTGCTTGGCTTTAGTACCAACCCTTCACAGTCCAACCGGTCTAACGCCTTCTTGGGTAAAAAATTTAACGAGGACCCAATATCCACCAATACGTGAGCCAGAGTAGTGCCCCTGCACTCTATTGAAACATGTAGAGCGTCATTGTGATTCTTCCCCTTGGCAGTCAAGTCTGCGTCTGAGAAACCCAACCTGTTGTCAGCTGTCAAACTAGCCACACAATCTTTGAACTGGTCAGCAGATGTCTCCTGCGGCATGTGCGCAGTTTTTAGGAAAGCAATCAAAGCCTTAGCATGGGCCTCTGAGCATAGCAATAAGGACAACATAGAGATCTTCGACGGGGTTTGCCCCAGCTGCTCGACTACATTGTAGTCGCTTTTCTTGATGATCTTTAAAATTTCCTCTATCTCCTGTCTAGAGACTTCAACAGTAATCTTCCTCGGTGCCTCTGTCCTAGCAGGCTCACCGGTGATCCCTTTGCCCCGAGTGTCAGATGACTCGGCAACAGGGGTAAGGATTGGAACATGAACATGGATAGTAGCAGGCCTACTGGAAGATGTAATAACAACAGGCTTCTAAACAGTTGGTGGAGAGATCTCAGGGGAGAAAAGTCTTCCGCTTCGGGTGACTTTACTAGATCCAACAATATTGCTGACCTCGGTATTAGCCTCTTCACCCTTCAAATCTTGTTTAATCCCATGATAATACACGTCAGCCCCATAGTGCCACAGGACAGGCTTATCTGACGTGTAAGGGATAGGTCCAAGAATGGTAATTATCAAAGGAGAAATTCTCGTAACAAATGTGATTCTAACAGGCTTTCTCGAGGAAGCCTTAGAAGAATTGGCTGAAATGGTGATTATAGACACATCTTCAAAAAGAATCAATGGAACCAAAGTCTTCTCAAACATAATTTCTTTGTTATCCATCAGGCGTTGGACACCTGACTTCAATAGATGGCAACCAGTAGGTAGGATGGAACATAGATGGTAACCTTCGCCACAGCCCGGAAATAAACCGGCTAACAGAAGGTTCTTCTTCACAGTCAACAACGGGGTAGAAATGTCTTCTACAGAAGTTACAAACACATCATCATCCATAACATTTACTCCATGATTTGGCATAGGAGCAGTCATGACATTAGGCTTTTCTGGCGCTTCGAACTCAATCTCCTTAGCATCAATCAGATCTTGCACTTTACTTTTCAAAGCCCAGCAATTATTGGTATCATGCCCTGGGCTATCAGAGTGATAAGCATAGCGGATGTTCGGATTGTACAGTGGTGATATAGTGTTGGGATTCTTTGGGGCCTCCCTCGGAATCACCAAGTTGGTCTTTAGTAACTGCGGCAGAATTTGAGATAAAGTCATGTTGAGCCGAGTAAACTGTTTTTGAGGCCTCTCTGCTCTTGGCTTATTATTGCGTTGAGGGGCAACGATAGGCCTTGATATAACCACCGCATTAACTGCTTGGTGGCGCTCAGGTCGGTTATGGTTCTTTGAGCTGTAAACTGCGCTAGATTCCTTCTTAAAGAGCTTCTTCTTGGTACTTGACGAAGCACCCTTCTGTATCTTACCGCTCTTGATACCGGCTTCAACTCTCTCCCTAAACATTATTAACTCGGTGAAACCAGACGATGAACTCCCAATCAGATGATTAAAATATGGACCAGACAAGGTCCCCAGAAACATATCCACTAACTCCCTATCAGCCAAAGGGGGTTGTACTCTTCCAGCAAGGTCCCTCCATTTCTGAGCGTAATCCTTAAAACCTTCGCTCGCACCCATAGACATACCCTGAAGTTGGGTACGCGTAGGAGCAAGGTCGGCATTATGTTGGTACTGCTTGTAAAAAGCAACAGCAAGGTCCTCCCAATTACGGACGTTAGCCCCTTCCAGTTGGTAGAACCATTCAAGTTGAGTCCTTGAGAGACTATCTTGAAAGAAATCGATCAAGAGGTTCTTATCAACAGTATATGGATGGATCTTTCTGACATACGAGCGGAGGTGTAGCTTTGGGCAGGAGACCCCGTCGTACTTGGAAAAGACTGGTGCTTTAAACTTATGGGGAATCACCACCCCAGATACCAAACCCAAATCTCCGAAGTCCAGACCAGGAACTTTCTGGACCTCCATTGCGCTCAATCAGTCTTTGAGTTGCTTGTATCTATCCTCGGCAGGAGGATACTGGTCTTCATTAAAGTCAGTCTCATTGTCAGAAACCACAGGGCTAGGAGCCCTCCTTTCTTCCTGATTCTCTCCCCCTCTAGATGAGTGGGACAATTCAACTTCTTCCTGCAATCTGTTCCCAAACCTGTGACCCATGTTCAGGAGGACCGTCTTCTTATTCTTCTTCTTATCCTTCAAGATAAGAGTCTTTCGATCTTGCTGACCCTTGGCCAAGTTCATGAACATTTCTTGGAACTGAGCATTTTGAGCTTGTAGAGCCTTAATAGCTTGATCAGTGGATGTTTCAGCAGACATGATGAGCTGAAATAAACAGCGAAGAAGATGAGAAACCTGTAAGGGTACCTGTAATGAGGTACATGGGAATGAAATGCATATGATATGATTTTAAAGACCTTAGGGAGATTCAAATTCGTAAACCAAAATGAAACACACCTTTATTAGATTAAAAACTTGAAACAATGTTTGACAAGTGCCTTTAAGGCGTTACAAAAAGAAAAACTGAAAAAGTAAATCAAAACTAGATATAACAAAAGACATCAGCGCTCCCATGGTCATTTTCTGTTGGTGCTGACATAATCGTTGAGGACCTTTTCGTTCTCCAGCTGCCTTGTAAGCTTCAGGATCTTCCAATCTTGCTTATCATACTTTTCTCTGTAAGTATCCCTCTCTTCTCTTAGCTGGATCCAAGACCTCTTTAATGCCCCAATGTCAGTAGGCATGTATGGATGGAGGACAGTATGAGGAACCCCTTCTTCATCAGCATGCTCCATAATTACCGGTAAGACAGCTTCGTACGGCATCCCCAGCTTTTGAGCACGGGCTCAAACCCACCAGAGATACGGTTCCATTAGAAGAGAAGTCTCCATTTCTAGCTCTTGAGGATCAGACCTGTGCACCCTGTTCCAAGCTCGTATGAACCTGCGGTGATGTCCCTCACTATCCCCTTGGAAGTCAAAGACAATGTCCGGAAGCAGCAACTCATGAGGTTCGTCCCTCCTAACTCGCTGAAACTGTCGTAAGGCCAAACAAGGATTATAGGTGATCCCTCCTCTAATTCCCATCAATGGAACATTGGGGTATTCCCCACAGCGATCAATAACAGCTACTTCTTCCATGTCCTTAGTACTCTAAATGATGTCCGTGTGAGTAAGGGACATAATTCTGTAGGCCCAACCCATGCCTTCTTCATTCTTCAAAACAGATTTGGGGAGGTGAGATATAAACCACCTCGCCAGCAATGGTGCACAACACATAAGGGTTCCCCGTTTCCGAGCAGTACGGGCATAAAGAGCATGCAGAATGTCACCTAAGAGAGTGGGCACCGGATTACCGGACATGAAGATCTTCACTGCGTTCATGTCGACAAAAGAATATGAATTAGGAAACAACACCAAACCATAGATGAGAAGTGCCAGGATATCTTAGAATGCTTGAAAATCCAAACTGTCCCAAAACTGTTGAGCCTGATCAAACAAGAACTTATCCAGGAAGCCTTTTGTCCCACTCCGAGTCTCCCAATTAGACATTACATCAGCCTTTGTCAGATGTAGGGCTGTAGCAACATCCTCTGGCCTAAGAGCTATCTCACAACCCGTAAAGGGCGCCTGCTCTAGAATAGAAATACCAAGTAGATCAGAGAACTCCTCCAAAGTAGGGACCAGCTGATAGTCCCAAAAGGTGAAGCAGTGGTACAATGGGTCGAAGAACTGGAACAAGACACTCATCATCTGCTCATCCATCTTAGAAGTGACAAAACCAAGGAGGTGACCATGTCTTCTGACAAAAGAAGAAGTATCAGGAACCTTTGCAACCAAGTCTCTAAGCTGAGTAGGAATATGTACAAAGCTGATCCGAATAGTGTTTCTGCGCATAGATGCCATGATCTGCAAAACAGAACAAAGATGAATCCCCTCGGTCTTTGAAATGGGTTAGTATAATGAAATATGCATGCAATGTCATGATGCATGATGTCATGATAGAAACACACCACAAGTATTCCCAGATAGCAAACATGGTAAGGGAAAATAAGTCACACAATAGCCCTGAGATTTCAGGCTGGCATGGAGTTTAGGTATTACCCTCTTTCATTTTAGTTGGTTCAACCTGTCCTAGTAATAGTAACCGGGTTCTAGAGGATCTCAATATCACTGACCACCCTCGATCGGTCATAATTCCAGTTTAGCAACCTTTTCTTACGGTCAGAATCATCGCGAGAGTTTGGTCTCAATGAGTGTATCATACTGCTACTTTTCTATGGCCAAGTTGGTCAATTATAGGTTCTAAGGTCAGTTGGTGCTTAATGACCCCTTAGCAGCCCCATATTCTCCTTGTTCCACCACAAGGGATATCGATACAAACTAAAGTGCCACACCAACGTAGCTACTGCTTCAACCGTATCGGTCTACGCCGTACAGTTGCCTCACAGTCTATTGCTACTTACCTAAAAGGTATCCCCAGATCCGAGTTAGGATCTATAGTAACTCCGATTCAAACCCACAAAGATAAAGCATACAAATAAAGCAATTGAAAACATTATGACGAACTATTCCTAAGGTACACCCCACTTATTTAGTCCCCAGCAGAGTCGCAAGTCCTGTGATACGGTGGAAAGAACTGACTGTTTTTGGAATGCTGGTTCGCATTTTGCGTTTGTGTTTGCAAAATGTCGCGGTAAGCAAGAGTCACCACTGTCTTTTATTTTGTCCAACAAGGAAAGGAAAAAAGCACAGAAAAATTCCTTTTTCGAGATATTTCTGAGTACGGGGGGTAGATTTATAGAAAGGGAAGGTATTAGCACCCTTTCTATTCGTAGTTATCTACGGGCTCTTAGGTACTTGCTCATCATTTTCAAAATTTTCTCTTTGTGCTTGTGGGTTTTGAAAAGTTTTTGTTTTAACTTCGATTTAACTCTTGCTTCTGTCTTCAAGAGTGTAATGAAGTGTTTTTGAAAACTTTGTTTATAAAAGAGTGTAAGTGTGAAAAAAGTTTTGTTTTGGATGAGCAAGTATCTAAGAACTAATCTTCCTACTCGAAAAAGGAAAGGTTCTATGTTTGTTTCCTTTAGACAATGTTATCCCACTATTAACGAGTAGGTAGCACCGTCGTTGGAGTTTGAGGGTCAATAAGAGGGACATACGATCACTAAAGCAATGTTAGGATGTTTTAGCGGTAACCCTAATGTCTTAGATCATTTGTTCGAGGCAACAATATCCGAGGCAACCATTTCGAGGCAACTATGATATTTTAGATAAGAGGGCAACCTCTAAAACAACCTATACTCAATGATCGTTTACGAAGGCAACCAAGTGGAGTGTACCCTAGGAGTGCGCATGTGCGAGTGTGTTGATTTCAGTTATTTTTATCTTTGCACATGTTAAGGGTGATCTAACTGTTTTAAATTAGACGTTCATTCTTGTCATGCAAACCCTATTACCAAACATCTAGCAGTTGAATATTTGCAGAAATTAAAGGTGTGGAAAATAAAATAAATTATTACAAGGCATCGGGTATTTACATCGCCAAAAACAACCCTTTGAAAATAAAAGTGGTAAAAGTAAATGTCCTAATTAATTATTACAAACCAGAAGCAGATAGAATAATTGGATAAATAAAGTGCACGATGCGAAATTAGATCGAATGCAAAATTAGGGTTTTGACCCTCTAAATTAAAAGAAAATGCTTTTTTTTAAGAAAAAGAAATTAAATCCTAAAGTTAAATGCTAAATCAATTAGTTATAAATTTAATAGACGAAAAATAATTAAGTGACATATTTTTGGAGTTTTGTTAATTTAGGAAAGAAAATAAAATAATTAAATTAATGTTAAAACCTGTTAATTCTAATTAATTTTAAATATTTGCAAAAATCATTTAAAGTTATCTAACATTAATATCCTAATTAAATTAATTAATATTTATTAATGAAAAATAAAATTCTAAAATTATTTGGAAATAAAAATATTTTTTGGTGATTTTTTTTGATAAAAAGAAAATGAATTATGGTTAATAAAATAAATAAAATAAATAATTGAAAATAAAATAAAATATAAAGAGATAGAGAGTGGGCATGAGAAAGTGAGGTGTGCATAGCAATTTTCTAGGCCCAATTGAGGAGGTCCATTTGACTTTTGCAATCCAGCGCGTGTGCATTGACT